>OZ026573.1:1200000-1800000 GCA_964020215.1 Aurelia sp. 3 sensu Dawson et al. (2005) | reverse complement strand
CTTTTGAAGGCCGAACTGCAAAAAACAAGACCTCGAGAAGGGAAGCAAAATGCAATATGAGCACATTCACAAATGATGGAAATGCGAGAATGCAAAGCATTCTTAGGGAATTTGTCTGTCTGTGAGCAGCTTTCTGGGAGGGAAAAGCCTGGAAAATTAGAATGCTCTAAAACATTCAAAAGTAGCTGCGTTTCAAAGACGTCCGCGTCTTGCAGCTAAAACAGCCTATTATCACATTGGGACGGAGACGAAAGGACTTTTTGTCTCCGTCCCAATGTGACAAAAGGCCATGGGGACAAGGTTGGTTTAATCATTCTTATTAAGCAAACAACTTTCCATTGAATTTAATTGTCTTTATTTGATTACCTAATTGATCATGAACCACAAATATCATATGAAACTATATGAAATCTCAAACTAAGGCTATCAAGTAAGTATTTGGATCGCTTTTAGCCTATTTCAGCCAGTTATTCAATAGAAATCTATCTTTTCTTGCTAATAGCTCAATTTCGTCATAATTCGCACTGTTCTTGATTGTCTAGCAACCAATCACGTGACCAGTAATTAATTGATGCTATTCGGCCCTTGGCGACCCAAGGTTTGGCATCTTTTTTAAAATTTGAGAGCGATTAAATAACTTTCAACTAGTCATTCAATAACAGATACATGTGAAAAATAAGGTAAAAATTACCCTGTGGTACCCAGGGTAAGTAAAAATATGCTATGAATTTTTTATGAAAGAATGCCTGAAAATTCTCTATTTTTTGGTGATCTGAATGTTGTGTGTTTTATCTTTTTAAAACACTTCAACTTGTGCGTTATGATCAAAATGATTTTGATCCTTGAATTGATATTTCGATGTGAGGCCTGCTACTGTATTTTTGCCAACAAAGCAGCTGAATCTTACGAATTTTTTGCAGATCAGACATCTCCGACTTCTTTAGCAGAGCATATGGAACCAAGTAAAAAATTCGGAGTTGAGAAATAGAAACTTGCTCGGACATCTCCGACATTTCGGAGCTTTCTTACTTGCCTAGAAAATTAAGTCCTGGTTATTCCTATCTTGCCAAACATTAGCGATTATTCTTTTCCCACTGTTGCCAATGATCCTACGTAGCAACCTCGTAAACTTGAATAAGATACTAGACAGATACAAAAGCCATAACCGAGCATTAAACCCATTTTTATCCAATAGAATAAAGTGTTCATAAAACAACTACGGTCGGAGAAGATATTTGCTGAAGTAAAATATCATATCTCACTGCATAAAACATACAACCTTAGAAGGAAGGTCTTCCTGTACCAGAAAATGTCTTAAAGGGCAAGACCCTTGTTTTCCAAGAGTTTCAATGGCATGGTCATGAACATTTTACTGGTGGCTTCGCCCCAGACCCCCTCATTTGCCTCAATAAGTAAGTCACTCAAATATCAAATGTCTACATCCAGCCCTTGGCAGTGGTGTAGAGCTAGATTAATAACTAGGGGGGCTCAGGTAGAGAGCTGCTGAGGGGTGAAGCCTTTGAAGTATGCAGGGATTCGGGGGTATGACACGCTAAGAAACTTTGAGATTGCTGCTCTCCTTTTACATCATTAAACCTTTGGAGTTATACACTTATTCGCCTGAAATTATTTTCTCTTTATTTCAGGCATCAATACTACTTGAAGTATAACTAAAACTATGTAGTATTAAATGGTTTCTGACCATACAGCTACCATTGTTTTCCAAAATAATGCAAACTGGATATCATTCGACCGAATTAAGCGAGCGGTGACTCTTGCAGGAGTTGTAAAATTTAAGGAAGCTTTACGTTTCTTAAATTTTCCCAACCTCTTATTGTACATCATTCAAAAATGCAGGTCTTTTTAAACGGCATTATATAGGTACGTAGTTAGATTTTGCATAATAAAGTGTCTGGTTTGACCGTCGCCTGTCATAAGGTACACTGTGGTCAGTTTACTGTGATCGTATGCTTTCTTTAAAAAATTGGCAGAAATAACCTCGACCAGTGGCTATTCCGGAGCTCACTGTTTCATAGCGAATGACTTTTTCCGTACTCAACTTGCAGATTCTTAATTAGAAGGCATATCAGTTCAAAAGAAACCAAACTTGTTTTGCAAGAAACATAAAAATTTCCCTTAAATATGCCAAATGCTACAACTCTTGCAAGAATGAAGTTCCTCTTGCTAGACTCCTTCGAGTGAGGTTTAGTTTGTATCATTTTGGAAAATAATGGTAGCTCTACGGCCAAAACCACTTAACTCCAAAACAGTATAATATAATGGTGTTCTTTCATACCTGTAAACAGACATCAATCAATGATGTATAAACAGAGTTCAGCAACTTTTTTATTGAAAGATCTCCAGATGGAGATATTTCAGGAAAAAATTTGTTGAACTCTGTTGAAATCACTAAATGATGGCTGTTTGCTATTCCTTGTTTGTCATTTGCACTCTTGTGATCCTTAATCCATTTTGATGTAGCATTTTTGGCATAATCAGTTGGTCCATTTATGCTGATAGATATCAATGAAGATAGATGTTTCAAAGTCATTGAAGATCTCATCTTTTGTCATAATAAACAACTTAAGAAAATCAAAACTTCATTAGAATAACTAGGGGGGCTAAAGCCCCCCCAAAATCATGGAGAAAATAACTAGGGGGCTGAGCCCCCCCAGAGCCCCCCCAGCTCTACACCACTGGCCCTAGGTTGAAGGTGTCAAAGAATAAGAGTAGGAAAATCAGGAAAATTGCAAGGCTGCCAATCTCGTCAGAGACTTGATAACAATGTTTGATTTGAAGGGGCGCCATTTTGCTGCCGCCCTTCCTCCCTCCACGACGAAAAACGCCAGGCCGCCACTGTTGTTCGTTGATTAACATGGGGTGTGTGGTCGAAAGCTTAGTTTCATTCACGCCATACAACATATCAGAGAAGCTTTATCCATTACTGTATTGGAAATCTTACAACTTGAGCAGAATTAGATGGCAGACCATATTTTTCCAAATTACATTCTTTTTGAATCAAAGACTTGTGACAAAAGCTAAGCTCTTCAAGTTAGCTATGCGTTGCTTTTTTCACGCGAAGCGGCAGAAGTAATGTCTGTATTTCAATCTTTAAGTAGCATGTTTCCTGTTACACTTCATTTGACTTCGGGATTGCTCGTGAATTTGACGATGGCCTTGAAAAACAGAGCAATAATAATGATTCTTAAAGCAAGCTAGAACGCTAGAACCCTTTTTGACTCACGAGGACAAAGTCCAAGTGAGGTCTGTGGAGGGGGAAAATTCCTGTGTGTCGTCCAAATTTGATTGTTTTTTAACAAAAAATAGCCGTGATCATGCCTTGCGACTTTCCTTGTGTCCAGAACGAGCATTGTTTAAAGGTTTTATTTGATTGGCGGAGAGGATAGACCAACAAATAGCATTCTTATATCGATGTCATGGTGAGATGTTCACCCATGATGCCAGATAAGCATAGACTCTGTGAGCCAATTAAGTCTAAACACACTCTCCTTCGCAGAGGCATTATTAAAACGGCACCTATTAAAACGGGAGACTGATTTGGCCGCGCCGAAGGCGCAACGGCCAAATCAATCTCCCGTTTTAATAACGCCTCGCGCTGCGCGCCTCGCGCTGCGCGCCTCGCGCTGCGCGCTCGTTGCGCCTTCGGCGCGGCCAAATCAATCTCCCGTTTTAATAACGCCTCTGCGAAGGAGAGTGGTCTAAACATATATCATGTGATTTAAGAGGCAGCAACACTGCGCTCGCGGCTATTAGCAATTTCGCAGGCTGTGGATGGGATTTGTGTTGCGTGATCTTTTGCAGTGAAAGTTGTGAGTGTCCAAGCCATAGTCTTTTTGCAAATGTTTGGTATCATTTGACAGAAAATAAATCGAAAATCAGAAGTGTTTGCCAAAATTTTTACAGATTCAAATGCCGGGTACAAAATGGACGAAACAATCATTAGAAATAATTTTGAAATTCGACCACAAGATTTAGCTATTCATAATGGGAAAAAATTTACATTTTACTCTATCGCAAACTTCAAATTTTAATGTAGAAGAATTACGATTATTGTCAAAAGAAATGAATAACCACACCACATTGAATAACTTAAATAAAACGGTAAAATTAAAACTTTGAAAATTCCATAAATAATAAAGAGGACTCTTAACTGTTTTTAGTACCCTAATCGGCATGAAATGTGGCTTGATAAAGAAAAGCAAAGAATTTCGATATAAAAGTGAGAGGGCAAAAAGTGAACATTGTTCAGGGTAAGGCTTGAACCCACGACCTTCACTCTGTCAGGTCACGGCGATGCCACGAGGTCATCTGCTCATCATTAAAATTTTCGAGTTTCCAGTATAAAAGTTTGATTTTGATAAGAATCGTATGTAATCTGTTTCTCATTGTTCTTGATAAACACGGGAAATGGCGACTGTTTGAAGGAGTTTTATGAACAACAAAAACAAATAGTCGTGATCAAGCCTTGCAACTTTACTTCTGTCCACCAGAGACAGGATTGTATCAAAGCTACGTTTACAAGGTCTTTCATAGTTGTGCTGTCATGTGCGAAACTGCGACCGGTAATGCTAATGGTACATTCATTTCATTAAAATACAATAAGACAACAGGATAACTAGGATCCAGTCCTCGATTTAAGGTGGAGTTTCAGGATAACAGCCAATCTTTTAGTGCTTTGCATGATTTTTTTGTGTTATTTGTTTGTTTTCCATTTTTGTTCTGATCACATACAGTGATCTGAACTCAGAGTTTTGTTGGACCAAATGACAAAGTCTCGTGAGTCACCCAAACGGTCCTTTGATTCAGACACTGGACAAGGACGAAACGTTTTACCCGGCGTTCTAACCTTATTCATACTGACACAGTTAAACCTGCTTTATCTAAATAAGACTGAATTTCAACAAATCAAATGCACTTGATTTGTTATACCCCATTCACACGTATAAGTTAAACCGGTTTGAACTAAATCAGGCTATCGCATGAAGCTCTGTAATTGGTCAGTCCAGAAAATCAAAACATCTCATTCATTGATTTGCGCTGCGGAGCAGCATGCAAATCTTTAAAATGCCCTGAAAGCAAACTCGGCCTATAGCGCGGATGGCTGAACATTGGTAATGCTTAACAATAAATAAACAATGGGTAAACTGCAAAGTGCTGGCTTACGTTCAAAGGACGCAAAACAGACACAGCCGACGCAAAAGGCACGGTCTCATTTGCGTGCGCACATCTCCAACGTTCAGAATAAACATTTTCTTTGTTTTGTAAGAAGTTTGCTTGCAGTTCGGTTGATGAAGCAAACTTCAAGCTTTCCAGGATCATCGAACTCGAAAGGACTTACTATCGTTGTGGAAGCACCCAAGGGCAGAAAGCCAAGCGAAGTAGAAGCGAACGAATTTGAGTGACAGTTAATGCTGAAATTTGTTAAGTTGAGAAACTGTTAAGTTTGATACGTTTTGGAAGGACGGCAGCAGCATCTCTACGAAGTTGCTGTGTCCGTTTAAAGAACTGGTGAAGGAAAATGTTGATTTCTAACCGTGCAAAAGTTGAAATTTTATTTTGGCCTACAAGTACACTCACCTTCGTACGCTCCTACCGCAAGGAAATGCAAGATCATGGCCGGGTCGCTCTTCTCCAGAAAATCGAAGAAAATCGATCTGTTAGGCCCTGCACTGCAACTACGCGAGTCAAAGCAGAACTGCTGCAAAACAACATTCCAGTTTGATTGTTTGTCAAAGCGCTGGACCATTGTTCGACAATGTCAGTTGAATTGGTATTGAAATCAACTGACGCAGCTTAAAAGGCGGACTGTGAATGATGATAGGACACCCAGATAAGGGATTTCATGCCCAAAGCATTTACGTTCAAGCTTCAAATATAAGCAGACATCAAGGTCGCAAATCTTAAGATAATAATATCTCTTGTTGAAATTTAAAGACATTAGAAAAGGCATTGAGTCCATATAAACAGCGCACTCATGACCAACAACATCAACTTATCTTCAATCTTCAAACAAAAGTTGAAATCTAATTGCTATTGAAATCAAGTCAAAGAAAAACTTCCCAAAAATAACGGAAGGCTGCTAATGACTTAAGCACTGTTGTGCGATAGCAAAAGGCCGTC
Source organism: Aurelia sp. 3 sensu Dawson et al. (2005) (assembly GCA_964020215.1). NCBI lineage: Eukaryota > Metazoa > Cnidaria > Scyphozoa > Semaeostomeae > Ulmaridae > Aurelia > Aurelia sp. 3 sensu Dawson et al. (2005). The sequence continues at coordinate 1,793,859 of OZ026573.1, read as the reverse complement.
AGCAGTTTGTCAGCGAAAATTCAGGATACCTTTAACGCTCAAGTATTTATATGGACTCTGTTCCTTTAAGCTAGTTTAGATAAGAGAGTTTCATTGTCTCATTGCGTGAATGGTGAATGCGGTATTTGACTGACCAATTAGAGGGGGTGACAGGGTAGTGGTACCATGGTACCAGAGGGGTGGTACCTGGTACAACATTGTTCAAATGTGGTGGAACCTGGTACCAAAGATAGGGGTACCGGTACCAAGCTTATATGACTCGGTACCAATAAAACTTTCGTCCTTGGATGATTTTGGAATTCCTCGAACAGATTTTTAGCTTTTACAGCGCAGACAAAGACACAGATGCCACGGTGACGTGCTCAGGAGTGGTTTGGTCTTGCTCATTGGTCTCACGAGGAACTGACGTAGACCTCCTTTCAGAATTCGTCATATTCATGATAGCTCATTCCCACAAAATTGGTGGTACCAATACCTTCAATTTGGGTGGAACCTGGTACCTTATGAGTTGGTACCGGTACCAATGACCGCCTCCAATTAGAGCGGAGCATACAGACTACTGCATTCATGCTGAAACATTTAAACCATGTCAGATATTTCAACCAATCAAAAGGCAACTGTTGATAGCTTGGTTGTAAATGCAAGTGCAGTAAGATGACATTCAGTCTTCTGGGTATTTGAGTTGTTCTAGCCTGTGTGCAGACGCTAAGTTGTTCATGTCCAACGATTCTAGCAACCCAGCGAATCAGTTAGCTTCTATTCAAATGTCTCACAGAGGATTATAAACAAATCTTCTTGTTGCATGTAGTGCAATTGTACAAAGATAAACAAGTAAGAATCTAATAGAGTAAAATATAAGCATTTTGATGATGGGAATTGAAATGAGCACGACGTTTGGCTTGATAACGGACTTTGCTCGAAACGTCATGCTTATTAAAATTGCTTATATTTTAGTCTATAATTCTAACTATAATTTTAATTATGATAATTGATAATAATTATGATAATAATGATAATTAATTATAATAATTATAATGATTAATCATAATGATTATAATAATTAATCACAATAATTATAATTTTAGTATATTTCATATTTTAGTATCATATCACATCAAAGTGTTTATATTTCACTTTATTTACACGTTCATCGCCAAGGATTATCGCTGCTTCAAAAGTCAGTGTTGCTTGCTCCGTATTCTAGCAACCAATCAAATGAATAAATTAAATCAAATCAAGTGAAATTTAACTCTAATCAAATCAGTCATGTCAATCATCTTCATGGTTTGAAGTGACACTGAGGCCCCGTTCACACTACTCCGTTTTTGTTAGTATCCGTTTTTGTTGCATCGAAGCTACCGTTCACACTGCTCCGTTTCTGTACAAAAACGGAGAGAAAAACCTCCGTTTTTGTGCGTTCACACTGATCTGCCCGATAACAAAAACGCAGCGAAAAACATCCGCTTTTGTGCGTTCACATTACTCCGTCTTTGTGAAGCTCATTGTTGGATATTGGAGCGTTTTCAAAAACCTCCGTTTTTGTGCGTTCACATTGATCGAATGCGTTTTCAAAAACCTCCGTTTTTGTGGATATCCACTTTTGACTTCGTTTTCGAAAACCTCCGTTTTTGTGGCGTTTTTGTGCGGATTAGTGTGAACACTTTCACAAAAACGGAGGTTTTTCTCTCCGTTTTTGTACAAAAACGGAGTAGTGTGAACGGGGCCTGAATGGTATGGTTATGAGTGGCAGTTTTGAGCAAATAGGTTTATTCAATTCAATAAAGTTATATAGCGAAAACAACGAGTCAGGTGGTAAGTCTAATCGATGACGTCTTCCCTATGGCCCTGCCACAGGAAAACCAGTTTTCTGGTTTGAGTTTTTTGCTTTTGTCTTTTGAACGCCATCCTTGGAACGCTGCGTAACTTCTCTGGCGCTGCTGCGTAGTGCGTCCAATAGATAAAAAGCAACAAACTCAAACCCCAGAAAACTGGCTTCCCTGTTGCTGTTGCTCAGCAGGGAGGAACGGAAGTTTTAAAACCGATGACGTTTTTTGCATGGTCATGATTGTATAGTAAAGCAGAAATGAAGGGTAATTGGAATTGTAACACACTGTTTACTTGAAAAGCTTTAATTGTATCAAGAATTCACCGGAGAGAAAATATTCAAATCCAAAAAAAGAAATAAATCTCCAGCCAAAATTCTTGTGTGCTCTCCCAAGCTGATTATCGTTGGCTGTGTGAACTGTGAGAAAAGAAATATTATATTTATAAAGGCTCATACCTTGACTACCTTTGGTGATAAATAAACCAACATTAATAGCTAAACAGGAAACAAACATGAATCCTATGGGAGAAGAACAATGCACTGGTCGACCAAAGCTGCAGATAACAAAAATACACAGTGTTAGTTTGGTGATACTAACAGAGCAGCTAATAAGTAATCAGTGCATCACGTCGAGGAAAATATTTCTGCTCATTTCATCTTTCAAAGGAGCACATTGATTTTGAGCAAAAGATTTGACTGAAGCCCACAAAGGAAAGAGATTAAACATTTGAAGAATTTTACGAAGAATAGATTTCAAGTTGTTCGTAATAGTTTTATGGTATCATTTGCGGCAGGCAAAGGAAAGATCAGCTAAGAAGGAAAGCTCAAGTCATATTATGATTATCGATCGTTGCTCTCAATAATATCTTACCGCACAAGAATTATCAGTGGACAAATATGAATTGGAAATTAATACACATTTCTGATCTCTTGAAGATAATTGAAATACATGTTTTTACGTGAAAATCTCTTGTCTTTTGATTGCTAAAGCCTTAAGTGTATACGTTGATCCAGTTTGGTTTAAACTCGTGAATATTCTAACTCAAGGATAACAAAGTTCGACTTTTCTCGTCAGCTTAGGAGTTGCAATGTCAGAGCTTGCCGGCATAATGCAGAACGGTGCGATGCATCGTAAAGAATTGATTACAGCAAATAACACACCCAATTCTTTGTACACAGACGATGCAAATGCGAGAAAAAGACAAGTCTATGTGCCGAAATCACCTGAGCTTCGAAGACGGAAATACAGTCTTGCATCGGTCATGCGACGACTTGAAAAGAAATCTGACGACAGTAAAGAAACCAAAGATGAGATTAAAGAGAGAAAATTGCAGAAGCGAGAACTTCAACACAACAACAAGAATGTGAAACGAGGAATCTTTAATTTGCGGCCGAAACAACATAATAATAATAACAACAAGACATGTGATGAGGCAGAGCCCTGCGAGGAGCATTGTATCTGTCTAATTCCACCAGTACCTTGTGAACTGGGATATCATGATTTACGTATCGAAGAGGTTGAAAAACCGCGATCAAGTTCAATTATACACGCATCTGAGAACGTGCTTTTAAGCGGAGTTCAACGTAGTCCTCGATCATCACGAAGTCCACGCATGCACTCGAAGCAATCAAAATCACTTTCTGCACCGTCAAGTCCCTCACCACACGGTAAGAAGAATCATCTATCTCCCCCCGTTGGTCGTCGACATTTAAAATCAGAATCTGGGTATGGCGAGAATGGGGAGAAATCCCCGACTCATCTGCATCCTAATAAGCAACCTTGTTTCGAAACAACTGACGCGGAAATTCGAACACTCGCTTATTCCGAGCTCGGAAGGGTATTAGAAGGGAAACACTTCAATCCTAAGCAAATTGGAAATTGGTCAAAAACAATAACAGAAGAACTGTTGCTGAAGTTAAGAAGATTAACAAACAGACAAAAGAAAATCATTGTAACAGTTTATATTGGTGAAAAATTTCCAGGAACTGTTGAAGTTTTCGTTTCTTGTCCGTTCAAAACTGCGAAAGATAACTTTCAAACTGTTTCTATCGAAATAAACGATATATACGCTTGGGTTTCTGTTATTGGGATAAAAGTTGTGAACTGATATTAAATTTGCCTAGACAGTTTGTATGGATGCCCTCGTATTTGTATATACGTATTTCAAAGAAACTTGTCCTACATATTGATATTGAGAGTTGAGACAGTCCTTATTGTTAGAAGCCTTGAATCTCTATGGCCAAGTTTTCTGACTTAAGCAGACCTTCTGGTCAGCAAAAACTGTGGATTTTCAAATTAAGACATAAAAAATCTTCGTTATCCAGATTTCGTTAGAAATGCTGACTATCTTGAATATTTTATAAAACCTTTCTGACGGGACGCGGCTTGGCCGTAAAATCTTACGTTTGAGGACTACCAACTAGACCGAACTATTTGAATTCTCTTACAAATTTTTAGCCATTAAAACTTGTGCTAAGGATGCAAGAAGCAGTACCGCGTGAGTCTATGAAAAGAATTCCCTTTGAAAATCACTATTCCTTGAATAGCATTGAGAAACATATCATTTAAATATCGGATAAATGTATATTTAAGCGGAGTTAATACCAACGTATTCTCACTGAATCCGTCTCCCTTCCTTCCAAACCACTAAGATATGGAGAGAGCGAAGGGGGCTTCGCTGTCTGGAAGGAAAGTAGGATCGTGCGAGCCGTCGCTGAGGGAGGAGCGGTGGGTCGATTTTGTACCGTGCAATGCTTGTTGCTCACAAAGAAGGCTGAAATGACCCCAGAATTTTCCTATATACCATCCAATTCCCTAGGGGCTATGAAAATGCTCTCCCCAGGCCTAATTAGTAATCTCAAGTGTGTGGCACCTTAGAGTCTTGGAATTTCGTGAGACTTCTCCAATGAGAATACCAACGTATTCTCACTGAATCCGTCTCCCTTCCTTCCAAACCACTAAGATATGGAGAGAGCTTCGGGGGCCGCATATCTGGTTTAAAACAGAAGATAGAGGCTGAAAAACAACAACTCCATTGTTTCGATGAGAAATTATCCAAACTTACATGTGGCTAGATATAACCTCCATAACTCAAGTATAATAGGACAGCAAGAAAATGTATTCATTCGAATAACTGTTTGTAGCCTTCAAGCGAATTCTTTGTTCTAAAAAATTGACCAAGTTTTTCAGCAGTGGTAATGCTGGAGGCTGAAGAGACTGCCGCAGAGGAAGCCAGAAGTGAGCTAGCATTGTCGGGTGCAATGACCTTTTCACATTGAGTATAATGCATTGCCATATCGACGCTTTTCCATCCTACATGCTCTGCAATTTTATGGTAGGGAATTCCCAAGAGTGCCAGAGTAATGGAGCATCCACTCCGGAAGCTATGCATTGTTTCGCCTGATGATATTGAAAGGCTTTGTAAGTGATGCTTTAGCCTGTTTGCTACGGCTGATCCTAAAAAAGGATTTTCTGTTACATGGCCTTGGCGATTAGTTGTCCGGAACAAAAACCCTCTTTTTAAGTTTATGGACATAAGCTTTGATAAGGACAGATAGAGTTTCAAATTTGAAACAGGGCAGACGGGAGAATCTTCGATTTTCTTGATTGCAAAAACATTGCTGCCATTTCCCCGAAGCGTTTTCCCAAACACCTGGTTAAATATGAAGCTATTGCCATCCGGGGAGGAAAGTATATCAACCGATTTTACTCGGCCAAGGTCAGAGCCTCTATCGCCTGAAAAGAAATCAATGGAGAAAAAGGCCAGATCTCTTGCTAGGATATAGATCGTTGATAGTTTTGTTCCTTGCTTTTTAATTTCGCTTTTGAGACTGTTGCAGAGCACTAAGAGCTTGTCCATGAACATTGGGACTGCTTGAGATGGGAAGGTTCTAGCCATTGTTTGCTCCTCTAAAACCAAATCGTAATAGTCCTTCACGGAGGGGTGTCTTGCAGGGTTACCAAGGTGCAGGTCATCATTCCATGTCGATCCTCGGCCACTTTCCTTAAAGATGGTGCTGAGCTTTCCAATATTATTCTTGATCGTGCCAGCCGCTAGGCCTTTTTGGCAAGCACACGGCAAATGTGTGGCCGAAGAAGCGAGGCAGCTATCAAAATGGGACTCTGTTTTGCCGAATTTATCTCTCCAGATAAGAAAATTGATCACATCTTCAGGTGATGCTATTGCCAAGGTCTTTTTAGCAGGAAGTGACCACAAGAAAGATTCGAGCTGTTGCTGCAGACTGGTCTTCTGACGCTGGTATGGTTTGCCTTTTTTTAAACCTTTCAAGAGTAGATCGGCGATCCTGCAGACGTTGGAAATTAACATCGACCATCGGGGGAGGAACAAAGGTGTCTCTGGATTGTTGTACACCACACTTTTGGCAAAAATGGCAGTCAAAATCGTTGGGGTGACCACAGCTTGTGCAGCTCACTGCTGGCTTCCATATTCGAGAGACTCTTGGAGTGTTCTAGAAAGAATTATTAAAATATTATTCTAAAAACATATAAGTCCCATTGCAGAGGCTTGGTTTTCCAGCCACTTGTTTTTTTGAGAGGGAAGAATAGCATCTCCTTTTCACCCTTTTTCCCTAGAAGCATGCGATGAACTGAGATAGAGGTTAACACTGGCCACCAGTATCGCCTTGGGGATACATCTGGTACCACCATCGTTACTCTGCATCCACTTGCCGTAAGAAACTTCAGTAAAGGGCCAATTAGAGTGAAAGGAGGAAAAATGTACGCGTTTTCATTCAAAGGAACTTCCTGGGCAAATACATTTGTTCCACTTGAGCCAACGCATGGATAGGGGGCAAAAAATTTTAAGGGTTGTCCTTGCCTGTCCTTTCTGACGTTTGAAGGGATTGCCATCATGTCGATAGAGTGGGGGCCATATGCTCGTTCTATTTTTTGCCATGCTAGATCTGATAGACAACAGTCAATATCTGATGAATATCTTGAAGGAGCGTCTGCTGGAAGGGAGTTTGATGGTGTATAATTAAGGTTAAGGTTGATGTTCAACTGCAGGCATAGGTGGAAGAGATCTTTTATCTCATTGGTAAGAGGGATGCTTCTTCCACCTTCGTTGTTCCAGAAATGCAACAAGTTTGAATTATCAATGTATGCATCGACCCTAGCATTAGAAATTTCCCGTGAAAAGGTCCTGAGAGTTTTGTAGAGAGCTTTTGCTTCTCTTACAGCTATCGGTAGAGAAGCTTCGTCAGGGCACCAGTAATCACGAGTTGTCATCTCATATGGAGGTAAGGTGAGAATGCCCCCCCATCCCGAATTTGATGCGTCGGAGCATACTTTTACACTTATATGCTTCTCGGTCTTCCAGGGCATTGATCCTTCCCATGTATCGAGGAATCTCCATTCTTTGAGCTCATCTTTTAGATCATCACTTATTCCCAGAGGTTTCGATGACTTCATCCCTTTGCTGATACTAGCATTAACTTCTCGGGTGTAAAGCTTTGCTGCCGGAACAGCCAAGCAGAAGGAGATTGCCTTTCCCGCAAATCTTTGCAACGTTTTTACTGTCACTATTTTTGATTCTAGAATTGATTCACGTAGCTCTGCAAATTTTCGTTTTTTGTCTGCTGGGAGTAAAAAAGATTGATCTCTCGAGCTGCAAATAAAGCCAAGGAATTGGATATTTTGTGTTGGTTTTAGGACAGACTTTTGGATCCCAATAAAGTAACCACAGTGTACCAAGACTAATGAAGCAATGAAAACTGCAGCCTCCGCCAACTCAAAGTTTGACCATTCGATCACTGTATGGGAGGGGAGACGGAGCTGTCCTATGTGTCGATCGTCGATATACTGAGTTAGGGGAACCCCATTAGAGCGGATGAAATGCGAAGCTCCAAGGCCAGTTGTGTGGTATATGTATGCACTTGGGGACCAGCCAAAGGGAATTGTATTGTATACAAAAAACCATCCCTTCCAAAAGAGACCGAAAAACTTTTTGCTGTCGGCAGTGAGCTTGATATGATCGTATCCCGACTTATCGTCAAGTTTTGTTTGAAAATGGAACTGATTGACATAACGAGGGAGGTCGGTGATAGGGTCAAACTTGATTGGGGGGCATCTCATCCAAAGGTTGAGGAACCGCTCATCATGGCACATACGCGGTTTTGTGGGTTCAATTGTGATAGGCATGACAAGGTGAGGCGGCGTGCAAGAACCTTCCTTGCCCCAAACAGACATAGATCCATTTTTTATTCTCTCTGGAATGGAACTGGAGATAAAGTTTTCAAATGCAATGCAAGATTTGCTGTTTGGAAATATCGTTTGCGGGGGGGCCTTGGAGTCATAAGGCTTTCCTTTGAATGTTCCTTTAAACGGCTTCAAAAAACTCTGTACGGAAACACCATTGGCTATGTAGTCGAGCACTTCTTCTTGTTTGTGGTAACCTTTTAGGATAGTTTCCCATGTGTCATAGTGATTGTGGACATTTCCGGCTACAAAAGATCCTGGATTTCGGAAAAGAACATCACTTGCTGATGGTTTTAAAAAACCTTGCATGACTTCTTGAATTGAGCTCAATGGCTTCTGATTGGCTGGGTCGGAAGGCTCTCCCTCAAAGTCGCACCAAGACATTTTTCGATCTGCGAAACCATCCTCTAGTAATTTTTCAAGGGAGCTCTCGAATGAGGATGAACATTTGCTCTGAAAGAAAAGGAAGACAAATGAGAAGGAGAACCCTCCAACCCAACCACTCAGAACAGCAGCATAAAGCCGTGTATTAAGGTCTTTAGTTAGGCCCCCAAGTGGTTGAGAAGAAGTAAGTGATCCCTCAAATTCGTACTTTCGGACAAAGAATTACCGTTAGGATGCAGATGTGTGGCTAAATACTGGGCGAAACCACGGTATAGGATAAGCTTTCCTGACATTAATAGCTTTCTTGTTCCTCGTTAAATGACTAGTGCAGTATGTTGATCAGGCACCACATCACGAGTCTTACTATCATTAAAGACCGAGGTTGCAGTGAAAACTTGAACCATTGAAGAAACAAGGTAACTACAACGATTACAGAAATTTTGGTCAACGGAAGTAAGATTGTTTTTTGTCCTTGTATACTTTTTGGGTTTTTTTGGGTCTTAGTACCTTCGAAAACGATACCGTAAGATTTTAGGGGAAAGGCCTATGACTAGAAGAAAATGCAGGAAAAAATCCTGTAAATAAGATGGCGCCTCCTCCGTGCAAGATGTCTACAGGATGTTGTTGCTGCGGCTGCAGTTTCCGTTCTTGCTTTAATTCCCTTTCTTTTCTTTAAGAAGAGGCTACAGCAAAGGAGAATTCACCGACAAGAAAACAATTGTTGATGCATGATTGCATATAACTATTCTGAAAAAAGCTATAAATTCAAACAACAACATACGAATAAATGTATCATGAACAAAACTATTGATCAACACAACGTTGCTAGGTCCAGCATATGAGATAAAGTTCAACTGATACTACATGTTTTTTCCAAAAGGTCTGTTCTGATAAAATGGGCCTGTTGAACGTCGGCGGAAGCATCTCGCAAACGAGTGACCAGGAATGTTGCAGAAGGAACAAAATGGTCGTCGAGAGTTTGGCCTTGGTGTATATATTGGGGAACCAGAAGGACTGAATTGGGGCTGAAAATAAGGTGATGGTACAGACGGAAAACTGAAGCTCTGCATCTGGGGAACACCTGGAACAGCAGGGACAGGAGTGGGAATCCGAGGAGCAAGTGCAGGATTATGCGTAGAAGGATTGGTCATCTTATTGAAAGTCTTGTCCACCTTGTTCACAGCCTCTATAATCCGCTCATAATCCCTGTCCCCCAACAACGCTAACACATATGTTTTGAACTGGTCCCCATTCTTATTGATACGTTCCAGTAAAATTGAATGTACGCTTGAATAATAATCTGCCTTTTTGTCTTTTAAGTCCCTTGCGACGTGCTTCAGATACTCAATCTTCTCAATAGCCAAGTGCTTATCAAAATCTGTCGACTGACGTAAAGCATATTGCACAATGTCTCTTTTGATCGAGTCAACGGTAGGCTGTTGCTTTCGCTCCAACGACTTTAGCCGCTCCAGGATAGCTGCTAGGTCCGGTTCAGGCTGTGGGCAAAACGGGCGGGAATAGGTCACAATAATGTAATAACAATAAGGCATAGGTCAACAGATTTTTGGAATGAAAAATTGGTTTTTGGCACAAAAGTCATAGATAGAACATTTTAAGATGGATTGAAATAAAACAAATTTGGGTGAATTTTCGTTTGGTGACAACGAGTATTTCAATACTTGCTGAAAACTGGATATAAAAAACTAGTACCAGGAAAGTACTTTGATCATGAAAATTCTAAGAATCCATGGCACAATGATTGAGAAGAGCAAAGAAACTATTTTGTTCCCCTTTTTCTAAACCAAATATATGGTATATATTTTATATAATTAATGCGAAAAAAGTTGTTTAGCCTTAATAATGAGTAATCTTTTTATGATGCTATATTTTGCGCCCAAGAGGACGCTCCTTTTCTCCATGAATAACATTTATCCAAAAAAGTTGTAAAAACAAATTAAAAAATTTTTGAAGCACTAGAAAGCTGGAGTTCTGACGTGAAAAGAGAGCAAATTTACAATATTAACATGAAGCTAGCGATGCCTTGTTACCTGGCAGGTCTTTCGCTGCTAAGATCATGCAGTAAGAATTATGGCCTATTAAAACCCAAAAGCTAGCGATGCCCTGCTACTTGGCAGGTCTTTCGCTGTTAAAATCATGGAGCAAAAATTATGGCCTAAAACCTAAAAGCTAGCGATGCCTAGCTACCTGGCAGGTCTTTCACTGTTAAAATCATGGAGCAAAAATTATGGCCTAAGACCTAAAAGCTAGCGATGCCTTGCTACTTGGCAGGTCTTTCGCTGTTAAAATCATGGAGCAAAAATTATGGCCTAAGACCTAAAAGCTAGCGATGCCTTGCTACTTGGCAGGTCTTTCGCTGTTAAAATCATGCAGTAAAAATTATGGCCTAAAACTTAAAAGCTAGCGATGCCTTGCTACCTGGCAGGTCTTTTGCTGTTAAAATCATGGAGTAAAAATTATGGCCTAAAACCTAAAAGCTAGCGATGCCTTGCTACTTGGCAGGTCTTTCGCTGTTAAAATCATGCAGTAAAAATTATGGCCTAAGACCTAAAAGCTAGCGATGCCTTGCTACTTGGCAGGTCTTTCGCTGTTAAAATCATGCAGTAAAAATTATGGCCTAAAACTTAAAAGCTAGCGATGCCTTGCTACTTGGCAGATCTTTCGCTGTTAAAATCATGGAGCAAAAATTATGGCCTAAAACCTAAAAGCTAGCGATGCCTAGCTACCTGGCAGGTCTTTCACTGTTAAAATCATGGAGCAAAAATTATGGCCTAAGACCTAAAAGCTAGCGATGCCTTGCTACTTGGCAGGTCTTTCGCTGTTAAAATCATGGAGCAAAAATTATGGCCTAAGACCTAAAAGCTAGCGATGCCTTGCTACTTGGCAGGTCTTTCGCTGTTAAAATCATGCAGTAAAAATTATGGCCTAAAACTTAAAAGCTAGCGATGCCTTGCTACTTGGCAGGTCTTTCGCTGTTAAAATCATGCAGTAAAAATTATGGCCTAAAACCTAAAAGCTAGCGATGCCTTGCTACTTGGCAGGTCTTTCGCTGTTAAAATCGTGCAGTAAAAATTGTGGCCTGAAACCAAAAAGCTAGCGATGCCTTGCTACTTGGCAGGTCTTTCGGTGCTAAAATCGTGCAGTAAGAATAATGGCCTAAAACCTAAAAGCTAGCGATGCCTTGCTACTTGGCAGGTCTTTCGCTGATAAAATCGTGCAGTAAAAATTATGGCCTGAAACCTAAAAGCTAGCGATGCCTTGCTACTTGGCAGGTCTTTCGCTGCTAAAATCGTGCAGTAAGAATAATGGCCTAAAACCTAAAAGCTAGCGATGCCTTGCTATTTGGCAGGTCTTTCGCTGCTAAAATCGTGCAGTAAGAATAATGGCCTAAAACCTAAAAGCTAGCGATGCCTTGCTACTTGGCAGGTCTTTCGCTGCTAAAATCGTGCAGTAAAAATTATGGCCTGAAACCTAAAAGCTAGCGATGCCTTGCTACTTGGCAGGTCTTTCGCTGCTAAAATCGTGCAGTAAGAATAATGGCCTAAAACCTAAGAGCTAGCGATGCCTTGCTACTTGGCAGGTCTTTCGCTGCTAAAATCGTGCAGTAAGAACTATGGCCTAAAACCTAAAAGCTAGCGATGCCTTGCTACTTGGCAGGTCTTTCGCTGTAAAATCGTGCAGTAAGAATTATGGCCTGTTAAAACCCAAAAGATAGCGACGCCTTGCTTCTTGGCAGGTCTTTCGCTGCTAAAAAGTACAGCAAGGAATTGTCTCTTAAAATACAGAAATCTCATGGCAGGTCCTTCGCTACTAAAACCATGCAGATTCTTAAAATTTTGGACCTAAGGCAGCGGAGCCTTCAAAAAACTTTTTTTGTTTTTACAAAAGTACCTGCTACCCGAGTAACCTTGTTTTGCACGTATTGTTACTGTCAAAGCTAAAACTTTTCCCCTCTGGGACTAAAATTGGCACCCAATGGTGCGTAGGTGATATGATAGATCGAAATAAGCAGTAAACAAAATTTGTAAAGTGGCCTAAACTAAGGGTGAATTTTAGGAATTTCAGACAGGGAGAATCCAAATAACTTACTGGCTGGTCGCCTGCAACCGGAGCTTGAGCCATGTTGTTCTCGTTGACAGCTACGGGCCCTACGGCGGGTTGGTTATCTGCCTGAGGAGGCTGCATTACTACTGGTTGGACTGGTTGTTCATCCAGCTGGGCCAGTACTTCCGCAATATCCCTTTCATCTGCCTGCGGGGCTTGGGCCATGTCAAGTTGTCAGCGAGGCGAGCAGCTACTCCTGGTCGATTTTGTACAAGGGCAATGCTTGTTGCTCACAAAGAAGGCTGAAATGACCCCAGAATTTTCCTATATACCATCCAATTCCCTAGGGGCTATGAAAATGCTCTCCCCAGGCCTAATTAGTAATCTCAAGTGTGTGGCACCTTAGAGTCTTGGAATTTCGTGAGACTTCTCCAATGAGAATACCCAAAGACAGATTGTGTGCTTCCTGCGAATTGCCCATACTAAGGTGAACCTAGCCTGCGTGCAGACTATACCTGGGAAAAAACGTATAGTCTGCGTAGCGCCGTTCACTTTTGTGTAATGCGGCTTCAGAATTTGTTTGATAACAAAGAAGACGTATTGTTGTAACAGCCAATAACATTGCTTTCCTGCGAAACGAGGAAGCAATCAGATTTGAGAACGGCTATCATGTGATTAAATCTCAGGTTTCGCTTTGTTCTCTAAGCAAATTGCGTCAACAACACAATACTCTGGTATTTTAAGTAGCCTATGATAGACAATGCAAAGGCGCTAAGGAGGAAGGGCCATGCAAACTGTTATTGAAATAAAATGCTGACTCATACAATACGCGATATTGAGCGGCGTTGCGCAGACTATACCTTTTCCTTGGTATTGTCTGCACGCAGGCTAAGGTGAACCTCGTTCCCATTTAGCCTCATGCTTTGCTGAGTCACTCTCGCTTGCTGGCCTTCTGGCCTAGCCATCTGACAACAACTAATCTAGCTAGCTAATGAATATTTATAAAAACACACTGCTTGAAAAATGAGAAAGCCAAAAGCAACCCATAATATAAGAATCGCGGTGCTAAAAATCGAGAAATTAAGACGTGCCACGGTAGTCTGAAGGTTAAGATGCTTGCCCGGAATTGCTTCGAAACGTAAATCTAACCATGGACTAGTCAACATCATCTTCTATCCTTTTACTATTAACATCGGATTTGTCTAACTTGGAATTGTCTAACTGTCTAACTTGGAATTGTCTAACCTTGAACTTGTCAAACTTGGAATGAAATAATACCAAAATCTTTATCGTCGCAATCCTCGTCCTCCGTTTCTTGGTGAAGCTTCGATTTCCTGCCAGTACTCCGATTTCTTGCCCGGAAAGCAGGAGATCCATGGTTCGATTCGGTTCGATTACCGGTTGTGGCGCATTTTAATTTTCTCGATTTTTCCTGTGAATTTAAACAAGATGTTTCCGTTTGCACCGAAAAAGGAGAAATTCTGGTTGCTTGCTAGCTAATGAATATTCATTTAACAACAGAAATGTTCAAATTAGACTTCAAAATTTACCTGACTGAAATCTGTCACTCCGTTCTGAAATGATAAGAGATTTATACTCTAGGATTCCCTTTCGAGAAAAGGTTAGCCTGCGTGCAGACTCTACTGATTCTGTGAAGAGAAGTGAGGTTCCTAGGAGGAGAAACGTCTCTGAAAAGAAACCAGTCTGCACGCAGACTAGAAAGTGTCAAAACAGGCTCTATGCAACTACTCCGCCTTATCTCAATAAGTTCAGCACGTTGTAACATGTTTTATCCTCTTGAGAAATTAAAATCTTCTGCAATACGCAATAGCTACTGTTGTTTTGCCCCCCCCCCAGGCATGAAGATTTTACCCTCCCAAAAGAATAGAGCCTGCTAAAGCATGCCAATATTTGTCTTGAAGGTATTGTGGCGCATTGGTGTAATCCTCTGAATCTGCAGCTCGAGCAGTCAGGCGAAGTGGGTTCGAAACCTAGTAGGGCCCTGCCGCTTAAGCGTCATGAAAAGGGGTCACAGACTTGATTAGCGCTTAGCTACTTCTGCGATCCCAGTGCTTGGTGCTTAAAAAACCGCAGCTTCAACAACTTCAAAAGCCATTGCGATAAGGTATCTAGTTTTGGAAGTCATACTCTGATGAAGACGCAAGTCAGAATGGCCTCAAGCCTCAGTGTGCTAAATATCTTATCTGTTTTCCATCCGAATTTCTAAACACAGCAACAAGACATAGACACATGAGCTGATGTGAGAAGCTCGGTCATGATTTTATGCAAAATTTGGGAGTTTCTTGGAACGAATTTCCCGAGAGAATCCCTTGTACTTCAGAACGGAGTGGCCGATTTTTTGAAAAGGTGCGTGCGGAGGAGCGTAGTTTTGAAAAGTTGAGTGCAGAGGAGCGAAAACACATTTTGCAAACCGTCGACAGGAAAGTCGCCATGTTTGGTCGTGGAAGGGAAATCTAGCTCCGGTGCTGGCTGTATTTGGCAGTAATTGCAAGGTTAGGATACGACAGGGTAGGACACGAGTAAGTATTCATTGCATCAGTAGCCACATATCAACTGCAAGCTGAATTAACTACGTCGGTCAAATCACTGAGAGTAGTTTAGGCCCGATCACCCTGTGTGTGTCCTTTCGCTCATGTATTTATCATTGATTTCTTAGCAGTTTGAAGCAATGCCATTGCCAATGGATGAGATTGGCGAATCTGCCATGACATGCATCTGACACTACCACCCATGTGTGACAGCCTTCCTGTATCAACAGTCACAACTCGCCTTTGAGTATTCTTTGTTACGATCTCAAGGGCCTGACTATCAATCTCTTTCTTACCAAAATGAGGCACATATACACTGCTGTCAGTCAGAAGAATATTTACATATGCACCCACTGCGGAGGAAAATCCACGCCAATTTGATTTCTTTTTCTTGCTTTTCTCCTGCTTGGCATCCATGCAAGGCATTTTAAGTATAGTTAAATCAGGGAAGATCTCCTCGACAGACTCCTTCACTTCCTTGTAATATTTTGCATCGCAGTAGTCACCAATAAGCAAGACGTTTGTATCGATGAAAGACACAACTCCATCCGCGTGTCCGGTCGTATCTCTTGGGTCCGGAATAATGGCCACTTTCATACCAAGCTGACTTTCCAGTTCCTTTTGCAGTGCCTGGACAAAATGAAATGAAATATGAAAAGTTACACAAATAGTCAACTTTATTACTTGAGCTCCCACGATCTGTCCAGGGATCAATTATATTAATGATCATTTATATTAATGATCTCCCACGATCTGTCCAGGGATCAAGAATGTCCATGTACGCTGATGACACGAGTATCTGCCATCAATCCTCTGATATTGCTCAGCTGAATGCAGGGCCGTCACGACGTGGGGGTGTGGGGGGTGTGACACCCCCCTGAAAAAAGCATCAGTCGGCAAATGAACCCTCAAACCTGGATTTTTCGGCAAATTGGTAACATTTGGGTTCATGACTGTCCGGTGCATGGAAAATGTTACATTTCGTACTGTCTTTGTCCTCAATGACTAAGCGAAACCAATTGCCGAACTGCCGAACCCTTTTGCCACATCCTTTTGACCAAAAGACTGCATTCTACGCTGTTTTGTGCAGTGATGAAAATTCCTTATATTAATGCCTGAGAGAACCAATAAATAAACACACTTCTCAGACATGACTAGTTCTAATGGCCGCACCCAATGACCACGCCCCTTTTCGGCAAATTTAGACCATTACACCCCCCTTGCAAAGCTTCCTTCGCGACGGCCCTGGCTGAATGGGGCTATCAACAGTAACCTTGCACTAGTTGAAAAATGGCTCAAGGGTAATAAACTCTCTCTTAATGTAATGAAAACACATGCCATGCTCATTTCCACAAAACCGAAGCATAAAACTTTAATGAATCAAGGTGAATCTTTGAAGTTAAAAATTCGGAATGATGAACTTGAAGTTGTGCAAAGAACAAAATATCTTGGAGTGCAGATTGACAACAAGTTGGATTGGAAGGAACACATTAAGACAGTTTCCTCAAAGGTCTCAAGAGCAATTGGCTTTTTGAAACATGCAAAATCATTTCTGCCAGAAAAGACTCTGAGAACTATGTACACAGGTATTGTGGAGCCGCATTTTCGCTATTGTTGTTCTGTTTGGGGCTGTTGTGGTCTGACTGAGATTAACCATTTGCAAAAATTACAAAACCGGGCTGCACGCATTATAACTGGCAGTCGCTATGATGCACCGGGCTTGCCACTTGTAAAAAGACTTGGCTGGAAGACCATTGATGAGCTAATCAGTAGTGAGTCTAATATCATGGTCTTCAAATCCCTTCATGGTCTTGCTCCACAATACATGTCCAATCTATTCACAAAGACATCCCAGCTAACCTCAAGGAATCTTAGGAATTCAGCAACAGATCTAAGAGTACCAAAGAAAAAGTCAGCAAATAGGCAGAAATGCTTCTCTTTTAGGGGTGCTAAATCTTGGAATGGCCTCTCAGCTGAGCATAAGAATGCTTCCACAATTTACAAATTCAAACGTGTTGACAATCAGTAGGTGTATATATGTATTTGGATTTCTTTTTATTGTAAATATTCATTTTAGATCTTAGGCTATTTTATTAGTATTTTATGAAATTGTAATTAGGTTAATTTAGTTTTTTTTACAATATATTTTAATTTGTATGTATTTGAGTGGAGGGTCCCTTGCAAATCATCATTGTTATAGATGAAGGGCTACCCTCCTTAAAAATTTGAAAATGAAAAATTTGAAAATGAAATGAAAATGAAGCAGCAACAACTTACTCAAGCTGCCTGTTGCATTGTTGGTCTCCAGTTGTGCCAAGTTTGAAGATCTTATCCGACAGCGTGTTTAGTAACAACAGAAACCTCAATGAATTGTACTTGTTTTGTGGCAAATAAGAAGCACAAAGGTTCTGGTCCTTGCATCGAATTATTTACCCTTCAAGCTATCAAACATGGTTTAACAATTTTCCAACATTTATGCCGGCATAGCTGTTTCATTGTTAATCGTGTGCATCTGCTTGTATACTTTTCAAAATTTCGCACACAAATGTTGAACCAGAAAGAAAATGTTCATTCGTTCCAGGATTATTTGCGATGTTGAACGGAATCTAGCCAGTAAAGAGCAGTCTTTCAAACCGTGGCGATCCCTTGACTAGAGATGCTAATAGCAAATGCCAAGTATAAGGACAGATGGACTTGCAAATGGCTCACTGTAAAGTCATTGATCTCCTTTGACCAAGGAGTCTTGACTTATAAAATCATGCATGGCCACGATTGATAAAGCAATGGTCTGGCATTCAGTACAATTGTAATGTGTGTAGATGTGAAGATCCCTGATAGATATGCTTGAAGCGAATTTCAGCATCAACTAGTGAAAAGTCAGTTCTCTCTGCATACTCGAATCAGGGGGGGGGGGGGGATGGGGGTTTTTGGAATTTATTTAGGTTTTTAGAATGTATATCTAATTTTCGTCTGTTTGCATTTCTATTTAATTTAGTATTATTGTATTCGAATTAGATTAGTTTCTTTTCATTTTGTAATTAGAAACTAGAATATAATGCTCGAATCAAAATAAGATCACACACACACACACTGTCCCGTCCCAAAAATCCTCGCCATAAGTTCACTGAAAAATCCATTATTTCAGAGTACAGAGCCAGAAACCGTGGAGATCTGCAAATTCTTAAAGTTAGGTTAGAATATGCAAAGCGAAGTTTCTACTTCTCTTGTGTCAAAAACTGGAATCATATCCCTGACAACATTCGAGAAAAAGGATCAATCGCTCGTTTTAAAACAGGTTTTAGAGAGTATCTTTTGAACCTTTCACAGGACCCAATCACGACCCCTTGGTAGAGCAGCAATTCACAAATTCATCGTTTTTTTCTCTTATTAGTATTGAATGTCAGTAGGTTATTTATTGCTGAAAGGTACATCGTGTATAAATAATGATAAAATGAAAATGAAAATGAAATGACTCGTTATAATGGTAAAACCTGTTGAATATACTTGTACACTCCTGTGTATCAAAGATAATCAGAAAATTTGGGGAACAGTTGCTGATTTGTAGTTTTCTTATAAAGCACAACAAGGGGAAAAGGGTTACAAATTCTCTCGTCTGCTGCACAGCATTGACAGTTCCAGATAACGAGCCAAAACTAACGATATACTATGTCAGAAGTTAAGGATTGTTATGAATTCTAGCCCTAACCCTAACGATCCATTAATGTAGAGACAATGGGCTTGTTCCAGACAACAAGCAATCCAATCAACAATTTAGCCAGTACAATCTCATCACTTCACTCATCGACCAAAGTAGTAATTTGTTTCATCGTTTGTTGTCATCATCTTCATGGTCCATGAAAATGGCCACCAACAAATTGTTAAAAGTATTACCTCACAGTGTTAGAGAGTCCCAATTACTGACTGCTTTTAACCCTATTTCATATGGGGGGGGGGGCGTTTTTCGCCCCCCCAACCAAACTTTTCCACACTGCGCCGAAACGACACAAGATATGATGACCAAACCTTTGTGACTTTTACTTAACTTTAATTGGCAATCAAAATTTAAATGCCTCATTGTTCTAGATTTGATCACATGACCACAATAGCACCATATTTGGAGAGTGGTTGACAAAAAACAACTTTGAACATCCATAATTTCTTTGTTTATCGTCCGAATTACTTGAAAAATGTATCATTCGATTGCTCTTGATGAGAGCTTTCACGTGATATATAATTTTTGCTAATTTTCTGACATCAGCAAAATTTAAAATCTATGACGTCATTTATATTTATGACGTCGTTTTTCGAATAAATTAATGTATTAATTAAGATTTTTGTTGCAATTTAGCTTAATCTTGTTTGTTTCATGCATAATAAGTCGATCTATGTCAGAAATAGCAAGAAAACTACGAAAAACTGCAGTGACAATAAGTAGAAAGGAATAAATAGATAATTAAGCGCTAATTAGTCTATAAGCAGATACTTCAGATTGCTTCGAAGTACATATCTTAATCGTACAATGTATTTTCTATCATTTAAGACTATTCTCATTAAAATCAGTTGAGTATTCAATTAAATAGAATTTTTCTTGCGAAGCAGCTATAAATTGGCCGGTTTTCCTTTGTTTTTTTGGTTGCCTAGCAACAAATCACGTGATTAATTAATTACCATTGTTATATTTGAAAAGCTTATTGCCCAAAGAACAATGGAGGAAAGTTTCATTGTTATATCTTTTGTAGTTTCAAAGAAAAAGAGGGGGGCAAAAAACGCCCCCCCCATGCCAAAATACCTCATGTGAAATAGGGTTAAAAAAGTATTAATAGCCTACACAATAGAGTGTGACTGTAGATTGCGTAAAACATTCATTTCTGGTTTAGGTTTTATTTAGCATTTTTTCTTTAAAATCCTTTTTGAACATTGCAACATTTTTATATGCATGATAGATAGTTGGCATTAATTAGCTTTTCACAGCTATTAGAGTTGTACGCCAACTTTAAATAAATTATTTTATTATATATATAAAGGTAGCACGTGCAAGGTATGATGGTTGCAAAGGCCCCGTTTGACCACAAAGAGTCCAAATTGGCAATGTTCTTGCAATCCCCAATTTGAGCAGTGTTTTCGACGACAAGCATGGTGCATTACAGAACTTTCCAAAAACCTCTCTTATCTGTGTAGGAACGAAGGACTTACAGTCAACAATAACAAATACTGCAACGATAGTATCTGCTAGCTTTAACTGACACTCAAGTACAAAGCAATTAGTGACAGGTTTTTTGAAGGCGTTGTGGCGCCGTGGTGTAATCCTCTGACATTGCAGCCAAAACAGTCAGCCGGAGTGGGTTCGACTCCCGGTAGGGCCCGACCACTTGAGCGTCATGACAAGGGGTCGCGGACTCGATTAGGTTTGCTCTATTTCTGCGATCCCAGCGCTTGGCGCTGAAAAACGCGACTTCACCTTCACCTTCACAGCTGACGAAAGGGATTCCATGCCCGGTCTGTCAAATCATAAACAGAACAAAGCAAGCCGCGAAAGTTTCTCTGAGACCCAGGTAGCTAGCTCACTCGTTGTACATTCCAAAAATGGTTTGAGCAAACAAGAACATCCGTCAAAGGAAGAAGGATATATCTAAACTCTGCCTCGGGCATTTTATTTGTTTGGTTGCGAAACTTAGCAGTAAGTATTTCAATCATGCTAAAAAACGAGAATTGAATCGCCTCCCAACATGGGTCGCAGGAAACGACGTAATAGTTAAAAATTTAAACGGAAACATACCTGTACCCTGGGTACCAGACATACCTGTGTCTTTATCGCGGTTTCTTCTGCCTTTCTTGGCTTTCATTTGTTTCTCTGCCTCAGCTCAATTCATTGCTTCAAGTTCGTAATGGCCTAATTCTGTTTCTCTGCAAAAGCGAGGCTGCCCTTGTTTGCGCTTTTGTGATTCAGCGGCTATTACGAACCTGAAGCAATGAACTGAGCTGAGGCAGGGAAGCGAAGGAAAGCCAAGAAAGGTAGAAGAAACCACGATAAAGACACAGGTATGTTTTCGTTTACATTTTTAACTATTATTTAGTTTCCTGCGACCCAACCCATGCTCCCAATCGGCATTTGAGCCAATTGCCCGAGACAGATGTTTAGATTGTCCTTTTCCTTTCGATATATGCCCATGTTTGCTCTCAAAGCCATTTCTGATATGCACAACAAGTGAGGTAGCTATCTGGGTTTCATAGCAACTTATGCCTTGGTTTATGAATTGACCGACCGGGCATAGAGTTCTCTTTGTTTGCAATCGCTTATTACTTTGTGCTTGGGTATCAGTCAAAATTAACGCATCCTATCATAACATTTTCGCTGACTAAGACTACGTTCATATGATGCCAGCACATTTGAAGACGGTGAAAAATGTGAACGCTAGAGTTCACACGATACCGGAACAATTTGAGACCTGTAGGAAATTTGACGGTAAAAAAACACGCTGCAAGATTTTAATGCCAAAGAAATGTACCTACACTCTAAGAATCGACCAGTCACGTTCGAAAAGCTTCGGAAAATGTTTTTTTCATTATTTTTGAGTGTTCACACTGTGCTAATCCCAAAATGTGTCGGTCAGAGTTCCGTTTTCAAAATCTATCGTTTTCCAAATCTGCCGGCAAACAAAGTGCCGTTTTCGTGCGAACGGGAGGCCTACCCGTCACATTTTTCACGTTTTCAAAATGTGCCAGAATCGTGTGAACGCAGTCTAAGGCCCAGGGGTCATACGTTGCATTTTAACCGCGCCGAATCAAATAGTTGTATTCGGCGCGACGTCGATTGAGTACGGCAGTTGTGATTTGGATCAACCTAAATAATAAGATTCGTCTGATTCAGTTGCATAATGCGACGCGTGAGTGTCATTGAGTCAGACGTTGAATTTTACATGTGCCGAATCAAATGCATAAATTACTGAGAATAAACAATGTCTGTGACTGTGTTCTTTTACATTTTAACAGGGCATATTGTAAAACAGTTATTTCGTTGCATCTGAATGTTTTCACCCGGTATAAATAAATGACAATGAAAATGAATGAACGAATGAATCAGTTTCATCAAATTAATCTCCTTCCTTACAGGAGCCATTGTGTTCCGGAATTTAATCCTTCGTGCCAAAATTTCTAGAAAATAGAAAGAGTTGCTGTTGCTGTGATGCACATCTGTGGGAATAACCTCACATCAAATGCGACCAATTATATTCGACGTCTGACCCACAGCCACCAGAGTCGCTCTCATGTCGAATCCAAATCAATTTAATTCGGCGCGATCAAAATGCGACGTTTGACCCTAGCCAGGAGTAATAAGCAGCTAGCTTTAGCCGTGCATGCCGGACGGGAAGAACAACAATTAATTACCTCCTCGTTCTTCTTTGGGTTATCATAAATGAATCTGTCGCTCACTATAGCTTTATCAACTCCATTGTCAACAACATTTCCACCATCCAGTCTCAAATTGCTTTCTTTGGCCCATCCTCCATATTTCGACAACAGCTTCCTGACTGCGTCATCAACCCAGCGCGAATCTGACTTTTTGAGATAATCTGGTTGGTAGCGAAACTTCACAGGATTGTTTGGCAAAATTAGGCCAAAATCTCTCATCCACAGATCAATAGGTTCTTCTACAGGGAGCACATAAGCGTTGCCAAAATCAAATCTACCGTATTTTGAACTAGTTGAATTGCTCATGAAGACAGCTGGAAATAGGACTAAAACGTTATCCTTGTCTCCGGCCTTGGCTGCCAAATCTTTCGCAAAATAAGCAATGTCATCTCTGTTATTCTTGTAGTAGTCATCATCTGGTAGGGACAGAACGATCAACTGCTTCTCAGCTGCCATGTCAATGCCACTGAAAAGGCAAGAAATCAAGCCTAGGACAATCATTGCAGATGAAAGCATTGTGAAATTTGTGGCAGGAAAAAAACTCCTTTGTTGAGCCGTAATACCCATTGAGAAGTTTGAGAGTCAAATACATGTTGATAACAGCTCTGTATGGCGTGAAGTTCGTGACAATTCTGAAATTTGCCTAGCCGTAAATACCACTTGTTGACGTTGTTATCCCCTATGACTGCATAATTCATGTAATGGATTATAACCTCGTTCTGGAGGGAGCACATGCACTTTTTGGCAATGGAAGTTGATCAAGTCTGATAAAAGTCAGAAATACAAATTGTCTTCTTTGCTTCAACCCTGGTGTCTGGTAGTTTAATAACAACGTGATGAACACATGGACAAAGTTAAGCAAATAAAAGTTTCAAGTTAAGGAGTACTTTATTGACTAACGGAGTGACGTCATATAGTAAAGGCATAAATCCTGTTTGGCTTCCACCATGGAAATCTGTTTATGTCATGGTGCAAGGGGTTGTGAAGATTGCAGCCGATATCGCGATCGAAGGGTACTGACATTTATCTGGTAATCATAGTGACATCAACTGCCGCATTAATTAACCCTATAGTGGTTGGGCTATTTGATAGTACTATTTTGGTTGGGGGGGGGCAAAAAAGCCCCCCCTACCTAACTCTTGACTGGTAATAGGTAGAGCGACCAAATTTGGTGTGCTAAAAGCCTCAGGCATGTACTTTCTGTAAATATAAAAATTAACCTAAAAATAGCCACCATTTTTGCTTACATCAGCATTTTCCTTTGTGTGGTCAAGAAAAGCGCCAAAATTGGTCAAAATAAGGAAAATCGAGAAAAAATTAAATTTGGAGCATATTTTCCATCCAAACATGATATTTATGATAGAATGCATCAAATAACACAACATTACAAGAGAAATTTGCAAAATAATCCACTTCTGCTCCTTTTTTCGCGATAATTGAGATTTGAGAATTTGCGATTTTTCCTGGGTCAGTCCCAGAAAATTGTCTCCCGCCCCCTCATTTTTCAAAATATTTCAATGAAACTTTTTGAGAAGTTGTACAATAAGTAGTTGCAAAAAGTCAAGAAGTTTCATGGCTATACAATTCTTCCTCGCAGAGTTATTCAAAAAAATCTACTAGGGGGGGGCAAATTTGCCCCCCCCCCCAACCAAAATAGGGTTAATAAAACAACATGGGAAAATTATATGATAAAGAGGATAATATTATTAATTGCAATATCAACGCTTTGGACTTTGCGATTTTGTTCCAATTGGCAGACCACGGAACAGGACACTTTTCATTCTGCGTTTGTGTTTTGATTTCTGAAACCAACAATTTTCCATGCTATTTCACTGAGAGAGATCTCACAGATAATCAGGCATGAGAAAAAGAAGCTCGTCGAGAGCACGGGGGGGGGGGGGGTTCTTCCATAGTAAAAGTACCTGGGGATGTGCCGCCCGCAAGGGTATGCTTTTTCAAACCTTCTAGTCTAGCCAAGGGTAAACTTTTTGCCAATTTTAGTCCATTTAGTCTAGCCAAGGGTATACTTTTTGCCAATTTTCGCCCATTTAGTCTGGGCAAGGGTATACTTTTTGGCAATTTTGGTCAAAGAAATGTCAAACTTCGGTAATTCCTGTAAAGAAATCCAAATTTTTTTCAAATTGTGGTCCTTAGAATGCAAAAGTTTGGCAAGTTTTGCCTACTCATGGCACTTTTGATGTAGAAATTAGTCTAGCCAAGGGTATCATTTTTCAGAAAAATTGGTCTAGCCAACGGTGCCATTTTGAAACCGTGGGCGGCACACCCCTAACCGAAATTTAGCTGAGAACCCCCCCCCCCCCCCCCGTGGTCGAGAGTTTCTGTCACAATTAGAAATTTTATTCTTTGCGGTTTGTCAGTTTTAGGCGGAAGATAAATGTCATCTGTTGCTGTGATGCTGAACCTTTTTGGAGCGTATTTCGGGCCTGAGATGCCCCAGATTACATTTCGTTCTTGCAGCTTCAAATTTTAGGTTACGAAAGATCTTTACATATGGTAGAGCTGAGGAGCATTTCACTCTTATAAAACAGCGTACGAGATTTTGTCTTTGATTTGATCTTTGATCATCAACTGTTGGTTAATATTACTCAGGGTAAAGCTTCAATGACATGCTTGCCATAATATCCTTGCTCATAACTCACAAAAGTTTCTTAGGGCCTGTTTATATGAGGAAAACACCTCACCTGCCAGACCCGGGGCTGAGAGGTGAGATTCCAACCTCCAGTAGAATCCTTTGTATTTTCATTTCGCGTTTACATGACGACCACCACCGATGTAGTGAAATCCTACTTCACTAGAAGTGGGATCTCACCGGGGCTAACCTCTCAGCCCCCGGGCTGACAGTTGAGGTGAAGATGTAAACAGTGGCTGAAATTTACCTCGCCTGTCAGCGCCGGGTCTGGCAGTTGAGATGTTTTTCCTCATAATAAACAGGTCCTTAATACTTTTCAGACCAGTTGACTCTGCTAATTTTTGTCTTTCGGCAACGTTGCTATGACTAAAGAGCTCTTATCTCAAAATATGAGTAACTGAGCGAGGATGGCACTCCAGAGGCCAAGAACTGTAATATTTTCACATTTTGAAATTCACTGTTAACCTACAGGATCAGGGTTTGGGTTTGTAAATAATGCAAGTCAGAGCTAGCTGCTAATCAGATGATAGATGTAGGAACCGGGGGCACTGGGTGCATTGGGGGTACGTGCTCCCCAAGATTTTGCAATAAACAAAGAAGTGTTATCATTTTTAGAAAATGCCCCCATTTTGTTACGGGAAAGGTGGCCTCAAAGTGTCGTGCCCCCCAAGTTTGAGATGCTTCCTACGTTCCTGAATCTGATCAAGGATGATAAGTATATTTTCAAAATATTTCGCGCTCTTTTTCAAACTATATCATCATCAGCGCTAATATAAGAGCACGGTATTATTTACATGCCATTTTGGCGGAATATTTTGACTTGAACTAGACTGATAGGTTTACCCCGTGAGTCTTTCCAAGGGTTCTTTGATTTCAAATACTGCAGGAAGCAGTTCACAGTTGGAGTGCCAAAACGCTAAGAAAGGCCCTTTTTGGGACTTGGAAGCGTGTACCTTTGGATCATATGCTTGGATGCTATAGGAAGTTGCGTGGAAGAGCTTAGGAAGACCAGAGGATGGACTTGCCCAAGTCGTCCTGGAGGAAAGAAAGATTTATTTCATATATGACGACTTTGGGCAAGTCCAACCAACCAGAGGAAGACAAGACATCAAAGTGTCTCAGGAAAAGTAGAGTGATCTCTATGGATACTTTGTTGCTAAGCAGGCACCAAAAACAAAACTGAACGTGATTCACATTTGAAACCTAAGAGTTGCAGATAGGCAGAAAAAGCCACATCGAGACATGAAGGTCGTCGAACAACTGCTGCAATGTTTTGCACTCAGTTTGAGCTTGATTCAACACATGTAAAATATTGATCCGGATCACAAATTAAAAACGTTCACTCAGTTAGGCCAGTTGTAAACAACATACGCAGAACAAAATCTACCTGCATGCAAAGAATTTGTTTTGTGAATACACTCACCTGGATTTCACACTTTTCAGCTAGTTTTAGGATTCTCAGAAGGCACTGTAGCTACCAGTAAAGCTCGTCAGTGGTTTCTCTGTAACGAATATGCCATGCAAGATTCTACTGAATTAATTACCATGCTAGCAGCCATTTTATCAAGCAGTATTTACTAGCAATTTGACCTTCAGCCTTTGGTTAACCTTTGTACTTTGCAGGTACTTTTGGCCTCTTCTGATGCAACAACATGAAACTCCTCTGCTTTGAAATCGCTGCAAGGAGAAATTGGGCAATGATCAAAGAGGAACTGATTTTAAAGTGGAAGTGCTGCTGTTGATGTGTGTTAGTTTTGAGTACCTAACATATTGAGGGTACCGGTATGTGCCGCCCATATGGGTGGGCTTTGGGCCCGAAGTTCTCTAAACAAGGGTCACTTTTTCGGCAGATTTTCCTTAAACATGGGTGGGTTTTCCAGAAATTGGTCAAAATAGCCAAAGATGGTTAGTTTTCCGCCAAAATTCATCATGAAAGTTGGTATGATGGCCAGTTTCAGCAATTATAAGAGGGTAGCTTTCTGAAAACCGGGCAGCAGATTCCCGTCCATCCCTAAGTCCACAGTAACTATGGTAAGTCATGCACCGCCCCCCGGGATGTATTGCATAGCGTTATCTGTTACAAGATCAAAAAAATCTTCTTGCTGCGCGTAGTGCCACAATACAAAGACAAACAGGTAAATAACATAAAATATAAGCACTTTGATGCGAATTGAAAGAAGCGACGTTTCGA
Source organism: Aurelia sp. 3 sensu Dawson et al. (2005) (assembly GCA_964020215.1). Taxonomy (NCBI): domain Eukaryota; kingdom Metazoa; phylum Cnidaria; class Scyphozoa; order Semaeostomeae; family Ulmaridae; genus Aurelia; species Aurelia sp. 3 sensu Dawson et al. (2005). The sequence continues at coordinate 1,766,571 of OZ026573.1, read as the reverse complement.
GCATAGCCCGTTATCAAGCCAACGATAACGCTTTTAACTTGATAACGGGGCTATGCTCAAAACGTAGCTACTTTCAATTCGCATCAAAGTGCTTATATTTCATGTTATTTACTTGTTTGTTATCTGTTACACTCTTTTAAGCAATAAATTTTCCTGGAAAATATCATTTTACAATATTTGGCAATTATTTTATTATCGTTAGAATCCCCACATTCTCGTGCATCGAATGATGTATAGTTTAAAGAGGTTCCATTGGTAGTTTAGCTTTCAAGGACAGAAAAACAAATCTCATGTTACAAACGTTTACCGTAAATTCAAGTAATGTAATACCCAGGTACCAGACTATGTAACACCCACACTCTTTCGAGACCAAGGAAGCCATGAGGTAAAAGCTGCCACTGAGCAGAGCTTTGAGATTTTGGGCAACGTACTTTTGGAGATTGAGATTAACGGTGAACGATGGCTTTTTCCTGTGTATATAGCTGAAAACTTTAAATATGATATTTTACTCGGTACAGATTTCATGATCCAATCGAACGTGACTATTGATTTTGTAAATTTACTCGCTCGAATCGGAACTCAAGATGTAAAAATTTTGGCAGGCCCTTCCAAAGACGTTTCTGCATGAGCGTTAGGACACCCAGTGTGTAGCAGTTTGAAATTTGTATCAGAAGTGAGCCACCTTAATTAATTGTATTTTTGTGTTTGAACTTATTTCTATTTGGTATACAACCACCTTTCACTGTTCCGTAATTTTGAAACTTTTCGGTAGTGAGCTACCTTAAGTGAGAGCCACCTTAACTCTGCACATGGGCTCACTACCGAAAAGTTTCAAAATTACGAAACAGTGAAAGGTGGTTGTATACCAAGTAAGATAAGTTCAAAGCACAAAAATACAATAAATTAAGGTGGCTCCCTTCTGATATAAATTTCAAACTGCTACACACTGGGTGTCCTAACGCTCATGGTTTCTGCATCACAGAGAACATTTGTTCATTTGTTAGAAGGTCGGTATTCAAGAACCAAACCCTCTAGAAGGTAATAATAGACTCTTGACAGCACGAGCACTTGTAACTGTCAAAAGTGGTACGGTTTGGTTAAATTCGTAAACCCTTGGGATGATTCTATCAAACTGTACGCGAATTCTAAAGTAGCGATGATCGAGGGACAGAGCAAAAGCATTAAAACTGAGCCCATGGGCAAAATGCTTTTGGCGAGCGAGCTGAGAAAAAATGCTAAAGAACCCCAGTTTCACGTTTCAGATGATATTTCGGTTCACGACCGCGAAAAACTCGAAGGTTTACTAAAGGATCATGATTATGTTTTCGCTAAAGATGATTTTGATCTTGGGCATGTGTAGTGATATGACACTCTAACCCAGACCCCTTATTGTATATATGAATGTTATGTTATGTTCGGTGAAGAGTCAGACTAGAGAGTTGTCTCGAAATGCAAAATGGCGTTCTTCTTGTCGTCGGGTCTCGGCACACTTCCGCATAAGTAAGAATACAACAACTGGCGACGAAGATGGCTACATTAACGCTTCAAATGCCGCCTTTTGATCCAGATTCGGACATAGGGGCAAGTGTTGCACCAAGATGGAAAACTTGGGTTGCAGATTTCCAAACGTACTTGGTTGCGAACGCCATCACAGACAACAAACGAAAGAAGGCTTTGCTGCTTTATGTGGCAGGCCCGCGAGTTCGTGAAATCTTTCGACAGATTCCCGAAACAGGTGAGGAAGATGCTTTTGACACTGCCTTAACTAAGTTAAACGAATACTTTGAGCCACAGAAAAACACTCTTTACGAGGTATACAAATTCCGGCAAGCTGCTCAAGGCCCCCAAGAAACTCTCGATCAGTATCATATGAGACTTCGCACTCTCGGTGCGACATGCTATTTTCATGATCTTGATTTTGAGATTTTGGTACAAATTGTTACTCATGGAAAATCTACACACCTGAGAAAATATGCCTTAAAAGACCCGAAAATCAAGTTAAAAGATGTGTTGTTGGCAGGGCGTCAAGAGGAAGTTAGCAAATTTCAAGCAGCAACGATCGAAGGCAGAGACAGCTCAGCCCCGAGAGAAACCGAAGTTAGTTTCGTTAAAAATACACGAAATCCGCGAAATAAATCACGCAAAAATGGCAAGACATGCAAGAAATGTGGCAGAGAATGGCCTCATAAAAATGGTGAATGCCCAGCCCAAGGCCAAACATGCAGAAAGTGCAATAAACAAAACCATTTTGCAGCTCAATGTCGTTCCAAGTCAACGATCACAGGTAAAAGTACTCAAGTCCGCCCACTTGATGCAAATAATAGTGACTCTGACGATAGCAACTATTGTTATGCCGTAGAAACAAACCGCACAAAACATCCTACTGTGAACCTCACAATGAATGGACAAAAGGTCAAGTTCACGATTGACACAGGCTCGTCCATCAATGTTATCAGTCCATCAGCATTCCAATCATTGCAAGACGTGCAGTTGAAAGGAACCAACATAAAGGCATTTCCTTTTCACTCAACAACACCCGTCAAGATGAAAGGAAAATTCCAGACAACAATAGAGTCTCGAAAGAAGATGACTGTTGCTACGATTTATGTCACTGCAGATGACGGAGGATGCCTTCTCAGCTCAAATACCGCTCAAGAGTTGGGATTGATCAGCCTACACTTGCAGACGTTGCAGGCATCTAAAACCCGGACCAAGGACCACATGGAACAAGTGAAAGTCGAGGACCCTAAAGTCAAAGAAATTTTGCATCAATTTTCAGAAAGGTTCACTGGCCTTGGCAAATTGAAAGGCAAGCAAATACAGCTTAGTATTGACCAAAGTGTAAAGCCAGTGGCACAGCAACAACGCAGAGTTCCTTTTCATTTGAGAGAAAAGGTAGAAATGGAGCTCAAGAACCTGGAATCGCAGGACATCATAGAGAAAGTCCCCGAAAGTGAGCACACAGATTGGGTGTCACCAATAGTTGTGGTGCCAAAGAAAGAAGGAAAGATTCGTATTTGTGTTGATATGCGAGCTGCAAATACAGCTGTTAAGCGAATAAGACATCCTATTCCAACAGTGAAGGACATAGCATTGGAGTTAAATGGAGCGAAGTATTTCTCTAAATTAGACCTGGCCCAAGCGTATCACCAACTAGAACTTGCGCCAGAAAGTCGCTCAATCACTACCTTCACAACACCTTTTGGGTTGTACCGAAGTAAGCGCCTCAATTATGGGACGAACTCAAGCGCTGAAATTTTTCAACATGCACTTCAACAGTCGTTACAAGGAATAGAGGGAGTTCGGAACTTGGCTGATGATATTATCGTATTTGGAAAGACGTACGAAGCACATAACAAGAGCCTAAAAGCTTGTTTGCAGAGACTCCAAGAACACAATTTGACGCTGAATATCAACAAATGCAAGTTTCTGAAACAAAATCTAGAGTTCTTTGGATTTCTGTTCACAGCAGAAGGAACACAACCAGACCCAAAGAAAGTATCTGCGTTTGTAGAGAGCAAACCACCAAAATCAGTGAGTGAAGTTAGAAGCTATCTTGGCATGGCCAACTACAGTGCACAATTCATAGAGAACTTTGCTACCATTTCAGAACCACTAAGGAAGCTGACATGCAAAGACGCTAAGTTTGAATGGGGTACTGAACAACAGAAAGCATATGAAACACTCAAAACAGCCCTCTTAAAGAGCCCAGTCATGAGCTACTTTGACATAAATAAAGAAACCATGATTCATATAGATGCTAGTCCAGTCGGACTTTCAGCGATTCTTTCACAACGAAGCAAAGGATCAACTGAGTCACACATCATAGCATACGCCAGCAAAAGTTTGACAGCTACAGAAAAGAGGTACTCCCAGACAGAAAAGGAGGCTTTAGCGATTGTGTGGGGAATAGAGCACTTTCATCTTTATGTTTACGGTGCTCCGTTCATCCTGTACACTGACCATAAGCCCCTCGAATTAATTTATGCCAACCCGATGTCAAAACCACCCGCAAGGCTAGAAAGATGGATGTTGCGACTCCAGCAGTATGATTTCAAAGTGATATACAAGGAAGGACCTGAAAACCCGGCAGACTATTTATCTCGACATCCAATAGAACCAGAACGTCAACCAAAGAACATTGCTGAAGAATATGTCAACTTCATAGCACATGCTGCTGTTCCACAAGCGATGACCCTTGCAGAAATTCAGGAAGCTACGCAAGAAGATGCTACACTCAGAGTATTGCGAGCTGCTATCAAAACAGGAGTTTGGACATCAGATCGTTTGACTCCTTACAAGCAAATAAAACACGAGATTACGGTAGACCATACAAACAAGATATTACTACGAGGTACGCGAATTATTCTGCCAGCCTCGCTGAGAGAACATGCAATAAAACTCGCCCATCAGGGACATCAAGGACAGTCGAAAACAACAGCTTTGTTGCGAGAATATGTTTGGTTTCCGAATATGGGACAATCGGTTAAGAGCTATGTTGATCGATGCATTGTTTGTCAAGCTTCAGCAAGACCAAATGCACCTGAGCCATTGCAGTCAACTGCTATGCCAAATCGTCCATGGGAAGAAATAAAAGTTGATTTTTGCGGTCCATTTCCGTCAGGACATTACCTATTAGTCGTCATTGACTGTTACTCGCGTTTTCCTGAGGTTGAAATTTTAAAATCTACAGCCGCTCCCAAAGTCATTCCAAAGCTCGATACAATCTTTGCTCGACATGGAATACCCACGACTGTGACTTCTGATAACGGTCCACCATTCCAAAGTGATGAGTTCAGTAGATATATGAGAGAACTCGGAATTAAACACGATCCGGCAACGCCTCTATGGCCTCAAGGAAATTCAGAGGTAGAAGCTTTTAATAAGCCGTTAGAAAAAGCTATTCGTGCAGCATGGATCGAAAAACGACCATGGCAACAAGAACTTTCAAAGTTTCTTTTGAATTATCGTTCTACTCCACATTCAACGACAAAAGTTCCTCCAGCTGAACTTCTGTATAACCGTAAGATCAAAGGAAAGTTACCGGATTTACGAAGGAAAGTGAAAATTGTAAACAGACACAAAGAAGCTAGGGACAACCAAGAGATAAACAAAGAGAAATCACGTAATTATGCCAATCAACGACGAAACGTGAAAGAGGCAAATCTCAAAGTTGGAGATACAGTTCTTGTGAAACAGACAAAGAAGAACAAACTGAGTACAAACTTTGATACAAGACCTCATATCGTAACACAAGTGAGAGGATCGAGGATTACTGCAGAGTTCGAAGGACGTAGAATAACGAGAAACTCGTCATTCTTCAAGAAACTAGTAGAGAATACGGAACATTCAACAGAAGACGACAATGACATTCCTGTTGACTACCGCGGAAATGAACAGTTGCAGCAACAACAACAAGTTGTGAGAAGGTCGAACAGAGAACGACGACCAACCAATCGCTACGGAGAGCTTGTTGACTCCAGTCTAATACATTAATGTATAATCGCGTTTTCATTTAAAAGGGGAGTGATGTAGTGATATGACACTCTAACCCAGACCCCTTATTGTATATATGAATGTTATGTTATGTTCGGTGAAGAGTCAGACTAGAGAGTTGTCTCGAAATGCAAAATGGCGTTCTTCTTGTCGTCGGGTCTCGGCACACTTCCGCATAAGTAAGAATACAACAGCATGCAAAGCGGTTTACACATAACATTGATATGGAGGACAACTCACCAGTGAGACAGCTACCTTATATAGAACCCGCTAAGCGTAAACAAAATTATAGATAGCCAGATGAAAAACATGTTGAATCGGGAAATAATCTATAGTCATCGATATTGTGTAGAATTTTGAAAATTAAACCTTATAACCAAAATCAAAATGGATGTTTATCTGTTACCAAGGATATCAGAAGTCTTTAACACTCAGAGAATTGCTGCTTACTTTAATACCATGGACCTTGCGAGTGGTTATTGGTAAGTTCACTTGGACAAAGCCAGTCAGGAGAAGACTGCGTTTACAACAAAGAGCGGTCTTTTTGAATTTCGTGTTTTACCAATGGGTCTTGTGAATGCAACCCCGGTTTTAAACGTATGTTGGATGTAGTGTTAAGCGTACTGCAATGGAAAAACTGCTAGGTCTACTTAGATGACGTAATCGTCTTTTCGTCGACTTTGACCGTCATTTGAAGCATTTCAAAGATGTCTTCAATTGTTTTCGTCGAGACGGTTTGAAACTAAAACCATGAAAATGCGACTTTGCTAAGACGGAGGAAGTCAGCTACTTAGGACATACCATTTTTATAAATGGATTACAGGCAGATCCTAAGAAACTAGAAGCAATCAATCGTGATGTAAGGGAACCACGTAGTGTGATGGAACTCTTTTCGTACTATCGAATATTTGTGCAAAACTATTCAGTCATTGTTGCACCTCTTTTCAAATTATTAAACAAGGGATAAAAATGGGACTGCGACTATCAAAAAGCGTTTGACATTCTGAAAGGAAAGCTTACTAAATCACCAGTATTAGGATATCCAGATTTCTCGAAACCTTTTATTTTGTACACCGATGCAGCAACCACAAACGGACTAGGAGCAGTATTAGGACAAGATATTCATGGCCAAGAGCGTGTCATTAGTAAGAAAAATGACAATAACTATCCCACTATAGAAGCCGTATTGTGTGGAGCATAAAGGACTTTCGACCATGTCTTTACGGAAGAAAATTTGTTGTTGTTACGGATCACAATCCTCTCAGATGGTTGTGTAATATAGAGGACCCTTATCGGGAAGATTATCAGAGTCCAGAAAAACTCATGGGTATTTATTAGTAATTTTTGTAAGGAATGAAGGAAAATGTGTAATTATTCTAGCGAATTTCATATATCTATCTATTCAGCTATGATTTCATAATTAAGACAATAAAGAAGAAAGAGACAACCACAACATCGTAAGTTTGAATGAATATATTTCTTTATGAGGCGATTTAAGCATTTTCAGGCTAAAACAGCAGTCTCCTACCGTCCATGGGCAAATCAACAGCTGAGCCAATGGCTTGTGTCGTAAAACATAAAACTTTAATTGCTCATTGGTGCATCGCACTTCAGTGTGAAGCCAGCAATCCAGCCATTGATCTTTGAATATGTTGACCTTGGCACGTTATCCGCAGGCGTTGAGTGGAATTGCGATTGCAACATATTAAAATACATCTTTTCACTTGTTGTGCTAGAGAATGTGTGGTCATGTGTAATGTTAATTGCTAAGAACACGCAAGGAAGCACGAGAACCTTCAAGCATCTGCTGTTTTTGAGCTCTTTGGACTTGTTTTAGCGTTTTACGTTTGCGATTAGAAATGTTCTCAACTTTGATGAGTGTAAATTTTCAAACGTTTACGTAGAGACAAGCCATATTCCAAACTTTGAAGATGCTGGATGGAAAGCAGCTGTGGAAACATAGAATTTTTTGTGGATGAGCATCCCAAAAGCAGCGAAGGTCTCGCGGAAAATATTAACTGCTCTTGTTAAGCAGGATGTAGCGTAAGACGGGGTAAATTGAACTACGGGAAAAGGGAAATATTCACAGCATTAACGCTTCTCTTCGAAAGTAGAAATGCATTGATAGAACAGTGCTGAATGACTTGTTACATATGCTCACGGAAAGCAAAGTATTTTTGTTAAAGCGTTTGCCTTTGCAAAGAATTCCCTCACCTGAGGTAGCAAAAACAGGCTCGGGAAATGGCCATTCTTAGCCGGGGGGGGGGGGGGGGGTAACATAACATGTTGAGGGTACAGGTATGTGCCGCCCATATATGGGTGGGTTTTTGGGTCTTAAATTCTCTAAACAAGGGTCCCTTTTTCGGCAGATTTTCCTCAAGTATGGGTGGGTTTTCCAGAAATTGGCAAACAATTGCAAAAATGGGTAGTTTTCTACCAAAATTCATCATAAAAGTGGGTATGACGGCAACTGTCGGTAATTAGAAGAGGGTAACTTTCTAAAAACCATGCGGCAGACCCCCGTCCATCCGCAAGTCATGTACCCCCGCCCTGGATTCTTAGGCCCCGTTCACACGAGAAGGAAACGGAACGGAACGGAACGATATGGAACTGTTCCAGAAAGCAAAGGAATTTTTGCAGGTGTTCACACGAGAACAAATAGAAACGTTCCGTTCCGTTCCGTTCCGTTCCGTTCCGAAAAAGTGGACGGCTCTGAAAAGTGAGCCGTAAAATGGAACGGAACGGAAAGGAACGGTTTAGCCCTCGTGTGAACACTTTTTTGGAGCGTTCCGTCCCACATTGCGGACTTTTCTCATGCAATTTATACATGAGGTAATTCGAAAAGTCCAAACAATAGGACTGTTTACTTATAAAAATGGAAAAACTTAATGGCGAGCATAGGAAATTTTTGACTCTAGGGAGGAAGATATTAACACTGCAAATTGACCCATTGTCGTGTGAGCGCCCCTTAAAAAGTTCCGTTCCGTTCCGTTCTGGTCCGTTCCGCTCCGCTCCGTTCCGTTCTCGTGTGAACGGGGCCTTAGATTTGGCTTCCTATCTTTGGTATCAGTTTTCAACAGCAAGATGTACTTCATTTCGGTTCTTATTTCGGTTGATTTGAATATAACATATGTTTAATTTTTCCAACAGAAAAACGACTATTAACCCTATCTGGACCGGGCTTTTCTGAGCATGCATCCTCAGGCCGAAAGGGGGCTAATTTAGCCCCCCCCCCTCATAACTCCAAATTGATAAAGGCTAGAAAGATGAAACTTGGCTGTCTAGTGTAACTTGATGTGAAAAGTCCGAATATCTAATTTATTTTACTGTAATTGTTGTACTTTCGATGACGTCATCAATTTTCTTTGTTTCTGGTCAAAACAGTAGTCTTACTGATTTGACTGTAGAAACTTATTCAGAGGAAATATTTCTCTTGTTTTAAGTTTAGATAACAGATATAGCATCAATTTATTATAAAAGCATAACTTTTTGAAAAAATAATGAAATTTATCATCATATATTTATATCCTAAATTCATTAGATATATGACGTCACGAATTACGTCATCAATAAGAAAATCAAACAATTGATAGAATTTTCCATATTATCTTATCAATTGAGGGCTGGACAGAAAATTTCATTGAGTTATCTTCATTCTGTAAAGAATTATCTTAGTTTAAAGTTATAAAGGGTTTGACCGTAAAACAAACAAAAATTAAAACTACTCTCTCAAAAAATTATTGTATTTCCAGAAATAAATAAAAAATCATGACGAAATTTGAAGAGAAAATGTGAAAAAGATAGTTAGGAAAAGTCACGAAAAAGAAATAGCCTACGAATTATTAAAAAAAGTTGCCCAGACAAAACTGGGAGGGGGGCTATTTTAGCCCCCCGGTCCAGATAGGGTTAAGGACTTTTTGGTCAGTTTACACATAGTTGATCAACCATGGTTTACGTGATATTTTGAAAGACCTACCGTTCAATCGAGATTTTACTTCAACCGGGGTAAAGTAAGTGAACTACCCGGGATTTTTTTCTCACGAGCGAAGAGGTCAGATGAAGAAAAACGTTTTATTCTCATTTCTTTCATACTAAAACTTTCAGAATATCATAATCTGCAGTATCAGGTTTTGTTTTGATGATACAGAGAAACATTCTACCACATACTGCCGAAAAATATTCGTAAAATTAAACAGTCAAATGAAAATGCAGTTCATGATCAAGAATTTTATTGAGATTGATAAAGCAAGGATATCGATCGACACGAAATATGGTCGAGGTTAAAATATTGACAATTAACATAAAGTCATAAATATTGTTAGTTCTATTTCAGGGGAGTCTGAAGGTAAAAGCGAGCTACCTTGAAAAAGTTTTTCCTTTCGTGGTGATATGGTATCTTATACGCAATGAAAAGATCCCCTTGTGCAGTCCCATGATTGTGCAGCGGTTTATCTTCAAATCTCTTACTGTAACTCGAACCTGTGCCTTTAAAAACTGTGTCTGGTAAACATTTGACTCTTATCCATTTGGCTTTTAACTCTTATCCAGTTCTGATTTTGATAAGCACCGAAATGAGGGCCCCAAGAAACTGTCACAGATCAGTAATATGTGGGCCAAAAAAACATTTCTAGATACATTGTAAACCATGGTTGGAAGTTTCCTGCTTCAGCTGAATTCAAAATGGTCAGCCCTGACTCGAATTGTATTTTGCTACACAAGCATAGGTGTTGGTGTCGCTACGGCGTCTGAAAATTTGCTTGTGTATTTGATGCATGTCCCCTACAAGACCTTTTTAATCCTCTAGAAATATTCAAAATTGAACTTGTAGCATGTAGAGTATTAAAAACTGATCACATTACTTACTTCGAGATCTAGTTAGCCAACTGGAAACTAGTTTTGACAAAAGATTTAGGCTATATAGATGAGAAAATATAAGAAAATGATTTGATTGTCCACTAAATTTTAGAAACTTGCTTGCAGATTTGGCCCCAAGTAGCTATATGTACTGCCTTTCGATTTAGCACTCCGTTTAGATAAGCTTTTTGTTCATTTTAAGGAGAAATTGTCTGTTTTAATTCATATTTATTTGTACTCAACAATTTCCGCATGTTTTTATCAAAATCTGTTGGTGTTCGATGATTCCTATCCTGAATGGCCAGGCCTCCACATGGGGGAATATTTCTGCTGGCGTTCCGCAAGGTTCGATCCTGGGCCCCTTGTTTTTCTTAATATACATAAACGATCTCACACAGAATTTGAAGTGAAGTGTGAAGCTTTTTGCGGACGACACATCACTTTTTACGATCGTACAAGATCCTGCCATTGCTGCTAGAGACATGAACCATGACTTGGATCTTATTACATTGTGGGCAAGTGACTGGAGAATGTCCTTAAATCCGGACCCCCGGCAGCAAGCTGTCGAGTTAGTCTTTTCAAGGAAAAACGTGAAAGGTGATCATCCTGTGATTCTCTTTAATGATGTACCCGTATCCACAGTGGATCAACATAAACACATAGGCATAACACTAGATTCTAAACTTTCATTCTCAACTCATATACAAGCGGCAATAGCTAAGTCAAAAAAGGCGATTGGAATGCTATAGTTTATGTCAAAATATCTGTCCAGAAGTACGTTGAGTGAGCTGTATAAATTGTACGTAAGACCCCATTTGGATAACGGTGATGGAATTTATCATGTACCTCAACGAAACGATTGCTCTGGAAATTACTTGATGGAAAAACTCGAATCTGTGCAATACTCTGCTGCCTTAGCAGTGACAGGAACGTGGAGAGGAACATCTGGCGAAAGGCTGTACAATGAACTTTGATGGGAATCGTTGAGCTCTAGAAGATGGAGTAGACGTCTTATTCTTGTCTATAAATTCATCAATAACTTGACCCCTGATTACACGAGGGATGAACCGAGCGACTGAGGGCAAGAACAGAAAAATTCAAGTCCAGTTTTTATCCATATTGTTTATCTGAATGGAACAAGCTTGAGCCTGAATTGAGACTTGCACCCTCAGTTACCGTTTTCAAGAAAAAGCTCCTATCAAAAATCCGCCCCCCTGCAAAATCTGTTTTTGGAATTTACGATCCAATGGGTTTGTCCCTTCTTACTCAACTTAGGGTTGGTCTCAGTAAGCTAAATTTTCACAAATTCAAGCATAATTTCAGGGATACCATAAACCCAATGTGCCCAACAAATGATGGTGTTGAGGATACAGAACACTTTTTGTTGCTCTGCCCGTCTTTTGATGATCAACGAAGAGATCTTCTCGCTGGAATTGAAGAATTATTACGACCTTTTGTGCAAATCGCTAACCTTTCAAATGATGCTTTGACACAGCTCTTGCTATATGGCGATAAAGACCTTTCTTATGAAATGAACAGTGACATTCTTAGATTGACTATACGTTTCATTCGTGAAACTGGTCGGTTTGATTGAGATCTTATTGAAGCTTCAGCTGTGTACAAAGCAACCACCAAGTCCCTTTGCGTAAATGTTCTTGTTACTTCCCTTGTAAATTCTGTTTCATATTAGATGTCAGATCCCTTAGTCATCTAAAACCATGACGAGCTTCCGCTCGCGACTTTTCCATATTTTCTCATCCGAACCCTGATCCAACATTTAATATGAGACAGAACCCTAGTAGTGTATCCTGTAGTCTTAGCTTAATGTTGTGTGTCTCTATGTTTTTGGCCTTGGGGTAGTCGTTGTTTTTTCCGCTCCCCTTGGTATCGTCTCTGTGGTGTCGTCTAGTAGTTTTGGATAGGTATAGTAGAACGTATAAATTGTTTGTAAATTATTTTATATGAATATATAAAAAAAAAAAAAAAAAAAAAACACGAGGGACCCTATTCCACCACTGCATGAAACTAGCTACCCTTTTCGAAATCAACCAGCTGTAGGGCAAATAAGGGCAAGAACAGAAAAATTCAGATCTAGTTTCTACCCCGACTGTTTATTTGAATGGAATAAGGTTGATCCAGAGGTAAGAGAATCCCCTTCTGTCAGCATCCTTAAGAAGAAACTATTTTCGCAGATTAGGCCTCCTGCTAATTCCGTATATGGCATCCACAAGGGATTGCGTATTTAACTCAATTAAGGGTGGGGCTAAGCAAATTAAATTTCCACAAATTCGAAGTTAATTTTAATGATACAGTCAACCCAAATTAACGATGGCATTGAAGATACGGAACACTTCTTGCTGCTTTGCAATTCTTTCACAGAGCACACACGCAATCTTCTCGCTGGTGTCAATGACGTACTCGAAGCCTATGGATACTCTGAGGCTCCAGACAACAACATTTTGCAACTTCTTCTATATGGAAATAAAAATTTGCCCTTGGAAGCCAACAGATTAATCTTGAATGCAACAATGAACTATATCTTCGAAACAGAACGCTTTGACTGAAGACTACATATATCCCTACATAGAACACCCAAAAAACCCTTCCATATATGTTTTGTTTTAGTATTTCTTTGTTTTGTAATCATGTAAGAGGAAGCTTGCAGCCAAATAATCGAATTTGCAGATTTACCTTGGTTGGCCCAAAATCTTCAAATCCACCCATGCAATTACTTTATTTGGTTGCAGGCTACCTTCGCTTGTATCCTTATTGTCTGTTTGCATTTTTATAATTCCTTTTTTCTGTAATAGTTATATGTAGTTCTAGGTAGATTTTAATTACTTTCAGAACTTTTACTTTTTGTCTTCGCTAGTTTTCCACTGGTGTTTATTGGTGTTCCATTGGTGTTCATTGGTGTTCATCGGTGTTCCATTGGTGTTCCATTGGTGTTCATTGGTGTTCATCGGTGTTCCATAGGTGTTCCATTGGTGTTCATTGGTGTTCATTGGTGATCCATTGGTGTTCATCGGTGTTCATTGGTGTTCACTGGTGTTCCATTGGTGTTCATCGGTGTTCATTGGTGTTCATTGGTGTTCCATGGTGTTCATTGGTGTTCCACTGGTTTTCAATGGTGTTCACTGGTGTTCCATTGGTGTTCATTGGTGTTCATTGGTATTCATTGGTGTTCCATTGGTGTTCATCGGTGTTCATTGGTATTCATTGGTGTTCCATTGGTGTTCCAGGGTAAAGGTAAATGGGTCTTTCAGTACTTGGAGAGAAACAATGATCGGTGTACCACAAGGTTCAGTCTTGGGGCCCCTTTTGTTTAATAGATACCTCAACGATCTCTTCATGTTTGTGAAAGATGCTCAAATATGTAACTATGCAGATGCCACAACGATCTACGCTTGCGATGGCAATATTGAAGGTGTTATCGCAACAATAGAGAGCGATGCCCTCAAAATTGCAGAATGGTTTCCAAACAATTGTATGAAGTTGAATGAGGACAAATGCCACCTAATGGTATTTGGAGACAAAAGTAATGATGTGTCAGTAAATATCGGAAGGATAACGATAAAAGAGAGTACAGAAGAAAAGTTGCTGGGAGTGATTCTTGACAAAAAATTATGCTTTAAACAGCAAATAAAGTCCATGTGCAAAAAGGCTGGTCAAAAGCTACATGCACTCTCAAGAATTTCTTACTTTCTTGATACCGATCAACTAAAACGAATAATGAAGACATTTATCTTGTCCCAGTTCAACTACTGTCCTCTTGTTTGGATGTTCTGTGATAGAACACTGAACAATAAAATTAACCGTATTCACGAGCGGGTATTACGGATAGCCTACAAAGATATGACATCAGATTATGATACAATGTTACTCAGAGACAATGCGGTCCCAATCCACATAAGGAATTTACAGTTGCTGATGACTGAGGTCTATAAAACAAAATGGGAGCTTAATCCTAGTTTCATGAAGGAGATCTTTGTTGAAAAACGCAGTCCTTATGGGTTAAGAGGCTGTCATGATCTACTATTGCCACAAGTGCGCACTACGTACAATGGCTTGGAGACGATATCGTTTCGCAGGTGTAGATTATGGCAGGCACTTCCCAATGACATAAAGCAGTCAGAAACCCTCTCTTGCTTTAAACGGAGAATCAAAGTCTGGAGAGGAGTAGAATGCAATTGTAGACTTTGTAGACCTTTCGTGGCTCAGGTTGGGTTCCTGAACTGAGCTATTTTACTGCTTTGTAAATACCATTGAAAAGAACATTGTAAATATGGAAAACATTGTAAAAATGTATTTGTAGATAACTATTCTCTATTTGATTTCTTTTTTTCTTTTTACAAATTTTACTTTTTAGATAGTAGGCCTGAGTTAGCTCTTGTTTTATAGCTATTTTGTATGTTGCCTACTTTAAATAAATCAATAATAATAATAATAATAATAATAATAATAATAATAATAATAATAATAATAATAATAATAATAATAATAATAATAATAATAATAATAATAATAATAATAATAATAATAATGATAATAATAATAATAATAATAATTCATTGGTGTTCACTGGTGTTCCATTGGTGTTCATTGGTGTTCATTGGTGTTCCACTTGTGTTCATTGGTGTTCATTGGTGTTCCATTGGTGTGGTGTTTTAGACTAGATCAACTCGGAAGGACTCCAGTGTGTCTAAACATTGGAACTGCTCAGAAAGTCAACGTGAAGATCGTTACGGAGCCACATCACTTGCCACCAAAGTCTCCTTGTCATATAACAAATACGTCTACCATGAATATGGGATATTTTAGGCCCATTGAAATATGTTTCGGTCGAACAAAGCCTAGATAAGTTCACCCCTGTTGAGCAGTTGTATATGGTCTCACAGCGTTAGTTTTACATGAAAAACAAAATGATCACGATCGGGTTGGTTTCTAAGGTTCCTCTAAGGTTACGAAATGGGATTATCTCAGTGAAATCATATTTCTCTCACCTTATCGATCGATCGCGCCATCTTCCGCTCTCTGCCACGTGTAGCAGTAAAAAATGTGACTGGCAATACAACTGGCAGTAAAAGTGGCAGTAGAAAATGTGGTTGGCAGTAGAAGTGGCAGTGAAAGTGGCAGTGAAAAATGTGGCTGGCAGTAGAAGTGGCAGTGAAAGTGATAGCAAAAGTGGCAGTAAAAAATGTGACTGGCAGTAAAGCGAGCATTAGAAAAATTAATGAACCGTAAAAAATGCAGTTGACATCAAATGTAGCAGCTAAAACTGCGACTGGCAGTGGAAGTGGAAGTACAAAATGTAGCAGGCAGCAAAAAATGCGACTGGCATGGCCCCTATGGGGCTCGCTACAAAAGTATTTAATAACATGCACAAAAAAGAAT
This sequence comes from Aurelia sp. 3 sensu Dawson et al. (2005), assembly GCA_964020215.1. NCBI lineage: Eukaryota > Metazoa > Cnidaria > Scyphozoa > Semaeostomeae > Ulmaridae > Aurelia > Aurelia sp. 3 sensu Dawson et al. (2005). Next base: position 1,750,827 of record OZ026573.1, on the reverse strand, counting down.
TTTGATGCACACAAAAGTTTCAATGTTTTTTTGCCGCAACGGCGCACCATACAAACTGATTCGGGAACAGTATCTTGTTGAGCTGCATTAAAATAAGCTATGGTGCCTGACAATGGCCATCAAATTGTAAGCAATTGATCATGTACAATTTTTTCAACAACTTTTGAAAAGGTGGATACCACCGAAATTGGCTTATAAATGTTTTTATCATTCTTTGCCGCTATCTTAAAAATTTGACAAATTTTTGCAAGTCTCCAAATATCTGGGAAGACAACTAATTTCAAGGATGCATAGACCTTTTCGCAATCTAGAAAAAGGGATCGGAGAGAGCGTCTTACGCTGATAATTCAATGGAAAATCGAGAAACTAGAAACAAACACTTGGAGGACCTTTAGTTATTCAACTCTTTTTAAGGTATTTAGAAAATAAAATGAGGTTAACAAATGCATTTAATTTGAAAATAAGTCCAATTTCTTGGGAGTGAAAATGGGCCAAAGTCGGAAAATTAAGGAACTTTCACCGCAGCTTCCAAAATGAATTGGCTCGTTATTCTTTGAATTTTGGAAAAATAAATGGCAAATTGAACTTGGAATAGGTAAAGGATGTGGTGTGATGCTCTTGATAGTCTTGATGATTCAGGTAACTTTGATCAGTATGTGCATGGTTTGTGATGTGAATTTGAATAGACTCCTTTTTACGAAATTTTTATCTTCGGAAGTAACATGATCGAGGTCGATTGAAGTCAATGAACATTTGGAGAAAGAAGTTAGTTGAGTTGGAGTTGAATATTGAATATGTTGAATGATAGTTGAATGAGAGGTGGAGTGGAATCATGCTTGCATCAGGACAGATGTGAAAATAAACTGGGCTTATGATTTTTGATGATTTGTGATACAAATTTTATCTACGAATTGATTTGTTATGGCTTTGGATGAGATTTTCATTATTTCGTACGTTTAATTTATTGATGGAGGCTTTGGGTAGGAAGCGCTCATGCGTTCGTACTGCACTTTTAGGCCCCGTTTACACGAGATCGGATCCAAATGGATCCGTACCCAAAGTGTAACGGATAGGCCTTGCGTTTACACGGGATTCAACGGATCCGAACCCATTTGGATCTGCTATCCGTACCCAAACGGGATCACATTCGAAGGTGATCCCGTTTGGATCCGATCCCAAAAAGGTCTCGTGTAAACGGGTGGGATCGAATCCAGACTGGTACGGATAGGAAGTGACACGATTAAACTGAAATCCTTTGTTGACATTTCAAAGAGGGGAATCAGAGATGAGAAAGAAGTTCCCTTGATGATCACTGTCAACACCAAATAGTCTACGGTAAGCTGAACATCTCAATACCCCATCCACCCCCATATAAAAGGACGATATGGGATTATTCAAAGGCCAATACCCAGATGATTAGGGATCTCATAAGTGACATTGATTGGCAATCAAGATTTGTTGGCCTTGATTCGAATGAAATGACGGAATTATTTACTGGCACTATTTTTGCAATTCTATCTGCAAATATTCCAAACAAGGTCATAAAGTGCAATGACAAGGATCCACCATGGATTACTCCTGAATTAAAAACTGCAATAAAACGCAAGCACAGAGTCTTCAGAAAATACAAAGATCGTGGCCAAAGGTTGGAGGACTGGAATCTAGTGAAAGAAGTCCGAAATGAAACTTCTAAGTTGATCACCAAGGCCAAAGGAAACTACTTTTCGACCATGGGTCGTAAGTTGTCTGATCCTAGCCAAGGTATAAAGGCTTACTGGGCGATTTTAAACAGATTGATAAATAAGAAAAAAACCTTGAATATCCCTCCGTTACTTGAAAATGGAATCTTTGTGACAAATTTACAAACAAAGGCAGATATTTTAAATGAGTTTTTTGTTCAACAGTGCTCCACTATCGCGAACAGCAGCACCCTTCCAAACTTTCTACCAACGTGCAACGCTCTTCTGCAAAGTCTTGACATAGACAGGGAAAAAGTAACTAAATTAATTCGTGCACTGGACACCACAAAGGCTCATGGGTGTGATGACATACCAATCTCAATGATTAAGATCTGCGATACTTCCATCGTCGAACCACTGTGTTTGATTTTTGGTAAATGCCTTGAAACAGGAATCTACCCCTCCATGTGGAAGAAAGCAAACATTATCCCTGTTCATAAAAGGGAAAGTAGGCAGAGCAAGCAGAATTATCGTCCAATCTCTCTACTGCCAATTTTTGGAAAGATCTTCGAAAAGATCATTTTTGACGTACTTTATTGTCATCTTTGTGACCATGGGCTAATAACACAACATCAATCTGGGTTTCGACCTGGTGACTCAACAATCAACCAACTTTTATCCATCACTCAAAAAATTTACGGTGCTTTTGAAGAAATTCCCTCCAAAGAAACACGAGCAGTCTTTCTGGACTTGTCCAAGGCATTTGATAGAGTTTGGCATGAGGGGTTACTTTATAAGCTCAAATGTAGTGGTGTATCTGGAGATCTCTTGACTTTAATCCGCAACTTTTTAACTGATCGGCAGCAACGTGTTGTATTGAATGGGAAATGCTCAAGATGGGCTACTGTATCTGCAGGGGTTCCACAGGGCTCTGTTTTAGGTCCATTGATTTTTCTTGTTTACATAAATGACATTGTTGATAATGTTCGCTGTGATATTAAAGACAAATGACGGAGATATAAGGCGACTTAAATCAGGGGCCTGGGCAATCTAAAAATAGCCTATTGTATTCCTATATATTTTATGATCTCAAAAGATTGTCAAAACAATGGGACAAATGATGGCTGGCGGCCATCTTTTGCTCTCTTTGTAAGCTAGGCGTTATAAGACATAATCTAAGACAACTTAAAGGCAGTCTGTCACGCATTTGATTGGTTGATAATGACAATACAAAGAATAGGAAATTTGAATGGCTGATGATCCTCTGATTTTCTATGGCCGTAGAAATTCAAGAAGATTAGCCCTCCTTTGTTTCAAATACACAGATTCACAAAGAAATCTGTTGTGTTGAACTTTGATTGTAGCGGCCAATCAGATACGTGACAGACTGCCTTTAAATCAGGAATCTGGGAAATCTAGATATAGTCTATTGTATTCCATCATTGTATTTGATGATCTCTAGAGATCTTATCAAAACAATTGGACAAATGATGGCAGGCGCCCAAGTTTTGCTCTATTTTTAAACTTGCCGCTATGTATCCGTCATTTGTCTTTAAGCTTTTTGCTGACGACACTTCACTCTTCTCCGTTGTCCGGAATGATAGAAGTAGTGAGGAACTAAATAGGGATCTTGAGCGATTGCGCTTGTGGTCGTGGCAATGGAAAATGCACTTCAATGCGGATAAAACAGAAGAAGTGATTTTCTCTACTAAAAGGAATAAACCCTTGCATGATCCCTTAACACTAGGAACTGACAACATTGAAAGAAAAAAGGAGCACAAGCACATTGGAATGGTCCTTGACTCCAAGTTAAGTTTTCAAAGTCATGTCAGGGAGGCTATTCTCAAGGCTAGGAGGGGGATCGGAATAATAAGGTACATCTCTAAATATGTATCTAGAAATGTGCTTGATCAAGTTTACAAGCTTTATGTAAGACCCCATCTCGACTATGGTGATATTATCTACCATAGGTATGATCCTGACATGAGATTAAGTGTCACAAAGCGACTCGAACAAACCCAGTATCATGCTGCGTTAGCCGTAACTGGAGCATGGAGAGGCACAAATAGGCAAAAAATGTACGACGAACTAGGTTGGGAAGATCTATATCACAGAAGGTGGTACAGACGTTTATGTCACTTTTACAACCTACGAAAAACAGGTTCACCGGGGTACCTCTTTGCAGAAATACCGCCTGAACGAGAACAATCTTACGACTTAAGACACCCCCGCGCATACGATCAGAATGTAGGTAGAACTACTCGTTTCTCACATACATACTTCCAAAATGTTCTTTATGAATGGAATCAGCTAGATCATGACATCAAAAATTCACAATCCATATCTGAGTTTAAACGGAAACTACTTGCAATTATAAGACCACCTAAAAACACTGTTTATGATGATGTCTTTGATATTGAGGGTATCAAAAAGCTGACAAAGCTGCGTGTGAATTTCAGCGTACTGAATGAGCACAGATTTCGACACAACTTTGATTGTAGTAGCCCAACTTGTATGTGTGGGAGAGGCATCGAGGATAATAAACACTTTCTCCTGCACTGCGACCAGTTTGACTTGATGCGTAGAGATCTCTTTCGTCAGCTTAACATCCCTGGTTTAGACATAAACAAATTGGATTCAGATGCACTGTGCACTTTGCTTCTATTTGGAACTAAAGATCTGAACTTGGTTGAAAACAGAATTATCATAGAAGCAACAATTTCATTCATCAATGCAACAAAGCGCTTTGATTGAATACTCAGAAAGTAAACAGCAGCGACCCCTCCCCCTACTATTGTTAGTTTTATCAGGTAGCTTCGTACCAAATAATCAATTAAACCTAGAGACATATAAACCTAATTGAATTTCACGTAAAAAATTTTTGGGTTTTTGTATTATTTGGTACAAAGCTACCTTGGAGTATAACTTTCTTTTCTTTGCTGAAGTATTAGAATTGTAAGTGCCATCCAAAGTGGGGACCAGATGACCTTGTGTCTATCCCTGCTTTGGATGGCACAGTAGAATGTAACAAATTTTTGTGTTTTAATCTTTTTGATATTGATAGAAAAAAAAAAGAGATGAGAAAGAGTCTATTAGAGTGCAAAATCTCAAAGGATCTGATTGAAATAAGAGAAAAAGTTTACTAGAGCGCTCCTAAGAGTTCATAAAATCCAAATGGATCCGATCTCTTGTAAACGCCAACAATTCTGGATCCGATCCCGTGTAAACGCCCCTTAAAAAGTGGATCGGATCCAAATGGATCCGATCCCATTTGGATCCGATCCCGTGTAAACGGGGCCTTAGAATTATCCTGGCAATTCGCAGTATGGTTTGCTCGAAGATTTCCTGAATTTATACAACACATTGAAATCGACATCAGTGAATGTGACATAAACTACACTGCATCTTTAACCAGAGTTGTAGGAATTTTATCAGGGCCAGCAGCTTTTCCATTTATCAGCTGTTTAATGGCCTTCAGCAATGTTTCTTGGTCGACCATACAGAAGTTGAATTTTCCTGCGGATTTGTTCGCTTTAGGAATTGTATTGGATCACCACTTTGCTTTCTTTCAATTCTGTGAGCTAGGTTTGGTCTAAAGGTAATAAAATGTCCACCTAAGGTGTAGAATTGTGACGTAAGTTGTAGCGTAATTCAGGTGTGTCACGTGACACAGGCCGCGTGCGTTACAAACCAAGATGGCTACCAACTAGGCACGTACTTCGGTGCTCATATACTTCGGCTACAAAGACGCTATATAAGGCTCCAAGTATCTCTTGATTGTTCTCAATTAATTACGATACTGAAGTTGAATTCGAATCCTTATCATAGTCTTTGTTGATCGCTTTCCACATTTTCTTTGGGTCAATTCTATTTTGGGAATTTAAAACGTTCTATATCTTTCTGTTGAGCCAAAAGCGTTAGTCATGACCGTAATTCTAAGGCATTTTTTCAAACAAAAATTTCCCTTGATCCAAGTTGAATACAAAAAAAACACCCGATTTCACTCCTTACTGTGCCACACTATTAGAATCGGGTGCAAGAATGCAAAAATCTAATCAGTTGAAGTTTACATTTACTTTTATTCTGTCAAAAAATGCAAGGATATCTATCATTGTTCTACAATCCCCTTGCACGTTGCCAGCTTTTGGGGGAGGGTATTATGGTATCTAACTCCACAGCTTCGGATTTTGCTTGAAATCGCAGTGCGTCACGAGATGTTAAATAACGTAATGTGATTGGTTAATCGGTCGTATTCGGCTAATACTTCTGCGATTACAGGTGCAAACATCATGAAATGAATAGAAATGTCGGATACTTTTGAAATATTTCAAGCTCATTGGATACACAGGGAAGACGAAAGGTTATGTAGTGTGAAGTATACAAAAGAAGTCAACATTGCAGCTCATGGAAGCTGGTTCAGGCCAATCATCAAGCAGCCGTCCTGACGCAAAATGTAACCATCAATAGCCTGCAAATGTTCACTGAAGACAAAAATCAGTTGGAAATATCTGCGAAGAGCTGTACAGAATATTGTCAGCCAGAAATACCATTAATAGGTCTTCTACCAACATTATTATGTTGAATGACATTAAGATGAATGACACGAAAATCATAGACAGTTGCTTCGGTTTTCAAACATCCAAGCCCATCTACGATGAAGGTAAAGTTATCACTTCAATAGTCTCACTGTATTTAACTATACCGCTGTCTATTTTAGCTACGATTGGAAATGGTCTGATCCTTCATGCTGTTTTTACAGCAAATTCATTACAAAAACCTTCAAATCTGTTATTGGCCTTCATCGCAGTCACAGATCTCCTTGCAGGAGTACTGCCCATGCCAATGACAGTTGCAATACGTATAATGGAGGCCACAAAAGCATTGACATCATGCACTCTCCGCACGGCTAGTCGATTCATCTCTGTTCCACTGACAACTGTGTCTTTCCTTACTATGGGATCACTCAGCATTGATTGCCTCCTTGCTTGCTCCTTCCCGATGAAGTATAGAACATGGCAGCTGAAGAAGATTTATGGTTGGATCTTTGCAATATCTTGGTTCATTCCTGTCCTTTTACTTGCTTTGTCGGCATCAAAAATAATAGAAGCCGATATTGGAAGAAGGTGCCTCTCGGTGATCTTTGCTGTCAATTTTATTTGCATCGTCTTGTCAAACTGGAGCGTATATGCAATCATTCGAAAACAAAACTCAAGTGTTGGAGAAATAATTTCTCAAGCAGCAGCTGAACAAAGGAGAAAGAAACAGAAAAGGCTGCTTAATACATTGTTGGTTGTAACGTCATTTTTCCTCGCGTGCCATCTCCCAAATGTAATTGTTCTTCAGATCCAACTAAACGAAGATTCATCAGCATTCTACCATGCATTCAGATACTCTCACTTTTAACTTTCCTTAACAGTGCTTTGAACCCGATCATATTTTGCAAACGCAAAGAAGATATTAAAACAGTGGTCTTACAAACGTTATTTACAGTAATATCCAAGATACGCAAGAAACACAGGATCGTAAGGGTGGTTCCTGAAGTTTGATGTCGTAATATCATTATTGTTATTATTATTGTCAATAATGTACATCTCAGACATGTTTTTCTGGTAAGTTCTTCTGTCCTTTTATCTCTGAGAGCGGGTAACAACAAGTCACCAGGGGTCTCAAAGTTCCTTCTCCTGTTGCTCTAAATAGACAAAACTTTTTGCAGTATCCTCGCTGTTCCAAGCAATGCCACTTTCTGAATAATTTATTATTGTTATTATTATCATTATTATTATTATAAAAACACAACTGTTTATAAAATACGTTTCGATGATAAAATCTTCTTCAGTTCAAAGACTGAAGAGATTTTATCATCGAAACGTATTTTATAAACAGTTGTGTTTTTATATTCTTTTTTTCTGTTTATTTTTGATGGTGGTTTTTGTTAACATATTATTATTATTATTGTTATAATTATTATCATTATTATTATTATCATTATTGTTATTATTATTATTACAACTGCAATTCAGAAAATGTTGTTTACTTGTTGCAGTGTGAATGTTGCCGCAAAGAGTATGTGGGTAGCACTAAAACCAAGTTTAGGCAGAGATTTAATGTTTACAAATCGTATTTCAGGTCATATGCACGCAAACGTGACCAAGGTACACTTGAGAGGGGCAAAATAATTCCCCAGGCGAATTTTTTTGGCGAAGCAGGTCACAGCGGGAAATTTGATGTTTCTATAAAAATCATTGATGGGGCAGAAAATGTATTTTCACTGCGCCGAAAGGAGTTATTTTGGCAATATAGATTGGGAACATTTTTGCCAAGGGGGCTTAATGAACGGGCTGCAGATGTGGAGTTGGACATGTTTGCGTGCGGGATGGCCTAATTCCTGCAGTTGCATTGTATCCGGTGGATTCGGTGGGCGTGGTTTTGCGGTTTTCTTTTATGGCTTCGTGTTTCAATGGCTGATACACGTAGCGGTAGGGTGGAATCCCCTATCAGGCTATTCTTAAAGGCGGGTTTCCACACTTGTGCGAATTTGGTCGCACGATCGCGCGACCAGTCGTCTGGGCATGCGTAGTTTGTTTCAATGATGAAGATTCCCCAGTCATCGACGATCGCGCGACTGATTTTGAAAGTTGGATTGACTTCAACTTTTTTGCCACCAGCAAGAGCAGAGCCAATCAAATTGCTTTGATTCTGCAGTGATTACTTAATACGCATGCTCAGGCCCCTGGTCGCGCAGTCGCGCGACTGGTTCGCGCGACTGCCTTCGAGCGATCGCACGGGTCGCGCGACCACATTCGCACATATTTCATATTTCATATTTTCATATTTCATATCATTTAAGGAGGGTGGCCCTTCGGCAGAAGCCGTCTTTCAAGGGGCCCTCCGATAAAAACTTAATTACAATATACAATTAAAAATAAAGTGACACTAGAATATAAAAAACCATAATTTAAAAGCCTATTTACAATGATAAAATATATACAATAGAAAGAAAAGGTTAACCCTTTATTGATTTCTTAAAACCATTTAGGGAGGATGCCGTTTTAGACTCAGCAGGAAGGCTATTCCATAGTTTAACTCCCCGGAAAGAAAAGCATTTTTGCCCATTTGCAGAATTTTTCTTCGGCAACCTCAGATCAGTCTCAGTGTTCCGAAGGTTGCGGGAGGAGCATGCTGAGTTTTTCGTGAAGAGGTTACACAGATATTGTGGAGCCAAATCATTGAGCATCGTTTTAGACTCACTGCCAATGAGTTCTTCAATGGTCTGCCAGCCCAACTCTGCAATGAGTGGTCTGCTTGGGGTATCAAAGCTGCTATTTGTAATGATTCTAGCAGCACGATTTTGGAGCTTTTGCAGCTGGTTGATGTCTGTAGATCCAGCACAACCCCAGACAGAACAACAGTATCGAAAGTGGGGCTCAACAATACCTGTGTAGAGTTTTCAAGCTTGCCAGAGGCAGAAAGGATTTAGCATGTCTTAAAAAGCCGATCGCCCTGGAGACCTTTGTAGAAACTGCCTTAATTTGCTCTTTCCAATCTAAAGAGCAATCTATTTGCACTCCAAGGTACTTTGTCTTTTGAACAACTTCGAGTTCATTGTCGCGTATCTTCAGTGCCAAGGCTTCATTTCGACTTTTGAGAGAGTTGTGTTTTTGCTTGGTGGATATGAGCATTGAATGAGTTTTCGCCACATTCAACACATGCACAAGTGGAAACCGGCCTTAACTCAGCAAATAGCGAGTTATGGAAGGGCTATGGGGGAGGACCGCGGAATTTTCCCACTGATTCTTGTTGTTTGCCTCTTGTGTGTGCCCGGACTTCTCCTGGGGAATTTTGATCAGGGTATTTTTGAAGAAGAGAGGGTTTTTGGGTCTCTCGGGGTTCGGTCGGTTATTGGTTTACCCACTGGGATTTTTATTAACTCTCAAAACTTTTTACTTTCAATTCCCGTTGGGGCTTTTATTTTGAAAAAAGTTGGGTATTCTTATTAGCCTTGGAAGGGTGGGTTTTAGGGTCTCTCAGGGGTTAGGTTGGTTATAGGTTTACCTACTAGGATTATTTACTCTCCGATCTTTAAACTTTTAATTCCCGTTTGGGCTTTTATTTCAATGTAAGTTGGGCGATTTTGTCAGGCTTGGTATGAATTTAATTGGTTGGCTCTTCTTTATTGTAATGTAATGTAGTTTGTTTATCGTAGGTCATAAATGCTCGGTTGTTGCTTTGTAAAGTTAGGCTGATGAAGATTTTTAATCGTAACGTTCGGAAAATTTTAACAGTGTGGTTTTATTTCTATTTTGTTTCTGCTAATTTGGGAATGTCGGTTTAGTTTTAACCCTATCAGGCCTAGGGTATTTGATGCTCTAGGAAGCCTAGAGCGGGGCTGATTCGGCCCCCCTAATTTACTTCTGTTCTGGACAACCAGAGCCTTGAAACTTTGCATGTGTATAGAACAACTTATGATGAACCCAAAAATGAAATCTAGTTTTAGATATGTGACGTGACCTTTCCATGACGTCACATTATTCAATTTTCAAAGTCAATAGGGTTCAGTACTAAAAATTTTCAATCGTTGATTGTGAGAAAACAAAAAGCATTAAGGACATCAGTCCAATTTCATTGTATTCTATGTCCAAATAGTATTTGCTCTGTGAAGAAAAATTAACAAAAGTGATGACGTCATCACACAGGAATGCAAAGAATGCGCGCATGCTTAGTGCCAAAATCCGCAAAACCATACGTTCAAATTAAAAATGAGCTAATTTGTTGGATAGAGCATCAAAAGTAGTATGTATTCCTATCTTTTCATCATTTTATCACATTAGCTGTAGATTTTATTAGGAATTATTCAAAATTTAACACATACATCTCTTGAAAACCGTTTACCCCCTGGAATGAATTTGATTTTTCAAAAAATTAATTTTACATTGTAACAAAGATAAAAACTAAAAGTCAGAAAGTTTCAGTGTTGTAAGTGCACTTGTTAAAAATCTACAGACAAAAAACCGCTAGGGGGGGGGCTGATTCAGCCCCCCTAGGCTTCTTAGGGTTAATATTATTATTATTATTATCTATTTGTCGCACATTTTCTTTAAATGGTTCAAAATTTGTCCTTGAGGCTTGGTGACAGCAAGTCTCCTCAAAACTCGAGGACTTTCCTGAGGATTCTGGCAGAATTCAGGATGACTGTTTTCTGCAGTTCAACAATTTTGGTCTCAATTCCGATTTCTTTGAGTCTTTTACAGAGGTCTTTAGGAGTTGTTCCAAGGGCACCAATAACTATAGGTATGATCCGCACACTCATGTTCCACAATTTTTTAAGTTCCCTGGCCAGATCTTGGTATTTCTCTAGCTTTTCGAATTCTTTCGCTTCAACTCGACTGTCGTATGGAATAGCGAAGTCCACTATCAGGCATTCATTCTTCACTTTATCCTTGATGACTAAGTCTGGGCGCCTTGCTTGTATGACATGATCTGTTTGTATGTTGTACATCTTCAGTGGCGACCTCTCTAAAATCAAATTTAACGGAAGACCTAGTATTTTCCTTGATTTTGTGTATACTTGGATGCGACTGAAATTTCATTACGGCTTTGGCGATCTGATCTACTATGTCATTCGTAGGCACTAACAATGATTCATTGGCAGAGATCCCTAAGCTTTCTGTAATATTCGCAAAATAGTTGTTGAACATCTCTGCAATTTCAGAGTCTTTGCTTACCATTTTTCCGTCCTCAAGCAAAGTGACGGATGAATTCACATGGATGAAAATTCCGCTGACTGGAAATTGGGCTTCATTCTTCTCGTTTTCATCCTCTCCTTCGTAGGTATAGCAATAGCTTTAATCTTCTATTAATAGCAGCCATCTTTGATCATGTTATCACTTGAATTTGGAGAGCTCGGAGATGCTTCCACGCTACTTATGGGAATTGAAAGGAAGTTGCGCGATCGCTAAAAGTCGATAGCTAACTGTCACACGCGCGACAAAAATCTCGGAATGGAAATCCGCCTTTAGAAGATTAGCAGTGTTGTCTGTTCACAAGAGAGCGCTTTCTACCTTTTAAAAATGCAGTGAAAATTCTAATACGATTTAATATGACTTATATCAAAATTACTGCAATGACGTCTAGAATCAGAATCCATGTGGCCCCAAGCCGTCAACTTGCACATTTTGCGAAAATCGTTGATCAAAGCTGCGATGAGCTAACCATATACTCAAAAACGTAAAACGCTAAAACATATTATGTATGTATGTATCATTTGCCACATTAAAGAAATGTTTACAAGCTATTATAATAGATATAAAAATAGATACAATACAATACTAGGTTAAAACGTAAAAGGAAAAACACCCCTAACTACAGTGGCAGGGATAGCATTAAAGGGTCAAGCTTTTTTTTTTTTTTTTTTATACAAATATAAATATTTACAATGTATCTTACATTTAACTATACCTATTCTAATTACTATACAACACTACAGGTACGATACCATGGGGAGCGAAAGACAATGACTACCCCATGGCCAATCTAAAAAGACACGCAACGTTCAACTAACTACGACTACACTACAAACGATTAAAAACTAATGGACAATGTACTAGATTCTGTTCCACATCAAATGTCAGGTCAGGGTTTGATGACTTGTGTGATGTCACAAGTGCAACTGATTTGATGAGGTAGGTAAAATGCCTGACATCTGATGTGAAAAAGAATTTATAAGGAAAAAGAAAGTTTGCTCTAAGGGACTTGGTGGTTGCTTAGTACTACGGCTGCGAAGATATCAATCAAACCGACCAGTTTCGTGGATGAAACGTAGAGTCAATTCGAGTATACTTCTATTCAAGTCATTAGAAAGGTCGTGATCACCATATAACAAAAGCTGAATCAAAGCATCATTAGAGAGGTCGGCAATTTGTACGACTGGTCGTAATAATTCAACAATTCCAGCGAGAAGAACTTGTCGTTGAACATCAAATGAAGGGCAGAGCAACAAAAAGTGCTCCGTATCCTCAATCCCATCGCTTGTTGGGCACATTGGATTTATGGTATCCCTAAAATTATGCTTGAATTTGTGGAAATTTAATTTGCTGAGACCAACCCTGAGTTGAGTAAGATAAGATAATCCTTTTGGATCGTGAATTCCAAAGACAGATTTTGCAGGGGGGCGGATTATTGACAAAAGCTTTCTCTTGAAAACAGCAACAGAAGGTGCATGTCTCAAGCTGACCTTATTTCCATAATGGTCCCCTTAGAGGTGCTGGTATAACAGAAAACGATAAGAGGGAAAAAAAATTTTGTGTCACTGAGAATTTTGCTCACTGCTTTGGGTGCACACGTGTTCATGTTGCCATGGTGTCGACCACAGGTCACAACAAGATGGCGGCTCAAAGTGTTAACACATGTGCACCCAAGGCAGTGAGTTTCCAATTGATCTCCTGTTTTGCTAAGTAATTTTGTAATTGTTCACTCTTTCGAATTTTCTTGATCCAGTTTGCAGTTGTTTTGAACACTTGAGCATTGTCAGATATGAGTAACTTTGGTCTTGTCTTCCGAGTAATAAATGCATTCAACTTTGACTGAAACTCTTCAGCCGTCTGCGATCGTGTAACTTAAAAATGTACACCTCTCACAACTGCACAAGTGAATATTATAATGCATCCTTTCTCTACTTTGTTCTTGTTGACCCTGTACAGAAATGGTCCAGCAAAATCGACTCCAGTTGTTTCAAGTGGCCAGCTCACATTCGTACGAAACGTCGGTAAAGGTGCAGTTGATTGGCCTTTGTAAGGTTTTGTTGAAAACACCTTGCATATTACACACTTTCTCTTTTCTCGTTTAAAGGTCAGATTAAGGCAAATGCGATTTTTTTATACTTGCAACTTTAAACTATGGGGAATCCGATGGCAATAATATTTTTTATCTCTGGGATGCAAAAGGGTGCGTTTGGGGGTTTTGAAAAAGGGCACTTCTTCAAAAAACGGCGTGATGGTAGAGGCCTGGAACTAGCGAAGTCGTGACGTGGAATGAGTAATGAGAAATTCATCACTTGAGAGGCCCAAGGCGCTGAGAGAAAGCAGTAACCACGAAGATCGCACGCGGCGTGTCAACTTGATCTAGCCTGCGTGCAGACTCTACAGTCAATGCGGAGGAGCGAAAAGGAGAAGAAAGCTCCCTGTAGAGTCTGCGCAACGGCGACCAATACTGTGTTTTGAGTTCTCGGATTTTATGGAATAGGCTGCACGATTTAACTTGTGTTCTTACTTGCATACTTGTGTTCATTGTGTTTTGCTGATAATAAAGTTTAGAATAATGTTTGTTACACGGAAAATACGCTGAACACAAGTAAGAGCAATAGTTAAATCGTGCAGCCCATCCCAGACGGTTAGGCCACAGGGGCCCCAGGGGCCCCAGGAAGTTGTATAACCCTTCCCCCCCAATGATAAAGAGGCCTTCCTCTGAACCTCCTTTGAGATTGCAAAACTATGACGTAATGCTTTAACAAGCCTCCTTTGCGATTGCGAAGCTATGACGTAATGCTTAAAGAGAGAGATCGAAAGCGAGGCACGCGAACGAAAAGTGAGAAAGAGAAGAAAGGAAGAAGAAAGTCCTTTCTTCTCTTTTTCACTTTTCGTTCGCGCGCCTCGCTTTCGATCTCTCTCTTTAAGCATTACGTCATAGCTTCGCAATCGCAAAGGAGGCTTGTTAAAGCATTACGTCATGGTTTTGCAATCTCAAAGGAGGTTCAGAGGAAGGCCTCTTTATCATTGGGGGGGGGGGGGAAGGGTTATACAACTTCCTGGGGCCCCTGTGGTTAGGCCTACACAAATCTCAGAACTCAAAACACAGAATTGGTCGCCGTTGCGCAGACTCTACGGGGAGCTGTCTTCTCCTTTTCGCTCCTCCGCAATGACTGCAGAGTATGCACGCAGGCTAACTTGATCCCACTCTGCAATAAAAGCACAAAAGCATCATTTGGGGGATTATTTGATCTGTGAATAGCCGGATGAAACCATCGTAATGATCAAACAGTTGACCATTGTGTTAATTGCAAAGACTACAAGAAGAACACACCTTGATCTCCTCAGGGTTTGATTGTTATTATCAGGATTCATTCTCATCGTTGGGCTTACAAGCGATTGTCGAAGGTACATTTGCATGGCTTCATGAATGATCTTTAAATACAAACTATATTTTACGAGGTAGGAAATAAACAGGCCACCTAAGAACTTCGCAAATAGAGTCATCGAAGAAAAGGAAAACTATATTTGCAGAAAGAACGCTCTCTTACCTGTCTATTGTAAGAGACTATCCAGGGTGCATTTCGTGCACTTAGGCCTGAAGATCTTCGGCGCATATCTGACTTTTTGTCGGCGTAGCGGCGTCATTTCTTCAATAAAATCGGTTCTTGGCATGACGGCGTTTGAAAATTAGCCTATCTTGGCGTGAATGTGAAGTTGCCCTCGATCTTTTAGCAGTTTCTTTTGAAGATAAATGTATTTCTTTTATAAGAAACTAAGAATTTGGGCCAGTACTGGAGTTTCTTAAAATCATCAGATTTTGAGATGTTTTGCATCTCTCTACCTGAAAATACCTGGCGTACAAAAGCTTAGGGCTTGGCGTACCTTCGGCGTGGGTTTTACATGGAATGCACCCTGGGAGACTATCACTTGGCCTAGTCCTGACATGGCAATTTCCCCGCTGTCTACATCTTGGATTTTTCGGTGAGTGAATCTTTCAATTTTAACTACAATTTCATTTTGCTCACGCCGAAGAAGGTGCTCTGGAAGCTAGCTAATGCATTTGTAGCAGCCAATGAATGTTCAAAGTCGTTAGGATTGAAATATTTTGTGCCGACCCCGATGTTTTCATTGTTGCAATTCTTGTACGTTTTCTCTCTCCAAGCCAGTCCACCTCGGGGGGGGGGGGGTATCTTAGTACTGTTTGTGGTACGGGGACGTGCCACTTTTTAGGGGTACTTTTTTCTAACCATTACGGAATTATGGGTATCATTTTCACAGTTTTTTGACATTTCACGGAATTATGGGTGTTCTTTTCAGGGTGTCTTTTTGACATTTCCGGAATTATGGCCCAGATACCTATTCAATTTGTGGAATTATGGCCCTAAAATCCACCAGAATGCACGGAATTATGGGTACCGATTTTTTGGGCAAAATGGCACGTTCCCGTCACATAATAGGTCGAGTTACCCCCCCCCCCCCCGAGCAGTCCACAGCAGCTCACTGCTGCGACAAGTCGGTCCGTGCCAAAGTTCGGAATAATGTGTATATACATTCTTCTCTGCAAAAGCTGACTAGCCACAACCATAAACTACCCATTTTCTCGGCGTTTTGGTTTGAGATAGTTAAAATAAGTAGTTGCTTCGAAATTTCTTGACTGGACTGTCAGTGAGTGCAAACATGTGGGGGTCTTCAGGGTTTACGGAACAGCGGAATTTGAAGAAAATTTGTCCCGGAATACGGAATTCTGGCAATTTCTTGGCGGAACGACGGAATTCTCCATCCCTACCGGACGCGGAATTTTGTCGAAAATGATACGCAGAATGCGGAATTTTCATGAAATTTTATAGATTTGCGGATCCTTCATCTGTTGTCTTGCAAAAAGGTCGTGGTCACATCTCAATTTTTCCGGTCAGCACTATGGGAATATTTTTCAAGCCTTGCACAAGAATTTTAACTGCCACTCTCCTCTTTTTTCCACGTGGATGGATGGAAAATATCTAACAATACTTATTTGTGCCATCATTGGTAAAGAAGTGGCGGGACACGGAACTTTGGCTAAAACTGACCGGAAAGGCGGATTTTAACTGAAAATCGCGCGGAACGGCGGATTTCTACCCCCCTTGACGACCCCCACAAACAGATTCCTACATTCTCTCGCAGCTTTGCAATGACTCAATCGACTCATTCCACGTCACGCCTCTGCTGGCTCCAGCCTCTTTTGCTTGCGCGGTTTCTTTGAAAAATGTTACTGAAAAAAGGAATTCGAGTGGCAATTTCGATAAGTTCCGGAACTCATGTCGAAATTTCCTTTGAAATTTTGAAATCTCCAGGCTGTAAATGGTAGAAATCAACAAAAATGTCTTTTGCCTTTATCTGACCTTTAACTGCAGCTCTTAGTCTTGGGATCCACCAGTTTTCTCTGATGGCAGCCATTGTATCTGCAACCCCAAAATGCAGTATCTCTTGATGTGTATGACTAATGAGTTTCTCTGCAAATAATCCCATTTTTAGGTAGGTTGGATTGTAACCCTGAATTCTCCCATAACATTTCAAAATGCCAGTCTCCTCATCTTTATCAACTCTGTACCCTGGTGTTTGTTTGATTTCTGTAATCTTGTTTTGTTCCTTTCTTACCCAGTAATCTCTTGCATTGAAATTTCTTCTGTAGTCAGTTTCCCTTTAGTTGGCTTTCCCTTTTTACCTTGGCTAGACAATTTTTGACAAATCTTAGCCCCCATGCAGTTGTTCGTAAAGTCTGCCACAATGTTTTTCTCTCTAAAAGTAGTTCCCATTCATCTAATTTTATTTCATGTGCATGAATGGCCAATCTTTCCCTGAGAGCAGCCACTCTGGTCCTTCAAACCACTCCCCCTTGACCATTTTTTCAAGGTTTGCCCCTCGGCTCCCTATGTCTGCAATGTCACTGTTTGATGGACAGCATCTCCATTTCATGTCAAGCTTGTCTGTTATCTCTGCAATTTTCCTTGCTCTGTTTGCAACGAAAACTTTCCATGATTTCCTTGGATTTGCGATCCAGAAAAGTGCTACCATGCTATCCATCCATATGTTTGCTGAGGTAATTGGCAACCCCTTAAGTGCACTATAAACGCTTATGGCCATATTGGCAGCCATTTGTCCACTCGCTAGTTCCAGTCTTGCAATTGATGTATTTCGCTTTGATATTCGTGACTTTGATGTGAATAGGCCTTTCACAATGCCTGTTTCGTGTTGTATTAATGCAATTGTTACTGATGAACATGCAACTGCACTTGCGTCTGCAAATATATGGAGGTTTATCCCTTTCACTTTTCTGTTTTCTTTGATTAAACTCCTAGGAACTTTCACATTTTTCAATTGCTCAACCCATCTTAAGTAATCTTTAACAAGAGGCTTCGATAACTCTGAATTCCATCCTTTTGTTTCATCACAAGCTTCTCTGTACAACTTCTTTCCCTCTACAAGTGTTTGTGCGACAATACCAAGTGGATCATACACTCTGCTCAATTGACTTAGCATACTTGCTTTGGTTACTGGACTTTCTTCAGCAATTTTGTTGATCTCAATTTCTAGAATATCCTCTCTCTTGTCCCAGCTTAGGCCTAAAATTGTGGATGGGTTTTTCATCTCTTCACTTTCAAGCTCTGCTAAATTTGATTCCCATTTGTGCACAGGAAACCTTGCATCTTGAAGACTGCTGTTGATTGTTGTTTGAATTTCTGTAAGCCCTCATAACTCTCCCCTGTAGCCATCAAATTGTCAACGTAAGTGTTTTCTCATAGCATTTTGACAGTTTCTGCTAACTCTGGTGTGTCAAAATGATCATAATGATGCAGTAGTGTAGCTCCAAGCATGAAAGAACTGGCTTCGGTGCCAAAGGGCACCCTCAGGAAACGCAAGAAGCTCGGAAAACTCGGATTTCCGAGAAATTTCCTAGGAATGCGAGCTTTGTAACCAATCCGAGAAAATCTAAAAGCTCGGAAACCTCGGAAAACGTTGATTCGAAGTGAGAGGAGTCCTGGCTTTTCTAGGAATTCTCGGAGTCTTCAGATATGTAGCAAGTCCGAGAAAATTCAAAAGGTCGGAAAACTCGGAAAGTGAAGATTTACATCGACAGTGATCTAAGCTTTCTAGGAATTCTCGGATTCTTTAGCAATGCAGCAAATCCGAGAAATTGCAAGAGCTCGGAAAACTCGGAAAAACAAGATTCGCAATCGTCTTTGTTTTGTTTCTTCAAGAGTTTATGGAAAACTACGCGAAGCTGCTCTTCTTGTTGCAATCCAATTTGCAGAAATCGCATAGATGAATGAACTCCTTCGCCAGTTCATGCTGATGAAAAACTAAAAGCGGTCCTCCCCCAGAACATTATTTTAAACTTACAATTGCTATCAGAAACAAGAAATTCAATGATTAGGAGGGGGCATTAGTCAAAATGAATCTTACAACTTATTTGCCGCTCAGCATTTTCATTTCCAGTTTGCTGTTCTTGCGAAGTGACACCTCAAGGAGGAATCGTTGTCTCCTCCTTCTTCTCATAGACTCGTTGTTTCGTGGTCTTTTGTTCTCTTCGATTGTTTCGAGTCATGTGACAGCAAAAGCACGAATTTTCGAATTCGATCTGGCGAAGTCTTCGATCTGGCGTCAGCGCGAAATCGTCTTTTTTGTCGTCGAGTTTTGTGGGGGAAGACCAGGGAGATTAAGTAGGGAGAAGAAACGCGCATTGACTTGCGTTGAGCGAGGTGGTATGCAACCTCCTTCGCAGCGCAGCGCTCGTTTTGCAGTGGAGACAAGATGGAAAAAGACATGCGTTGTGGAGAGGCCGGCTCTGTTTTGGATTGGATCCTCCCAAGGTTTGTACAATTTTAAGTTAGGTAAAGAAATAATTCTTTGTTTAGTGCTACACTTTGCCAATCCAGCTTGTTTCAGATCTCATTAAGACTTTCGTTGCTCTGTTTTGACTCATTTTCTTCAATGGCAATTTAGGCCATCACAACTTTTCGATCACGACCAAGCACGCACTTTGCTGATAACTGCTGTGCCCATGCATGCCCATGCTAGCGTATACCATCTTTTGCTGAGGAAATCCATATGCTTGAAGACTGTGCAAAAATTTTTCTGATACTTTTTGATACTTTTTAGAAATAAGAAGCTTTTCGTGGGGTACTCAGTTCTACTGCCTTCGCTTCTTTGCGTCACCGCGCATCACCGCACTTCTCATGCTTCTGTAGTCGAAGGTGAGGATTCGAGAACAGGCTGTTGTTAAATTGTGCAGCGTTTGTTTACAACTGAAAAATTTTTTTCACTAGTCATGTTTTTGTGAAGTATACAACATCTGATAAATCTGAGTAAGTTAGCTCAGTTAGCCACTTAAGTAGTTTGGCAGTTTTACATAAGAGCAGGCTTGCGGATTGTTTTGAGTTGGTTTGGGCAAATCGAAACGAAATGGAAGGAACTCCTGAAAATTTTTGCAGTGACGACCAGGGGCGGATCCAGACCGAAGTTGAAGGGGGGGCAACTTGGAATGGGGGCGCCAAAAATACAATCGAAAGTGAGCGCGCCGAAGGCGCGCAAAAATTTTTGGAGCCTTATTCAAGAAAATTCTCTGGTTTTTCTACTGAATGGCGCCTTAGTTTATATGCTTCCTCGCATTCAGAACGAAACACTGAGAAAAGAGCGCGTTTGGGTCAGGTTAAGGGGCGCTTTTCTTGCCAAAAAGGGGGCGCCAAATCTGAATTTTCATCGTGAAGGGGGGGCAGTTGCCCCCATCTGCCCCCCCTAAATCCGCCACTGGTGACGACGAAGGATAATTGGCCAAGCAACGTTTGGCAGGCATTACAACTACAAGTCCTGTTAAGAAAAGACATGTTTGTGAAACAGATATTCAGAGGGAGGGATACAAAATTGTTAATGTAAAAGCTTATTTTGCAAAGGAATACCAATGGTACCTCTTCAACCTGAAGAATTGTTGATCTATGTCTGCCTTAGACTGCTGTTTCCTGAAACAGCTATGCTCAATGTTATTCTATGGAGAATATGGTCCAATTGCAAATGTAGTTTCTTAAGTGTTCAACATTGAATTAAAGATATGCGATCTTTATATAATTACATCTACAGAGCTAGGAATAATATGGTGTAGAATGTAGGAAAGGCAGATAAGGAGCATCTTAGATGGGGCAAATTCAAGGAATAAATTGAGATTTGTAAACAGAAGCATGAGAAGGAGTTGCTTGACAGCGCTCTTAGAGCAGAGTGGTGACATTGACATTGAAATTGCAAACATTCTAGAGAATGATTATCAAAATCTGTGCAAATGTGAACAAACACTGTGAAGAAGGAAAAACTGTTGAAGATCTTTTAACTCCTGAATTCAAAGAATGTTTCCCAGGATAAACATTTGAAAGTGACCAGGAAAAATAAAAAATGTATTTTGTTTTTTTCATGTCAAAGGGCTATACTCAAACTGAAGTTGTTTTATCTGAGAAAACAAAAGAATGGGAGATAGTTTTTGAAGTCAAAAAGCATTGCACAGAATGACTGGGATAGCATTAATTTCAAGGTCAGTGCGCCCTCTAGCTGAATGAATTCCATGATGTTGACTTTTTCAAATCCAGCAGAATACATTAGACTAACTTTAGGCATGCACATACTGTACACTTCCTGAAATAGCTATACTATATATCTGTCAGCCAACTTCAAAGACAAATGACATTAAATAACCAAATATTTTTTTGCCAGCCATATTTTGTGTAATAAGGTTAGAATGAGTTTTGTCTTTCAATTGACAGACAATGCATTGAGAAGACTACTGATGTAAAAGCTGGATAAAATATTACATCAACAGACCAAATTGGTGCATTCTAAAAGATTCTGCTGGTACAATGTCTGTTGGCTGCCGTTCCTCAATTATTGCTGTCATCATGAACAAGCTGTTCTTGGTTCATTCTTGGTACTAATGTTCAAAGACTCATCACTGACTGAATTTGTCAAATTTTTACATTTTGTAAATATTTTGAGTTGGAAATACTATCTGGGCGAGCCGTCAACAAAATAATCCTTATGTATGCATGATCTTCTCAGTTTTGCCTGGTTTTAATCACAAATTTGTCAGTAAAATTTTCTCCTCAGCTTTCATAATGTCATCTAACTGAAGCATACAGCATTTGTTCACCAGTGATATTTTCCAAGAAAAATGATAGCATGCAATATGGACTAAGATCTGTGATCTTTAATGCTGCCAACTCATGGACTGTCTTCCCACCTGTGACAAGATGGTCACACTCCCTTGCACATCTTTTGTATGATTTTGTTTATTTGCTGTATTATGCATCATGTTAGTTCTGCTTTAGTTTGTGATTTTTGTATCAGTGGAATTCTAATGTGACATGAACTGAGTTAGATAAGCAATAGATTAGTTTTCATGCAAGTTTGTCTTTTGAACCCAAAGCACCACTTCCTGTCCAGTGTAGCCTGTATTCAAACTTTACAGTTAAATAAATAAGGTCTGCATGATGATGCACTATTTACTGTTTTGAGGGTGCAGGAAGAATCATTCGTGTAGAGGTGCCATTGGGAACAATACTATATGTTCTGCTGAACAATGCTTCTGAGAAATGCAAAGCATATTTTCATTGGTTATGGGACAATAATGGTCAGGGGCATACAAAAGCATTGTTTCTAATAAAAACAGTGAATTAGGCATCACTATGCAGACTTGACCCATTGCTGTTCTGTAAAGTGTGCATGCAGGCTAGTCCAGTATTGTTTTATATTCGTGGAAAGCTTGCAAAATTGCCAAAGAAACATCACAATCTTTGCATTCAATGTGGACACTTTCATTAAAGATTAAGAGACTTTAATCATCAAAGTTTCTTATTGGAAGTGTGAATTTACAGGTTTGGCAAAGCTGCAAAATGGTAGCAAAAAAATTAGAAAAGAAGCTTGCAATTATAGAATTGGTGCCAACAAATATTCACCAAAATGAATGAACCACAATTTCTTCAGTGTACCAGTTGTCAAGGGGTTGAGTATTATTAAGCATGTGCTGTACTGCACTTTCAAGGCTGACATAAATTTTTCAGGATTTCAAACTTTTTTAGCCTAACTGGTGTATAAATTAGAAGAAAATTGTCAGTCTTACAATTCTTGCATTTGACATTTCTAAGTGGGAGTCAGAAAAATGAGGCTGGTATGAATAAACACCAGATTGGTGTGTGTATTTTTTATAGTGCCAATTGCTGGCATCACAGAAGTTAAGAAGTCTTAATCAAGTTTTTGATCCCTATTTGTGATGCTCATGTGTGGCTCAACCCTACCTGCCACACTGCCTTGGCTGCAAAGTCAAAGAATTACAGCACTGTGTCAAACAGTTAAAGTTGAAACCTACTTCAAAGTTTGTCTCAAATCAGATGTCAGGTGAAACTTAACATGACAAAAAAACAACTGAAGTGTTTTGCATGGGCATTTTTATGTTGCTGCAAATCTCATCTGATACCTAATTTGAGAAGGACTTCAGTTTATTACATCAACAGAGTTGGACAAGAATGAATAAAATGCAGTCATTCTTTGCTCTTTTCCATGTATCTATAATCAAAGGCCAAGCAGTGAAACATTTTTCAAATCACAGTCTATCAGCAGAGTCTTGCCTTCAATCTCATAGTAGAAGACAGAAAAGTTGAGAGCCAAGCCAAGCCTGATTGGATTAGTAGTAGCCATTCTTTCTTTGCTCAAATGGTAAGTCTCTTTATATGCAATCTCAGCAGAGTCTTTAGTTTACTGTGTCATGTCTTGTTTCTGATGTTCCCTTCAAAACCTGCAAGAAGACACACAGTATGCAGCAGTGTACAGTGGTCATGTTAAATGTAGACCTAACAATTCTTTCAATATTCAACATTTTTCCAGATTTTAATGTCCCAAAAAGAAAAAAATGCTCAGAAAAACTAACGTTAATTCCTGGTTTTGCAAGCAGCTTCGGTTTGGTTGTTCAAAGAGACAGATCAAGCGTAAAGATCAGGCCTAAAAATAAAATGCCTACCCAAACAGCTAGCCCCTCGAGCAGGAAAATGTGAATATCTAAAAAGTATCATAAAATATCATATATCTTTTTTGCCATGTTTCTTGCTTATAGACGTCCACACAAAGACAAAATCACCTCAAGAATGGGCATTCATGGGCACGATAAATTTTCACAAGTGCGTGCTAGCTTCGTGATCAAAAGATGAACTGGCCTAAGTTACCTCCCAAAGAAAATATGTCGTTTGACTCATTTCCTTCAGTCAAAATGGCTGAGCGAGTCACTAAGTCAAAGACAAAACATAAAAGAGATAGATCAACGTCCAAAATAAACTTACAGGCTTACCACTGAAATCAAATCCAATCCAAAAGTGTGATTTGTCTTTCCTTCCACACACAGCTCCTTCTCGCTCCCACAGCAAAATTTGTGATGCGCTGCGAAGGAGGTTGCATACCACATCGCTCGCGCTTTTATTACTATGCGTTTCCTCTCCCTACTTAATCTCCCTGGGGAAGACCTTTCAATAACTCACTAAAACTCACAAGAATGCCTTCAAATAAACAAGAAACAAAGAAGAAGAGAATGTAGCATAAGATGCAAGCAAGCAAGTCGGTAAGTTTATTCCAAGCGTTACTTTTATTCCAAAAGTTAAATGCGAAAATCTCACATCGAGAACCACACGCAAGACTTCTGTTAGGCCTAGTACACAAGTGCTCATACGTCAAATTTTCTGTCAGTGTTTATCTGCTCACAGTTTCTTGATAATTTTAGTCCACTTAGTCTAAGTATTCATAAGAATTTGCGATACCAGAGGATTTTCGAGATTTTTCGAGATTTCCAGGATTTTTAAAGACTTTTTAGGCTTTCTACAAGAGTGTACGAGATTTTTTGAGTCCGTGATACTTTAAGTAATACTTGCAAAGATATCAACAACCACAGAATTTTTGCAGTTCTCATTAAAAATAAATATGTTCGGTAGTTAATGCTAACAGGTTTGTTTTTAAGGCTCGAGGAGAAAGAGTGGTGGAGAGACCTGCATATCTTCAAGGTGACAACACATGAACCAACATCAAGTACGTTGAAAAGAACTGCCTAAATAGCGTTTTTCTTGGGACAATTAAAGACTTTGACTGGCTTTCTTGAATATTTATTCAGAATACATTCATCTCTTTGAAGGAAACTCTAGTAGACTCTTTCATTAATGGTGATATTACTAAAAAGTCGTATTTTTTATCCTTTGAGTTTTCCTAATTCTCTAGGCCCAAAAAGCCTCAGCGCGGTCTTGGATTAGATAAATCCTGTCATTAATTTCTCTACGAAAAAAATTAAGAAGTTGTGATAAGTTTTGCTATAGCAACAACGGTACGTTGTTATTAAAATTTGGAAATTCGACTACGAAGACAAGGGACAAGCTTCTTCTAATAACAATTCGTGTGTTCTTCCAAGTTGCCCGTGAAATGAAATTTTTCGAACTCTAGGATGTTTATACACATACCGAGCTTTCCGAGCTTCTTAGGAATCCTCGGAAAATTGTCCGAGCTTTTCATGAGGTGAAATTGTCCGAGCTTTCCAAGCTTCCTAGGAATCCTCGGAAAATTGTCCGAGCTTTTCATGAGATGAAATTTGTCCGAGCTTTCCGAGCTTCCTAGGAATTCTCGGACCCCCAAAAGTCCGAGCTTTCCTCGGATTTTTGCACATTTTCCGAGTTCTCAAAATTGCTAGGTTTTCTCGGAAAGCCCGGATTTTTTCCGAGAATTTTCCTCGGAATTCCTAGGAAATTCCGAGCTTTTAATGTACCTCCCAAAGTGAACAAAAACCTGAATGCATCTCTGTGTTCCTCTTTACCTCCCAAAGTGAACAAAATGCTTTCTGCACATCTCCAAGACATCCTTGCTCTTATCAATATGTTCCACAAATGTGGCTGTATCGCTAAACCTTTGTACATGCAATCATTTATACTATTGGATGCGGAGGTCTTGCACTTGCATCAAAAACCATCCTGAACTTTGTTGTAGTTGCACTGTCTTTAACAACAGGCTTATGAGGCATGTAATAAATTCTGCTTCCATTTACTGTTTCTGGCACTTTCTCTATGACTTCATCTTTCAATTGGTCTTCTACAATCTTTGTATATTCTTCCATTCTTGTTTCTTGGCTCCAGGTATCCATGGTACTCACTTCATATCTGCCATCCTCTTTTCTGAAAATATTTTCATGGAATTCTTTCATCACATCAAGTTGATCATTTTCACCTCTATCCTCTACCCCTAAAACATCTAAACTGTAAAGCCTTTCATAGTCACTTGTTTCTCTTGTAAACATACATTGATTGTCTGGAAAATCTCCACCATGAATCACCCAACCAAAAGTTGTCTCTTCAACTATTGGGTCCTCTGGTTTTCCTTTGAAAATGTCTTCTGGTTTTATTTTGGAGTAGAACTTGTCTCCAACAATTAGCTGAATTGTGTATTTCCTTGAGGATGCCATGTAATATGCTTTGTCTTTTGTTTGTTCATACTTGGTTTTCAGCTCTCTCAGATCTGGCCTAGTTATTGTAGTTAAATCTTTGAGGTTTGCTCCTGTGACTTCTATCTCTTCTGATGCTTTGTTGTCTGCTGACTTCACAACTATTTTGTATATTGGCAGTGCTTGCTTCTTTGTTCCATTAACAATCATAATATTCTTTGCTTCATGTCTAATTGGCCTCAATTTAAGCATCTTTATGGCGTCAGTTGAAATAAAGTTTCTCCCAGAACCTGTATCCAAAAATGCCCATAATGTCTCATCATTTGATACAACTGGGATTATTGGTGGCAGGGTCTCTCCTGGAGATGGAGCATAGCCTGTTAGTAAAGGACCTTTCTTTTTTTCCTTTCCACATAGGCTGCTATGATGTTTTGCTTTGCAATAGAAACATCCTCTACTGAAACACTTGTTTTCTCTGTGTCCTTTCTTTCCACAATTGAAGCACAATTTTTTATCCCTGAAATATTGTTTCCTTTTCTCTGTTGTTTCATATTGGTCACACTTGTCTGACCAGTGCTCTGCATCACAATAAATACACTTTGGCTTCCTCTTTTCTTTGTTTGAATCTCCAGCATACCAATGCCTTTCTCTCTTTCTGTCTCCCTTCCTGTATCATCTGGTTTGTTCCTTCTCAGCCTTTTCAGTATAAATGGGCCGGGTAAAACTTAGTTATCTAGCGTGTTGCATACTTGGTGCTTGTGAAAGGCCATGGTTGTATCTGCTGAGGTTTTTGATACATCAATTTCCAAAAATTTTCGGATGTTTTAATTTTCGGACAAATGAGTAGTCCGAAAAAATAATTGTCCGAAAATTTAAGTGTCCGAATTTTTTAGTGGTCGGAAAATTTAATTGTCCAAAAAGTTAAGTGTCTGAATTTTTTAGTGGTCCGAGAATTTAATTGTCTGGCAAATCACAATAACAAATCATTTCTTTGGATAAGAAATGAAATTCTGTTATAAGATTACTATTGTTCTAATGGAATAACCTTGGAAATCTCAATGAAGGACAGGCAATGTCTCAATGAAAGAAAAACATAATGATTTTTAGTCAACTTGAAGATTGTGACGGATCATATGAAACTGGTTTGAAATCCTGGAGTGCTGAAACTCTGATCATTTAGGAAACTCTCAGAACCGGCTCCAATTCTATGTTCCTAATAAAAGACGTATATTTGACCTCTATTATTGTTGTTTTGTTACTCTCATTATTGTTGATGATATTGTTGTTACATGAGGGGCAAGTCTTTTTGCCCTAACTTTAATTCATGATTATCCTTATAATGCTTGTATTTTACACTTGATTACTTTGCTGGTTTCCGTTTTGAGACATAAGAGTGAAGAAATTTTGCTACATCTCGTGTATGATTTGCCTACTCATTATCAAATCGTATATGTCCGAAATTTTATTCACCTGTTTGAAAATGTCCGAAATTTTGTCCGAAATTGTCCGAAATCGATAATAATTCCGTCCGAAAATTTTTGTCCGAAAATTAAATGTCCGAAAATCAAACGTCCGAAAATTTCGGAAATTAATGTATACGTTTAACAAGGGCTGATTTTGTAATAAAATAGCATCATTCGCTTTGGTTCACACCTCAATTCAAAGCGATTAGCGAATGCAGACAAAAGAAATTGTCTCAAGCAGAAATTCAAAACAAACGAAGCCGCAAAGTTGCCCTGAAACCAGTACGGCAAACTCTCGTTTGGTGCGGGCGAAGGTAGGTTTTTAAGAGTAGATATGTGCTTATGATGAAAGAAGATGGGTAAATCTAAAGTTCTGTCTCGCGGATTTTGTTTATTTGATTCAGGAGCTGAGGAGTGACTGCGTACATCTGAGCAATAAATATGCAGAAATTGTAATGCCCTCTGCTCGGTTTATGAATCAAATAAACAAATTCCGAGAGACTGAATTTTAGATTTACCCTTCTTCTTTCGTTGTAAGCACATTAATTCTCTTAAAAACCTCCCTTCGCCCGCACCAAACGCGGGTTTGCCGTACTGGTTTCAGGGCAACTTTGCGGCTTCGTTTGTTTTGCATTTCTGCTTGAGAGAATTTCTTTTGTCTGCAGACGCTAATCGCTTTGAATTGAGGTGTGAACCAAAGCAGCAGATGCTATTGTATTACAAAATCTGACCTTGTTTATACGTTTGAGAAAACCTATAGCTTGTTTCGTTGTTGGTCGAATTCGCTGCGCGAATTCTGCCGTGAACTGGAACCGTTCACACAAAAAAGAAGATGCTTCATGTCTTGCTCATGAAAAGTGTGTTGTTTTAGGGAATGGCATTGCTTAGGATTTCAAAAAACCATCAAGAGCAATCTAGTTGCTGATAAATACCACCAGCAACCTCTGTGGAGGCACATATCACAATTGATCTTCTTGCTCGAGACAGTACTGACAATTACTATTCTTTGCAGCTATAGACAAAATGTGGTAGCTATAACCCCACCCCCTCCTCTCATTCATTCGTTCGTCAGGAAAACGTTATTTTCTGTGGTGATTAATGGAAAAATTTTGGAAAGGCTATAGTTAGTTGTGTAATGAAGCCCAAAAAGTATGTCATTCGACGTCACTAGGGTACTGGCGGGATTTATCAGGCACTTAAGGTTTGTAAACTTACCAATCAAAATGAATTCAACCAAAGCGACCAAAGATATTTCATAAGCATATTTCAAACATTCCTCACAAGCAACTCTATGGTGGCCTTTGGTTCATCTTTCCATAAATTGAAATGGTCATTGCGAAGTATTTCTACCATTCGCGGAGGAATCTCGTACACTGTCTGGATTTATCAAGCTGCAATTATTTTCACGTTTTTGAATAAATGTAGCCACTAGAAACACATAAAAACCATGTATGAAAAATGTTAGTCATTTCCGTCATTTTAAAGCATTTTTTCAAACAAAAATTTCTCTCGATCTAAGTTGAAAATCAAAAATCACCCGACTTCACTTCTTACCGTATTTCATTCATTTCATTTAATCTTATTTATCCACGATATCCATTCAGTTATAGCATACAAAGAAAAAAGAAAATCTAATTACAATACAAATTTCCTAAGGTCACTCTCAATGATTAATATATATTGCCTGATCTTCCATGGATTCGTGCGGAGATGATTTCTCTTAGCTCAAAAGGTGAGATCTTAGTTTCTTTTTAAATCGTACGATGGAGTCGGTGTCTCTAATCGGCTGTGGGATATTATTCCAAGCAATTGGACCAGTGTAGAAAAAACCTCTTTTGGTGTACTCTATTGTCAGTTACCGTACCACACTTTTAGAATCGGATGCAAAAATCTAAGCAGTCAAAGTTTGGATTAACTTGTATTCTCTCAGAAAATGCAAAGATATCTATGATTGTTCTAAAATTCCCTTGTACATTGCTAGTTTTTGGGGGAGAGTATTGTATTTTGGTATCTATCTCCACAGCTTACGATTTTGCATGAAATCACAGTGCGTCATGGACTTGCCCAAGTCGTCCTGGAGGAAGGAAAGAGACGACTTGTCGCGAACAGTGAACAGCTGGATAACGCGGCTGGATGGCCGGACGGTTTTTGGTACGGCAGAAGGCATCTTTGGTCATAATGTGTGACCAATAGCAGACAGGATACTGCTGTTCCGTCAAGGAAAATGACGGGGGCAAACCAACATTGAAACATAAATGGCTGTATGTCAAAACGAACAGATGTTTATATATTGGCGCCAACATTTCCCTGACAGCCCTCATGTGTAGACAGATACAATTGACCCCCTGGTTTTCAAATTCCTTGCGGTTAGATCCAATTACAAACATCGGGTTAAGTCAGGTCACATACATCTAATGAATAATTAATGAGGAGCTGTTCGCCACAAGTCGTCTCTTTCTTCCTTATATGACGACTTGGGCAAGTCCAAGTGCGTCATGTGATGTTAGAAAACGTGGTAGTATGATTGGCTAATCGCTTTAATTCGGATAATACTTCTGCGATTACAGACAGGTGCAAAAATTATGCGATAGAAACAACGGATACTTTTGAGATGTTTCAAGCTCATTGGATACACAGCACAGGGAAGAGGATAGGTGTTGAAGTGTAAAATGAGCATGGTCTATTCGAACCAGGCCTGAACCGACTTTCATGAGCCTGAACTTTAATGAGGCTATTTTATTGCAATGTTGACTTCTTTTGTATATTTCACATGGCAGAGTCTATTAACCAGACCCTTGCCTGCTAGGACCTTCGACTCTAGGACAATAGGACCAGGACTCATACTGACGAGAACTTGCAGGAATTCCTATTTATCACTACTGTAAAAGCTCTATTAAGCCCCTTGGAGACGTATTTAATTTCAGACTCTTCAGATGGGGGCTTATTAGAAACGGGGCTATTGGAGAGGGGCAACCTCGTCCCCAGAGCCTTAAGGCCCTGGGGACGAGGTTGGCAGAGGGGAGCTTATTCACAAAACCATATGACAGGGAAACATGTGATAGCCTTTCAGTTCTTTTATCCCACAATTTGCCGATTCAACATACAATTTTACGAGTCTGATACACAAATTCGACCCATTCTACATCTCCGATTAAAGACAAATATGCAAGCTTGTTTAGCAAAATATAGGAAAAGCTATTGGTAATGTCTAGAATTTCAAATAAGTTGGGGGCTGGGGCGTGTTTGAAATTTCAGCTTAGAGGGGAGGGGCTTATTGGAGAAGGGGGCTTAATGCAGAGGGAGCTCGATAGAGCTTTGAAGGTGATCTGAAGCGAAAATTTTTATTTATGCAAACGAAGGGCCCTGGCAATTGATAAGAAATCGTGTTGAAATTTTCTGATATCTCATTTCGTTTTTAAGTTATCCAATGATTTTAAGTGTCAGTTGATGACGTCATTTTGTTGCAAATCAGGATTCTATGTGGAAAAAAGCTGTATCTGATCTTTGGAAGGTTAGAGTGTTAGGAGACATTTCAGCTGAGCAGAATAAATGCAATAAACATTGTTTCATCAACTGATGTGACCTTTAGAAAGGTATTTCATTTGAAGGAAAGGTCGTAAACTATTTCCCTTGGAAACGTGGTCAAACTTGTATACTTTCTCTTACTTTCTGCAAACAAAATGACGTCATCAGCAAATCGTACAAATTAGTGGATAACTCGAAGATGAAACAAAGTATCAAAAAATATAATTGACATTCTTCATCGTCCAACAGTGCTATTCATCTGCATCAATACAAATTTTGGCTTCAGATCACCTTTAACGGTATATGGGAAGAGTCACGGAAAGCACATGACATAGGATGTCATACTAATGGAATTGGGAGACTTACAGTGTGATTCCCTGTATTTGTTGTTTATCTGATATCTTATCTTCTTCTTTTTAAGTATGAGCGAAAACTATCCAATTTAATGAGTGATGCTTAGACGTACGTAATGATTACAGTATTTTTTTATTTGGTACCCTAGGGACCAGAGCTAAGAAAACAAAATATCACAAAATTTTAAAAGAAAGGAAGAAAAGAGCTCCAACACAGCTCCCTTCTTTTTCGCTCCTTTTTTCTCGATATTTGTCTCCCACACCTTCAAACCTCTGCTTCTCAACGCAATATTTGGTCAGATAGCTACAAGTGGTGTCATTGAATAGAAAATAATGGGTGTTTTGGAATTTTTCACCCCTCCTATAGAGCTTTACACAGAATCGCAGCAATCCATCGATTTACTGACTTGCCGGTTTTGCCTCGCTCTGGAGTAACCCATAAATTTCTTAGCAGTGCTTAGTTTTGGAAAACGAGTGCCTTGTTAGCAGCAATGAAATTTACTTCCCTTTGGGAATGCAGGCTTCATCTCGAAATGAACTTTGTGTAAAGGTCTCTTTATCCATGTCTCTGTTCCCTACCAATGAGATCGGGAAGGTAATCCATTGGTGTCGGCAGGCAAGGAACAGGGGGGCTACAATGCCCTCCATTGGCAGCATCTAGCCCAAGCTCCAAAAGATTCCTTGGTGCCATCCCTGAGGTATTTGAGATTGGGGACTTCTACTAAACTTTCTTCATTCGCAACACAGAATTCGAGCAGTCAGTGGGAAGTATGCCAATCGAACTTGCTCTTGGTATTTTCAAAATGAAATGCATTAACAATGATCTTGACTGCTTTGCTCATTGTGCAAAGAGCGTTTATGAAGAAATCCCTCTGTTTATTCATGGTACATTCAAGAAAATCCTCTGCCCTGTCCTGGCCCTTGCCAAGTTTTTGCATTGTACGTCGTTTTGCTTGTTGGCGTTCCATGATTCAGCCGAACGTCTGAATTAAAAATGTTATTTTTTGGCTGGGATTTGCCAATGGCCTGGTCAATATGGGTCCTGATCTTATGGTCCTAGGGTCTAAGGTCCTATCAGACCACGGTCTGGTTAATGGACCATACCATGTGAAATATACAAAAGAAGTCAACATTGCAATAAAATAGCCTTATTAAAGTTTAGGCTCAAAGAGGCCAATCATCAAGCAGCCGTTCTGACGCAAGGTGTAACCATCAACAGTCTGCAACTGTTGATGGACAAAAGACAAAAATCAGTTAGAAATATCTGCGAAATGCTGTTCAAGCAAAATCCTACATCACATTGTCAATCAGAAATACCACTAACAGATCTTCTACCAACATTATGAAATGAATGACACAAAACTCATAGACAGATGCTTCGGTTTTCAAACATCCAAGCCTATCTACGATGAAGGTAAAGTTATCACTTCAATTGTCTCATTGTATTTATCTATACCGCTGTCTATTTTAGCTACGATTGGAAATGGTCTCATCCTTCATGCTGTTTTTACAACTAATTCATTACAAAAACCTTCAAATCTGTTACTGGCTTTTATCGCAATCACAGATCTCCTTGCAGGAGTACTGCCCATGCCAATGACAGTTGCAATACGTATAATGGAGGCCACAAAAGCATTGACATCATGCACTCTCCGCATGGCAAGTCGATTCATCGCTGTTCCACTGACAACTGTGTCTTTC
Organism: Aurelia sp. 3 sensu Dawson et al. (2005); assembly: GCA_964020215.1. Classification (NCBI taxonomy): domain Eukaryota; kingdom Metazoa; phylum Cnidaria; class Scyphozoa; order Semaeostomeae; family Ulmaridae; genus Aurelia; species Aurelia sp. 3 sensu Dawson et al. (2005). Next base: position 1,717,890 of record OZ026573.1, on the reverse strand, counting down.
CTTACAATGGGATCACTCTGCATTGATGGCCTCCTTGCTTGCTCCTTCCCGATAGATTATAGAACATGGCAGCTGAAGAAGATTTACGGATGGATCTTTGCAATATCTTGGTTCATTCCTGTCCTTCTACTTGCCTTGTCGGTATCAAAGATAATAGAAGCCGATATTAGTAGAAGGTGCCTCTCGGTGATCTTTCTTGTCAATGTTATATGCATCGTCTTGTCAAATATGAGAATATATGCAATCATTCGAGCACAAAACTCAAATGTTGGAGATATTCTTTCTCAAGTAGCAGCTGAACAAAGGAGAAAGAAACAAAAACGGTTGCTTAAAACATTGGTGCTGGTAACGTCATTTTTTCTCGCTTGCAATATCCCTAATGTAATTGTTCTTCAGATCCATATAAACGAAGATTCATCAGCATTCTACCATGCATTCAGATATTGCTCAGTTTTAACTTTCCTTAACAGTGCTTTGAACCCGATCATATTTTGCAACCGCAAAGAAGATATTAAAACAGTGGTCTTACAAACGTTATTTACAGTAATATCCAAGGTACGCAAGGGAAACCATGCGCAATAAGAAACATATAATGTACACTCACCCAATGTGTCATTTTTATGTCAAATCTTCTGACAGCGCCGTTGCGCATGGTGCCTCGCAGTGTTTTGTGTCATCACAGGGGACTGACACAAAACACTGCGAAGCACCATGCGCAACGGCGCTGTCAGAAGATTTGACATAAAAACGACACATTGGGTGAGTGTACATTATATGTTTCTTATTGCGCATGGGGAAACAGGATCGTAATGGTGGTGCATCGAATTTGATGTCGTATTATCATCATTATTATTACTATTACAATTAGGTAGACGCCTTCGTTTCAAGTGGTATTTCAGGGAGTCAGAGGAATTTTCGGAATACCCAGTGTTTAGGCCTATGAGTAAGTTCAATCCTCGAAATAAAAATATTGCTACTGAGGTTTATTTGAGTAAGTTGGAGGAAGAAATAATAAAAGTAACTGCAAATGGAAACAATTTTAGTAATGTTAGTAGGGAAGAGAAAGCGGCATGAAAGTTTGACAGTTTGATCGTCATCAAGGAGGCAAATAAGGGATCAAGGGTGGTTGTTTGGGATAGGGAGGACTATATAAAAGAGGCAAATGGGAAATTAGGGATCCCCCCATTGTGTATGGAAAACTTGATGAAGATCCTTCGGAAAGACTTCAGAGGATGATTTCTGATGCTCTAGGAACTGTGAAGGATCGGTAAGATATAGACGATTCAACTCTGGATTATCTTTTGATTAATAACCCTAAACTGGGTCGTTTTTATCTTCTACCGAAAATTCACAAGAGGCTGAATGGCGTCTCTGGGAGAGCGGTTATTTGTAACTGTTTGAGGACCAAGTTAAAGCTATCAAAGCGAAAGTAAGCGGGGGCCTTGCTTCTTAAAAAACCCTAAAAACATTGTTTCGCAATCTCAATTAAGCAATGTCTATCGTGCGCTCGAAGAGAGTCATATATAAGATACGCTGATGTCATATGGGGTAGTGTATCCAACTCCAAAATGGAATCATTACAGCGTTTTAATAATAATAATAATAATCTATATTTATACAGGATAAAAACTTGGTCAGCTTGCTCAGAAGCTGCTATCAGTCAAGGTCCTGTTAAAATTAAAAGTTAAAGAAATTAATAGATATGAAATTACAAGATCAAGTTTAAAAATATCCATAGAATACATATTTAAAAGTTAAATTCACTGTCAAGTTGATCGCATTGTCTCTTGAAATTCATTATAGACTGTTCTTGTTTCAATGCATCAGGTAGTTTGTTGTATAATTTTGATCCCTGAAACAGAAATGACTTCCGACCAGCTTCTGTGCGAACTTTTGGAAGCAAAAGGTTTTTGTTATTCCCACGGGTTTCCTTATGATGCAGAATTTTCTTGAAATAGTCTTTGAACAGCCGGGGTGCCAGTCCATTTTGGCATTTAAACACTTCAACTAGGCATCTCTTGTTTCTCGCATGATTGACAGTTGGTAATATCACTCTTTGGCTCTTTCCATTGATTATAGCTAAGACTCGAATCCGGATTCTTTCAAACTGCAATTTGTGTGTATTTGACATACCAAGCATGATATTGCTGCAGTACAACATCTGTGGCAAAATCATAACCTTGTAGATTGTTTCTGCTACCCATGGGCTGATGTTATGTCGTATACGGACAAGCAATTTTGTTCTTGACAAGACTTTCTTGTAGGTCTTTTCGAGATGCGCTTTCATTGTCAAATTTTTGTCCATGGTAACACCTAGATATTCGTACATCTCTGATTCGCTGATCATCTTTTCGTTCAATGAAATGCTTACTTTCTCGGACTTAGCTAGTTTCTGGTGTGTTCCGAATAATACAAATTCTGTTTTTGTTTTCTTCAAGTTAAGAACGAGATTGTTATCTTTGAACCATGTTGCGACGTTGTTAAATTCGGTGTTCAACAAATCTTCGACCCTTTTGCTGTCTTTGTCGGATGTAAATATAACAGTATCATCTGCATAGAGCAAGATCCTACACTCTTTAACTTGTTCAGTGATATCATTTATCACTATTGTAAACAGCAATGGACCCAAAATGGATCCTTGTGGAACTCCACACCTGATTGACTGTCTTTCGGAGCATATACCTTGATAGGATACAAACTGTTGCCTGTTGAAAAGATAACTTTCAAACCACGTAAGTTCTTTTCCATGTATTCCATATATTGGCAATTTGGCTATCAATGTTGCATGATCTATGGTGTCAAACGCTTTTCTTAAGTCGACAAAAACTGCTCCAGTTAGTTTACCTTTATCCATGTTGGTCTTTATGAAGTCAGAAAAATACGTGACTGCATGCTCAGTGGATGATTTCCGTCGAAAACCAAATTGACAGTCCGAGAGGAGGTTGTTTTCTTCGAGATATGTGTAAAGTTGGTTATGCACGATTCGTTCAAAGACCTTTGATAGCACTGGTAAGACTGAGATGGGACGGTAATTGTCCATCACCGTTTTTTCATCAGATTTGTGTACGGGAGTTATTTTGGCACATTTTTCTGCGGTTGGGAAAACTGAATGAGCTAAGCATCGGTTTATCAAGTGTGACAGTGGCACAGCTAGCTCTTCCGCTCCATCAATGATTAGGGATGCTGGTATCTCGTCGTATCCTTCCGATACCTTTCTTTTCATCTTCTTTATGATCGCTAATACCTCACGGGGGCTTGTAGCTGTAAATTCGAACAAGTTACTATTTGGGTTCATCTTTTGGTGCAGCTCTGAGTGGTCTTGAGCTTTCCATACGATGTCTGATAGAGACAGAATCTTACTTTGCAGATTTTTCCCGATAGCTGTAAAAACTGGCAGAATTCGTTTGCGATTGTCCTTTTATCTTCTATTTCCTTTTCATTGACTTTGAAAACTTTGGCTTGCTGTGACCTCGAGTCCTTCACTGGATAACATTTTTTTAGTTGTTTCCAAAAATCTTTCGGCTTGTTGATACTTTCCCTAAACAGAGCTCTTGTGTGGGTAGCCTTGCTTTTCCTTATCAGCCTTGTTACAGCGTTTCTAAGGCGGCGATAAGCAGACCAATCAGCCTCTTTACCTGAACGCCGTGCTTTTTTCAAGTGATTGTCTCTTTCCTTCATTTTCAGTTTAATGTCATGAGAAAGCCATGAACATTCTCGGCCTCTGATTGTTCTTTCCACAATAGGTACGTGTTTGTCAACTGCACTCTTTAGGAATTGTTTGAATTTATTCCAGGCAATGTTTATGTTTCTTTCAGCATAAATCTGTTCCCAGGGGGTACTTTTGAGATCTTCCTTGAAGTTAGCTTCAATGTATTTTGCATAATTACGTGTGAAAATCTTTCTCGGTTTGAATTTTTGACAATTCTTTTTCACGATCACTCCCGTGAGGTCATGATCACTTATGGAACTTGTCTCTGTGATTTGCTTTGCGACATTATGTTCGTGAGTTGTTGCTATTATATCAATTAATGTAGATGTTTCTTTTGTGACGCGTGTTGCATTCTGCACTATTTGTTTTAACCCATGCATCCTCAGAGTGCACTTCACTTCATGCTGTTTGTTTTGTTGTAAATAGTCGCAGTTGATATCACCTAAAACAATCGTTTCTTTGTTTTCACTCAAAGCTGTGTTTAGCATCTCACTAAATTTTTGGTCAAAGCAAGGATCCAGATATTTGGAACTATCGGGTGGTCTATACAAAATACAGACTAAAATGGATCGAGAATTTCGAATAAGCAGTTCAATCCACATTGCTTCTAATCCAGCTGCCTCCAGATCTTTTCTGGGCTCGAACCCGACACCTTCCCTTACATAGCAGCCGACGCCTCCACTGGGGCCATGATTACGATCTTTCCGGATGTACGTATATCCATCAATAGAAACCTCTTCAGTCCTGATGTCAGCATGCAGGTGAGTCTCACTGATACCTAAAATATCGATTTTTCCGTAAGTTTCTTGCATTAAAATTTTTACTCGATCGACTTTTCGCAGCAGCCCATTTACATTTTGATGGAACAGTTTTAAGCCTCTTTTCTTCAGGAATTCATTTAAGCTATTGAGTACAGGCCGTGTAACATCGGACTGACTTTGGGGTGCTGTGTCGGCTGGTAAACAATCTTTGCAATACAATCGTTCACAGCCGTCTTCCAATTTATCAATAGTGCATCGTAAATGAAACTTGTCTTTACAGCCAAAACAGGTTCCTGAGGTCTGATTTCTACGAACTGTCTTATTGCATATGTTACATTTAGAAGACGGGCCTGGGCAGATTTCAACATCACCAGCGAGGAGCAGAAGGATTCTGAAAGCAGCATAGCAATTAGGGCGTTGGCCTACATAGAAACCTTTCTCCTGTTTATATGTCCATAATGTCGCACATGTTCTCGAATCCTTTTCATCAGTGACTTCATGATAGTTTCGAGCAAAGCAGAACGAGCCAGCGGTTGCGAATGATGGCTTCTTTACGCTCGTAATGATGAACATCGTAAGAGCAAGATTCAGTGCGACCGCCATCTTGACACCATCATAAGCAGAAAAAACTGGGCCATTTCAAGACAGGGCCATTTCGATAATTGACACTGCCAGGATAAAGGATGACTGGTCGAAGAATTTTTTACAAGTTAAACAACTCATTACGTTTGATCGATCAGTCATGACATATAAGATCATGAACAGGCTATGTCCAGAAAACCTTTGGAATAAATTTCAACGGAGATCTCATTACTCTAACTATAATACTAAATTTTGTGAGAACCTTCAAATCCCAAAGTATAATCTGGAATATTCTAAAAAGAGATTTTCTTACACAGCTCTGAAGGCTTGGAACGAGACTCCTATGAATATTAGGGAGCTCCCCACCTTGTATCAATATAAAAAACAGTTAAAAAGTCATTTGATGAGCTGAAACCAATGCAAACACGGCCCCCTGGAAGATCAGCAGTAGTTTTCTTTGTTTGTTTTAAAAAATGATTGTAATTAGATTTATGTTTTTTAGCTAAAGTTATTTTGTTGCTGAAGGGTCTCGGTGTATAAAGAATTAGAAATAGAATACTGTGGATATTTTACGGAGAATATTTCAGAATTTTTGATCTATCATTCACAACCTCTGCCAAAAAACTGTAGCGTCGTAACACCAACCATTTTCTCAACAAACTTTCAGAACTTAAGTGAAATTCCTGAGGACGCCCTTTTATGTACGGTGGATGTAGTTAGGCTGTATCCAAACATTCCACGTGAGGAGGGGCTAAGAAGAACTGAAAGGAGCACTTGACCATCGAGAAAACGAAACGGTCTCAACGGACGGAGTCCCTTCCCGAGTTGACACAAGTAGTGTTGAAGAATGATTGCTTTGAGTTTAATGGTGAATTTGTGAATTTTACCAGCAGATACAAAGAACAGTTATTATAGGTACAGAGTTTGCCCCCCCCCCCCTCCATACGCAACTCTGTTCATAGCGGCGCTTGAAGAAAAGTTGTTGGGTGACATTTTCATTTCGTTTTATCATATATTAACACAAAAACCCTATCAGCTAAAAAAGAAAATAGAAAAACTATCGCTATACAAATAAATATCTATTAACATATAAAATCTTAAAGCGCCATATAAGCCATGGCTTTGGTGGTGGTTTATTAATGACATATTTTTGATCTTGCGACATGGGGAAGAAAAGTTAAAACAGTTCATAGATTTTTGAACCAAGCACATGAGTTAATAAAATTTACAGCAGAATGGTCTGAGGAGAAGGTGAGTTTCCTCGATGTTCAAGTGGTCAAAGAGGGCAATGAAATTGTTACGGATTAGTTCTCAAAACCGACAGACTCAACAGCTGCTGCACCGTACCTCCTGTCACCCTGGTCACACTAAGAAGGGAATTTTTCACAGCCAAGCTTTGAGAATTCGGAGGATTTGTTTGGAAGATCGATTTTTTTATAGCGGGTGGGAGAACTTAAGGGGTGGCTAGTAAACTGGGGTTACAAGGAGGAAGAAGTCGATCAGCAAATTGAAAGAGTTCATTCTTGTGATCGCTTAGGCCTGTTAAACAGACAAAATAATGACCAGAGTGCAGATAGGATACCGTTATTGCTGACATACCACCCAGCCCTTAATAAGGTTTACGATATCCTAAGGGAAAGCTCAAATGCTCTTTTTGGTTGATCAAAAACACAAAGAATTATTTCAAAACAAAGTCTTTTTGTCGTTCCGTAGGGCCAAAAATTTGAAGGGCCAACTGGTGAGGGCGAAGTTACCCGATTGAAATGATGGGAGTCTGTCGGTTAAGGGTTGTTCTAAATGCAATGGCAGGAGAATTTGTCAGATTTTCGACTTAATCCAACAAGGGACAGTTCCAAAAATTCTGACGAAGGCGGATCCTTTACCATCTTTTCGGGGAGGTACTGTAACTCCCCATTACTGCTGCCCATGTAAGAAGTATATGGGCAGCACTAAAACCAAATTTGGGTAGAAATATAATATTTAAAAATCATATTTGACGTCGTGCGCGCGCAAACATAATGAAGGCACGTTTGAAAGGGGAAATTGATTCCACAGGCGATTTTTTTCAGTCATTTTTTCGAAACAAATCATCGCAGAAAGTTTGCTGTTATTATCAAAATTATCGATGGGGCAGAAAACGTATTTTCATTGCGCCAAAAAGAGCTTTTTGGCAATATCGATTGGAAACATTTTTACCAAGGGGGCTACATAAACGGGCTGCAGATGTCGAGCTAGAAATGTTTGCGTGCGGGATTTCCTGAATCCTGCAATTGCATTTATTTCCTGAAGATCTGGTGGGTTTGGCCTTGCGGCCTTCTCCTTTGATTTCGTGTGATGTTACATGTGGCGGTGGGGTGGAATCCCTACCATGCCATTCTTGGTTCAGCAGTGAGCGAATCGTCGCGGTTTCCAGCTGAATCTTGTTTTTTGCCCTGGCAATCCTGCGAAATGATTTTTATGCGCGCGCAGATATCGATCGAAACCGAGACAATAGTGACATTTGCATCATTACAAACACTCCTTGTCTCAGGTGAAGGAGTGACTACTCCCAAAACCTTGACAGCAACAACAACGAGAAGATGTAAAGGGCACATAGCATACAGCTCAAGTCCTTACTGGTTGCTGAAGCACACGGAAATCATCCAATTTCACGGTATTCAGCCAATCAAATAGCTCCTTTCCATCCACGTGAAACCAAATTGGCTGTTCAAAGTGAATTCTCGAGTACCCTCATAAAAATTGAAATGCCTACTAAATTACATTACTAACATGGATTTTTCTTTGATAAATCGGTAGAAGAGATGCCCCTCTACTGTTTGTAGCGTGCTTGGAAAAATATCTCACTTGGAGCCGAAATTACATTCGTTTTCCGGTCGAAGAATATTGACATTCGTTCAAACATCGATTAAAGTCGCTGCAAATGAGATATAAGGATAAAAATCTCAGCGATGATGGATATTGTACCAAGCAACAACCCAAGCACTGTCCCTTCAATTACATCTCAAAATCGCAGGTAATTTTCAGCGATATCTGCCAGCAATGTGATCTAGAGTGGTTTCGGGTATTATGGGACATCGGGTGTTGTGGAAACTTTTTCAGAAAATGAAGCCTAGCGGCCTGGAATGTATGTATGTATGTATGTTTTTGCCAAACTAAAAATCTAAATTACAATATACAATTACTAAAAAGAAAGTTTTCTAATTACAGCAAATATAATATTTACAGGCAAAGAATTTAAAAATTAAGTTTAAAAACACCCCAGGTTAAGATAGCAAGGATAGCATTAAAAAGGTCAATATGACCTTGTTTCCATAATGGTCCTTCCGGAGGTGTTATCAAAAAGAAAATTTGTTGCGGAAAAGTGAATTTTGTGTCAAAAAAAAAAAAAAATCGAAAAATGTTGACTAATACCTTTAACTGTAGGTTGATTTTACGTTGTCAATAATATACGTAGGGGCTATCATCTAGTCTTTGGAGATCGTTAAAGAATTTATCTTTATTCTTATGTTTAAAACTGTTGATGTTTGTTGCCGATTTTAGATTTGATGGTAGATTGTTCCATATTTTAGGTCCGAGATATGAAAGACAATTTTGCCCTATGTTAGTCTTTCGGAAAGGTTGATTCAATTTGCTTTTGGACCTTCGAGTTATTCGGCTCTGGCCAACTGGTAAGAACATCTCAGACGTGTAGGACGGGGCTGAACCAGCAAAAAAATGGAAAACCTTTGCAGTTGTACATTGTTCAAATCTCTCTTTCGTGGGGAGCCAATTTATATTTTTGAACTCTTTGATTCCTACATGTGCTCTGTTTTTTAGATTCAAACAAAACCTGATACATTTATTTTAAGCAGTCTGAAGTCTTTTGGTTAATCTTTTATTCAATAAGTGAGATAAAGGCTCACCAATTGCACAAGCTGCAACTCTTCAAACATCCGTCGTCATATTTTTGTTAAGGTTAAGCTGCTCCACTTTTTGGTGTACTGTCTGTATCGCTGATAACGAAGGGCATCTGACGAACGTGATTTCTGGTCGCCATTTTCTTGCTACGTTTCAAATAGAGGTCCGTTTACAAACAAAAGAAAAACCTTGTTCCATAATACCCGACAGTGTTCCACAATGCCCGACTCGACCGGGGCTCAATTTTTTGGCTCGCTTATCGACAACAAACGTTTGAGAAATAGAATGTATTTATGAAACGTTGGAGCATGCTTAGGCCTAATAGCTAATACCAAGTGTGGCCAAATTTGTCTTGAATTGAGGTGACGATTTAAGTTTTTCCCTTAAGTGTTCCATGATACCCGAAACTACTCTAGGCATAAACTTCTCACCAATCAAAACTCATTCGTTGCCCCAAAAGGGCTTAGTTCGTATTATTTAGCTAAATGATTCACTTACCAACGGTTCAAGGATTACTTTGAATACATTTTACATTTAAATGTCTCCAAATTTCATTTAAAAAATCCAGTCTTGAGAAACTCCCTCCAAATTTGTCTCCTTCCATATTTTATCTGCAAGTACCAGTGATCTCCTCACGGTCTCCTCAAAACATCGCATCGATATGCTTTTTGCTACAGATAATAAATGCAATTCGATACAGTTAAAGGCAGTCTGTCACGTCTCTGATTGGCCGCGACAAAGTCAGAGTTCAACATAACAGATTTCTTTGTGAATCTGTGTATTTGAAACATAGAAGGGCTAACCGTCTTCACTTTCTACGGCCGTAGAAAATCAGAGGATTAGCAGCCATTGAAATTTCCTATTCTTTGTATTGTCCAAATCACCCAATCAAATGCGTGACAGACTGCCTTTAATGCATTCATGGCCTCCCTGATTTTGCTCAATTCATTCAAATTAGAGCAAAAGGGATACAACATTTATTCGCTGTTTGGTTCACTAATGAATAGATCTTACACAAAACAGCAAAACGTATTTTTTGCGCTCAAAGTTGACCGCTTTGCTCCTTTTGTTTAGTTGTATTGACTCATGAGTAGATTTGACACATTTCTTGCACAAATTTTTTGTTGCTTGCTTTTGTGTAATATCTATTCATTGGTGAACCAAACAGCCAAAAAATGTTTTATCCCATTTGTTTTTCATTTGAATGAATTGAGCAAAATCAGGCATGCCATACGAGTGTATGAACTGTATCGAATCGCAGTAATGTCTGTAGCACAAAGAATATCTATGCGATGTTTTGAGGAGATCACTGCTGGCGCTTAGACCATGAGCGTTAGGACACCCAGTGTGTAGCTGTTAAAATTCATATTAGTAGCGAGCCACCTTAACTTATTGATTTTTTGTGTCTTGAACTTGTTTTTACTTCGTACGCAACCACCTTTCAATGTTTCGTAATTTTGAAATTTTCAGTAGTGAGCCACCTTAAGTGAAGATCCACCTTAACTCTTAAAGCTCTTACCTTAAGAGCTTTAAGAGTTAAGGTGGATCTTCACTTAAGGTGGCTCACGTTGCTCAAAAACAAATAAAAATGGTGGGCTCTGAAATCAACATAAACCAACAAGGAGGGTCGTTTAGGGGGGATGCATGTTCCCTTGTTCCCTGTTAATTTTCAACTTGTTCCCCTGCTCCCTTGAGAAAATCCCCATGTTCCTCGGAGTTTGTACCTATACAGTTTTAGACATAAAGTCGATGTTCTTGATGTTTTGCAAAAGTTTTGCAGCTGCTTGTTGATATGCTGGAGCTACGCATTTATCCAATATCATGTACCAGAATGCGTTGTGAAAAGGAGAAACAAGGAAAATCGTCTTTTGCAAATCTGTACACATAGAGACTTCTTAACCAGGCCCGTGGGTACCAAATTCATTTTGGATTTTAGATCTGAGCGGAGAAAGTAGAAATCGAACTTTGGGGGCTCGCCCCTGAGAAATTTGTTTGTGATAATTTGGCAAACTGATGTACAAACACTACAATTTTTATTCCCAGTGCAGACGTTCCTGCCCTTCTGTCGGAAGATTCCTGGCCCCACCTCTTATTCCAATGGATTACATCAGTACATACACTAATCACAACTTTAGCTGGCTGATGTAGATCTACTCAGTACTCAGTGTGCAGGGTGTCCCCAAAAATTGTGCCCCGTTCGTAAGAGTGCTGTGGAGGAACTATAGAGTCAATTGTCTCGGTGTTTACACAGTTGCATAGTTCAGGTGTCAACTTAGAATTCAAGACTTTGCTCGAGCCTATCTGACAAGTGGTTTCTGATTTTTGGCAGAGAAAAGGGAAAGTAATTGTTGCTTCAAAAATAGCAGTTCTATTGTTCTCCAATGCCGAAATAAAATAAGTTTTCAAAGCAAGTGTTCTGCCATCGTATCAAAATTTCCACTACATTTTTAAAAGGATTGACAGTACTCTCTTATGAATAGACAACACTGCTAACCCTTTAAATAATTAGCAAAATTTAATACGACGCCAGAACCATCTCTTTGGAAACTTACTTGATTTGGGCATTGTTGGAGAACAACAGAAGTTCTGTTTTTGAAGCAACCACTTCTTTTGCCTTTTCTCTACTATAAATCAGCAGCCACTTGTCAGATTGACTCAAACAAGGTCTCAAACTCTAAATTGAAGCCTGAACCATGCAAGTGTGTAAAAATCGAGAGAATTAAACTTATAGCTCCTCCACAGCAGACACACAAATGGTTCACAATTTTTAGGACACTGTCTTCACTGCTTGCCAAAATTACCTGGCCATCCTACTTTACAATTGCACTTTTACGGTAATGCAGTGCGATTGATTTGATCAGTTTGTCAGTCTCCATTTCTTTAGGTCAGTTGTTCATGTAGACTCTGAATATCGGTGTTTTTTGAAGATCTATGTGCTATTTACTTATGATGTCGATGATATTAATAGGAAAATCCAAAATATTATCAGTTAATTCTGCAGCCATTTCTTAACGTACAAAAACAGCACCAAGCTTTTATTTTCCCCACCATTCGAACCTGAATTATTTTCTCTGCAACATAATCAAACTATGTTCCAACTTCCAACCTTCTGAGAGGAAAATCTTTCAAAGGCAGCTATATAAAGCAGCAGATGAGGCAACAATCAATGCCTTTATTGTGAGGGGAACCTTCAAACTAATTTACCATAACGCATCAATAACTTGGTAAAATACTGTATGGAACACAAGTCTACTTTTTGGCATCTGCTCATCGAGATCTTTCTCACAATTCTAGTAGATTTTGCGCAAAATTTTTTGAGTGTTGACTCATCTTACGGTTTCAAGCACAAAGCTTACATCGAGCTTAATAAAATCTCCTTTAAAACTTTTCCCACCGAGCTAACTCAGCCGCAATTTGGAGACGGTTTTTGAGAAAAATATTTTGTAGCAATTTGATGGAAATGGCTGCAAACTTGACTGTTGATATTTGCAAGTTTTCTACAAACGTCATCGTAAGGTTACAAGTAAATGGTGCTGCTGTTCTGAATCTAAATGAAAAACTGAACTAAAACAATGCAAGGTGGCAAAATGGCCAAGTCATTCCTACTAGATTAAAGAAAAATGTATTTGTAATTGCAGGGGTGGCCGGATAATTTGGCAAGTAGCGTAATTCATTCAATAAATCGTGAACGAATTATAAAAGCATGAATTTGTTTGATCCCTGCAAAGGATCCCAAGTTCCCTTGTTCCTTTTTAATTTTTGGCATGTTCCCTTGTTCCCTGGATACAATTCCCATGTTCCCTTGTTCCCTGGAACCCCTAAACGACCCTCAACAAGTAGATATCTAATTTTTACGGTATCACCCCCTTTTTCTTGCTGTACCGATACGATATTCTGATAGCCAAATAAAATCTCGATTGATACAAAAACCCTCCTAATAAGGCTGCGGAATTACATAGAAATTCGATCAAGTTTTCTTCACAAAGTTTGCCCCAAAATTTAATAAACTTACAATTTCTTATTTAGTGAGGCTTAAAAGGGTCAAATAGGCTTGCAATTCAACAAAATAAGCAACAAATGATCCTCCTCTTCAAAAATGATTTGAGTGCTTGTTAATATCAAGGATCTTGAACACTAGGAGGGCTTACCTCAGCAGACCAAAATACTTAGGCAGGTAGCATTGTGAAGACCAATAGTCCTTCGATAAAAGATTTAGGTGCCATCTCCTATTTTCCCAAAGAACTCATCTAGTCCAGAATGTTGCTTGGATCTTGGAGACAATTTTCAGCGATAATGGTGAAAGGGCTGCGGCCTGATTTGAAGATATTTATCAAACAATAAATCGTTCAATTTGCTCGATTTTCTGGCGATCGCTGTGATACCAATTATAAATTTTTTGATGCTTTTCTTGATGTTTTACAATCTTGAGCTTTCGTTCTTGTGATCTTTGAAATCCAACCTGTGCAAGTAGCCATGAGCCGATGAAAATACGATGATTCACAAGGGACAGGAATCCTCTAAACTCCATGGTTCGCTTTTCCTTGGTGTTTCCCGGGTTTACAAATTCCAACTAAATGCGGTGGCGCATAGTGGTATTGGTCAGCGGCAAAATCATTTCGCAGACTTGCTGTCTGCCCTACTTAGAGTTTCAAGCCTCTCCAGGGACATTTACCAAAAAAAAACAACAACAACAAAAATTTTGATCTTTCGAGGTGCAGCAGAAATCGGCACTATTCTTAAGCTTACTTTTTCATTCCCACTGGGCATGGTAATCGTTTGTTTAAACTTGTATGCTTTTATCTTGTACAGAAAATGTAATTTTGATCCCATACTTTCAGGTATCTCGTATTTATAAATACTCGGTTCAGGGGTGGCGCCAGAAACTTCCCGACAGAGGGGCTGGAGCTTCCGATAGGTGGCCTAAAATGACAGAAAAATGGTGATTTCGTGTGTTATTTTGCCACATTTCCTTCGACGAGAACCCAAAATTTCCTCCGACGGGGGCTGTAGGCCCCTAGCCCTCCCCTGGCGCCACCCCTGACTCGGTTGCTCTCTTGAAAAGTTATTCCTGACGAAGATTTTATCGAAAATCGAAACGTTGAAGCCTTTAACAGTTGTGTTTATCTATTATTGTTATCATTATCAACAACAAATCATTATCCTATCGCAACTTTATGCTAATTTTGTCTGTAACTTTTATCCTATAAATACTTGGTGATCCTGGAAATGTAAACACTGACGAAGATTTTATGATCGAAACGTATGATTTTAAACAGTCTTTCTTTTATGATCGTTTTCTGTTTACTTTGATGATAGTCTACTTTAAATTATTCAATTTTTCCAACGGAGATGGCTAAAGATGGAAGAGGACAGCCAAGTTTTAAGAAAGAGATGCCTTTTTAATTTGGCTGACAAAATCACTAGATACCACTGCAAGAAATGTTCAAATTTCTCCATAGTGTTTAAGTTGGGAAACTTCACAGTTTCCAACTAGTTTCCCGATTGGAAATTAACACTCTAAATTTCGCTGCAGTTTTCGAATTGTTAAATTTACACCTCTGATTTACCATACATTTCCAATTATTGAAATTAACACCTCTGATTTCCCAATAGTGTTCGTCCTTGTAGAAACTACTAGTTTCCAACGAATTTCCAACATCAAAATTGAAATTAGGATTTCCACGCAATCACATTTTTTACAAATCGAATCATTTGACATTTTGGTTTTCCAAAGTTGCGATTACATTATCATCTCGCTTCATTTGATGCATTGCCATAAATCATAAAAAGGGGAAGTTTTTGATCAATTTCAAGGCATCTATTTCAGGCTTATCACATCCATGAAGGTAGGTGCCCAGTGTCCCTCGCCCAGTCCCAGCCAGGGCAAAATTCAGTACAATTACGAATTTTGAATGTACGAACGTAGAAATTTCTCCAGTGTTTAAATTGGGAAACTTAACCGTTTCCAACTAATTTCCCGATTGGAGATTAACACTCTAATTTTCGCTGCAGTTCTCGATATAGTAAATGTACACCTCTGATTTACCATAAATTTCCAGTTATTGAAATTAACAACTCTGATTTCCAATAGTGTTCGTCATTGTAGAAACTAATAGTTTCCAACGGATTTCCAAAATCAAAACTGAAATTTAGGATTTCCACGCATAGATGGTAAAGTGCGAGTTGCGAGTTGCGAGTTGGTTCTTTCTGCGAACTGCGAGTTGCGAGAAAGTGCAAAGTGCGAGTTCGTACATTTAAAGTGCGAGTTGCGAGCTCGGAAAAAAACTTCAAATGTTCACCTTTTTAGCCAAAAAACTTGGATGTTTTGGATGGGTCTTGTAAATCAAGGGATTCCAAGAAGAGTGAAGAATCTATTAATGTTCATCAAATCGAAATTCAAAGTTTAGCATAATTCGTAGAGGGGCACTAACATACGGTTTTTCTTTGCAGGGAGAACAATCTCATACTTATAAGTATAGCAATATAGGTATAGGTGCTATTTGAGTTGGTAATTCGCTATTTGTCCAAGACAATTTGGAAATCATAGCCAAAACTGACAAAGTTTCTTAGTTCAAAATTGAACTGTGATCGCTTCTTGGAGTTTCTTAATTTTGTGGAGAAATTTCAGGCTGATCATCACATCCATACGTCCATGAAGGTAGGTACCCAGTGTCCCTCATCCAGTCCCAGCCAGGGCCAAATTCAGTAAAATACGCCTAATAAAGGAGTTACCACCAATCCCAGGCCACCGATTTACGAAACTTATATTTGTTACAAGTTTTATTTGCTTGCTGAATCGTTAGCCATTTTTGTGTGAGACATTACTCTGATTGTGCTCTGGAATCATTCGAGACTCTTCCCACAATTACAGTTCACAGCTTCTTTGGTGTCTCTCAAATCCCATTCTAATAATGCACAAGAAAAGACTCATTTACCGCAGAGACAGCCACTATTGAACTTCAAAGGGAAGGCGATGACGTATCAACTTCGAGCTTTGCACCCAATTCCCAAATGCACGATAAAGGTTTTGAGCGCGCAAAACAGTCAGTCGTTTCAACTCATCTTTGATCTTGTTTACTTTCAGTTTTTGCGATCGCGCTGCTGCATGATTTGAATCGTAGCTGTCTCGCTGAATTCCACAAAGCTCGAGATCTACAAACCAAGTGACCCAGCAACAACAGACGTGATTCAGACAGGTTTGTGTAATTTCATACTTCAACTTTACTCTTTGTCGATCCTGGGGATAGGAGTGATTTACCTCGTTATGTTGTTATCCAGTCCTGCATAAGTCTCAACGCAAGTTTTTACTTATGCGCTGCAGTTTTTCATTTATATGAAGATGGCTGCACTAAGAGGACGGACTTACTCCATACCGAGTCCCAAATGCACAAATGAATAAAATCCAGTGAGGGTGTAGCTGCTCGACCAGCATTCTTCCATAAGTTTGTGCTTTAGTTTAGTGCTTAGACATTTGAACTAAACAAGTGGTCGCTTACAATTCCCTCCGATATAGCACAGAAACTTTTTGTGGTTGGGTAATTCATTAAATGTTTCTGCCTTTGACGTGACATTTTTCTTATCTCTGTTTCAAAGCCCAAATCAAAGCGGAAGCTCATCACCTGCGAATGTTCTTTCAAGGTTCAAGAAATGGTTAGTTGAAATTTTTTCTTCTTCTTGCATTGCTTGCTTGATAGAGATCGTGTAACATTTATGAATCTCCTTAGTTTTTTCTGCGAGGTTTTAGTAAGCAGCGTGACCATGACAGAAATTGACGGGTGTCTCCAGAGAATCAGTAACCGCCATTTGGATGAGCACTCCTTTCAGGGCCAATTTGCCTAAATTGGCGCCATAGTATAAGCATCTCACTGCGCCTGCGCACTCTGGATGTGGCCATATGGGAACGTTTGGGCAGTCCTGCCTTTCATGTACATATTCAAGTTTCTTTGTTTGTTTCTGTCTATGCTTATGCCCCTGCTTATGATGTCTCGTTACGATATAAACTGATAATTTCTAATGAAATTATCAAGTGGACTTTCCAAATATTGCATTTGGTTGCTGACGTAAGTGTGAAAACGGTCATCTATCTTTTCATAATCCCAGTCAAGCGTGCATAGACTAGGGGCGCTGCGCTGATGCAGTTCCCCTGCAGATGCAGATGCAGATGCAGATGCTGTTTCTGTTCTGTTCTGGACAATTAGAGCCCTGCAATTTCGCATGTGTCTTCATCAGAATTAAATCTATTTTCAGTTCATTGATGTGTCACGCGACCTTCTCATGACCTCACAATGTTGCATTTTCAGATCAGGCCGGGGAGGGTTCAGTTCTGTTCTGAAAATCTTCAATCATTGATTTCGAGAAACAAGCAAGCGGAAAAAAACATCAGTCCAGTTTTTTACGGAATTTGTGTGGTTAAATTGCATCTGTTTTGCGAAGAAAATTGGAAAACGAATGATGATGTCATCGCAAAAAATTCATGTCCTTTGCACATCTTTATTGCCAAAATACGCACAATCTTGTGTCAAATTGCAAAGAAATTAGTGGATAGAAGATCAATCTTAGTACAAATTGCTTTGTCCCTTCCTTCTCCGTTGCAACTGCATCTTTTTTCTTTATATGAGAAACTTGGATCAGGCCATGATACTAAAAGTTTCTTAATTTAACATGAAATTTTGTCCATTTTAGTACTAAAAGTTTCTTAATCGGTTTCTTATTTTTTGAATGCATGAATTGTCAATGTGGTCGCTAACACTGCTGCAGATATGTTTCTTGATATTTAAAACATCATATTGAATAACAGTGTTCTATCATGTTGAAAACACAAATGGTTAGATAATATTGCCCAATAATAAAGGTTCAACGATCTATTTGCTATAAAATTCATGCTTTTAAGTTTGAAAAGTTTTTTAGTACTTCCCAGTATAGTACTAGAGTTTCTTAAAATTTTGGCCATCTTAGTAGTAGTTTCTTACAAGCCAGTTTCTTATAAAAAAACGAGCATTGCAAAAGGTTCAAACATCTTCAAGCTGTCCTCAAGCTTTATATTTTGACCACTATTGAAGGAAAGTGACTATGGTGTATCGCCCCAAAAAATACTCTTACACCTTGTCAAGAATCTGCAAAGATCAGCAATTAAATCTATTCGAAAATCGACAAATCCACATACCCATAAACATCAGAAAAACAACAAATCCAGTCAACCCCAGAAAAGGTCAATAAACCGTAAATAAATCCAAGAAGAGCGTCAATTTCTGGAAGATAAGGTAAAATACTAAGCTTTTGAACGAAAATAAATGAAATCAATACAGTAAATCATCAGAAATGGGAGGATCTGATGAATGAATGAGGACGAGACATTTTGTTGCTGTTGTTGTTGTTGTTGTTAATGTTGGACTAACTCATGTTTTTGCGACCACCTATCTCGGTTCAATGAAATATTTTACCGTCTGAACCGTCTGGTGACTTGCGAACTTTCAAAGAAGAGTACAACAACACCTTTAAATATCTGGTAAGGAGAGAAGTGCAACTTCCTTGTTCAAAAGAGAGCAAGATAGATCGGGAATTTTCGTCCGATTATTTGGACCTGAGAAAGCAGTCTCAAAAGATGGTTTCGTTGTGTTTTTTCAAATTAGTCTCAAGGAACGATGCAAGGAACACAGCTGCAAACTGTTGACAGAAAAAGCAACGTGAATTTCAAGCCGCATGATCTAGTATTTACTCCACTCCAGGCCATCTTCAATGGAAACCAAAGTATCAAATCAGAGTTAACTCTGATCAAATACTCGTTTTTAAGTCGTCTTAAGTTAGATCTTCCCACTACTGGAAGTTTTCGAGCTTTACTGAGCTTTTATAATTGTCATTCCATAAAATTTGATAGCAGAAAAGTTCGAAAAAATCGAAAATTCCGCTAAGGATTGGAAAAATTTACAAACCTGCTTTCCAAAATCGAAGTGTTTCTAGGTCTAAAAAAATTATTCCAAAGACGCCTTCGAATGAAAACTTGCAAGCAAAGAGGTAAGATTCCTTTCTGGACGTTTGATGGACATCTAAACATAGCACGAAAGAATGACATGCTCCACTTAGTTTGCTTTTGTTTCCTTTATTGAGAACATCGAATACAATAGATTATATTTGACAGACTCAGTCTCTCAAGCAAAGTCATTTCAACTCCGTTGATTCACAGTTTCTTACGAGTTTCTTCTAGGCTTCGTAACAATCTTCATGTCTACCACCGTTCCCTGGGGGGGGGGGGCTGACGCCCCAAGCCTCCTACGCCTATGCTCAAGTACTTTCCAACTAATATTATGCATGCAAAAAATAAGTGAAAATAACAATGCTGGAAGGGCATCTTTGACTAAGGGAATTCATCCATAAGCAATTTTGTTGCAGTGCGTGACGAACCCTTCATAAGAAAGTCAACCCTTGGATCTCTAACGAAATCTCTTGTTCTTGTAACCATATAAATGCATTGATAACAATGAGCATTAATATCCTTGTAGCAGACTTTTTATTGCCCTAATACTTGGGGCTTTTGAGCAATTTCACCCCAATTTCACCCGTTCGCGGAAAAATTCACCAGTAGTCTTTTTTTTTCGTCTTAGCACTGCCTCGACTGCTGCTGCTGTCGGCACTCCAATCCAGTCGAAGAAAACAAAGAAGTAAGTAACTTATTCAAGCTGCTCATACTTTTGTGCAGCAAAAGCTATTAAAAAACTTAGGTTGAGTTGATGGGACTTCTTTTCCATTCCATAACAGGTAAAATGCAAGTTACATATATCTAAGATGACTTTTTCCATGCTTTTGTACTCACTTTCATATTTCTTGATAGCGACTTGGCTCGAGAAGTTGTAGGAGATAAATCGTAGTGCATTTTAATAAACGTATTTAGCCGTTTCTTTTCTTATTAAGCATTCATTTTTGTATTGTATTCATCGTAATTCCAAATGGAAGGCTCTTTGAACAACAACCTTTTGTTGAGGGGTTTGAAAAATTATTGAAATAAAATGAAAATTAACTGTTCATAAGAAGGCAATCAGTCTGGACTCTGGTTTGTAGAAAAGTATGTTCTTATTCACGGGGTCTTCCTGTATAGTATTACTATGACAGCTGTACCTTCCGCAGGGAAGTATCAGTGTGGAGAAGCCATGTGACAACTTCCCACTCTAAATCATTGGCTCTATCCCAAATACAAACTCTCGCAATTCATCCATTAAACAGTCGATATTAACATCTTTCTTTCAATTTCTGCTACAGTTCTTCGAGTGCCGCAGTAAATTTGTGGAAGAAAGGGGGTGGAAATGATGGCAGAACGTTAAACCCAAGAATTTATGTCTGATGAGAAAGATCAGGGTAACATCCTGAAAGTCAGTTCCCCCAACTGGCGACGTGCAGTAATTAGACGAGCTAATTGAAGACTTGATAGAAGAAACGAAGAAGAGGCTTGGACGAGTCCAATTAAATTTTGATGAAGTGAAGAGTCGTTGCTGAGTCTTCTATGAAGAAGGAGACCATCTAAGTAGTTGAAGTCAGCTTTAATTGACAACTACCGGATGTCCTAAAAAATTTATGCGTTTAAACAGTTCCTGCAGAGAAGCTTTCCTTCAAAAAGATTTCCGTTAAATTTATGACGTAGATGTGTTCTGAACTTACTATTTGTGTCCTCATAGAGCAATTCACTTAAACATGCAATATTTCTGAAGAAACCTAAACAGATGGTTTTTGAATTTTGCTGCTACTATCCGAGCCACTATCTATTCGTATTTGGGAGTAAATTTTGAGTCAGATCAGCGATTTAAAGCGTCAGTTTTTAAAAGTTTATTGCTCAATCAATAGGAACGGTGTCAAGCAGGGTACAAAGAAACTTTCTCACTCAAGTTTTGTTTCAGTTGTAGTTGCTCAGTTATTATAATGAAACATTAAGGCATTTGATTTCAAAGCACAACGAATTTCCAAGAAGGATATATTTAGAAGAAATCTGAGCTGCCCCAAGAAATCTTTGTAAGTCACCCAAATACCCAATTTCACTACGTGGTTTGATAACCATTTGTCGTAGGGTGCGTTATAATTTTGGGCATGTAGATGAATCACTCCGAGAAGGCGATTTTGAATTGGAGATGGAAGATAGCAAAATCTACGAAACAAAAAAATTTTTTTAAATCCAGGCTCCTTGGCAAAACTGTTCAAACGCTTAGCCTTTTCTGGGACACTCAGTAGTAAAGTAGCCATTAAGGACGTATCTTTTGTCATGTAGTAAAATTGTGAAAGATAAACAAGTAAATAAAGTAAAATATAAAACGCTTTGGTATGATACGTTTTAAGGATAGAATATTGTCAAGTCCTCTCTTGATAATGGGCTATGCTAGAAACGTCATTCTTAATTCAGTGCATGTCAAACTGCTTCCATTTTACTTTATTTACTTGTATAACCATCAAATATACTCTTTTAATCTTTGATAACTGGCTTTGGACTCGCACAATCAAGCTCCTTCATAGAGGCGAACTCGAAACCCTTAAAGGGAATCTAAACACACATACAAATATTTCTACAAAAATGCAAGTGGCTTGACGCTTGACCCACGTTTTTATGCTTAGATTCTCTCTAATAGTCAGATCATGTTTAGCGTCAACAATAACGAACAGAAACAATAAATATGGTGTTTGGTAACCTTGAGTGGCAGTTTTGGGATTATGATAACAAATGCAACTATGCTGTCATTGCAACAAACAAACTCATAGATCCAATGAATGAAAGTGGAACCTTACAAAAGTATATTACTGAGTTATGCATACGGCAAGAAAAAATACGTATTATTCGCTGAAAGGCAACTTTTACTTAGTGCTTACATGGGAATTTAATCCCGTTCTGCCTTGCCAGGGTATGGAGGGTGATTTTGTCCATGTCTATATAGACAGAAACTGGCGGGATGAAGAGTCTGCCCGAAGGCAAGGATGAAGCTGACATAAATGCGCATGCGAGAATGATCAGTTTTTGTTACTGTAATCAATTCGATCGTAGGAAGTTTTTATCCCGTCCTTGTCCTAATCGAAACCTATTTTTGCTTTTGCAGTAGTCATGCTTGACCTCAGTTATAAAAGCTCGTTATAAGCATCATTATTATTATGGAAGTTATGAAAGGCAATGTTTCCATCATTACATGCCTATCTTGTTCCTTACAATGCAATGTCATTTGTCGAGCTTTATGTGGGAATATGTTAGCAAGATGAAGTACAGTAGGTTCCAGCGTATAAGAAAGCCCCCTTCAGAAGAGAGAAGTCTCATTTTCTTCACAAGAAAAAATTCTACGTCTGAAATTAAGATGTTTCTTATTTTTAGGTTTGCCATAGTATATTCCTAAATGCCAAAAAACTATTCCCATTAATGACTTTAATGGAAGGTAGTGTCCTCAAAACAGGATGAGCATTTTCAAAATTAAAGATCCACACAACGAAAAAGTAAAAGAGGCTAATTGCAGTACAAAATATCCGGTTTTCACGAAGTCAGCCTGTACTGCATCGAAAAAGTGGTACAATATCATCGTACAATACTACCAGTAGTGTTCAATATGCATGCATGCACGGTGCTATCACGTACATTGACTTGGTTTGATTTGATGGTACCTATGTGTAAGAAACTTTGACCCTGATCATGAAAATGTCCCTTTAAATAAGAAACTTTCTGAGGCCTCACATTTAAAAATGGTTTCTTATACGCGGCAACCTACTGTATTTTAAAAGTTGAAAACTATTGCAGACATTTGTCTATATTTTATAGCCAATGAGTGTTTAATTTAACTGAAGTAGTCTGCAGAAATGATAAAGGTCAAAGGAAGATATTGTCTGTTTTGTGATGTCTCCTGTCAACATCAATGACGTTTGTAGTTAAGGTAGACATTCGACGGGTCTGTTGGTACATACATTCAAAAGTGAATTGGGCTCCAAGCTCCAAGACTGTGTTCTAACAGCACTAATTATCAATTATGTAAAATAAAACATAGATATAGAGAAGTTATCATGCTAGCTTTCTCAACTGCAACATCTTTTGTTACAGTTTCTCTACCAAGAAGGCGAAGAAAGGGGAGAATCATAAAATGCTTGAATTTCACTTGATACCCTAGTTTGGAAAACAAGTCAACATGTAACATTTCGCCAGTAATAGATTTATGCGAAACTCCAAATTTACCTATGTTTTCCAACCGCGAAAACTAATGAAACATGTAACTTTTCGTCCTAATAAATCTATGGGAAACTCCAAATTTACCCATGTTTTCCAACTGTGAAAACTCATGTGTAAATTTCCCTGCCGTTTCCTTCAAGAAAAACAGACGTTTATCCGTAATTTCCAACTTGGGAAATCAGGCGTTTATTTTAGAAAATTCATGGGAAAACGAAATGTGCTTTTAACCGCAATTTAACACCTTGGAAAACAATAGTGAAACTCGTAGTGTACACATGATATTTTTTTGGATTATGCTTGGAAACTAGACTTTTAACCATAGTTTCCTACGAAAAAATTATGTGTAAACCAGATCACTTCTTGCCGTGTACGCTAATCACCCCGGGGCTGAAGCTACCCAAAACCGGGGGACGGGTACTTGCGGACCCCAGTTTGGGGTCATAAATTCCTATCAATCCCCAGTTTTGGGTCATGAATTCCTATCAGTCCCCAGTTTTGGGTCATAAATTCCTATCAGTCCCCGGTTTTGGGTCATAAATTCAAATCAACCCCCATCTTTTAGGAACATTCTATCCATCCTTAATTTTGGTTGGAAATTCTACTACTCCCTACTTGTGGGATGCAGATTCAAGTCCATGCTCATCTTTATTAGGTCAGATTGATTACTGCTTGACACCTTAAGCCATATAGTTTTTACTAATAAAGCAGTTATCCATGTCTTTAAAGTTCATAATAACACATGCCTTGCCAGTTGTGAAATGAAACAAATTTTTAATTTCTGTGGCACTTCTCCAGCAGCAATTTGCCACTTACTGATTCGCCATACAATAATTGAACTCCTATGAATGAGTCACATGACTGTTATCTGATGGTGACATTTCTGAGAGGTCTATTTGTTGCCATCATCTTTGTAGTAAGTAACAATTTTTCTTGTCTTATGTCACTATGATATTTTTTATGTATCACCATTCATTGCTGTATAGTGTAAATCTGCGGATCAAAATGATAATGCTTTGTTCTTGTGTGTCTGCGTGGCTTCAAGTGTTTGAGGCTCACTCAACTCAATCAGTCAGTTCAGTGCATCATATCATAGATCACTACTGGTGCATCAAGCAGAGTCTTCTCAACTTTCTTGTAAAAGCATCGTCTTCGTATACTATATTCAATGCTACTCCATCATGAGGTTAGATGAAATCTTCAAGTAAAAACTTCATTTCGTTGCTCTACGCAAAATTGCTTCAGTAATCTGCAGAAACCAATCAGTTGTCATTGTGAAGTGTGAACATCGGCAGCTGGGAAGGAAAGGCCTAAATACATGCGGCTAAATCTCAAAATGCCACCAGCCTCTGATTGGCTAATTTTTCTACCTCGTTTTCATGTTTACGTAAAGTGACGTAGTTACGTAGGACGTTAAGACATTTACCACATAATGTGAGGCTGCAAAGCCACAAGACGTTGGATGATGTGAAAAGTGGGGACACATAATGGTATACAGTATTGATTTTCTCAAACTATGATTTTCTCAAATAACTTCATAATGAGAGGGAGGTTGGAATAAGAATGTCCTGGGTGGAAACTTTTTTGTTAAATTAACAAACGGGGGGGGGGGACGTTTATTAGAGGCCAGAGAGTACTATGTAGATAGTGAACATTAAGTTTAAGATTGTTATGAAACCGTTAAGAAACTCGCCCGGATTCTTACTTACTTATTTAAAAAATACATGTAACTTAAAATATAATTACACATTTACATAGACGGTAGCGACTCAAAAATTGTAACTCGGTATGACGTTTTGGAGGTGTCCATATTATTTAGATGTTTCTGTTAATGGGGATGGCGGTCCCACTAGCCATAGTTCGTTCTTTTAGAATTTTTTGTGAGCTCCGTTGCACGGCATTATTGGTAAACTTCAGCACAAGATGGCTGATTTTTATTTGTTATTTTTTCCAAGAAATGCCCTGTCTTGAAGTCAATGCTGCAACGAAACCAGGGGCTAGGCCTAGGTCATAAGAGGACATGGCGGCCTTAAATCAACCTCGAGCTCATTTCAAATGTCAGCAGTTAGAACTTACGCTTTAGAATAGTTTTAGAATCTCTTCTTTCTAAAACTGAGAAATGCACTGTACTATTTATGCTACAACGTACCTTTTATTTTGTCTCCATTGCGTTCCCAGCTTAACTTCCATGTTAAGTTTCCCGCGCTTTTTGTATTTTGTACTTTGCGTAACAAACTTGAAAATGAGGTAGAAAAATTAGCCAATCAGAGGCCGGTGGCATTTTGAGATTTAGCCGCATGAGGCCTAAATCGAAACTGGCCATACTCCATTGACCTCCTTTTCGCTCATTCGTTTTCTAATGACCTCGCTCTCGCTCATCTCCCTGATTTGGCGCGAAATGGAAATACAAGAGATGGCGAAATTTCAGAGGGCAAACAATGGCATGCCAGACATAAAGGAGGGTATGTCTCCGCTCTTCTTGTATCATAAGTCCTGATTATGCCATAACTGAACAGGATTTTGATTCAAGATTTGAGTCATAAGTAAAGAAGTCAAGTGACACCATATGTGCTTGTGTCACAGACAGGGAAGTAAGCCTATGTAGACCTGTTAGTTAGGCCTCACCTGATATGCTTCAACCCTCAGATTTCTATGAGTGGCTGCCTCATTAAGCACATACAGTGCTCAATTATCATTATAAAAGCGGTATCACACTCTATTTCTGTGCTGTTTATTACCTTGATCAACAAGAATGGTGAAACTCCTTTCTTTTATGATCATATTCATGAATGAAATTGGAAGTCACTGATTTATTTTGAGCAGTTTTTTACAGCCATAGAATAGAATCTTTTAGGTTGCTGTGTAGTGTGTTGTAGTGTTTAGATATACAGGTAGACTATTCACTAGAGGAAATCAGAAAGTAGAAACAAAACAATAAAACACAGTGTTGACCAAACTGGCCCACTGATTAAGTCCCCATCATTTGCTTATAATTTCACATTTGATTGTATTTAGATGGGGATATAGCTGTTAAGTCATTATTGAGAATTTTGCTGTTTAATGTGGCTCCTATAGCCCCTATACATTACTTTTTGTACAGAATACATTCACAGAGCTTCTACGCAGTTTGAATTGAGAAGAAAGGTTTGTTTTGCATTTGAACCATCTTTGTTGCTGTGGGGCTATAAGAATTTCCCAGTTTTGGGTATGTCATCATAGTAGTTTCCCCAGTTTTGGGTGGTCTTTTCAATATTTTTCCCCGGTATTGGGTACTTTTGTCTAGGTCTCCTACTCAAGTCACCGTCCCCAATTTTGGGTAGCTTCACCCCCGGGCTAATCACTGGTTATTTATGAAGATATGCTTGAGATGTAGCATTACTCCGAACGGTTTGAAATTAACCATATTGTACGCGGGCTCTTTGGGTCAGACCACTGCGAGGGGGCAAAAAATGCCCCCCCCCTAATTATCTCCAAAACCATGATTAGTATGCCAATGTAACTTCGTACAATAGTAATAACATCTATTTGAAGTCTAAATATAAAATCTGGCGCTAATTGATCACGTGGTTTGCTACCAGGCAACCAAACAAGAGAACCATGTCATTATAAGCTTCTGTGCTGAAATGTTTCTCTTTTAGGGGAGCAAAATTGTGGAACAGCCTTTCAGCTGAGTCAAAGCAGGCATCCTCCCTAAATAGCTTCAAAAAGTCTGTTTAGGGATAACTGCGGGGGTGGGGCCTGCGGTGGTGGCGCTGGTTGTCCCTGGGTGGCGGGCCGGCTTGGGGTGAATGGCAGTCATGTTTTGATCGCTGTTCGCACTGGGCTGGCCTGGCGGGTCGCCTGGGGGCGGCTGGTGCTGGCGTTGCAGGGTCTGCCCCCGTTTGAGAATTCTCGGATTCGTTTTATTTTTCTCTCTTTTATTTTATTTTCAATATGTATATAAATAATTAATTCTTGTAAATAGGTTTTTGATATTATGGTTTTTATTGTAATTAGCTTAGGGCAGTTTATTTGGTATTTTTGTAATTAACGTTTTTATCGGAGGGCCCCTTGAAAAACGGCTTTTGCCGAAGGGCAACCCTCCTTAAATATATGAAATGAATGAAATGAATGAAATGAATGAAATGAATGAAATGAATGAAATGAATGAAATGAATGAAATGAATGAAATGAATGAAATGAATGAAATGAATGAAATGAATGAATGAAGAAGCAACGAGTGCTAAGTATTTCAGGTAATAAGGTTTGTAACCTGAATAAACTACTTAACCCTATTTTACCTGGGCAAATTTTTTGGTGTTTTTTCCCGAGGAGGGCCATTAAGCCCCCCTGTTTAGTTCTGTTTCTTTAACTCCAATGCTGCTGAAACTTTCCAGAATGACACCTACAACTATTAAGAAGCAAGTTAAACAATTCCGGTCTTAATTGGTCACGTGGTTTGTTGCTAGGCAACCAAAAGGTGTCAAGTGATGACACATAAGCTTCAGTACTGAAAACAGAGAAAGTGCTAATAGTTTTGGATTTTAATGTCTAAAAATTTATGAAATAGTGTAAATATAAAGAAAATGTGATTTTATATTGATTAAAATTAAGTTTTTGAAAATTCATCATTATTCATCATAGATATGACGTCATTAAAATGGATGACGTCATAGAAATTATCTTTTGCTGCTGTTAGCAAATATAAAACATAAGATCCTTTTGGATGATTACAAAGTCCGTCCTGAGCTAAACAAGCATAAGAATATCCGAGAATATCTGATTATTGATTTCTTCATAACCCCAAATGATCGTTGATTCTGTTTTTTGCTACAGTCAGAGAGATGAGTGTTGCTGCTAAAGTCGCCTTCAATGGAAAATCGAGCGCCTAGTATAAGGACAAGAATCGCCTCAAGGTCAAAGGCAATATTTTGGTCTTTATGTCAAACGAGAATATGATACGCAAAAATCAAAAGTCATTACCCCTAGTTTGCTTATAGTTCGTGCACAAAACTATTGGTGCATCTGTGTCAAATGAGATGTCATGTGAGATTTACGATAACGCAAAATTACTTATGCAGAACCGTACAGAACGTTTCAGTTGTTGCTATTCGCGGGCATCTAATTTGAGACAAGCAGTCACGAAGATTCCTCTGTGCAGAATGATATGCATGAAGATGTTTTGGTTCAGTGTGATCACGTCCCTTCCCCCAGTCCATGGCGCCATTGCTTGCTGGGATTCTGCACCTTTCGTCTCAACTTCACCTGCGATGATTGCATCCGTTGCTGTGTAGGAGGGGGGTCCTTCTACCTTTGGTTATGCTGCAAATGCTAGCCTCTGTGCAGGCCGCCGGTTACATCATCCTCTAAAGTTGAGTTATTTGCATAATGAGTACTATCAATAAGTACCTAATGATTCGTTCGTTCTAGAAAACGATTGTTTTGACATAATTAAGCTGCTAATGAAGTCAAGAACGTGCCAATTCTGGGTGAATTTGTTGCTGTGCCAGGGTAAACATCCTAGTAATTTATCCATCTTATGGTGTCAAATCTGTCTAACATGAAATAAGCCGACGTCAAATGTTGCTATAGGATCGCGGGAAACTTCTGTCTTGTATGCGCTTTATGTGCGCTTTCTTTATTTCAGTGCCAATTAGCAGAGATAAAACGTTAATCAATCGCATTAACGAGCGTGACTTACTTTCTTTCTTTCTTTCTTACTTACTTACTTACTGACATCGAGTCCCCCCTTAGATTACAAAGTTGGACTTTGTAATCAAAAATTATATATCAAATGAAAGCTCTTTCAAAGACCAATCGATTGGTACCAATTTTAGAACGATTTGATTGAAAACCAGAGAATTATAACAGTTTTTGTCATTTTCTTTGAAACTACTCTCCAGATAAGGTATTGTTATCGTCACGTGACTAAATTTATGACAATGGAACAGTAAAAATTTGATAGGCTATTAAATTTTAGGAAAAGTCACCTTAGTCTAAGTGCTCTGGGTTCTTCCATCTGAGAGCTATTGTTGATAATTCAAGTGGGGGGGGGCATAATGGCCCGCCGGGTAAAATAGGGTTAAAAGCGAAGAAAATATCACTGCCAATCGATGTGTATCAAAATTCAGAAATTTTATCCTTCTTCATTAGAAATATGACGTCATCAATTTGGATTACGTCATAGAACTTATAATTTGCTGATATCAGCAAATATAGATAATGTATATATCAAATGAAAGTACTTCAAGCGCAATCGTTTTGTACCAAACACATTTTAATCAAAGTTAAAACAAAGAAGCGATGATTGTTTTTGTGATTTCTTTTGTGTTCACTCTCCAAATATGGATATCTGCTGGTCACGTAGACTTCAATTATAACAATGAAACACCTAAAATTTAATTGCTAATTAAAAAATAAGAAAAAGTCATGGATGTTTCAGCTATCTCTCTGTTTTACTCTCTGTTTTATAATCAAAAGTGTGTGTGAAGGCACGATAGGGTTGAAGAAGACGCTCCAAAGTGGCAGGACGTCGGAACATTTTCTCTCACAATGGAACGCTATCATAATCATGTCCAAGGCGGAAATAAATTTGGTAGAGACACTGGGGAGTGAGTACAGGACACAAACGTTAGTTCTTCAGGTTGAATTTTGGAATAAACTCACTGAATATTTGGAAGGAGCAGCGGAAATAGGAGAAGCGAGGAACCTTTATGCGGAGCTGTGTAATAGAACTGAACAAGCTGAAAAAGGAATTTCGGTCCGTAGAAGAAGGAAACTTTCGAAACTAAATGTGTGTGGTGAGGCATTGGCTGTAGAGCAGGAATTTCTGAGGAGCTTCACATTTACTAAAGATTTGAAATCGTTTTGGGATGCTGAGCATCATGCCGAAGGCGGGAAACTTTATTTGGAACAGGAACAAAGGATAGATCTGGACGAAATGCGAAGGAAGCTTATGCAAAATAATTTTGATAATCAGCCACCAGGAAATGAAGAAAGAGGATCAAGAACATTTGGAGAATGTACCAATAAACATGGAGATATGTCAGGAAATAATGATGAAATTCAGTATGAAGTTAAAAGAGATGAAAATGGACGTATTGAGGGACAATTTGTTAACGACAAAGCAATAAATTTATCACATCGTACACTTAGTCAGCATGAAATTTCAGTTTGTCCAAGGGACTTTAGTTTGTACCAACCCCAAAAGAGATTGATTATTAGCCTGTGTGCAGACGCCATAGAATTTTACACCCAGTTTTTTAACCCTATTAGTACTGGGGGGAGGGCGTTTTTCGCCCCCTCCCGACCACATTTTTTCTACATTGCACTAAAACGGCAGGTAATTTAACCACCAATCTTTGTGACTTTTAGTCAAATTTAATTGGCAATTAAATTTTTAACATTTCATTGTTCTAAATCTGATCACGTGACCACAGTAATACCATATTTGGAGAGTGGTCAACAAAAAAATTCTTAAAACCTCAATAGATTTTGTCTCGCTTGTCCGATTGATCTCAAACATGCACCATTCGATTATACTCATTACATA
This sequence comes from Aurelia sp. 3 sensu Dawson et al. (2005), assembly GCA_964020215.1. Classification (NCBI taxonomy): domain Eukaryota; kingdom Metazoa; phylum Cnidaria; class Scyphozoa; order Semaeostomeae; family Ulmaridae; genus Aurelia; species Aurelia sp. 3 sensu Dawson et al. (2005). The sequence continues at coordinate 1,687,243 of OZ026573.1, read as the reverse complement.
GTCTCAATAGTATCGCTATTTCTTTTATTTTTTTTTGAAAATAAAATATCAGATTGAAAATAATGAACGAATACAAGGAATCACGTCGTCAGTCTACCATTCGATTGCATTTGATGAGTAGTTTCATTTGATATAGATATATTTCATATTTGCTGACATCAGCAAAATTTAATATATATGATGTCATTGACATTTATTACGTCATAGCTCTAATGAAGAAGTGTAAGATATGAAAAATTTTTGTCTTTTTTGCTTCAACTTATTTATTTGATTACTTTCGAGTCCATATTTACTAGATATAAGGACAAGACTTAGAGAAATAACTGCAAAGAAAATTTGTACATGGAACAAAAAGCTAATCAAAAGCTAATTGTGCCAAAACTAAAAACTAAAAATATCTCAAAGGTATGTTTTTTAAATCTGCAACATGTTTCCTAAAATTTGAGACAGATTTGGAAAAGATAAATAGAATTTTTCTTCTTAAGAAGGTAAAAAATTGCCAATTTTCCTTTGTTTTTGGTTGCCTAGCAACGAAACACGTGACTAATTAATAGTCATTGTTATATTTTAATAGCTAATTGTCCAAAGAACAATAGGAATAAGTCTTATTGTTATATCTCTTGTAGTTTCGGAGAAAACGAGGGGGGGCGATAGGGGGGGGGGCGAAAAACGCCCCCCCAGTACAAAGTAAGTAAAAAATCGCCCAGGACTAATAGGGTTAAAGATTTGAAACCTATCCTATAAATGTCCCAATTTTCACGCTTTTATCCACTTTTTAACCATTTTATGCTCAAGCCACCAGACTAATTGTGGTATTTCCAGTTATTTTGGTATCACGCTTTTGTGATAATCTTAGAATGGCGAAGAAGTATTCTACGAGCACACAATATTACAGAGATAAAGAGAGCTTATGATAAACAGGCTGTATTTTTAGTAACAATAATAATCTGTTGTATACTATCGTCCTGACATACCATAACGGGTATTCTAGGAATGTGCAATACTATAGCGGTTATGCCAGCTTATGATAACATGCTGTATTTCGAGGGTCATAATACTCTGTTGTATTCCATAGTCCTGGCATACCGTAATAGAGTTTTATGACTCTTCACAAATCAAAGCGAACGGCATTTCGATTATCATTACGCTTTGATAGCTAGCCTTCTTCGAGGTACTGCATTGGATTGATCAAAGGTAAGAACGCAAAAACAAAACCGGAATGACAGTCATATGAGACACAGACAAGAAAATCTGATTTGCAAGCACTTTCAACGAGATATTCCATCTGCAGAAAGAAAAAGACCTTGGTAAGTAATGCGTTAAAATATTCCAGGGCCCCCTCACTACAATGCGTTGGGCTTTGTCCTTTAAAGATTGCAGCCCTTCTCCAAGGGTGACGCTGCAAATTCTGAACAACTGTTGCTGCATACAGGATGTCCCAAAATGTACTCCCGACGTATCATAAATTTTTTTTTCTTGATCTCTCATGTGGCCAATGATCCAATTTCATTTTGAGATGATAAAACTTTTCGCTTTCGCTACAACGAGGTCTAAAATGACAAATAGAAAACCTTATTCTGAGCCATGCTCTTCAACCAAACTCTATAATCTTTCCTATTATGAGCCATGTGGTGAGTTTTTAATCATCGTTTACGTCAATGTAACGATAATTCGTTCTTTTCTGACATTTGTGACCAAATAGGCAAGAAATTATTCTGGTAATCATTGCGTTGTTCGAAGAATGCCTCAAACTAGACTTTATGTCTTTCATCCCTCGTTTCCCTGCGTTGTTTCATTTGCTAATGTCACTTGGTCAATAGGACGTATGATATTAGTCTTAAAAGTGGGCCAACTTGTTCAAAATGTCTAAACAAGCGGGAGTTCTCCTACACTCAACAAAATCGCTTCAAAGTCTGGTCTAAAATGCTTGAACATTGAAAAGGAAACTTTTGGTACAAAGAATGTTTGCCTGACCTACATACAAATCGAAAGATGCATACCCTTAAGGCAGTAATCTTCCTCTGTAAAAAGAAAATAGATCCATCAAAGCTGCGAGGATTCTAGGATTAATGAACCACTTTTTGTAGAAACGATAAATATCTAAATAGCACCCATGTTTGGTTAAAAACATAATTTTAACACTTTGATTGGTGAATACAGAATCAGTCGACGCAGGCGTACATTAGGCCCACTTGTAAGAGTAATATTACGGGTCCCTATTGACCCAGTGATATCAGCAAATCAAAGAACGCAGGGAAACAAGGGGCGAAAAGGCATAAGTCTACCTCAAAATCACATGTCCATAAAAAGAGCACAATTCCCTGATTTTAAAACCAAACACGAGATCTACTAGACCCAGCAAATAATTTGGCCCTTGATCTACATGCTTGATTGATTGATTTGATTGATTTCAAATTCTTTAGGCATGGTGGTCACGTCAATCAAAGGACTGACTTTAGGTGGGCCGTGTGTGCCAAAAGAGAAAGTGAAGATCGGTCATATCCCCAAATTTTGGTGATTTTTCAAATGGAAGTACTTTTTGGGACATTCAGTATGTTGCATTGTGCATTTTGTAATGTATTATTTGTATCCCAGGGGGTACTCATTAACATTAAACACGGGGGGGCATGCCAATATTTTGGGGTCCGAAATCCTACCTCAAATCAATATTTGAGGTCTGTGAACAGCAACATGGACAAAAATTAAATATCTCGGGTTCAAAACTCCGAAGAGGAAGTATTGTGCTATTCAATGCGATTCATGCCGCAGAAATGAATAAAAATATTTGGGGTCTCAAAAGCATTAGGTTCAATATTTGGGATTCAGCAAAGAAATAGTGGCATGAACTTCCCCGTATCAAAAGCTAGGAGGTACCCCCTCCCGGGATTTGTATAACCAGTTAATCATGACTAAATGAAACATTAAATAATGTAGCCCCTCTCCCATAGTAATGCTAGAAAGTTTGAACCAGCGTCAATATACATTTTCCATGAAGCCCTCCGCAGCGGCAAGCATCTTAGAAGCAAGTGGATTGGACATGCTGATCTGCCAAGACATGCACCTTATACTGCCACCCATGTGTGACAACCTTTCTGTATGTACGGACATAACTCGTCTGTACGTGTTCTTCCTGACAATTTCCAAAGCCTTGCTATCGAGGTTCGCTTTACCAAACTGAGGCACGTAGACACTGCTGTCGGTCAACAGAATGTTGACATATGCACCCACTGCGGAGGAAAATCCACGCCAGTTTGGCTTCTTTTTCTTGCTTGTATCTTTCTTCGCACCCATGCATGGCATTTTGATGATTGTCAAGTAAGGGAAAGCCTCCTCCACAGCATCCTTGACAAGCTTGTAGTATGTTGCATCGCAGTAGTCGGCAATCACTAAGACATCAGTGTCAATGAAAGATACAACACCGTCCGCATGTCCTGTTGTATCTCTTGGATCAGGAATGATTGCAACTTTCATCCCAAGCTGCATCTCAAGCTCTCTTTTCAATGACTGACAGGATGAAGAAATTGAAAATGGTAAAGTTTCTATACCGTGCATCCCAAAAACCTTAAAGGCTTGTTGCCACCCAGGGTCCTTTGAAGGAGCACTGCAACTTCAAAGTGTATACACACCCGTAGCCAGGGCCGCGGAGGGAGCAGGAGGGACAATTTGCCCCCGGGCCTCGGGGCATAAGGGGCCTCATACTTGAAGATTTTATGAGTACAGTTAATGCTTTTAACTGCATCTGAAGCCAATCTGAGGGCGTGATCGAAAAAATTTTCTGCACGCTTTGCTCGCAGGGGGCTCAGTTCGCAGTTTTGTTCTGCGAAAACTGAACTGCGAAAAGTCTGGGCCGCCAAAAGCTCTCGACAGCCCTGCCCGTACTGCCCTCTAAGTGGTCTGAAAATCAAAACTAGCTTGAACGGAGAGTGTGGATCCACACTGTATGCAGTACACTGCTTGAAAAGTTTAACTTTAGTTGACTTGTCTTTTAGCTGAACTACTACAGTATCGATCTCAATTTTCCACTTGGGTTTGATAGATTCTCCACTTATTTCAAACAGTTTAACATTGCAGGAACCTGGTTTACGTTGACAATGGCTCTTATAAATCATCAGATTTCTTCAAAACGAAGGTTTAGCTAATGAGTTTACGTTGGTATGAAAATTTAGTTCGGCAAAAACCGATTGCATGTGAACAGCTAAAAGGGACAGCCCGCTTTCTTTAGTTCTATCGGTGTCCAAAAGTGATGTATTATCGTAGGACTGTTTATATGTTCATAACCAATGAACCTATTTAAAAAATTTCATTTTATCCGATTGACGAAAGGCTAAGTTGTATTCGGGGACGTTGGTGGTAGTTTAGCTACGACGATTTTTTCATGTCGAAAAGAAGATCGATAAACCTGCTCAAATTCTAGCATTCACATTAAAGGCTTGTTTTTGTGTGCATGCTTTTGCTTGCGTAAATGCGCTTTTGTTGCATTATCCCGTTCAGATTGATATGTCCCTTCGATCCCATATAGCAGGACGCTTTTCTGCGTAATTACCTCGAACATGCAAAGCTGGCTGAATTACATTTACTAACGTGTAGCTAGCGACTTGCCTGTCTGTCAACATAGTGTGTAAACTAAACGACATTCTAGCAGCGTTATATTCAACTAGAAGTAGCTATCGCTAACTAATGCCCAGACTTCATCGCTTCAGTGCAAGCCTGAATCACATTAGGAAAAAATTGGAACGGCTGCTAAAAACTTTGTTTTGAAATGTTCACGAGATCAAAGACAGCGCAAAATACTCTCGCACTGTTGGAGACCAAGCTCCTCGTTTGATTCTATCGCGATTCTGCGTGGGCAACTATTGAACCTCTTTGAAAGGAATCGGCATATCTAAAAGCTGGCCCAGGCCAATTTTATTGTCTTTGATGACTTCGTTACTTGCCGTTTTATTATGCAATGAAAGAAGCAGTTGGTATGGTCGGTGTTTTCTTTAGCGAATCTAAAGCGGCAACTCAGTATACCTACAGGGCGTCCTAAAAAATTTGTGGCCCGTTTGTGTGACTGCTGTGTGCTGTGGAGGAGTTGTAAATTCAGTTATCTTGGTTCTTTCAAGGTTGCATAGGTCAGGCCTCAATTTAGAGTTTGAGACCTTGTATGAGTCAATCTGACAATTGATTGCTGATTTATGGTAGAGAAACGGCAAAATAAGTGGTTGCTTCAAAAACAGCACTTCTATTGTTCTCAAGCAAAGTCAAAATAAAGTACAGTGTGTCTACAAAAATTGTTCGACATTTGATTAAATACTAAACAATGACGATACGCTGAATGAGCACTTGGTCATGTAACCCTTTTCCTGAGATTGTTCCTTGATTTTTGACACCAGAATCTTGTAAGTCCGCTAAAAATTCATGGAGTTGTACAAGAAGGGCCTCTTTTAACATACAAACTAGGGGGCAAAAGCCCCCCCAGTTCTCACGCTTGCCCCCCCCAGTTACAGCTTTTTACAGTGTTTAGCCCCTCCCCCTAGCGTATAGTCCCTTTTTTCTTTCTGCTGTTCTTAGGCTCCTTTTCAGGCCTTTCCCAACATATTTGTGAAGTCGAATTTCTTTATCTTTCCAGTGCAGTGCTCATAAAAACGGAAGAAAATTAGAGAAATGCTTCGATTTCTCGGCTATCGAGCAAAAATCGATTCATCAGACACTCTTGGTGCTATAAACTTTCAAATGTGGGGAATCTTTTCTGGCTCACTTGGTTCACTGGCCCATGTTTCTATTCAGGAAATGCCTTTTTTGGCTTTGTGACAATTTTTTTTTTTTTATACACAATCTAAAAATTTACAATTTAACAAAACATATTTACAAGAACGATACCATTGGGAGCATGATAGGCATGGCTACCCTAAATGATCTTTTAACAAAAAACCAATACAGATACTAAAGGCTATACCAAAGTTCTGGTCCCTTCATAGGAAGAAACAGATCGCAGAGATTAGATAACACTTTTGCCGGATCGGAATATAAAGTTGACAGGTTTTGGTATAGTCTTTAGTAACATAGATATATTTACAATACATTTATGGTGTTATAACAATATCAAAGATTAATAGAGAAGGATGAGATAAAAGATTAATGTCCCTAGGTTTGCGTTGGTGGTGCTACAAAAAACGCTCTGATGAGTGAATGAATTTTAGCGTTGATTCCAAAATTTTTCTGTTTTGGTCATGAGTAAAACTTTTATCACCATACAACAATATTTGCACAAGGGTTTGATTTGGCAGGTTTAAGATGTTGTGTTGTTGGAATACTTCGTTAACGGTGCCAAGGAGCTCACGCCTCTGATCTTCATATGCATGGCATTGCAGCAAGAAGTGTTCAGTATCCTCAATTCCATCATTAATTAGACACATTGGGTCAACTGTGTCTCGAAAGTTATGGTTGAATTTGTGAGAATTTAGCTTACTGAGGCCTACGCGTAGCTGGGTGAGGATGGCAACACCTTTTGGATCATAAATTCCATAAATAGGCTTTTGGGTGGGGCGGATGAGAGAGGAAAGTCTTTTTTTGAATGAGCTCACTGTAGGTAATTCTCTGATCTCAGAAGCAAGACTCTTCCATTCTTTTAAGCAGTTTGGATAGAAACTTGACTCAAAGCGCTCCGTCCTTGCATTTATTCGCCCAACTACAGCCTGATTTCTAAGGGCATAATTTGACCAACGAATTCGTGGAATAGGATGTCTTGTATATTCAGGTGCAAGTTCATTGATGAACTTGAAGAAGAGAACGAGACGCCTGCTCCACCTTCTGTCATTCAATGATTCCCAGCCAAGTTCCTCGTATATTTTGTCTCTTGATGTACCTTTCCACGCGCCAGTTATAGCTAAGCCAGCAGAATACTGAACGGATTCAAGTCGTTCCATCAGACGATGTAAGGTGACTTCATGACTAAAGTCACACACTTTCTGTGGGATATGATAAATGACGTCACCATAGTCGAGATGTGGACGAACGTAGAGTTTGTAAAGTTCGTTTAGAGTTTGCCTTGGCAAGTAGTTAGATAAAAACCGAAGCATACCAATCCCACGTCTCGCTTTATTTATAGCAGATTGAATATGACTAGAAAACGTTAGTCGATTATCAAGCACAACACCTAGATGTTTATGTTCGTCAACCTTCATAACTGTTACATCATTGAAAAAGATAGGCGGATGGTCAACAGGGGTCTTTTTCTTAGAAAATGTCACTTCAACTGCTTGCTTTGTAGGGTCAGGATTGAAAGACATCCTCCAGTCATGCGCCCAACGTTTGATAAGACCTAAGTCATGATTCAGATCAACAGCGCATTCGTTTGGGTCGTGAACAACTGAAAAAATTGATGTATCATCAGCTAGAATTGATGTATCATCAGATAGTATCATTTGTGACAATAGATTGACTGTTACTACATTATGATTCTTGTGCATAATGGCTACCCAGTTTGATGATATGGTAACTGGTTTAGAGGCAAAAAGTGGCTACCAGAGCAATTCGAGCAACCAAGATTTAAAAAATTTTCCCAGGGGAGCATGCCCCCGGACCCCTCAGATGGGAGCGCTTTTGGCAAACCTGTCGAAACTCATTTTGCAAGGGGCCCACCCATGTTTTTTCTGACCCTGGACCATCCATAAATTCTCTCCCCGTCCTGGTCACAGAGATGAACGGCATTATAGTAGTGATAGGCCTTCTACCATAATTTATGCCTCCAAAAAACACAGGCTTTCCTAAGGGGTTCGTGAAAAGAAATATTTCTTGTATCAAAAATGAGGTCCCCTTTTTGAAAACTCGCCCCTCCCCCAAGTTATGATTCCTTAAAAGAGGCCCTGGTTACAAGCCTTCGAGGTTCAAGTTTGAGTGAAAGCTGAAACCAGGTCTCGAAATGGCAATTTTAGTAAAAGTCCCATGGGCCATCGTTTCTGCTATTTCTCTATTGTTTTAGGGCAAACCAAACAGGATCTGAAAAAGTTTTCGATAACCTAACATTCAAGGGTATGAATGCTTTGTGGGAACAGTTTCAGTCTCTCGTCGATTATGTTTGGAGCTACTGTTTCTGGATACATGCGATGGTAAGCAAATTTTGACAATGATTGTAAGGAATAAATCACTTTAGAAGTCCTACTTGGTTTGCTCTGATATCAACGAGAAGTATGACATTGGAAGACTTCTTTAACCTCGATCTTCGTGCTTTTCTGCATGACAAGTAGTATGAGGATCTCTGGTTTCAGCTGTCGCATATTTTTGATCTTTGAAAGCTCGCAGCTCAATGAATTTTCAACCGTTTTGCAATATTCTGGTCTCTACAATTATTTCGAAATCTAAGGGGTAGTGTTATCTTCCCACGAGCCTATTCATGTTATCATTATTTACAATATCTAATCAAAGGCCGAACAATTTTTTGAGGCACCCTGTAAGTTTTCAAATAAAGGGTTCTAGCGTCAAACAAAAATTTTTGCTAAAGCTTTGGATGGTTAGCAGTGTCCACAATTCATAATAGAGCACTTTCTACCGAGTAGAAAATGTAGTGAAAATTTAATGTGATACTAGATCCCTCTTTGAAACCTTGCTTTATTTTGACATTGCTGGAGAACAATCAGAAGTGCTGTTTTTGAAGCAACCACTAACTTTGCCTTCACTTTATCATAAATCAGCCACCTCATGTCAGGTTGACTCAAACAAGGTCTCAAGCTCTAAGTTAAAGCCTGACCTTTGCAACTGTGCAAAAATCGAGATGATTGAATATAAAACTCCTCTACAGCAGCCAAACAAACAGGGAACAATTTTTTGAGACACCCAGTATGTCTAGTCACTGTGAAGGTCTGGGCCATTGTTTATTGCCTTCGATAATTTTGGCACTTGGTGGCTTCAGCACTTGCCGTCTGATTTTGCAGCGAAAGAAACAATTAATAAGGTGGCTGTTTTCTTTAAAAAATTTAAAGCGGCAACCCTAGATGCCAACATCGATTCTCTTCGTAAACAAAAATGGTATACCTCTTGAACTCTCGTAGATGTACTCCCCCCTGCATTCTTCTTAATGAATCTGTGAGTGACGATTGCTTTATCGACGCCATTGTCAACGACATTCCCACCATCAACCTTCAATGAACTTTCTCGATCCCATCCTCCATATTTAGAAAGCAGTTTCTTGAAGGAATTATCCACCCAAATAGAATCTACCTTTTTGAGATAATCAGGTACGTAGCGGAATTTCACTGGATCGTTGGGCAAGGCAAGGCCAAAATCTCGCATCCACAAATCAATTGGTTCCGTGACAGGGAGAACATAAGCGTCCCCAAAATCGAATCCACCATACTTTTCACCAGTTGAGCTAAACAAAAACTGCTTAGGAAAGAGGACCAACACGTTGTCTTTATCTGCGGCTTTCGCTGCCAAATCTTTCACGAAATAAGCAATATCATCTCTGCTGTTTTTGTAATAATCGTTGTCTGGAAGGGACACAACGATCAATTGCTTCTCTGCGATGGCAACTATTTGCAAGCAGAAAACTAGGCCTAAAATGAGGCAGCTTCTGGAGAGCGAAGGCATATTGACAGAACTCTGTATGTTTGTGATCACCGATACCTTGACGAGTGCGACCGAAATATGCCTGATGATTTTTAAATACAACTAGCTTCCAATCATAACGTGCTGTGAGACACAAGCAACTTCAGATATGCTAGCTGTTTCAACAAATAACAATTCAAGTTCATCTAAATTTATCCTGAAAATATTCTGTTTGCATAATAGGGTCGATGACTAATTGATGCCGGGAAAATTCTTTGATCAGCTGTTTTTGCATCCAGGCTACCAGTCGAAGCAAAAACCCTTGATTGTTGAGTGGTAAGTATTTTTAGCCTGAATAGCAGGAATGCCTGTTGTGAAGATGATTGGCCGAAAAGTGTTCGACGTTTCATCGAACATTGAAAAATAAAGATGATGAAACGAACGCGCTCCTTCGTAAGATAACCCAGAAATCAAAATTTTATTTCTGAAACTGACAATTATATTGAATTTGAATTTCGATACCAAGTAAATCACGGACCAGCATGGAACGTAATTCTCGTTACCATACCAATCGCTGCAGCCATCTTTTTTAATTTTGGATGTTACAGTGAAAGCGGAACAAGCGTACCATGTAAATTTGAAGATTATATGTAATAATGTTTTGAATTCGTGGACATTTCTCACCTAATATCTAGTTGGAGAAAGAGTGTAGTGTTCCTTCCTTCTATTTTTATGTCTTGTCTTTATTTTCCTTTTGTAATTCATATGTAAGTCGTCTTAGTTTAGTTATAGCATTTTGCACCCAGTGGTATCGTCCTCGTATGAGCACTCGAAAATGATGAAAATGGAACATTTTACAACGCTTTCAAAACGTGTCTGATCATTCTCGAGATGCAGGTACATTTCTTTGGCATCCACAGATTTCAACGAGTTTGTTACAGTTAAGTTTCTTACCATTTTCTAATTGTGTCGGTACCGTGTGAACGCTAGCTAAAATTTTGTTGTCGTTACAATTTTCACCGTTTTCAAAATGCTGCGGAATTGTGTGAATGTGTAGTCTAATATAATCTATCAGTATGATACTATTATATGAAAATAGAGTTTTTATGATTGGATGACTATTCGAATATTGCTTCGTCATTTGAATTCTATTCCGTTCTATTCGAATTTTGCTTCCGTTGGGCGCAGCAAAAGGTATTCGAGCAGAGACAAGAGGAGCGTAGCAAGGACTACAATAGGAGTTCCTTTCCTTCGAAACTACAATGAATAAGAAAGTTCAATGATTTGTATATGGAGAGAAAAAAAATCCAATGAAGATACGATTCTATTTTGAATATTGACGACATGGGTGGTACGCCTCTTCTGCTTTCACTGTAAAGATGAGTAATTTACAAAACAAAATCTTCAAATCTGAGATAGCCCTAAACTGGTAGATTAACATTTTGGTTTGAAAATCGGCCAAATACTTTTATTCTACGCACGGCCGCATTTAGGTCTGTAGGGCCCTGGGCCCAAAGCTTATTGGGGCCTGTTAAGATATACCTAAAAATTTTTGTCATGTGCATACTTCTCGGCTTTATGCTAGCATGAATTTTTATGGATAAGGTCCCAAGATTCAGTCATGAAAAAAAAGTTAATATCAGCTAAATACTTTGCTTTGAAAGGAAAAAAGTCGAACATACGAATGGTCCATTTCCCTTGGGCCGCACTGCTGCAAAATTTTGGATGATTTCCTCGGGTCTGAAATGGTCAGAGCATCAAGGGTTGCTGGCTGCCATTAGGCAGTAGGCAACAATGCACTCTTGTGACACTGTGGGCCTTAATTGACTCTTGGCGCTTTTAGCATGGAGAGATTTCTTTCACCAGAGGCAACTCCGCATGGCAAAGTGAGCAACAATCTAAGTGCGCTGATTGTATTTGAGAAAGTTGCAGCAACATCTCCTTTCTCAATTTGCTCTAACAGATGATCCGAAATGTAGACCTTTGTATTTCATCAACTCGACAATACATTTGCAATCTAAACCAAGTTTATGATTGATCTATGCTATGATACAAATGTAACAAACTACTATTGTGCAACTGTTTTGCTCGCCCATCAAGTATTGCCTATATATGAAAACACCACTCTGTTGTGTGAAGACGTTACTACTCAATCCAAACACAAGGCTGAAATCAACAGCATTTCATAGGTTATTCAAAATTTTGCTCTAGGCCTCCTTGATCTAAGAATTTTATGGGGCCCCTCAGCCCGGGCCCAGTGGGCTACAACCCGCCAATCTTTTGACTCACCCGGTAGGTAGTTAGAGCATCCTTCAGCGCATCAATAGAGGCAACTATGGCTATGTAACTAAAACATCCCTTCCCCAGAGAAAATATAGCCCAGCAAAGATATGGATGCTTGGATAAACAATAAATGAGAACTAAAATCTTGCTAGAAAAGCTTTACCAACAATGAGCTAAGATACAAATATTTACCATTAGAAAATATGATGTACATCTGATATAAATCAAAGTTAATTATGATATAAATGTACGTCTGAATGTGTGACTGCGTACAGTGCGGAATAAATGACGTTCAAATGCATATCTGAAAGCATGTAAAGTGTACACAATTATGAAGGCTGCCTGATAATGTTGAATACAGTAAATCCCTGCGTATAAGAAACCCAAAATAAGAACCTAGAGGCTGTTTTTCTTAAATTATACACCTTGCAATTAAGAACCTGCTTCAGTTTGATGAAAGATAGGTTCTTATTGCAGGGGTAGCAAAGTTGATATTCGATTGTTGTTATGAAGTTCATTTTGGCCCTAGGCGGCTGCTAAAGTTTGATTCTCCTCCCAGTTAGTTATTATGTCCATAAAAACCCTTCCAAAAAATTATGGGGCTGAAAATCTCTTGTAAGACTCTAAAAGGGCCTACACAAAGCACCCTTCAAATAAGAACCTCTGTATCTTGCGATTAGCGTTAGTACCTTTGAAATAAGAACCTATTTCAGCCTCACTCTCAAAAAAAGTAGGCTCTTATATGCGGGGATTTATGAGGATATGAGGATATGATTATATGAGGAGCAAAATGCAATGACAACCCCGAGGCCTTAAAAAGAAGAAAAATTGAGAAGAAAAACATTTAAACGAAACCAGACACAACTATTAAGAAAGATATAGACAACAAAAATTAACAAAACAAAAATATGTTGCGAAGAAAGAGTGCTTGGTGGCTGCGTGGTTTATAACAGAGTTTGGAAAGAGCTTAATCTAAACGACCGGCTTCCTGGATGAATTGTAATAGTTCGAGTATATTCCTGTTAACATCATTAGGGAGGTTTTCATCACCATACAATAAGAGCTGCGTACAAACATACTTCAAACTTATCTGACTGAAATGTATCCCTCTGTTCTGAATCTATAAACGATTTTCTCGAAAGAGCCAATCAAGGAACATTCAAAATCGGCATAAAATCACTTTCAAGTTTTTCTAAATATCTATCATACGGCAATGAATTCAGCACGATTCAGCACGTCGTGTCCTCTTGGGAGAATGAAATCAACGTGGATGCTCCCAGTGACTTGCACTCTCAAAGGGATAACACTTGCTAAAGTATACAAGTCACTGATGTACGGCAGATATATTAGGAAAATTTGATCGTGATTTTGTGCTGTTTCTGAAGGCTTTTTGAAGGGGTTTTCTCATGAAATTCCTTCTTGATTTCAGAACGGAGAGGCAGATTGCAGTCATGTTAATTTCTAACATTTGTTTGAACATGTTCAGTATTAACTGGTATATTTGCAAATGTTATTTTCTTAATATCTAGGGAGCGGTAACCTTGGAAATGGGAACTTTTCATTGAATTATCCGATATTTCTTCTTTGAATCGGTGAAGAGCATCTATATACCTCTTACAGATCCTTCACGCAGCCATTACTTATTGAATACTGTACATATCATCCATATGTATCCCTAAATAAATTGATTACTTGTTACCACTGTAACATGCAGTTCACTACAATTCTAGAACGTTCCAAAATCACATCTTGTTCACTTCTGAATACGATGGTGGGGCGGGTGCAAAAGCAGAGATTCCAAACTGAGTTGGCTCAGAGATTCCTTGCCCTTGGATTCCAAACTGAGTTGGCTCAAATGGTGGTGGTGCAGAAGCAAAGCCTTGAGATAGTGGTGGCGCAGGGGCACCAGCTTTCATGAACCACCAACTATGGACATCGATAGGGTAGTCTGGACCATTCTCTTGGTGTACCCATTTTGCTGATATATCTGCGGAGATGATCAAGAACCATCCCATACTGGCTAGAAGTTTCAGCAGGTAAAGCAGCAGGACACGCCCATGTGCGCCATCATGTCCAGTCATGCCATACGTCCATGGGTTTTGATTGAGTTTCATCTCAAAACTTGCACCATAAGGGCCTTGATTTGAAATTCCAAATAACCACAGCCGCTTTACCTCTGCCACGATAGCATTAACCACGTCACTTGGGGCATTGATGATTCGTATCTTGTCTGTCCAGTTTAAGGAAAGGCAAAATATCGGAACAGACATTGGGGCTGTCCTCTGAAATGTAAAGACGCTCTTGTCATTAATTTTCCGGGACAGATCAATGGCAATTTGTGGCCTCCATCCAATACTCCACAAACCTTCAAATATCTTGGATATGAGTAAGCGGGAGTCGACAGCCATTTTCCCATCAGCCCACCAGGGGGTGCCACTCAGCTTAAACTCATATGCATTATAGTTTTGTTTTTCCTCCTGTATCCCTCGAATCCAGGATTGAACAATCATATTTTTGACACAATTCGTAGCATCTTGGGGTGCATCAACACATCTCAAACGATCATTCCTATTCAGACTGAGGACGAAGCCCGCTATCCTTGAGCCATCTGCTACGACAGCAGGATCATATCTGAAAAACAGCGTATCCGCCGTGTCTCTCAAATTGCTGCTGCCATACAGTACCCATTGCTTCATGTCCAACTCATTGATTAGTGCTTTAATTAATGTTCTTGATTGAATGTTTTCCGATGCACCTCCTGTAAACTGCCTCCATGGGTTACCACGTAATTTAATCTCCAAGGAATCACCAATAAGTTTGGTCTTTTGAATTTCCTTAGGCCAATTCCGTTCCACAATTCCTTTCAACATTTCGTTCATGCCGGAAGAAAAATTGATCAGTTGCAGGCTGTCTGAGCTGCTTACGCCAATGCAGGCAAAATTGAACTGGGCAGCTACCGTCTGTTCCCTATGGAATACCCATGTGGTTAAATCATTAGTCATGGCTAGATCACTTGAAACAAGCAGCTTGCAGCCAAAGTTATATAACTTATAAAGCAACTGGGCAGCAAGTTTCTTTGCTTCAATTGCCTGTTCGGCACTGGACATATATGAGAATGGATTACCTTTTAACTTGAATTCGCGTGCAGTGCCAAATTTTATCATCTCCTCTTGTATACCTAAAATGCGAGAAGCATGAATCCTATTAGCGACCAGCCATAAAGGAATCTGCTAGCATGGACAAGAGGAAATATGAAAAGGCCATGAAATAAATTCCAGCAATTGTGTGGGCTCTCAAACGATTATCGCAGTTTTGATTGCGCCTTTTGTTTGTTTGTCACCTTATTTTACTTCGAATTTTTATCTAGCTATACTTATATATATACAAATATATACTTCGTTTACACCTTGTACTAGGCAGGACTCATCTGAAGCTATTGTTTGATAAATCAATTGTATTTTTGTTTATATGTACGTTCATTTGGATTTGAACAGCATTACTGATGAAGACGCAAGTCAAAACGTTTACCAAGTTGTATTTTTTGAGTCTATACAAATATATGCATATATAACTAATCTAAATCGAAAAAAAATGTTGCCATGAAACAAATGTTGAAATGTTACATTGAACGTACAAATTGCAAATCTCTGGCACTTACGTTTGATTCAGAAGTACAGATATTTGGCCTAATATTTACCCTTACGTGCTAAGTCTGAAGAAAACCTATCAAAGATCAGCAAGGTAAAGAAGTAGCAAAGCTTCAGCAAAGCAAAGATCAGCATAGCAAAGAACCTTGAAGAGCCTTGCAGAGTGGAGTTTTGAATTCTACGAGGAATTTAAAGTGCAGTTCAGTGAATGTTGCTTTGTCCTTTTGGTAGGCAATCATAGCAACTATTCCTTTTAATTGTAAGGTCAATTCTATGCCAATCTGAAAAAGCCAAAACCCTCCTGATTTAGAGTCTGATAAATCATGCCATAAGACAAACATCTTCCAGGTTATTCGGCACTTGCGCCAGAGACATTTGAAGGAAAATCACTTTGCACTCAATTCTCAGTGCTAAAATGCATGCCTTGAACCATTAGAGATAGGACACCCAGTGTCCTAATTAAGGTAGATTTGCCTTTAAGGTGGCTCACTACCGAAAATTTAATAATTACGAAACAGTGAGAGGTGGTTGTATACCAAGTAAAAATAAGCTCAAAACACAATCGCTTCTGATATAAAATCAAAACTGCTATACACTTGGTGTCCTATCGCTCGTGCTTGAAAGGTCTTATGAGGCCAATTATCTGAGGTCAGGTAAGAATGGTGGACACACTGTATGGTCAACTTTAGTTGTCTAACACTTTGAGGTAACTTTTAAAAACATATGCTTCATAGGCTTGAAAAAGTTCATATCAGACAGTTTCATTGTAAAAGCAATGCTCCCATTTTTTTGGAATTTTTGAGTTTGAGACCTTTGAGCATTGAGAAATCTTACAAGCCCTGGCTGAAAGGCTTGTTATATGGTAATCAAGACGTTTCTAATGACTTGAATAGTAGTATACTCGAATTGACTTTACGTTTCATCCACGAAACTGGTCACTTTTGATTGAGATCTTTACGATAGTACTAAGCAACCACCAAGTCCCTTAAAGTAAATGTTCTTCTCCATTGTAAATTCTTTTGCACATCAGACGTCAGTCATTTCATCTACTAGCAATGAACAAGTTGCACTTGTGAAATTGTCATCATAACCCTGACCTGACATGTGATGTGGAACAGAATCTAATGCATTATTCATTAGTTTTTAATCGTTCGTTGTTGTATGTTAGTTTATTGCTGCGTGTCTTTTATATTGGCCATGGGGTAGCCATTGTCTCGCGCTCCCCATGGCATTGTACCTGTAGTTTTGTATAGTAATGAGAATGGTAAAGTAAAACATAAAGTACATTGTAAAGTTTAATATTTGAATAAAAAAAGGCTTTCTGTCAGCCTCTCCCAGATTTCTACTTCTTTTGGGTAAACAAACAGCATATCAAATTATTTGCAATTTCAATGAACTGAATGCCTGCAAACACTTAGATCTGATTACATGAGTCTCAGTTTTCTGCATTGAAGTAAATGATGATTTCCAACCAAGACTCATGACAATAAATAGCTCAAAAAACAGACTAATTAGGTCGAATATGCCATGTTTAGGGCTTGTTAAATCATGCGTGTCTTTAGTGGTTGATTGGTAGATCAAAGTTTGACTATTCAATGCAAATCAATGTCC
Source organism: Aurelia sp. 3 sensu Dawson et al. (2005) (assembly GCA_964020215.1). Lineage (NCBI taxonomy): Eukaryota > Metazoa > Cnidaria > Scyphozoa > Semaeostomeae > Ulmaridae > Aurelia > Aurelia sp. 3 sensu Dawson et al. (2005). The sequence goes on along the minus strand of OZ026573.1, from coordinate 1,670,177 downwards.
AAGGCAACTCTCTCTTTTCTGTTTGACGCTTGAAGGAAAGAAGATGCTTGATATTTTTCTCAGATTATTTGTATGATTTTAGTCTGTGTTTAGAATCAATCAAATCAATTTGGCGCTATATGATTGATAAAAAAAGCACATAAAAACACTGAACAATACATGAGGCACGTCACTCTAAAGGGTGAGTCAATAAATAGGCCCACGCTTGAAACAATACTGCTCCTTGAATATCAAAGCAATAATATTGAAAACTGCCTTCTTTTATTCCCAACATGCCAAACTTGGTTCCGTAATTACCCGACTTTAGCCATTCCTTCTGGTCGAAGTGGGAGATTTTCTGCAGAAAGCCCCTTTTGAAACCTGCAAAAAGGGGTGAAAACAACAAGCAAAATTTCCCTTTGTTCTCCTTCCTATCAAAAATGACAATTGGGTGTGCTCAAGTATTTTGCCCTCTTGGGAGAATGGAATTCCAAAATGGGGAAGACTTTTTCATTATGAAATCATACAAGGGGGAAGACTTTTCGATCCTCCAAGAGCAATGCACATGCGAAAGCATACTAAAGCCATGCTGTGAGGGAACTACACATTAGGGACAGCTGCTCCTAATTTTGGCACGTTTTTAAATGTTTGTCAAAGGGAATTAGTTCAGAAAACCCTTTTATAATCTGAATAGACTGACTGATTTTAGCCAGGGAAAATTCTAAAAATAATTGAACATGTTAGCTATTCAATGAGGTATAGCAAAATATCATTGCTCATGAATTCAGAGAGCAGAAACCTTTCAAACGCTGTGCCTTTTTTGACTCATCCAGTATGCAAACACTAGGATATCTATCTGTCAAAGATGATTCAAGGATCCAAAGATTCAAGCCTTGAAAACTTCTACCAGGTGGCCTCTTTTCTTTTTTCTCTGTGAATTAGAAATTCGTTTCCATTTGAAATATCTCAAGATGAAATGTTTATGCATGAGGAACCAAAAAAATCAATTTTACCTCTTGACCAATGCTGCATGATAGTCTCTCTTATTATGTTGATCTCTTGATCATTTGCATAAATTACTCTGATGCGGTCAAAAGCTCTAAAGGCAATGCACATGTAATCAAATCCCATGGGTGCTGGAAGTAAGTTCGAGGAGTTGCCACCCATCTTGAATTGTGTTTATCAGCCAATATTTGTTGCCTGTGAAAAGATAAGAAGCAATGACATCATACTTCTCACAAATGAGAACATAAGATCCTTTTGGATAATTACAAAGTCCGTCCTGAGCTAAACAAGCATAAGAATATCTGACTATTGATTTCTTCATAACCCCAAATGATCGTTGATTCTGTTTTTTGCTACAGTCAGAGAGATGAGTGTTGCTGCTAAAGTCGCCTTCAATGGAAAATCGAGCGCCTAGTATAAGGACAAGAATCGCCTCAAGGTCAAAGGCAATATTTTGGTCTTTATGTCAAACGAGAATGATACGCAAAAATCAACAGTCATTACCCCTATTTTGCTTATAGTTCGTGCACAAAACTATTGGTGCATCTGTGTCAAATGAGATGTCATGTGAGATTTACGATAACGTAAAATTACTTATGCAGAACCCTACAGAACGTTTCAGTTGTTGCTATTTGCGGGCATCTAATTTGAGACAAGCAGTCACGAAGATTCCTCTGTGCAGAATGATATGCATGAAGATGTTTTGGTTCAGTGTGATCACGTCCCTTCCCCCAGTCCATGGCGCCATTGCCTGCTGGGATTCTGCACCTTTCGTCTCAACTTCACCTGCGATGATTGCATCCGTTGCTGTGTAGGAGGGGGGTCCTTCTACCTTTGGTTATGCTGCAAATGCTAGCCTCTGTGCAGGCCGCCGGTTACATCATCCTCTAAAGTTGAGTTATTTGCATAATGAGTACTATCAATAAGTGGCTAATGATTCGTTCGTTCTAGAAAACGATTGTTTTGACATAATTAAGCTGCTAATGAAGTCAAGAACGTGCCAATTCTGGGTAAATTTGTTGCTGTGCCAGGGTAAACATCCTAGTAATTTATCCATCTTATGGTGTCAAATCTGTCTAACATGAAATAAGCCAACGTCAAATGTTGCTATAGGATCGCGGGAAACTTCTGTCTTGTTGTATGTGCTTTATGTGCGCTTTCTTTATTTCAGTGCCAATTAGATAAAACGTTAATCAATTGCTTTAACGAGCGTGACGGAAGTGGGTTACTTACTTTCTTTCTTTCTGACTGACATTGAAGCCCCTTCTTAGATTACAAAGTGGACTTTGTAATCAAAAATGAGATCTGAATCACTGATTTTTTGTGAAATGTTGCCAAAATCAAATCTCAAGCGCAAAATCAAGCAGGAATCTAACTTCAAATTTTGGTTAAATTCGATGCTGGATCACAGTGCAGGGGCCTAACCAAACGTCACCACTTCAACAATTATAATTGGGATTCTGGACTCTCTCGTAGCTCTGAACAAATGTTAGGTAAACCGTAAACACTTTCGAAATATGAAATAATCAACATTACCACTTTGGTGTCTTCGAATCTTCTTCTGCTCTCCTGCTTTGCATGTGGCTTGTGGCTGTGATTTGTGAATTTGATTTTAGGCCTCTGTTCATAAAATGCTGAGCATGCAGCTTATCACGTGCTGTCACGTGATTTCTTCGGCAACAGGGAGAAAATAGATATTTTGCAAACGAGATTGTAGTTTTTCAAATCGACTGTGTGAATGAAAATACTTTCGAAGTATTTCACAAATTACTCAAAAGGATCGGGCACAGGGGGCCAAAGGGGAGGGAGGGGGGTCGCTCCTCCAATGTTCTCCAGGACCACTTCTTTAATTTTTCAAATTCCGGCTTAAAAATTGATGGCTGATGGCGGGGGGGGGGCACTGGGGGGGGGGTAAGTCCGATGAATTTGGCAATTATAATGTGTATGAGTATAAGTTTCTACAATCTTGCCATTTTAACTGCATTTTCCCACGATCTGTCCGGCATAGCCCCCAGATCCCTGTTCTACGTACGCTCCATGCTTGCATATCTTATCAACATAGCTTTTGGAGGACGTACAAGATCTCTTGAACTAGGAGATTTTCCAGTCCATACCCAATTCTTATATATCAATTTGCCAATCAAATCCAAATTTCGTGTCAGTACCACAATCTGCAGAGAAGTTGTTAAAATCACCCTCTTCGAGCACTGGAACGTACAATAGTACCCCATTTTAGAAACAGAACAAGGGCATTTTCCCGGGGGGGGGGGGGTACTTCACTATAAATTCATACGGGGGTGTGCGCCGCAAGGATTTCTGTTACGACCCAATCCCAGAAATTTGGTCCGATATTGATACCCAATCCCAGAAAATATGTCAGATATTGATACCCAATCGAAGAAGTAACAAAAGCAATTCGACGTCAAAAGGATAAGGGATAGAGGGCTGGGAACGGTTATTTTGGTTCCAAGTGGCCATTGGAACGAGGTTCTGATCTGAGGACGTTTTTCAACACAAAAATACTTGAAATCAGTTCACCTGAAACTGACCACGTGTTGCTCAAAAATTTATCCAGTTGTACTTTCATTCAACACCCATTACAGAATTTTGAGTAACCCCCAATCCCAGAAAATTCCGAGTGAAAGTATACCCCAATCACAGAAATTTTCCAGTAAAAGGATACCCCAATCCCAGAATTTTCAGGCCAAAAACTACCCAAAACTGGCGCACATTCCCGTCTTACCCAAAGTGAAGTACCCCCCCCCCGGGGGCATTTTCCAATTCATAACCACATCTGGTCTTTTTAAGCGTATCAACTTGCCCCTGACAATCTTACAACCAAGTTTCATGTCCGTACCACAATCTGCAACAACTTTATTAAAAGAATCCTTTACGATGCCTGGAACCTTGTACCCCAATCTAAAAACAGCACAAGGGACATTTTGCAATCTAATTTCATACCTCCTCTTTTCAGCGGGTCGACGTTTCTAGGTATATGCTATCAACATCTCCTATCCATTTGAACTGGTTCCCACTTCTCTTGAAGTGTTTTAAAACTCTTAGAAGAGATCAACCCTTCAAAAGCAACAGGATTCAGTGGCTCTAGCAGTGCCAATAACTAAATCATACAACCTCTCAATTCTTCAATCCACATTTCCTGATGGTTGTAAAGAAGCGGAACTAAAACCACTCTTCAAAGGACCCTTTGGGTGACTCACGAGACTTTGTCATTTGATCAACAAAACTCTGAGTTCAGACCACTGTGTGTGATCAGAACAAAAATGAAAACAAACAAATAACACAAAAAATCATGCAAGGTACTAAAAGATTGGCTGTTATCCTGAAACTCCACCTTAAATCGAGGACTGGATCCTAGTCATCCTATTGTCTTATTGTATTTTAATGAAATGAATGTACCATTAGCATTACCGTCGCAGTTTCGCACCTGACAGCACAACTACGAAAGACCTTGTAAACATAGCTTTGATACAATCCCGTCTCTGGTGGACAGAAGCAAAGTTGCAAGGCTTGACCACGACTATTTGTTTTTGTTGTTCATAAAACTTCTTCAAACAGTCGCCATTTCCCGTGTTTATCAAGAACAATGAGAAGCAGATTACGTACGATTCTTATCAAATCATAGTTTTATACTGAAAACTCGTCTAATTCTAATGATGAGCGGATGGCCTCGTGGCATCGCCGTGACCTGACAGGGGGGAAGGTCGTGGATTCAACCCCTACCCTGTGCAAAGTTCACTTTTTGCTGTCTCACGTTTTATATCGAAATTCTTTGCTTTTCTTTATCGAGCTACATTTCATGCCGATTTGGGTACTAAAAACAGTTAAGAGTCCTCTTTATTATTTATGGAATTTTCAAAGTTTTGATTTTACCGTTTTATTTATCAATGTGGTATGGTTATTCATTTCTTTTGACAATAATGGTAATTCTTTTACATTAAAATTTGAAGTTTGCGATATAGTAAAATGTAAGTTTTTTCCCATTATGAATAGCTAAATCTTGTGGTCCAATTTCAAAATTATTTCTAATGATTGTTTCGTCCATTTTGCACCCGGAATTTGAATCTGTAAAAATTTTGGCAAACACTTATGACTTTCGATTTATTTTCTGTCATATGATACCAAAAATTTGCAAAAAAGACTATGGCTTGCACTGCGATTCAAATGACTTTGCTGTGAGTTTATGAGATCTTTCACTGCAAAAGTTCACGCAACACAAATCCCATCCACAAACTGCCAAATTGCAAATGGCGGCGAGGGCAGTGTTCCTGCCTCTTGAATCACCAGCTATATGTCATCCCTAGACTGAATTGGCTCACAGCGTCAATGCTTATTTGGAATCATGGGTGCACATCTCACCATGACATCGATTAAGAATGCAATTTGTTTTAGTCTATCCTCTCCGCCATTCAAATGAAACCTTTAAACAATGCTCGCTCTGGACACAAGGAAAGTCGCAAGGCATGATCAAGGCTATTTTTGTTGAAAAACAATCAAAAAGACAATAATCGTTTGTTAAAAAACAATCAAATTTGGACGACACAAAGGGGTTTTTATCCTCCACAGACCACACTTGGACTTTGTCCTCGTGAGTCAAAAAGGATTTCTGCGACTATGCACATTGACTGAAGGGGATCCAAGGGCGATATGAAATGCGCAGGTCCGTTGAAAATATATCGGCAACGGAACTATCCTGGGTACCAGACTCTCTCTAAATGAAAATTGAGAGTCTGTGCTGTGGTACAGTGCGACCAAAACCTCGTCCTGGTGCAAAATCCCTGAGGCAGCCTAGCCTATTCCACGGACTAGAATCAGGAATCAGGACTCAATGGTCTGCTAGATCAGGCCAACCAGGTATAACACCGAAGACGAGGACTTCTCTTCGCCACTTGCAAACTACCAAAGCTTTTAGAGAGAGTCCGGTACCAAGGGTACGACGAAACCGTCTATTTTGGAAATGCTATCTGAGAGATGCAGTTGCAAAGGCAACTTCAGGCCATTACAAAGAGGAAAAGATGATGACAGTAACGTATGAAAAATTTTTCGTACCAAAACAAGCACCATTAGTGAGCTGATTGGGTCTATAAGTCTACACATGCTCTCTGATCTGCTCTACATCTATATTGAACAGTGTAATCCTTCGCACACTTATTTTCGACGCAACTGCGCATTTCATATCGCCCTTCACTGACCTAAGCAGTAACCCAAACTCATTCACTTCTATCGTATCTCATAACTGGAGGAAGTTTTCAATTATTTTTAATGATAATGCTAGCAAAATTTCCCACTATGGCCAATTTGCGAAGTTAATAGAAAAACTCGCGTTTTTTCCGACTCGTAAGGCTTTCTTCCTGCGAAAGTCTCAAATAATAAACTTGATTGAATAATCAAAACAGGCGATCTTGAGAGACTATAGGAATTCGGTTTTTACCCTTCTCATATATTATCTCCCACTAAGACTCTCTATTATATAAATAAAACTTTTAAATGTTCTCATTATTCACAATAATTTATACATTTCAAATAAACAGCTATTGATCAATTGGACAATATAGACTAGAATACACAACTTGACAGACATTTTACTATCTAAAACTGTACCGTCAAGTCTATCACATCACGTTCGTCAACAACAGGATCGTCGAGAGATGAAAATAGGCCAACGTACAGATTATACAGTGTATCCCAAACATTGTTTGACGTTCGACTTTCGACTAAATATTAAAAAATAACAATAAAATGAACAGGCTTAATGATAAGATAACCCTGTTCTTAAGATTTTGAAGTAATATTACACAGGGGGTCCAGGAGCCTCAGTAGTTTTGGGATGAGATGAGAGCTCTTGCGTGACAAAATACTGTTCGACTGTAACAATGGCACGCGGACCGCAACGACGACGCAACATGTACAAAATTGCAACTTGGATCAAATAACACAGTTGCTGTTTACATATTCCGGATCACAGGGAACCAAGAAACAAAAACTACGGTCTTTACCGAGGCTCATGGACCCCCTGTGGTAATATTAGATAACAGGGCTTTGCAATCCGCTGAAAATTCACTGAGTTACCAGCTTTTTAAGATAAATTTTGCGCAGAGGCCGAAACCAGAGACTCCTGAATGGCTTCCTTGCAAAACCTCCCAAAAGAGAGGGAAAAGAAGGTTATCTATTGTCGAGCGAACCAAACTGGACTTCGAGGGTAATTCAGTACTTTTAACTTTTGTCAGCTTACTTAAGAATGCATCTAAGTATCCAAAAGAAACTAAACAGAAAATGAGTTTTTAAAGGACAAGTCAGGGGCTGGAATGATTGTTGACTTTTTAAAGATTACACTGTTGTGAATGGTGTGTAGTACGTTTTCCCAACTTTCTCTCTCTTTTCTCTGCGAAACTGCGTATTTCAATCTGCGAGATGAGCGAAATAGCGTCATTTTCTATGACGTCACTTCGCTTCGACCTGAACGAGGCTGCCAAGTGTTGAGATACCGCTCACACACTGCTAGCCTCCTTATCGCACTCTTACAAAATACAAAATGACGACGACATTTGGCGTAACTTATAAAAAATTTGTCGCGTATTCATGACAGTTAGAGATGCTACAACTTGGAAAGAACTCACGATTAGTGTTCAGCAGTTGCCAAGGTTGCTTTTTGAATATAATTTCAGGAGCCCTAGACTTCTTTAATAATTGACTGAGACATTTCAAATCCTCCAGCAGCTTGCTTTAATGTTTGCTAGGGAAGGTTAGGTTATCGAAGTCCTTTTCAAAATGTCATTTGGTTTGCTCTAAGATGAAGGAGAAAAAAACCAAACGATAGTCCTGTGCTACGAGCAAGGGATTCCAGTTTTTGCGAAAATTTAAGATGAAATGTGTAAAGAGCATTTTTGATATCATCAACACTTTCAGAATTACAAAAATTTAAACAATTATCGCTAGTTTTGAAGTTGCGACGTCATCAGCTCTCGCATAAACCTGAACTTCAAATGCGTGTAACTCTTGTGAATATTTTGTGGATCTGCAAGATTCTGACGCCTGAGATTAATTTAAGATCTTATGGGCAAGGCTATTTAACGTGGAATACGTTCATTTTTGTTGTTATTTGCAATATTCAATCAAATGTTGCACAGCATTTTTTTGGGACACCCTGTACTCTAAACAGACTTATGCCTTTTCGTCCCTTGTTTCCCTGCGTTCTTTGACTTGCTGATATCACTTGGTCATTAGGGACTCAAAATATTACACTTGTATAATGGGCCCACTTTTTCAAAATGGCCTAAAAAGGTGGGAGTTCTCGTACACCCAACAAAATCGCTTCAAAATCTGGTTTACAGAGCTCGAACATTGAAAAGCGAAGTTTTAATACAAAGAATGATGTTGTGTTGACCTACAAAGTTCAAAATGCTTACATTTCAGACAGTAATCTTCCTCTGTAGCAGCAAAACGGTTCCATCGAATCTGCGAGAACTCCAGGCTGCTTCAACCGTTCTTTAAGAGCAACAACAACAACATTCTGAATAGCGGCCCCTGATTGGTTAAAAACTGAATTCTAGCTATTTGATTGGTGAATACGGAACCACCCTACGCGGGCCTAAAGTGGGCCCACTATTAAAGAGTACTGTTATTAGTCCCTCTTGACCAAGGAACGCAGGGAAACAAGGGACGAAAAGGCATTCGTCTATACTCTAAATACGTAAATATCTCACAGTCTCGTTATGACAGCCTAGCATGTGTTCTTTACTGGGGTACGGGGGTCTTTCTAAATAAAATTCAGGGCTGATGGTTTAGAGGTTGATTGCCCCTCTTTCTTTAGATTTTGTCATAAACAGACTTAGAGGGTGCTTGATTGGTAATTCCAAACCTAGACTACATTACATAAGTCCCTCTAACTTACGCTTGTTGTTGTTGTTGTTATCGCTTCAGTAGCGGGACTTATGTCCTTACGCTTCTTCAATACAGGGACTAATTAGGCCAAGTCCACCGCGTTCACGGCGCGACCAACCAGATCACTACTTTCTTAATATGGTCAACCCACTGCCTATTTGTATTGGTTATTAGTTCGAAGTTCGACTCCTCGAAGCGAAGCGACGCTCGAAGTGACCTTCGAAGGGACGTTCGTAGGATGGAAGATGTTCAAAGTTTCTTCTGATTTTTCGTAGGATTTTAGTCCCTGTTTAGAATCCGTTTGGTCGTGAGTCCTTTGTATGAGTGAAATTAAAACATCAGATTACAAATGTTGAGCGAATACAAGGAATCACGTCGTCAGTCTATTCCAAACCTACCAAATTCTAAAAACGGTAGACTTTGCAGAGACAGAAACGCAGTTCCCAATCAAACACAAAGTTGAAAACAGCAGGTTCATCCTGGTGAAAACGAGGTTTCCAGTTGAAAAACACGAAGACGAGCCCGGTGCTTGGCAACAAAGACTGAATGGACTCAATTTCCATAGCAACACGCGTAGATTCACCTTGCTTTCAGAGTTTCGCAAATGAAAACGAGAATCTCACCAAAGTCTGCCAAACATTCCGCCTGTTGAAGCAGAAGGGTAGGTAGGCGTTCCAAACCTGCCAAACCTGCCGTTTTCGGAATTTGGTAGTCAATCAAACACAAATTCCGAGTCTTCCAAGTCTACCGTCTTCAGAATTGGTACCAATCAAACACACCCTGACTGTACGGTAAAATTCATTCAGTTGCTTAGTGTTAAGGCCGTTCCTGTCCACAGCGATGAAGAGTTTCTCTCGAACCTTGAGGCTCCTTGCAATCTTTCACCCATCTCGCCCCCTCTTGACGCAACACTTAAAGATGTTACTATACTCTATTCCATTTGATCTATATTTACATACAAATCTAGAATCATACTCATACACTATCTACTACCTAATACCAATCTTTCTTATTAACTTACCAAGTAATGTTTAAAACACTGTTTTTTAAATATCAGCTTTTCTCTACGATAAGACGATGTACATACGCACATTTTAGCTACGTATTCTTTGGGTAGACACCTAAATACGTATTTCAGAACGTAAATACTCCAAATAATAGCACGTGTGTCGGGTGTTCCAAAACGATCTATCGGTGTTTGCCGAAATGTACCGGGTGAATAAAAAGAGCCCATAGCGTTTAAAGAATATTGCTCCCTGGATATCAAGCATTAATACTGAAAACTGTCTTGTTTCATTCCCAATATGTTCAATTTGATCCAGTAACTTACCCGGCTTTAATCGGTCATTCTTTCCTGTGGCTACTGGACCCAACCAAGTCCCACTTCTTTTTATTAGTAGATTGAGCCATTTAAATGCACTAGGTAAAAGGCGTTGCGGGGAATGGAGAAGAAAAAGATGGAGGAAAAGGTGACAGGAAACTTTCCTCTCCTCCTCCACCTCTTCCTTTACCGTTCTCCACAGCGTCATCTATCGCACGCATTTTCATGGCTCAATCGACTGATTAAAGAAAATGAGACATGGACAAGTCCACATGGTTATGAAAGTTTTCTGCAGAATACTCCTTGCAAGGTGGGAAAATGACGATCAAATTCATCATTTTTCCTTCCTAGCAACAATGGCACTTGCATGCACTAACATATATCGGTCTTCTTGAGTGGGTTTTTGAGTGGGGATATGGGTGGGTTTTTGGGTCCAAAATATTCTAAACAAGGGTCTTTTTCGGCAGATTTTCCTAAAACATGCTTCGGTTTTGCAGTAATTGGCAAAAAATTGTCAAAAATGAGTAGTTTCCTGCCAAAATTCATCATAACAGTGAGTGTGACGGCCACTGTCGATAATTAGAAGAGGATGGCTTTCTGAAAACCAAGCGGTAGAGACCCGTCCATCCGCAATTCATGTATCCCCCCATGGGGGGGGGGGGGGTTAAAGTGCGTTCAAGTCATGGCTGCAAGGAAGAAATACTAGGTAAATTTGGTCGTGATTCTGATTTTAGAACGTTCTTGGTGGCATTCCGAAGGTACTTTCTAGAGAAAATCTCTTGAAAAATCTAAACTGAATGACCGATTTCAGCCAGGAATAGTTCTAAATGTCATTTAAGACGTTGGCTGTTCAATCGTACATTGCAAATACTGTTGCTTTGATATCTAAGCCTAATGTCTACTGGGCGAAAAATCCCTCTTGCCAAAAGCTTCTTTGTTCACAAGCACGATTTCGCTTGAAAGTTGAATGGATACTAGCTACTTATAAGCGACGTTGCTTTTCCGCACGCCAATCAGATGGTTGGAAAAGGTCGCTGCGAGCCTGGCGGGAATCAGGCTTTTGGAGAGCAGTAGCCATTCAAAGGGCGTGCGCACGGGGGGGTACTTCAATACTTGACTTGACGGGATGTGCCGATCAACAGGGTGTCCTTTCACGGTCAAAACTATGCGACAGGGTGTCCTTTTTTGATAAAAATTATGCGACAGGGTATTACAACTGATCAGAAAAATATGAGAAAGGGTATCATGCGGAAGGAAATTTTTAGAGTTCTCTTGACACAATGGATTTTAGCATAATTTTTATGCGACAGGGCATACTTTTGGGGCATTTTCTATGCGACAGGATACAGGGTGTGGAGATATTTGCCACACTACCCCATCACTTCCCTAGTCAAGTACCCCCACCCTGGGAGGCGTGCGTTTTTTAGATTCACGCGGTACAAACATGAATCACACAAACTTTTTCTATGAAACAGCTTTTAAGAAGCTGCAGTAGTATCTATGAGAAATTAGGAAATCTACCAGAAGCATATGAGTCAAAGTGTTATTACAAAACGAAATAAAACAAAAAAAGTATGATTTTTTTCATGATTTGGCTCCTTTCTGTCATTTCCTGGGCTCAAAAGCTGCATTAGCTGTCCTTTATGAAATATGATACATTGTGAAACTCAAATGTAACAAATGTTAAGAAACACAACAAGAAACTGCTAATGTAAAAATATTAGGCCCAAACTTAAGAAAACCTTAAAAACGACATCCAAGCTTCCTATAAAACATGCTTGCACTGACTAATCTTCATTGATCATTAAGCAGTTTGTTTCGCTAAAAGTGGCAATACAATCTTGGAGTTATGGAATATTTCGCTTTAACACTACTTCACTGCTTCAGGAAGGACAAGCAATCTCGATCGGAATTTTCAAGTTTCAGTTTAAAAAACAATGACAGCGAGCAATACCATGTTCCCGAGAAAAGAGAATCATTAGCCGTTTTGTACGAGAAAGTAGCACGTCTTAAAAAAGTACTCCTAATTGAAAAATCACAAAAACCCAATTATCAAACCTGTGGTAAAAACTTCGTTTAGATTTGTTTTGTCAAAGACTCAAGGATATTTCAAGATGGTGAAACGTTTGCTTTCAATACTGCAAGGTTAAAAAAAACACAAACTAAGAAACTTTATTTGAGCTATACTTTTTAAGTCAATCTTGCCTAAGAGCGAAAATCTCAGATGTTTCATCACCCTTTACATCTCCATGATACTGTACACTTTTCTGCCATCTATAAGTCCGTGGTGAAATAAAACTGTGTCAATGAGCACCAATCTAGGCCTTTGAGGCAATGTTTTACCCTGATTAGATTCATTGTCATTCATTTTCAGGCTGACTGAAAATCAAATTTAGGTTTCATTGACTTTTTTTAGTTCAACTTGCACTGTGTGGATCCACACTAGAATTATGACGATGAGTCTCTTGTTTCCCTGTGCTCTTTGACTCGATGATGGCGCTTCAATCAACAGAGACTCATAATATTACTCTTAAACACCTGACCCTATTTAGGCCCAAACTTTGCAATTCCTAAAGTACCAATCAGATTGCGAGATTTGGCCAAGAACAATGCTGTCGAATTTTCAATTCGAATGATGCAGAATACTTAATTTTGAACGAAGTTGCTGCGGCAGGTTGTCGTAAATTGCTCTGGTTTGTTTTGGTCTCAAAAACATGAAAAATGTACCGTTGAAAGACTTATTTTTGAATTCATCAGGTAAAGAGAGCTTCCTCCTTCAGATTTATACCAAGTTTCTTTGATGAAACGTTTACTTAACGTGGTTTTTGTCGCATTTTCTTTCCGAGGAGTAACCGTTGAACAGAGCTACGGCAGTCGTTCGATCATGATTCGATCGAATGAATGCACAAGATAGGGCCAGGTATTTTACTGTTTCATTACGAGTCCCTCTTGAGCAAGGTTTACCGCAGGGTTACACGGGACTCATCGTCATCAGTCTAAATCCACGCATTCTGCTTTGACCAAATTTGATTTTCAGGTAAAATAGGCTCTTTAGCACAAACTTCGTGACAAGAAATTTAAGCAACACACTGATACCGACAGCTACTACGGAGCAGCAAAGATGTGGAGTATAATTTGGAACAGATGTTTGCATAGGTAGTAGTGGGAACAAAAGGGGCATCTCACATCAAACTGTCATTTTTCTCAAAGACTATAATTTAATAAAGCATTTAAACCTATACTGAAGAATGGAAGAATTTGAGTGAGTAGTGAACACTTTGCAGAGCTATTGTTCATTAAAAAGCATCAACTTTTCTCTATTTAATTCAAATTTAATTTTCATGGTACCACTCCAAATGTCTACAGAATTCACTGCAATGCAAAACAATTGCACATAATTATCCTCATTTCTTCGTACAAGATCCAATCTGAAAATTTTGTCGTGATAAGTGTCAGGTGAAACGTAATCATCAAAGAATTCCAAACTGCAGCATCAAGTTCTTCTTCGATCAAGTAGTGATCATTTTGAATTGACAGTTAAAGCATCATAGTGGTTGAGTAAAAAACAACAATCCCTGTTTGAAAGGTCATTGGTCCCTTGATTTCTGGACTTGCTCTCCGAGTCTATTGCGCAGTACATCAGCACTAGAGAAAATAGTTACCTCTGCGGTGGCATAAATTACGAGAAGGACGCTGCGAAGGAAAAGTGAAGAAAAAGTTTCCTTCTCCTTCACTATTCCCTCGCAGCGTCCTCTTCGTAATTTACGCCCCCGCAGAGGTAAGTGTTTTCCTTAGTACTGATGTACCACCCAACTGACTTGTAGCAAGTCTACTTGATTTCAAGATAATGACATTGGCAGATGGGCTCTTTAATGGTGGACACATTCAATTCCATTTTAAACTTACCTGACTAAAGTTGGGTACTCTGTTCTGAAATTATGAGGGGCCTTCTTAAAAAAGTGATTTTAAGAAAGTTTCACCAGGCAAACAACCCTAAAATTCTGAACAAACATTCTCAACAATTCTACCTTCCAGGAATGGCCTCTGCATGTCTTAGTATGCGAATATGTTACCCTCTTGAGAGGATGAAATGACACAGAATAAGATATTTACGTTACTAGGGATGACATATGCTAGAGTATGTAGAAACCATTGCTATTAAGATGGGGTGTCAAAGTCCGACCCAAGGCACTTTTCAAGTTGGGTCTGCCATGCTTTTTGGGTCTGGGGTAAATTTTTTGGGTCTGTTACTACTTAGGCTCTTTGATTTTGGGTCTACAGACAGACTAAGTTTGGGTCTTCTTGAAAATTGGACATGTGTTTTATTGAGTTTTAGCAGGTCCAAGATTTAAAAGCGAAAAAGAAAACATTATGTTGTTCTTGATTAACTGAAAATACTTGAATTTAGGAACACAATAAAGCCAGGACGAATCTAGATAGGGTCTTTGGAAATGAAAATCATAGAGGGGAGTTGAAACTTGGTGCAAGCAGAGGAAGGAAAATTGTGGGTCCGGGGGCTTGCCCCAGGAAGATGCTCCATGACCATGCCCTTCAGATCATTGGAAAACGCCCTATTTTTGGAGAATTTGCGGTGAAAGAAGCAAAATATCACAACTGATGGGGTTCTTTCCCACAGAAGCTTGAAAAAGGGATGACAATGGGATGACAAAGGGACAAACAATGATAAGTATATGATAAATTCTGGGAGCTTCCCTGCATATAGAAAAAGTTTGATATCCATAAGCTTGGCATTCTCCTCCTAAGCAAAGAAAAGGGCAACTGAGATCACCACAAAAATCAACTGTGCCCACTGAAGGTAACCACTGTAACAGGCTACTTTTAGTTAAAACACATCTGACTGAGAAGATACATGTTAGTCTGTTTGACATTTTGGGTCCAAACATATTTTGTAAAAGTTTGGATCCGTCACAAAAATGCCTTCAATATTCTGGGTCTGTGTCAAACTCAAGAAATTTGCAAATTTCTTTTGGGTCTATGTGTTTTGGGGGACACCAAGCATTAAGGCAAAATATCTGGCTTTGACGATAATCTTGTAAAGGCCCTTCTTGAGAATCCCTCTAATTTCAAAACAAAGTAGCCAATTTCCGAGGGGCATTTCACTCATTTAAAGGTGATCTGAAGCAAAAATTTTTATTGATGCAGATGAATAGCACTGTTGAACGATGAAGAATATCATTAAAATTTTGTTGATACTTTGCTTCATCTTTGAGTTATCCACTTATTTCTACGATTGACTGATGACGTCATTTTGTTTCCAAAAAGTACGAGAAAGAATACAAGGTTGACCACGTTTCCAAAGAGAAATAAAGTCAATGACCTTTCCTTCAAATGAAATGTCTTTCTAAAGGTCACATCAGTTGATGAAACGATGTTTATTGCATTTATTCTGCTAAGCTGAAATGTCTTCTAAAACTGTAACCTTCCAAAGATCAGATACAGCTTCTTTTCATATAGAATCCTAATAATTTGCAAACAAAATGACATCATCAACTGACACTTAAAATCATTGGATAACTTAAAAACAAAAAAAGATAGCAACAAAATTTCAACAGGATTTCTTATCAATCGACAGGGCCCTTCATTTGCATCAATAAAAATTTTCGCTTCATATCACCTTTAAAAACGCATACATATTCAGAAGGGATTTTCACAGATTTTGATGGATTTTTCTTGAAAACAAAGATTTCTACCAACGGTGTACCAGGACTTTTGGGAGTGAAATGCCTGTTTCCAATTTGAGGCACTCAAATTTCAAATTTCATTTGAAAATGTCCACTATTGAATGAAATACTTGCCAACATTAAAGGCAATGCGTCCATATAAATAGCGCTCTCATGACCAATATCAACTTCTTTTCAATCATGAAACAAAAGCTGTCATTTAATCCCTATTGAAATTGAACCAAAGAAATTCCTGAGGATGATGCAAGGATTAAGAAGTCTTTGGTCTCCACTACTAATGACATTCGCACTATTGTACGACAACAAAGGGACTTCTTTGGTTTGTCAGCAAAAATTGAGGACAGCGTTAACGCTCAACTATTTATACGGACTCAGTTTCTTTAAGGACTTGATATCCAGAGAGCAGTAGCCATTCAAAAGGGGCTTTTTCATCGTAAAACAATTACACGTGAGCCCTGTGTGAGTAACAAGTAACAACCTGTTAGGGAAAACATTTGTAATAGGATTCTTGATTAAAACAAGTGAACATTCAATCTCATTAAAGATCCAACCGTATTATAAGCAAATTCTTGTTCCCCAATAGCAATCTTTCCTTGCAAACATCTTCAAATGGGAATCTTTCTAAGTTTCAATTCAGGTGTATTTCTAAGCTATAAAACACTTCTGTAAAAGAAACAGCTAAGCATGTGGTCCTCTGTTTACTTTCAGCAGTTTTATTGCAATGATTATCTTCAGAGCTGAACAAAACTATTTTCATTGTTTGATGAACAAAGAATCTATTTCCTATTCAAAGGGTCTGTTATGAAAGAACAAAACACCTTGCTGAATTATCTATTAGGCTTATTAATTCATTACACATGGCACAGGTGCTGGCCACCCATTCCTATTGTTATTAAAGTGTGAGACCGAAAGGTTACAGCTACCTGTACACACATCGAAAAACACAACAAATGCTCCCTTTGAGGATCTGTATGATTAAGAATTACCAAAGTTTGAAATGCAAAGTGTTCTCTAAATCCCAACTGAAAAGAAAGGATTGCATTCATTGTGATTCTGGATCTGGAGGAAACTAAAAACTCAGGATGTTTTTTTCAGAAACTTTTATTGAGAAGTAAACTTTGACTACATGCATAGATTTCTTAAAACATATATATATATACAGTAGGACTTTTCAGGAATAGCTGAAACGCTATCCATTGTAACTCATACTATGCCTCCATAGCATGAATTTTTAATAGATCTAACTAAATCTGGGGATGGACAAATGGGAAGCGTGAATGCATGGAATGCAAATGATTCAACAAACCACGACGTCTAACAAAATTCCTGCCACAAAATTTACAGGGATAAGTTACGTGGTCGGTTTCATGTAATTTTACATGCTTTTTCATATTACTAGGATCACTAAATGATTTGCCACAAACCTGGCACTTTAGTGGTTTCTCTCCAGAATGTGTCCTCATGTGAATTTTCAGTACATACTTTCGGCAGTAAATTTTTCCACATTTCTCACATCTGAAACCCTTAGTGGTTGGTACTTGCTGTTGCTGACGGGGTTGTAATGGCTGTGTGGGGGTTTCCTCCCCATCACTAACAGGTTCCTTCTTTTTGACAGTCCGAAGAGAAATTTTGGGGTTCTCCACGACTTCCTCCGTAGTTTCTTGCCCTTCTTTCGGCATGGGTTTCTGCTCGGTAGAATGCTGACTGGATTCGTCATGCTGCAGCAATGACAATGTACCCCTGTTGAATTCGATTCTTCCCGTATTGCGTAATAATGGAAAATCCTTTATCATCAAGGGGGCGGGGAGGGAACATAACGCATTTTCACTTGTCAACCATTTGAAATTGTTTCCGTCTTTCGATCCGATTTCGCATTTCGATACTGTGCATCGCTGGAATTCCATGCTATCAACTGGCTCAAAAAATTGACTAATGTTCGGTAACTTATGATTTTGCTCCAAAGTTTCGACGTCTTGATGTATATTTTCAACGACGGGTGGCGATTTCTCATCGGGCTCTGGTGACTTTCTTTCGATCTTGATCTTAATTTCCTCCATCGGCATTGCAGAATTTTCAGTCTGGTCTTCTTTTCCTAATATCCTCGCGATGGAGAAGTTCTTCGCATTATCCGATCGGTTGTCAGTCTCCTCGCTGCTTTCGCATTTCATCAAGCCATTGTTGATAAGTTGATCGTTGTACAAAGGTTGATCAATGGCGGGAACTTTGCGAATATTTCCAACAGTGTAGCTGGCTTTTTCATCCGGCGATCTTTTCATCTCCACTTGCTCTAGATCCACGAACCTTGCCTTTATCGGCGTGGGAGATGTTTGAAAATCAGGCAGCTTGTTTACTTGTTGGCCTAGGCCTTTTTCAGGCTTGGGTTTTGCTGTTACAACGGGACCTTTCTCTGGGCCTAAGTTGGTGAAGTCCTCGCCAAGACGGCCAAATATCAAGTCACTTGTGAACATGAACGTCTTCCTGAATGCTTCCTTGCTCAGATGAGTCTCTGTTGCCAGTTGTATCCGCGATTTCTTCGCAGACTTGGCCGCAAAGGCAGAATCGAGAAGTGTAAGGACAGATGGTAGCTGCTTGCTGATATTTTCAGCGTTGGCTAAGCTCATTGTTCTTTCTTCGTACCCAGGAAGCACGCGACGGCCTAACTCTAAACAATAAGAAGAAATAGAGTATTGTTAGGCAAATAAATACGGCTGTTTTCCATGGGAAAATGAGGTCTGTAAGAAACAATAGGGCAACGTGGAAAATAGCGAGGGATCGCGTGGGTGGGACAAGGGGAGGGGCGCAATGGAGTAATCAAATTTCAATGAGGCCAGGAGGTTGGTGGCCAGATCGTCGAAACCGTAGTCACTTAAGTCGAAAATATTTCACTGAGAAAGGGACATTCTTTTCAAATGCCCCTCCATGGCCCCACTCTCAGTTTTTGGTGGTGGAGCCAGAAAAAATATAAGGGTGAAAAGTGAACAATTTTCAAACAAAGGGGTGGAAAGGTACAGACAGATAATTTCACTGCATTTCTCACTTTCCAATTTTCACCCAGTTTTTGATGAAATGGAGTCATCTGCCCCTTCATTTCCTCCTATGACCCTTCCACGACGAAACATTTCAGCCATGACTTCAAAACGGAATACAGTAGAAACCCGCATAAAAGAACCTAGGTTTTTCTTGGGCAGCCTGAACAGGTTCTTGATTAAGTGCCTGCCATTCTAAATTCCAGCCTGCAAGGTTCTTAGAGAGGTTCTTATATACAGTACTCGCCCTGCACACTTTAATACCGTTTTCAGCACAAGACTTGTAAAGACTTCTAAAGAGATCTGAAGACTTTTTTTAAAGAGAACATTTTTGGGTTAGAATTATTGTTAAAAATCTGATATTCTTTTGTACCATTGTAGAATTCTGACCAAAATGTCAAGAATTCTTGAAAGTTCTCATCTCAGTGATTCTGAAGACATGAAACCTGTTGTATTAGAACCTCCCGCAGAGTGTCAGCCTCTGAGGGGTTCTTATCTAAGGGGTTCAAAACATTGAATTTCAGCCTCAAGGTTCTTATAAAAATTAATAGGTTCTTTTATGCGGGTTTCTACTGTAGTTCCTTGCCAAGCAGATTCCTGATGGCGGTTGGGGGGGGGGGGTCGATATCACGAGTCCCGGAAAAGAAATGGAGCATGGTGTGAAACAATATGCCAAATTACTTTTCACGAACTACCCCCTTAACACCCTCTTTCCTACTTCCTCCATTCTATAAAAACCGTTACGCTTTCGCTCCTCGTAGCTAAGATGGTATGATATTCACAAAGCGGCTTTGTTTGGTTTCAGAGGTCATCAGTTCCTTATCATCCAGTTGCAGTTTCATTCTTTGCAAGCCGCACCTTGTTTGTTTCGAAATTTATACATCGTTGCAGGTTACAGAAACAGGTACGATCAAGAAAAAACTTTTAAATTGGTCAATTTTCAGACTGCCAACAAATGAAGTACCTGCAATACTGGGGAAATACCGTGGTCCTGGACTTGCCTAAGTCTCTCCCGTGTTTATTTCAACAAAAACTGCCACTTAAAAGTTAATTGTGCACAGAATGGGAGCCTCTGCGAATAAGGGAGGAAGATGAAAGCGGGAGAGACTTGTATTATGCCCTGCCTCATGAATAATTAATGAAGTAATCTGACTCCTTGGAAGCTCTTATGATGACGGGGGTTTAGTACTGGCCGAGAGACAATAGTAATAACAATAGTGATTGTTGTAAGTACTACCCAAAAATGCTAAAATCCCCGTTTTCAATTGTTCTTGCTACTTTCCGTCCGCCTTGTGGTTTCTATGCTAATTGAAAAAGTCTGCGAAGGTTTGTTTACACATTTAAGGTCAAGTCACATGACAATACTCAAGTAATGTTTCTTTATCAAAAACAACATCTTGTATTCATGGCACAAGTTTCCATTGCGCACAAAAAGTTACAAGTTGCAAAAGAGGTTTTATCAAGAGGTTTTATTATCTAACTTGAAGTTACACATCCCCCACCTAAAGAAAACAAAAGCTTTGTTTCTAGCGAAATGCTCGACTGCTATTGGTCAAAGAAGGTGGGCAGAATTCTGCCCACCTCCATAGGCTTTACCACAGTGACCTCGTTCCCGGCTGGCAACAATACAAGTCTCTTCCAATTTGTGCCTCTCCTTCGCAGAGGTCATCATTTTGTATTTTTTGACGCGGAAGAGACTTACGCAAGTCCACCGTGGTCCCTGAAGATATCTCCTTATTTTTGGCGACTTGAGGAGATTTGTGAGTTCCTCATAATTGGTTCCTCATGAGAAAATTCGCGTAAACCGTGCGTCTAGTGACATCATCATTTCATCTGACAGAAGACACAGAGGATTCCCTCCTCTGACTTGATAGATCAGTAGACCTAGACCATTAAAACGCAGCATCAACGACCAAAAATCGCCAAAAATAATTCCATATTATTTTTAAGTTGATCTCTCGTCGTGTGCAGATCTGTCAAACACTCTACACAGTCTACAGTTAGACAGTGGGCAAGAAAACGTACATTACAGAAAGAAACTGTGAATATAGGAAAAATGAAAGAAAGAGCACAGAATAGAAAGTAGCACGATGAATGTGGTACGAAAGGAAAAAAGTGGCGGTACAAGGGTGCCCCCAAAACATTTGCCCCACTTGCGTGGCTGCAGCGTAGGTTTTGCGTTGCATAAGTAATTCTACCATGGGCGTAGAGGGAGATGAAATTTAGGCCCCGTTCTAACTAATCCAGCTCCGTTTTTGTCTTTGCGTTCACATTAATCCACCCCAAAAGGGGATCTAAATGGATACGGTGACAAAACAGAGCTAAATGAAAACGGGGCTAAACAAAAACGCATACCAATAATTTGAACGCCAAAAAACGGAGGAAAAGAGACAATCAGGTGCGTTGAGAACAATTGTGAACACCTGTTGAAAGATATCCGTTCTTATCTGAAAACGGAGCAGTGTGAACGGGAAGGAAAAATAGCTTCATTTTTAGGAGTAAAAGTGGATCGATCTAAATGAAAACGGATTAGTGTGAACTGGGCCTTAGGGGGTTGCACGACAAAATGTCTATTGTTTACGAAAATTTTGTCCGAATGAAGGCCAATTTTCTACCAAATTATGGCTGACTTCTGCAAAGTTTTCCATCCTTTAAGGGGGGGGGGGGACTCCAGCTCCAAACCTCCTTCTTGTTCGCCTATGAATAGTTCGGCAGAAGAGTTTGAGACCTTGTTTCAGCTAGTCTCACGAGCAGGTGGTCCTGACTTCTTACACACGAAGCTAATAACAGTGATTGCTTCAAAGATATCACTTTCTTTGTTCTCCAAAGGTGGCAACGTCGAGCAAATACTGTAAATAAGGGTTCTGGTGCTGTGTCGGAATATTTTCTCGCAGTCCAATGCATTGATTGTATTGTTTACTGATAACGCTATAAAACTGAGCTATTTCAAATGTAGTTTTAGAACTTATGAGGGGGGCCTTGGGGCTTCACCGGTTATGGGATTGGTCAATTTTAGCCCCCGGACTCTGGATTTACGTTTAAATTGTACTGGCTTTCGGGTTTTGAGATGTGTCATGGGTTGTGGGCTTGGTCATTTTTGGTGCTTGAGTTTCGGAGATTTCGTTCAAAATTCCCATTTTTTCTAGTTTTCGAGGTCATACAGTCCACGAAGCTCACCGAGATCGAAAAACCAGCTTTCGAATGCTTCAAACGAGGCACAGAGAGTCGATGAAAAGATGCTGAAAAATTACTGACGCAATTTGAAGATTTTTATTCAGAAGTACAGCTTCGGGTTTTGGGTGTTTTTCTGACAAGTTTTCGAGTTTTTGCTAATTTTGGTTCGGGTTTGTGGGTTCTACTACCCCCCAAAGTCTCCGGATTTATTTGACTTTAACATTACTGGAGAAAGAAGAAAGTTCATTTTCATGGCTAAGATTTGCTAGTCGTGACGGTTAAATCACTAACAAACGATCTGACCTTTAATTAATTACCAAGTCTTTATGCTCTAGGATCATACTTTTTTGAGAATAAAGCATGAATTCAGAGTACGGCAAAATCACTGGAGCTATTCTTTTTTATGGCCTTAATCAATGCCATGACAATGTGCCTTTAAGCGACCATTTTGTTTACTTTTCCTGTGCCATAAATCAGCTTCCACATGTTCCATTAGCTAAGGCAAGGTATGAAACTCTGAATTAGAGCTTGTACCGCAGGGTGGCCCAAAAAAATTCGTGTTCCGCTTGTGTGGCTATTGTGGAGGAGCTGTAGATTCAATTTTATCGCTTTTTACACAGTTGGGTAGGTCAAGCTTCAACTTAGAGTTTGAGACCTTGTATGAGTCAATCTGACACGTGGTTTCTGATTTATGGCAGAGAAAAGGCAAAATTAGTGATTGCTTCAAACCAGCACTATTGTTCTCCGGCTGTGCCGCTATGTCGAAATGGGGCTCTAATGAACAGAAACTTCGTTAACCATTTACAAAATTTTGTAAAAATTTAGATATGACAGTAGAACTCTATCTTTGAAATCTTACTTCACTTTGACATTGCTGGAGAACAATGGAAGTGCTGTTTTTGAAGCAATTACTTTTCTTGCCGCTTCTCTCCCATAAATCAGCAGCCACTTGTCAGATTGACCCAAACAAGGTCTAAAGCTCTAATTTGAAGCCTGATCTATGTAGCTGCGTAAAAATCATGATGATTGAGCCCGCAGCTCCTTCACAGCAGAAACACAAACTGGCACAATTTCTTGGGACACCCAATATGAAAACTGCATCAAGAAAAGATCAATGAAACGTACAGCTTTTCCGCAGCAGCCATACAAATAGGGATAATTTTTGTGGGACTACCAAAAAAAGAAATGCAATACCGATCCTATAAGTGGGGAAGTGGAGCGTGATTTGAGATGGAGCAAGAAGCGATAGAAATGTTGAAACAAATATGAAGAAAATTTTGTGCTGCTTAAGATCTTCAGTTCTAGGGTTGATACAAAGGCCTCAGTTTCCTATGTTCAACTGTTCAACCAAGTAATTGCGCAAAAATTAGGGAGAAGAACAATTTATTTTAAAGGAATGCATTTTTTATTCATGAATCTAGAATTTTACTATAACAGAATACAGTGATAAGACAATACCACAAGGAGAATGAGAATACATTGCACCCCTGTGGCTTCCTCAATTAACGTAACGCGAAAGTAATGAACGAAATAGTATATTATAGCACAAACGAGAAGCTACGAAAAGAAACAAAATAATACAAATTACAAAGGTGGGAGGAGGAAAGTAAATTTTAGTGAAATGATTTAAGAAAATCTTTTTAATGATTTGATGAATTCAAGTGTTGCTTTAATGATCGCATTTACTCAAGCAACTTGCTACTTGCCCGAATGACAAGAAAAATTCTCTTGGAAAGTTTCTCTGCAAGGTTATCGTCTCTTAAACATGAATTTCTGTTGGGAAATAATAGGATAATTGGTCTAAGGACAATTCTAAATCTTAGAAAGATTGATGCCAAAAGAAAACCTTCTTGATTTTGCCTTTCCTCTACCATAAATTAGCAACCACTTGTCAGATAGCCCAAATCGGCTAAGGTTTGTTTATACCCAGTTCAAGTCATGTGATCAATCTCTTGATAAAGCATCTTTTGTGATCAATATCTTGATAAAAGGAGCATGATACCAAAACTTCCCAAATGGGTAAAGCAAACCTTAGCCGATTAGGTATATTAGGGACCTTTAGCAGCCAGGACGGCAACGCCAGCCAGAATTTCATCTTGTATGATACTAGCCTGCGTGCAGTCTTTCTTTTGTAAAATTGACTTTCAATTTACACAAAAGAAAGACTGCACGCAGGCTAGTATGATACAAACTGAGCATAGTTTTCCACGTTACCTTCACATGTTCTAAATGTAAATAAGACGAGATAAATCTCCTTCTTCACCTAAATACTTTGGAACCTTCTTTTTCCTTGATAATTAAGATTTAAAACGACTGAGATTCACTTTGAAGATCCAGATCTGAAGAACAGCACGTTAGAAATAGGATTTCCAAGTTGTGCAATTGAAAAGGACAACTTCACAGACTCTCAAGGGAAGCAAATTCGAACGGAAAACAAAGAGTCTTTTCAAGCCGAAGTTTGGAAACAAAGACACATTTGCGTTGTCGTTACAGTCGCCGTCCTAGTTGCTAAAGGTCCCTATTGGCTCAAACAAGGTCTCAAATTCGAATTTGAAGCCTGACCTATGCAACTGTGTAAAAACTGTGACAATAGAATATATAGCTCCTCTACAGCACTCACACAAACGGGGGAAAATTTTTTGTGACACCCTGTACGTAAGAGACCAAGTTATTTTTTAAGGCATAGGATTGGTTTTGAAAATAGTAAAGTTAGCTTTTTTAGGGCGGCCTGCTTTTGAGGATACTGCAAAATGCACTGATGACTAACAAGGTATTTGTTTGTACGTGAAGCATCTTGTTTGGTTATAAATGTCAGACTGAGACCGCGTTCACACGATGCCGGCACATTTTGAAAACGGGGTGAAAATGTGATGGATAGGCCTCCCGTTCACAAGAAAACGGCACATTTGTTGCTGGCAGATTTTGAAAACGGTAGATTTTGAAAATTGAACTCTAACCAGCACATTAGAAACGGCATCCTGTAAACAGTTGAAAATGATGAAAATAGAACATTTTTCGACGCTTTTGGAACAAGACTGATCGACACTTAGGGTATAGGTACCTTTGTATGGCATCAAAGTCTTGCGAAGAGTTTCTCACAGCCAAATTTCCCACCGTTTCCAAATTGTCCCGGCATCGTGTGAACGCTAGCTCACATTGTGCAATCATCACATTTTTCACCGCTTTTAAAAATCAAAACATCATGGTTCTAAGAGGCAAGATTGACGATACTTCGTAAAGTGTATTGCTCAGAATGAGGTTTTCATTGCGTAATTTCATGACCTTTGAGTATTGAAATATTTGCTTCAGTATGTAAATGTTCAACAGTTAGCGAGCAATAAGGAGTTCTCCTTTTTTCCCATCGGTTAATTATGTATGTAAACATGTATGTAAAATTTCGCCTTTGAAACTATAAGTTAAATGTTACATAAATTTAGGAAAAGAAAGTCTTCTTAGAGATGTAAAAACTGAGACATTTAAAGCTACAGCTTCTCCACAACAGCAACACAAACATTACACAAATTCCTTGGATCATCCTGTAGTTTCTCAGTATTTATTGATCTGAAAAAATGGCAGGCACAGTGTCTAGACTGTGCATAACTTATGCAGCATAAATAAGGATTGTCTTGCAAAACGTATTTCTCAAATAGAAATGGCATTCAGAATTACATCAATAAAGTTGCTTGTCTGCGGTGCGACCTCTACGGGGGAGCAAAATTTCCTCCCCCGTAGAGGTCGCACCACAGACTATGACGTTGCATCTTTTGGAGTTATCCAGCAGCAATCAGAAATTTTATTGCAAAAGGTGAAAATATTGCTAGCAAAGAAACCTTTGTCCAATTAAAAGACGGTTGAAAATTACGTCTTTTGAAAGCCTAGAGTGGAATTAAACTCATTTTTGTCAGAAACTAAAGTCTCGGGTAGGAAGGTAATCTCTTAAAAGCTACGGCCATTTTGATACAAAAAATTTCTTATGTGCTTCTAATATTTCTTAAGTTTTCAATTTTTGTGAACAGCCTCTAAGGTATCTATTTAGATTTTAAAGAAGTATTAACAAAATTCACGCTCAGAAATAAACTTATTTGAACATTATCACGATTTTGGGAGAGTCTGGTACCCTGGGTAGAATATCCAGTAATGATTTTCCATTTCGAAATTGAAGTCAAAACAAATATGTAAATGAAAACACCTTATTTGAGTGAGCTGAAAATGTTACTCAAAATGAATGCTATCTGCATGCCATGTTTGGGGTGGCAGAACACAAGGGTGTTCAATGTTGAAGTTGTGACTGGGGAGAAAGAAAAATCCATATTTGTTTTTAATTCAGGTAGGGTGGTTTCTAAAGTTTCTAAGAAATTAAGCCTACTGTTTCTTATAAGCTACTTCTTACAAAATAATGAGTGTAACGTCAAAATTACGTCAAAAATGTCAGACAACCTGGAGTCGTCAATTCCACTCTGTCTTTTCTAGTTTTTCCCAAGGGTACATTCTTTCTCGGTGTTTTTCTCCTTTGATAATTTAATTACATAAGTTTAAGTGTTTTGTATCTATCTTGATAATACATTTTGATTATAAACAACTTGTTTACTCTAGGCTTCATGGGTTGATAATGAATCATGGTTGATTCGAAACGTTCTGAAAATTATTAAAAATGATTTGAGTCGAATTTTTCAGGCCTTTGGCCTACCTTATTTACCACTGGATATGTCACATAATTAATCGCATAATAAAAACATGAACATGATTGTCGTCTTTACCCTCGTTCTACAACCTGGAGTTATCCAGCATCTTGATAAGAAAGTTTCAATGCAAAGACGTGAAGTATCATTTTCAAAGAATACTACAATGAATCAGAAGATCGTCGATCAGTATGCAAATTACGTCAAAAAATGTTGGAAAATCTGGAGTTTTCCAGAGAACTGATCAATAATGCATCATCAACAAAATTTTGGATTTGAATTCATTATTGTATAGAGCCGATGTTAATTCAAATTTTTTTGTTCATTGTTCTGTAAGCGCTGTCTGCTTCCAATATTTACACTATACGCAAAGATGTCTTAAACAAGTTTTTCAATCTCATCGCATTGAGGTCACCGCGTAACAAAACAAAAATCAATAGCCTACATTAATTTGCATTCGTTATAAATCATCACCTAGGCTATCGAAGATTAATGTGGAAACCCCCTCAAAGAATTCCTGAAATCAAAAACATGATTTTTAATATCTGATGCAGTAAGTATCGCAGATTATGAAAATTAGGTTATAAGCTGGTTAAAAAATTGCTCTGTGTAAAGCATGCAGCTTTTTGGAAACTGCTAGACCTATCTTCTCACTAATGCTTCAGTCAATCTTTCTACATTTTTGCTTGTTGTTAGCTCTGTTATTTCTCTACAAAATCACAAGGATAAAATGCAGAACGTACTTAAGGGAGTTGTTACTTTCAATGATTGAGAAAGGGCAAAGAAGTGTTAAGACAAATAGGAACGTTTTGCTACCTCACCTCATTTACTAAGTATAATCATATTTGGCATCCCAGTTCAAGAAAGCGAAAAATTTCTCACCCCATCACTGGGTGATTTGTCTTTGATTTACATGAGAAACTTGAAACACCAAGTAACGCAATATGGACATAAATAAACCATATCGTAAGGAAAAAGAGTAATCAAAACAAAGAGCCATAACCAACTATTTCAAGTAACTTCTGCCCTTCCTGATGGGCATGGCAGTAACATATTTAGCTTATGTCAGTTTTACTCAGTTTGAGAGATTATTCCTAAATTCCACAGCCCATCACACATTTTGCTATTTTGCAAATTGTTTAATACACCAGTAAAACGAGGCTAAGAAATTTGATACTATTCCAAAAACTCTTCCACGCCTATACCAAACTTTATAACTTACAACTACCTAAATCAAACAGGAGACTTTGAGCTCTAAGTGACAGAATTTGTCGCGTAAAGTTAAGGAGCATTTAGAAATATGTCTGATTCAAGTTTCTTATTGAAATACGTAATGGGTTCTCTAAGTTCTGGAATTTCTAGCCATGCACCAGGTGAATGAGTACATAGTTTCGACATCTCAGAAATGTGCAAAACTGGCTTTTGCCACTTATCTCTACACTATGTTTTCTCTCAGTTGTAAAAAAAAGGCTAAGTTATTTTTGAAGTACTCAAAATGGCATCTATTATAGGGTGCCTCCAAAGCACAAAGCCACCAAAATTTGCGCTCTTACCCATCAACCGCGAGTCGTTTTCTCTCATAAACCGCAAGCGTCCGTTTTCTTCAGTACGATGAATATTCTTTTCAGGATAGCTATTTCATGTAAATGAAGCAGGAATAGGAATCCCAAAATAATTTTTTTGAATCTACAATTTGTGATGACCGTCCTGTTACAGCTATGCGAAGGCTTGATAGATAATAACGGTTGTCTAGTAGAAGGTTCTAAGAAGTAACCGGAAAACCATAAACCGTTCGTTTAGCTTCAAATTTTCTTCAACCGCGTAGCAATACAAAATGCATACCGAATTGATTTTCTTGTAGAATAAGGCCGAATTCGCTTAACCGCCACACTATAATAGACCCCCTCAAAAGACTTAGGTGCAATGATACCTCGAAGCACAATATGTTAAGCTACGGGCTTCAGAAGAAGTCAATCGTAAATCTTGCTTTTACGATTTAACACTGACTTTCAATTTGCATATGATCACAAGATTAACTTCCAGTACAATCAACCATGTTGAAGAATTTAAATGGACAAAATCACAGACCTGAATTTCGTTCTAGTATGCTTCAAAACCAGGTGATACTAAAACTTCAGAATTTCTCTCATTGATAGCCGTTGATACGTTTTTAGGTGAAATCTTCAGCTCAAGTGATTGTCCTCTTGAGGAAGTTTACTATTAAAGCATACTATGAAAAGCTTGATGCGAGTAACTAACTGCACCAACAGATGTAGAGATTATTTCCCAAGCGTATGGTGAGTTGACCTGAAGTGAGTGGGTATAAACAGTATCTCTATGATTTGTTTAATAGTAAATCTAAAATTCAAGATTATCTTTGATACAACAATTCAAAAGGAAAATTCAAAATTGATTGAAATTTCAAATTTTAGTGATTTTTCAAATTTCTAAAGTTTTTCTGAATCACCCCTTTCTTTCATATTCCACCATTCGATGAAAAATCAAAATAAGTGTTTATCTTTTTCTTTAGAAATTCAGTCATGTATGCAAGCGTCATTCACATTTCTCTTGACAGTAAGATGACGGCAAGTGTAAAACACGTGTCAAAGAAAGAATAAAAAGCAGCTGGTTGGAAATAACTTTTTGAAAAATTTCTGCTGGTAAGTTATATATTTGCCATCATAAACAAATTGAATTGCAGAACGTAAACATTGTAAACAAAAGGGAATCACATATAACAAACACGTGTTGATCAAGTGACCTGTAACCATAAACTCAAATAACGTCACAGACAGAAAACTTGCGTATCATGGCCCGTGGGGGGGGGGGGTAACTACCATATGTGCAGGGTGCAGGTACGAGGTGTGCCATTCTTTGGGGTGCCTTTGTTCGAGCAGAAAATAAATTTTGGGGTATCATTTTTGGTAAAATAACAACTTGTCATAAATTTTGGGATGTCATTTTAGAAAGATGACTTTTTAGGGTATTGATTTTTATCAAATTTCACTTACTTGCAGTTACTTGGTTAAAATTTTGGTTGGCTGTCACAATTTTAGGGTATATATTTTCAATGGCCTGTAAATTGGGGTATCATTTTCGCGAAAATTTATAAATTTTAGGGTGTGATTTCAGACGTCAAATGGCACACCCCCGTCACCCGCCTATTGAAGTTACCCCCCCGGGTATCATGGCGAAAACGAAACATCTCGGTCTGAAACTTCTGGTAAGGCATCCTAAACGACATTCGTCATCCAAAAGAAACCTTTGTTTCTCATCATCAAACACTTCCGTCAGTTTCACATTCAGATTAGTTCACTTCTGCGATCTTTTTCAGTTTCACTATTTTTTTCACATCACGTCATTCTGTATTAGTTGCTTCAAATAATTGAGAGAATGCTTGCAATTCTTTAAGCTTCTTCGAGCAATGGCGTTTTGAACGACAGCGATAGATACGGAGTGCTAGCTGTTGTGGAGGAGCTGAATCTCAATTATTCTTTTTTCAGGTACCTGAATAGAGTTTGGGATTTTGGTAGCTTTATATCCAGTTTAGGACCTATTTTGATCAATCCAACAAGTGGTCATTGCTAACACAAGACTGTAAGAATAAGTGGTAGTTTCAAAAACAGCAGTTACTTTGTTCTCAAACAATGCCAAAATCAAGTAACCATTGGAAGAAATTTGTAGGTAGAAACACCGCAAAACGACGAAAAAACAACAGCGAATGAGTCGGTTATATATATTTTTTGCCAATATTTCGTTCTGTCATGCAGGACTTCTTCAGGGCTATTATATGATAGTTACGTTTAAGATTTGAATATGCACAACGATTTGAATAGGAGAGGTTACATGTGATTGGTTAGATATGATGGCTACGCAGGGGCCCTGCCGGTTAGGTTAGGAGGGTTGCGTAAAGTGGTAATAATAATAAAAATAATGATAATGATAATAATAATAATTATCATAATAATGATAATAATAATGATAATGCTGATGGTAATGATAATAATAAGAATGATGATGATAATGATGATGATGGTGATGATGGTTATGATAAGTAAGATAGGCGGATGGGTAGAGTGTGTTAGTAGATACGGTTAGTATGGAATTATTTTGGAAGAAACCCTTTACGGTGGTTATCCCCAAACCACTGTCTGGTTGGTGTCACTCTGCTGTATCATCTCTCAACAAGGGAAACCAGGAAAATTCACCTTTGTTCGAATTGCGAAGCGATGGGCTACACAGGAGGTAACAAACGCAACTAGGTAGGCCACAGGGGATAGAGATACAAAACTGATCAAGAGAACAGTGGACAAATAAAGACTATTTTTGTTTTTAGCAACTATCATTTCCTAGTTTCCCTGTACTCTCAATGGAATCGTTAGAAGCTTCTTTTCTAGCCACTGTACCAGATCCCTTACACAAGTTACTTCTTCTCTAGCATAGGTTCCAAACTTTTATAAGGTCAGTGTAAACTTTAATAACTTTTCCCCTTGAACTGACTTCAAAAAAACTTTGGCCATTTCGCTGTATTCTTACCTTTGGACTTTTCGAAAATCTTCATTATTTTCAAAATTGGAATTTTTGCCTTTGTTAATTTATGAACGAAAAGAAAAATTTTCGAAATAGCCTTAAACCACAATAATTTCCAAACCTTTGAGAAAGCATGAAACAATTTTCAAGAACATCATAGGTTTATGGATGTCGACAAGATAGTATCAAGCAAAAGTCAGTCACTCTTCTTGGTTTGCAATTTAACAGTCTAATGGTATCACATTCTAAAATGAGTCTAAATATGACATACGGTGTGATTTGAAAATCTTTAAAGATATCTGAAAAGTCCAAGGGTAGGATCATAGACAAATTATTAAGGTTCTAGCAAACCATTCAGTTAAAAAGAAGTAGGTCATAGGATTAGTGACACCCACCTTATTACAGCGATTTAAAGATTTGGAACCTATGCTTTCTTTACTCGTTGCAAGAAGTTCGTCATGTCTAGTGGGTTATCAAAGAGATAGAAACTTTAACATATCATTTATAAGTATAATTCGATTGCAGTCCAACAGGAGTAATAAAGACCAGCAATGTTCACATCAATTTCTACCTCTTGTTTGTTATTAAAGTTTACAAAGTTTGATGTTCCTAGTTCAAATAGTTCAACTAAAATTAATAGTTGCAGAGTCGCTAAATTTTTGGCCTTCAATTAAACAATCTTTTCATTGCATCTTAAGGGATACGAAAGATATAGCTCATTAAAAATGCATGATGATATGAAATTTGTATTTGTACAATGGTCCTTAGAGCAAAGACTACCATATTGCAATGTAAATTAAGATGGCTAACTTGATCAAGATTTGTGAAGAAGCTAGAGTTGTAAATAAGTGCTGTGTTAAGTGATAAGATTCATATCCACGACGATTGTCTTAATTTTCAAATCAATGCTAAATGATTAATGATCTAAGGACGGAGAACAAGCAGACAAATTATTTGTCGGCAAAAATGTGTTTGTTCTTGCTTCTGTCATAATCAACAGATATCATATCACAGATGTTAAAACAAAGAGTTTCACAAACTTTACTTCCACACAGTAAAGGAGATTTAGACAAACCATCTATCTGAAATTGCTCAATATTTCTGATAAAACATAACATTTAATCATATTGTCATACAGCTGTCCAGTAAGCTTGACAGCTCAGTAATTCAAAATGATCAACACATCTTACTCGTTTCATGCTCTCGGTTCTTTCACTATATTTACTGATTGCAAAAGTTCAAAATATTTTCAAATATTCATCTGTAATCTCAAATTTGCAGAGGACAATTGTGCAACAAAAGAGGATTACCCAGAAGGCTGCTAATTTATTGTAAACATATGTACAATGTCAATTGTCTTGCTTGTTTTCATATATAATGCATCAGTTAAAAGCCGATTTTCTTGAAATTGCGTTTTAAGGTTGAGTCCTAGCAACCAATACCAGATCTTTTGAGACCTCTTTTTGAAGCAACAAGCATTGTATCGCCACTTAGATATTCTCACCCGTTTAGAATACTTGATTGTTTATAACAGCTTGATTTTGTCACGTCACTCCAAATTTAAAATCAGTTTATGTTTGAGGAAGACTTTCACAGCAAAGGACTCTCGTTTACTGATAATGTACAAGCAAATGATCGGTTTAGGATAGCACTAACTGTACCTACCATTCCAACGCAGGATAGCATTGATATTTTTAGCTGGACTTATCCAAGTCTCACTTTCTTTATCAGTAGACTGAGATAAAAACGGGAAAAGTAAATAGCGCTGTGGGGGAATAGAGAAGGAGTTCACAGATAAAGAAAGTGAGACTTGGACAAGTTCAGTTTTTGGCAAGCTCTGAATAATCATCGTAATTATGCAATAGACGATTACGCTAAAGATGGCGGCGAGGAACTTTTTACCAAGATGCATTGCGTTCTACCTACGAATCCTTAACGATTCCATAGGAATTCGATTAAAGAACGCAATGCATCTCGGTAAAAAGTTCCTTGCCGCCATCTTTAGCGTAATCGTCTATTTCAGATGATGCGTTTGATTTCCTTGTAATTACTTCATTTCTAAATGGAACTTTCAGTACTTAAAATGTAGAATGACATACTCCTTCTCTGGAGATGCCTCACAGTTCATACCCGAAAAAATTTAATAGCACTTTATTGGCATACTTGGGCAACATAATTTCATGCTAAATGAAGTTCAGTTTACAAATTTTTCGTTCCTGAATACAATTTTATTGTTTTAGATGTGGAATGAGATAACCATTCTTGAGTGTATCAGAGAGTTTATACCAGATAAGCATTGATTGTACTTTATTGGCCATGTTAGATCCTATTAGTAAACAAAAAGGAAGTTGAGGACACACCGTTCTCATTCCTAAGTGCAATATTGACTGCTTCAAATAAGAAATAATATATTTCTTCTGAAATTCTACCTAGAAGGTTTCTCCTCGATAAGTATTGATGATACTAGATTAAACATGCTAGAAAAAAGTTGATTGATAAACAAAAGTTCAAGACACATTTGTTTTGCTCTACTGGATGAGCCAGAAAAAAGTGCCCACTTTTGAAAATTCATAGCACCAAGACTATTTCACGGATCTGAATCATGCAAATTCTAGTTAAAAGTCGAAAGATCAAAGTATTTTTGTGATTTTTTCTCGCTGTCCTACCAGCACTAGAAGAATTGGTAAATTCAACTTGATAAACATTTCATGGTTGCAAAATGACGGAAACGGTCCTAAAACATTGATCAAATCGTAAGGACTCGAACAATAGGCCATGAGCGTGCCACCTCGAACAATAGGCCATGAGCGTTCCAAATCGAACAATAGGCCATGAGCGTTCCACCTCCCTCAAGAGTTATAAGACACCGATTTTCAAACAAGAACAAAAGATTTTCAATCCCAAGGCAATTAATGCCTAGAGGATTTCTCTCACCCATGAGAAGTTGCATTTCCTTCATTATTCTGTGCGAGAAGTCATTTACGAATTGATCGATGTTTTAGACAATTTTTCAATCATTTTGCAACTATGAAATTTTTGTAAAGTTGGATTAACCTATATTTGTAGTGCTGGTAGGACAGCGAGAAAAATTACAAAAATACTTTGATCTTTCGGCTTTTAACTAAAATTTGAATGATTCAAATATGTGAAGTAGTCTTGGTGCTATGAATTTTCAAAAGTGGGAACTTTTTTCTGGCTCACCCGGTATAATGCAACTTTGACTGCTTCGAATAAGAAACATCCGCAGTCCTTCCTAGTGGCTTACCCTTTGATAAGGATTGATTATGCTAGATTAGCTATGTAAGAACAACAACAATTAACAGATGATAGTTCAATACATATTCTTTTCATTCCAACATGCAATGGCTGAGTGATGTTGTACATATGCAGTACTATTTAGTAGCTTACTCCTTGGTAAGCAATGATAATACCAGATCAGCCATATAACGTCAACATGAATTAATAAATAGAAGTTCAGTCCAAATTTGTTCGTTCCTAAATGCAACGTTGAGTGCTTCAAAAAATAGAGTGAAATACTTCATCTGAAGGACTAAGAATATTAGAGCAGCATCAAGTAGTACATGGAAGTTATTCATTGCACATTTGTTTCGTTCCTAATTGCAGTTTTCATTGCTTCAAATATAGAGTGAAATACTTCATCTGAAGCACTATTTAATTGCTTATTCCTTGATTAGTATTGTTGATACTGGATAACTATATTAGAACAACATCAAGTTCTACATAGAAGGTCTGTGCATATTTGTTTCGTTCCTAAATACAACTCTGATTGCTTCAAATATATAGTGAAATACTTCATCTGAAGCACTATTTAGTTGCTTATTCCTTGATTAGTATTGTTGATACTGGATAACTATATTAGAACAACATCAAGTTCTACATAGAAGGTCTGTGCACATTTGTTTCGTTCCTAAATACAACTCTGATTGCTTCAAATATATAGTGAAATACTTCATCGGAAGAACTATTTAGAAGCTTACTCCTTGGTAAACATTTATGATACTGGATTAACTATATCAGAACAATATCAAGTAATACATGGAAGTTCATTCCACATTTGTTCCACTAAATGCGACTATGATTGCTTCAAATAAAGAATGACATAATTCCTTTACAAAGTAACCTATCAATTAATTCCCTGATAAACATTGATAGAACTAAACGATCAATTTAAGAACAACATCATACCATTTGTAATGAAGTGCAACATTACCATGCCGAAGTAATAAAGCATTGTCAAATAGCAATGTTGTAATGATCTGGATATTAAGAATTTCAACTTACCTCGCAAAGGCAGTAATAACAACGACAGTGATATAGATGTATTAATCAGCTGATTTGTGTAATTGTGTGTGAAACTAGACCTGCAGCACTTGGACGTTGTGAAATGCTCGTTTAGCAACAAAACCAGTATTGGAAAATAGTCCAGCAAATGCACCTGTGTTTATTGAAGCATCGCTTAGTTTAGAAGAAGAAACGACTCGACTCACTCACTCACTCAAATCCACGCGCACTTCCATGCTTTCATTCCCGTAGAACAATTGGCTGTCTAGAATACGATTCATTGTTAGCGATCAACACAAAACAATGGCCTTATCAAATTAAACAAAGAGCTTTTCAACGTGCTGTTTATCTTACGAACAGGTGGCATTGTGGTCTGCTCTAATAAAGAATGCAGCTAACAATGAGCCGCTCAGCCCACGGCCGTCAAAATGGATTAAAACATTGGGGTTTCCAAAGAGCAATGTCAAAATTTCGAATCGACGCTGTTAAAAGCTGGTCTGGACCAAGATTACAATGTAATCAGTCTTATAAAATTGTATCTGACAGCCATGACACGTGTAGCTAAGGAAAAAAGGACTGTATTGGAGTCTCTTTAGTTTATGTATACCCGCTATGGGATATAGTTATGTCTATTCCCTTTTAGATATTAACTATTGTTTCTCTCTTTATTGTATTATTGTTTAATTCGTTGTCTCTTACCAAATGAAGTATCCTCTCTCGAAAAGTAAACAAGACTTTTCATGTTGATGGAAGTTCATTTCAAATCTTATATGCTGCTCCATTGAAATGAGTTTTAAAGAACTTCGTACCAAGAAACATTCTGCCAAGAACATATCAATGATCTACTATTAACAGACAATTTCTTCTTAAGTTGCCCTTCCTATTCCTACGCAACGAATTTCTACGCAACGAATTTCTTCAAACTGGTTTATCTATCAAGACACAAGCAATGACTTTCATATATCAACAGCTTGAATTTTTAGTCACAAACAGACATGTCTTTGAAGCAGATCTAAAATTTCAGTAAAGGAGTTTGATTGTTTTGACTGCCACTCAAAACAAAAAGCACGTGTTTTCACTGGCACTCAAAACAAAAAGCACGCCGACAGTTACATGAATTGATAACTTTCAAACTGTTTGCTATACCGGGTGTCACAAATGTATTAGTGTTTGCCAATTAGTGCAATCAAGGGTTGTGAATCGCTTGCAGTATAAACTAAAGATCAATTTGCAGCAGGAAAGCAGACTTACACATGTACACTCATATAACAAAAATCTGTCAAACAAGATTTTCAGACGATATTATTTGGAGGCTTCTTCAGAAAAGCATTTGAAACAAACAAGAAACAGTCATAAGATCTCGTTCAATTTTGCAGATCTAGAATCAAGAAAAAACGGCATCTATTAAATTTTGGGAACTTGTTATATAAGTGACTCATAAGCGATGAATCCACCTTATCACTAGAGAATAGGAGATTGAATCTGTAATTGTAGAATTTTACCTGCAGTGAAGAAAATATTTATGACATTAGCGGAGATATGTGATTGTGCTTTAGTCATTATGTATGAATCATACCGGGTGAGTCAAAAAAGTGTTGGTGTTTGTAACACAGTCATCGGTCAATAGACAAAATAGGCTGAGATTTGTTTACACCTGCATCAAGTCAGATGGTCAATTTCTTGATAAGACATCTTTTGAATACTTTAACATATATCGCTCCATGAAAACCTATGCCATGAATGAAAGATTTAGTGCCGGGTGAGTCAAAAAAAAGTTTACGTGCTTGGCCAGCTGTCGAGTAGAAAATGTGTACCCGATATTCAAAACTAGAATTTTAATCTATTAGTGAAGTGCTAACTTTGACTGTGCTCACACGATGCCGGCACATTTTGAAAACGGTGAAAAATTCGACGGATAGCCCTCCCGTTCACACGAAAACGGCACATTATTTTGCCGGCAGATTTTGAAAACGGTAGATTTTGAAAATGGAGCTTTAACCCACATATTTTGGAAACGGCATCGTGTAAACACCTGAAAATGATGAGAACAGAACATTTTTAGACACTTTTGGAACGAGACGGATCGACTCTTAGGGTGTAGGTAAGCTTCTTTGGCATCAAAGTGTTGCAACGAGTTTTTGCCGTCTATGTTCCTACCGTTTTCAAATTGTTCTGGTATCGTGTAAACGCTAGCTCAAATTTTGGAGCCGTCATATTTTTCACCGTGTTCAAAATGTGCCGGCATCGTGTGAACGCAGTCTTAGATCAGAAAATTTTGTTTGGTAAAATCATTCATCTTTAAGACGCAAAGATTAAAAAAATGTCTGTACGCGGCATGTACGGGAATCGAGAATTCAACTTTCCATTCTTGTCTATGATTTACTCGCTATTGATTACAAGAATAATCTCCAAATCCAAATTAGCCTTTGATTGATAGATGAGCATTTAGTTTTAAATATCGTCGACAGCTCTGCTAAACGTGAAACCATCTTTATTTTTACTCATTCGGCATTACGCTGAAACTTCCCAAGGATGTGGTCACATGGCTTGAAATTGGAAAAACGAATCTTAGCAGATTTTGCTCATTGTAACGGGCATAGGTTCCAAATCTTTAAATCTACGAAAAAAGGTGAGTGTAAAATTCAATGACCTATTTCTTTAAAATGAATGACTTGAAAGAAACTTTAGCCACTTTTCTATGATTCTACCGTTGGACTTATCAGAAATCCTGATTATTCGTCGAAATTACGGCCTCTGTTCTATTTCAGCTCACTTTATGATGTGACGTCATCAAATTTCTAAATCACATTCCAGAAGAGTGAGGGAGTTTTGCTTGATACCATATTGTAGGCATCCATAAACTATGGTTTTCTTGAAAATTATTTGATCTCTCGTCAAGAGGTTTAGAAATTACGACAGTTTTAAGTTTTTTTCGAAAATTTTCTTGAAAGAAGAAAAATACTGCAGTTCTGAAAATATTGAAGATTTCAAAAAGTCCAACGGCAGATTTTCTTTAAAGTAATTCAAGTTTCTTTGAGGCGGCTCAGTTTAAAGAAATAGGTCATACAATTCTACACCCAGCTTTTTAAAGATTTGAAACCTATGCTATTGTAACGTCAATAGATGCAATTGATGACTTTGACAAAAGAAATGTTAACTCAGATACCGAAATTTATTTCATTAAATTCAGTCATATCGTTTGAGAGATTTGAGCGATTCTGTACGAAAGCTGTTTTTGAAACGCCCTATGAAAAGGCTGCGTGGACTCAACAAATCATGACGACATAGTAGTAGATAAGATTTACTGGTGTGATTTATCAGTGTTTAGAAAATAGCAATTTTTGTGGAAATGGTCCATAACCATACATGAATAAATCGACTGCGTCCATTGAATAAAGGCTAGTCTCTATCGCTTATCAACACGAAAACTGAAATGGGACGTTTACATGACTACTCACCATACAGCCTTCAGATCGTCGCAAAAACAGTGCAAGAAACTTATGGTACTTTCTGTTGCTCTCTTCCTTCTTCTCATCATTCCATCTATTCCATATTGTTTGATGCCAGTATCCCTCTGCCACAGTAGCGATCTGCTTGTCTGTCCATTGCTGTTCTTCTTCCTCATTGGTACTGGTACTGCACTTGTCACTTCCTTGATTTTGTCATACCAGCTCATCCTTGGGCAATTTTGATTTTGTCATACCAGCTTTGCTTCTCTTTCCATCTACAAACCCTTCTGAAAATATTCTTTGACGTTATTTTGCTATATCGAATGCTGAAAATGTCTGAGTTTCCTATGTTGATCAGTCTTCTTTGCAGTGGTGGACTTAAGGGGGGAGGGTGGGGTTTATTCATTCTTTGTAGCACTTTCTTGTTTGTTATTGTTGTTCTAACGCTGACGTTTCGAAATTTGAAAATTTCTCGAGCAAACCTTTTATATGTTTGAACTTGTTTGGGACACTGATATCATCAAGTTTGTAAATCGTGAACCATAAAAAGTGACAGACTTCTACTTAAAACTGTATTTTGGACCGTTATGAGAGCAATCGACACGTTTAAAAGCTGGCCCGTGCCAGGTCAAAAATATCATCTATTGTACTCGACAATTTTGACACATCCGGTTTCATTGCATAGCTAAAGAAACAATGGATTTGTGGGCCTTTCTTTAGCCTACTTATAACGCCTACGAGATAAAGCTATGTCTATTTCCTTTAGACAATGGTTGTCTTGAAAATTCCGTAATCTTTCCTCCATTAATTCTAAGTGACAAATGTTTAAAGTTGTTTTAAAAATTGAAAAGCGTTGTAATTTTGAATGTAATTAAGATGTAATTTAACGATGGACTTAAGGTTAATTCTTTAATTTTCCTAGCCATTCTATCCAAAGAATGGTGTGAGAATGGCGTGATAGCCATTTAAAGTATCTTTTGTGAGGAATTGGTAATTATGCTCCAACACACTGGCTCAAAATTATGGTTAATTGGTCACTAACGGCGAGGAAGATCATTTTCCTGTTTTGCACAAGATGGAGTGTACAGATCAATCAACAATTAGATAATAAAGCTATTAAATTTCAGAGCTCAAAGCTTCCCTGCCAAAGAGAACAACGATGATTACTTTTAGATGGCATCGAATTACTCTGTGTACCAGAGCCTTTAAAAATTTATATACGACATTAAGGGATTTCAAATACCGGGTGAGCCAGAAAAAGCTCCCACTTTTGAAAATTCATAACAGCAAGAGCATTTCACAGATTTGAATGGTTTCAATCCTAGTTATAAGACAAAATGTTGAAGTATTTTGTGATTTTTCTCCTTGTCTCATGAGAGCTACAAATATGGGTAAATTCAACTTTACAAATATTTCAATTTCATGGTTGCAAAATGACTGAAAAATGGCCTAAAACATCGACTAAAATATAAATGACTCCTCGCACAGAATAATGACGGAAATGCAATTTCTTATGGATGAGAGATATCCTCCAGACATTAATTGCCATGGGATTGAAAATCTTCCGTATTTGATTGAAAATCGATGTCTTATAACTCTTGAGGGAGGTGAAACGAACATTGCCTATTGTTCCGTGTGAATAGAGTCCTTACGATTTGATCAATGTTTAGGCCCTTTTTCCGTCAGCTTGCAACTATGAAATTTTTAAAAAGTTAAATTTACCAATACTTCTAGTGCTGGTAGGACAGCGAGAAAAATTACAAAAACACTTTTTGATCTTTCCGCTCTTAACTAGAATTTGAATGATTCAAATCCGTGAAGTAGTCTTGGTGCTATGTATTTTCAAAAGTGGGAACTTTCTTCTGGCTCACCCGGTATGTTTAAAGGTACCCGGGGTAGTATCGAATTGACAACGAATCTTGCCAATATTCTGCACAAAAAATCCATTGCTTTCTTCTTCAGTGTTCAACGGAGTCCTCTTGCTCTGAATTCTTCAACATCTGCTGCGGCGGAGGGCCACGGCTTCGAGGCCAAAACCGCCACATGCAACCTGATGGCTGTGTGTACAGCAGATGAAGCTTGGAAAGCTTGATCTTTGCGTTTGTAGTCTATTCATTATTTCTTCTGGCAAAAGACCTGTCGCAAAATTGAGTTTCCATTGTTCTGTTCCTTACACGTTGAATGAATGAACAGGAGGCATTTGATTGCTAGTTTCACCTGTCGCTATTCTTTAGATCTTTTCTTGTAGGCCATTTAAAACTAAAACACGTGTAAAAATCACAATAACCTGTTTTGTCAGAAAGAGGAGCAATTAATAAGTCTAGAGAAACAGAGAGAATACATTTTCACCTGCTAAACCACGTTTAGATCATTCTAAATGAACTCTCAAGATGGTGCATGTCATTATTCATTGTACTCAAAAGCATGATATCCTCTACATATCAAAGACTTCATCCCTTCTTTCCTCTGGGAGGTGGGCACTAGGGTACTGGTGGGGTTTATAAGGCAGCGGTATATACCGGGTGAGTCAATAAAAACGCCAGGGTTTTGAAAAAATCCTGCTCCCTGAACATCAAAGCAATGATATTGAAAACTGTCTTGTTTTATCGCCGATATATCAAATTAAGTTCAGTAATTTACCCGCTTTGGTCGGCCATTCCTTCCCGTTGAAATAGGAGATTTTCTGCAGAAACCCCTTTTCGAAAACCTGCAAATTCGAGCGAAAACAGCAAGCAACATTTCCCTTTGTTCTCCATCCTAGCAATAATGACTCTTGGATGCTTTCATGTATTTTGTCCTCATGGGAGAATGGAATCCCCGTGAATAAGTCATTCACACTAGAGGGAAGACTTTTCAATCCGCCAATAGGAAAGCATGTACTAAAGGATGCTGAAAGTCATCGATGTGAGGTAAACACATGAGGGAATTTTGCTTGTAATGTTAGCACGTTTTTTAAGGCTTCTGAAAGGGATTCATTTTAGAAAATCGCTTACAGAATCTGAACAGAGTGACCGATTTTAGCCAGAAAAATTTCGAAGAATAATTGAACATGTTAGCTATTCAATCAGGTATTGCAAATATCATTGCTTATATACTCTGGGAGCAGTAACCTTTCAAACGCCGGGCGTTTTTTTTTTTTGAATCACCCGGTATTAATCAGTTTTAGCTTTCAACATCCAAGTATCCAGTGTCAGCCCTGAGCTATTTCAAAAGAAAAGTAAAGTGGAGTCATTTTTTTCAGACAGCGCTCCTCTCTAGAAAGGCATATAATCAGGAGGGCTTTATAATTCCGTCATCCCCTGAGCTCACCCGAAGGGAGGGGGGTACTTCACTATAAATTCATACGGAATGTGCACCGCAAGGATTTCTGTTACGACCCAATCCCAGAGACTTGGTCTAATATTGATACCAAATCCCAGAATATATGTCAGATGTTGATACCCAATCCC
Organism: Aurelia sp. 3 sensu Dawson et al. (2005); assembly: GCA_964020215.1. Lineage (NCBI taxonomy): Eukaryota > Metazoa > Cnidaria > Scyphozoa > Semaeostomeae > Ulmaridae > Aurelia > Aurelia sp. 3 sensu Dawson et al. (2005). The sequence goes on along the minus strand of OZ026573.1, from coordinate 1,627,662 downwards.
AGAATTCAACCGTTGTTTGCCACCAAGATTTGAATTTTCGAGGCCTGGGAATGCTCGAAAAAATTATCCAGTTATACTTTCATTCAATACCCATTACCAGAATTTAGAGTATAACAGTAAACCCCAATTCCAGAAAATTCCAACGTGAAAGTATACCCCAATCACGGCAATTTTCCAGTAAAAGTGTATCCTAACCCCAAAACTTTCAGGCCAAAAACTACCCAAAACTGGCGCATATCCCCGTCTTACCCCAAAGTGAAGTACCCTCCCCGGGGATGATAATAGACCTTTTAGCTATTCTAAAAAAGAGCCTGGATCGAGCGTTATTTTCATACATTTTTATGTGTAGGGCTCGATCGAGTGGCGTCAGAGCTTTCGAAAATTCTACAAAATGTTGCAAAACATAGTTCGACTCTGATTCTTTCTTAGAATAGCTAAAAGGTCTATTGTGATGAAAAGGAGAGCAAGGAGAGCAATAGTCATGGACACTTAGACCCCGTTCCCACAATGCCGGTACAAAAACTGTGCCATATTGGCCTCCCGTGTACATTATACCGGCATTGTTTTTGCTTGAATATTGCACAAAAAGAATACGGCATGCTAATTGGCTTCGTCTTTCAACCAGCATTGTGCAGGCAGCAAATACGGCATAATTTCATGTCAGATTCACCGAGGTGATAATTGGGCAAAAAGAGAGCATGCGGCTTGACAAATCCTCACTCTGCGCATGGTCAGAACCTATCTGTTCAGTTTGTGCCGGTATAGTGTAAACGTCGATTCTGTTTGAACCGCGTAGCCAATACGGCACAGTTTTAGGCCTTATTTGTTTCGTACCGATATAGTGTAAACGGGCTGCTACTCAAGCTAATCCCTAATTTGTCCTTTCCTTCTTATGACAATGACTGGCTTTGTTAAAATAGGACCAATAAATTAGCCTGCGTGCAGACTATTCCCGAGAAAAACATATAATCTGCGTAACGCCGCCCACTTTGGAGCAGTGAGTGTTTCAGCATTTATCTGACAACAAAGAGGAAGTATTGTTGATTGTTGTAACAGCCAATAACATCGCTTTCCTGCAGAACGAGGAAGCAATCAGATTTGAGAACGGCTATCGTGTGATTAAACCTCAGGTTTCGCTTTGTTCTCTTAGCAAATCACGTTAACAGCAAAATACTTTGGAACTTTAACGGGAGTACAAAGACCAGCAGCCTTTGCAATCGTTGGTTTTTTGTGAATTTCGTACAGTCAGTTATTCTGGAAGCTGTGGAGAGCAAGTCACCGATTTTACGCAAAGCATGCTGGTCTTTGCACTCCCTTTAAGTACCCTACGATAGACAATATATAGGCGCTAATTGGAACGGACCATTGAAACTGTTATTGAAATTAAATGCTGACTCATACAATACGCAACATTGAGCTGTGTTGCGCTGTTGCGCGGACTATACCTTCTCTCTGGGTATTGTCTGCAGTCAGGCTACCAATAAATACGTCTGGAGAATACATTCTCAGTTGTAAACAATGGTTTAGATGTTTGTTCTTAGATGTCTTCTCTATGTGGTACTTGGCAGTAGTAAGTGTAAATATTGATGATATGTTGTACCTGGTCCTTACAGGGTCTAATCCTTACTCAAGCGCTTTCATCTAAATCGCAATGAATTGCTTTAATATTTGAAGGCATTGTGACTCTAGCGTACAAGGGCAGACTTCGTAATACATTAGAATCAGTTGCTTTGGTTCACACCTCAATTGAAAGTATTAGCGAATGCAGACAAAAGAAATTCTCTCCAGCAGTAATTAAAAACAAGCATAGCCGCAAACTTGCCCTGAAACCAATACGGCATCTCGCTTGGTGTGGGCGAAGGGACATTTTTAAGAGAAGTTATGTGCTTATATAACGAAAGAAGAAGGGCAAATCTATAATTCTGTCTGGCGAACTTTTTTATTTGATTCAGGAGCTGAGGAGTAACTGTTTACATTTGAGTAGCAAACATGCAAGAATTGTAAAGCCCCCATGATATTTGTCACACAACAACGTCCATTTCTGGCTCCTTGTCTGCCCACGTAAAACAGCAAACAGTTATTGTAACGTCGATCCCCGTTAAAAATGAGATTATTCCTTCTACACAAGAGCCAGGATTCAAGAACAAGCTTATACTTCCTCATTCAAGAGCCAGAATTCAAGTTCTTGAATCAGGGACGAGTAAAAACTTATTTCTTGAATTATGGTTCTTAAATTAGGGTGTGTAGACCTGGTTCTTGAATTCTGGTTCTAAAATAAGGATGTCTAAAGCTGGCTCTTGAATTCTGGTTCTTAAATTAGGGTGGTTTGGCTCTTGGTTCTTGGTTTTGGTTCTTGGTTCTTGAATCTTGAATTAGTGACTCCCTTTATTGCTTATTTATTGCTTGAATCAATCAAATTCATATCATTTTTTATACCTTAGTTATCAATATCGGCACCTTTGATGCTAAGAAATTTATCTTTGAAGTTCAAAACTGTGATCAACCGCTATCACTTGGAGTTCCAACAAGAATAATTCTTCTTTTTGAAGATAATGATAACGAAAATGGAATAGAAAGCAAAATTTACGTAGGCAGTTTGTCCGGACTAACATATGGGCATACAAATCCGTTGACATCATGCACTCTTTCAAAGACAATCTCGGAGCATACTGCGTTTTCATGCTGTTCATGTTGTGACCCCCTCTTGTCATTTTGCATTTTTCCTCATTCAAGTTCGTTTTTCACAATCGGTCGGTGAACCGCGCACATTCAGTCAAATTCTATAGTGGTGGGTGCATCGTGCAAGGGCGGGGCCTCCCATCAGTGACTGGTTTATTTTGAATTGATAGATATTGATTCAGCGCAGTCAAATTCAGTGCATTTTCAAACTATATTGATTGTTTAACGGTAAGCGTTGCCAATGCGTCAAACTAATGCTTGCGACTTCAAAAATGAGGGATTCTTATTTTTAGAGCGAGCAGTTTTGGGAGAATGAATCTAAATTAGAAGCCCCGACTTCAGAGGCGGGTCCAATAAATTTTTTTGACCATCATCTTCATTTTCTCCGAAAAAATAGGCAACACCCTACTATCTAAATTTATGTCAGTAGGCATCCCCTTCTAAAGTAATAGCATATGTTGAATTACACGAATAGGACATTTTTTAATCAAAACTAGGTGCTTGATGGAACTTTTCCCTTCATAAGTTCAAATTCCATTGGATTTCTATAGCACCCTACAGGTTCTTGGGGATCTGCCAAATGTTAAGAAAGTTGCCAACACAATTTTTACAGGAAATTCTTCAGATATGGCAAATTCTCGTTGCTTTTCTTGCTCCTGGGCTGGACAGAATCACTGTCTCCGAGGATGACTCATGAAAATTTGCAAAAAGTGATAATCGTATCACGAAGAATGTTTCAGCATTCAAAATCTAACAGCGTTAGGCCTGATTTCCACTAGGCGGAATATTCCGCTCGCAACGACCTCTTCCAGCCATCTGATTGGCTTGCGGAAAAGCGACGTCGTTCAAAAGAAGAAACCCATTCAACTTTCGAGAGGAATCGTGCTTTGGAAACAATGGAAGATTTTGCGAGAGGAATTTTCTACCTAGTGGAAAGTGGGCTTTACAGAGCCATTGCCATCCAAAATGTTTCGTGAGCACGTTGAAATTTCAGACCCACTGATAGTCAAATTTGGCCTAAAAGGAGACATCGTAGTACATTGCAGTCAGTTGATTGGAGTTGGGCGTCATTATCGGTACGATTAGTGGATACTTTTTCCTAAAGCCGGATCTCCACTAGGCGGAAAAATGTCGAGCCGCGAAAAGTAAAACGTATTCCAACTATTCGCGGCTGGACATTTTTCCGCGGTGACAATTCGATCAGCCAATTAGATTTGGTGCTTGATTTTGAAATCTGGTTTCTCAATATTCAGCGTGGGAAGATTTGGGTTGAAATCAGGACACGAAACATAAATAATAAAAACATGTTTCGTCTCTAAAATAATGTTTGATTCTTCTGATTATTTGATAACAACAAGGATCGAAAGCTAAGCAAATTAAGGAGTTAACCGTTTCGCGCATGCAGCAGGTTTTATTGAATCTACAACCTGTTGGCGGGAAGAAAGTACCTTTGTTGTATCAACACATCTGCTCTTTGTTTGGGCAGGTCTTCAAATTTACAATTCTTTTTGAGATTGTTTACGTAGGAAACAACTTGTAGGCAAGAGCTGTATCAATGGCTCTATGGTCAAATGAACAATCAATATAATAGCCCGATCAAGTGCTCAAATATTAGACGCAGACAATCGTTTGTTATTAGGTTCTTGTTTATTGAACAGGTACGACTTTTGACTGTTGTTGCTAAATTGGCCTCGGTAGAGCGCGTGCATTTTGTTGTCACCACCAAATTCTGCTAATTTTGGCCTGTTTTTCTGACGGCTGCCTGATGGTTATGACTGCTGTCTTTAGCATCGTAGAAGCAAGGAAACATGTTGTAGGTTTCTATTTCTGGAGTAAATCTCAGGTTCACAGAATTTAAAAGGAACAGAAATTAATACCGGTAAATCCTACGGGTTAAAAACTTAACGGAATAGACGATGCGCACCATTTATACACCCCCCAGTAACGACTCCGCCGGACATTTAAAGAACAGCGGGGAAATTATGAAACTATACATTTTCAGCGGGGATTGAAAATATCGTGACGGGGAATGAAACCTTTTGGCTACTCTCCTCCGCGAGGTTTCTTTAATGTTTTTCTTTATTAGTTCCTTTGTTCTGTGGTCCCTTTTGGCTATTATCTGTGATGGAACTTGTATAATTTTTGATGGGGAAACAAACATTTCAACGGGGAAGCAACAGAAACAAGGCGGGGAGAGTGCTTTAAACTCAAACTTGGCGGGGAAACACACTTTCCTGGGGGTCATACTTTTACCTTGGCGGGGCAGCGCTTCAGCGGGGTCGTTACTTGGGGGGGGGGTGTATTTATGCAGAGCATTTTTGAATTACGCTCTTCAAATTATTCTTTAAGAAGTGAAAATAATTTGGCCCATTTTAGGCCTAGACTAATCAAACTACTATTGGGTCCAAAAGTCTTAAGTGCATTGGGCCACAGATTTGAAATGGCTTATCTAGTGAACTAAAATCAGCAGAAAATCTGGAAAGCTTCAAGGTTTTGATGAAAAAAATGGGATGGTCCCAACTGCAAAATTTAGTGCCTATACTTGCTTTCCAACTTTTTTGTAAATTTAGAAAATATTAACTTTGTCTCTTTTGAATATTCGATTTTGATTAGTTAATTAATTATATAGTTAATTATTAATTATTAATTATAATTTGATTAATTATATGTGATATGAGACCAATTTAACCGTGTCGATTCCCTTCAATTGTTTCCTTGCCTGAAAGAGTGAATGCATGCTTGTTGAGTTGGTTGCTTATTTTGGCTTCCATGCATCCAGGGCCTCTTTTAAGAAATCATAACTTGCAGGGCATGCTTTTGAAAGCCGAGATTGGCACTAACGAACGTGCACTCGTTCTAAATTAGGTTGCACTTTCTGTTGCCTGTAGTTTAGTCGTTTTCTGTTTATAATTGCGGGTAATAGAAAGCCTAGGTTGCAAATTTTGAAGACGTTCTTACTGTATTTTTACTCAATATGATAATCTCTTTAGGAAATCGCTTACAATGCACTGCAGCAGCCTCTCCCTGTCGAAATATCAAATTGCTAAATGACTGCTGCACCCGTCATTACCAAAAGGGGCCAAACGGCTTGCTTCACAATTTCTTTTTCAGTGAACTCTAATACAACGAGCTCGTTCAATTTTGACTGCGTTTGTCATTGCTATCATATCTGCTCTTACATACATCTATTGCATAGATTTTGCCACAGTAACACCTTTCTCTTTAAAGCAGTGTATACAGATCGTCATAGAGAGGTCTGCCTTATCAAAATATAGCGCGAGAAACATGAAGGATCTCTATGTGCAAAAACTGACATTAGACCATACGAAAAAAAGTTGTTTTGTACACTGGTCCAAAAGCCTGGATGGAATAGTATCCCACAGCTCATCGGAGACACCGAATCCATTGTGCGATTCATAAAACATCTGAGATTTAACCTTTTCAGCTAATATATAAAAGTTTTGCATGAATCCATGGTAGGCCAGTACATAGGGGGAAGGGGGCTGATGAAACATATTTGAACTTATCATTTGTAATCTTATATTGTAATTCAGTTTCCTTTTCGTTTTATATGTTAGCTGAATGGATGTCGTGCTGCAATAAGATTAAATGAAATGAAACAAGAGATATTACTATCTTAAGATTTGCGACCTTAACGTCTGCTTATATCTGAAGTTTGAACGTAAATGCTTTGCGCATGAAATCCCTTATCTGGGTGTCCTATCATCATTCGCAGTCCGCCTTTTTAGCTGCGTCAGTTGATTTCAATACCAATTCAACTGACATTGTCGAACAATTGTCCAACGCTTTGACAAATAATCAAACTGGAATGTTGTTTTGCAGCAGTTCTGCTTTGACTCGCGTAGTTGCAGTGCAGGGCCTAACAGAACGATTTTCTTCGATTTTCTAGAGAAGAGCGACCTGGCCATGATCTTGCATCTCCTTGCGGTAGGAGCGCACGAAGGTGAGTGTTGGCCAAAAGAAAAATTTCAACTTTTGCAAGGTTAGAAATCAACATTTTCCTTCACCAGTTCTTTGAATGGACACAGCAACTTTGTAGAGATGCTGCCGTCCTTCCAAAACGTATCGAACTTAACAGTTGAAATTTCAGCATTAACTATCACTCAAATTCGTTCGCTTCTACTTCGCGTGGCTTTCTGCCCTTGGTTGCTTCCACGACGATAGTGAGTCCTTTCGAGTTCGAAGATCCTATGATCCTGGAAGTTTGCTTCATCAACCGTACTGCAAGCAAACTCGTTTCAAAACAAAGAAAATGTTTCTTCTGAACGTTGCAGATGTGCGCACGCAAATGAGACCGTGCCTTTTGCGTCGGCTGTGTCTGTTTTGCGTCCTTTGAACGTAAGCCAGCACTTTGCAGTTTACCCATTGATCTATTGTTCAGCCTTACCAATGTTCAGCCATCCGCGCTATAGTCCGAGTTTGCTTTCAGTGCATTTTAAAGATTTGCATGCTGCTCCGCAGCGCAAATCAATGAAATCTTATAGTTCGTCCTTCGCAGAGGCACATGTGCAGTTAGATTTACAGGAACAAGTCCGGGGTTGGTATGTTTGGTAATAAAATGCAAAATTTTACTGTTGTGATCGTTCTTCGTGCTTTTACCACCATTTTGTATATTTTCTCTGCGAAATCGCGAAGTTGAATAAGCGATCAGAGGATATTGACGTCATACGAGCAAATGATCAGTGCTTTTCTGACGTCACGCCCAACGAAAACGAGGTCACCCTATTGTCTATATTTGCCTCTTAATCGCTGCTAGCCTCCTTATCGCCTTGTGATGAAAACATGGTGACAATGTTTGGCCTAAATTCACAGAATGCTCAACTAGTGTACAGTTGTTACAAACGTCAATATGAGAAAAGAATTTCATACATCACGGCAGAAGTTGGTAAGTTTGCTTCCTAGCATTAAATCAACTAACCCCAGACTTGTCTTTTAACCTTATCACAAGGGGACACTCAGCATACCAGGTGAGCCAGAAAAAAGTTCCCACTTTTGAAAATTCATAACACCAAGGCTACTTCACGGATTTGAATCATTCAAATTCTAGTTAAAAGCCGAAAGATCAAAGTAATTTTGTCATTTTTCTTGCTGTCCTGTCAGCACTACAAATATAGGTAAATTCAACTTTACAAAAATTTCATGGTTCATTGATTACTGAAAAATGGCCCAAAACATTGATCAATGCATAAATGACCTCGCGCACAAGAAAATGAAGGAAATGCAACTTCTCATGGGTGAGAGATATCCTCTAGGCATTAATTTCCTTGGCACTGAAAATCTTTCGTATGTGTGTGAAAATCGATGTCTTATAACTCTTGAGGGAGGTGAAACGCTCATGGCCTATTGTTCGATTTGAATAGAATCCTTACGATTTGATCAATGTTTTGGGCTCTTTTTCCGTGATTTTGCAACCATGATATTTCTATAAAGCTGAATTTGCCAATATTTCTAGTGCTGGTAGGACAGCGAGAAAAATCACAAAAATAATTTGATCTTTCGGCTTTTAACTAGAATTTGAATGATTCAAATCCGTGTAGTAGTCTTGGTGTTATGAATTTTCAAAAGTGGGAACTTTTTTCTGGCTCACCCGGTATAAATATGCAGGGGGGGGGGTCAGTTCAAGAGATTTTCCAGGCAAACAATTACTATGTCACTTCAGCGTCATTGCAACCCAAAATATCAGCTCATTTCATACTTAGAAACCTATACATGAACATAAAATATCTTGAAACAATGCAAACAGAGGTCAGGACTGCCTCTAGCGAACCAAGAAATATCTCTTCAACAATGTTTGATTCCAAAAAATATCATGAATAGAATGATTTTGGACCTGAAAATATCACTTTTGGCAAGATTCTAACCCAAAAAAATTAGACTTACCTCCCCGTATTTGCATGTGCTGATTGCCCCTCCCCCCTCCCGTGGGAATCTTATACTGCTGACAGTAAGGAGTGATATTAAAGCAGGTCTCTTTGATATCTGAACTTAATATCTTTAATTTCATCGTTGGTAAATACTGTTGTTTACATATCATGTGTAAATTCCAAAAATCACCATATGTTCAACAAATAACTCCAGACTTTTTAAACAAATTATATTATAGAAGATGCAAATATTCGACCACATTGAATTCGGTGTTTTCTATGCTAGCTAACAGATTGCTGATCCCTATTAGTACTGGAGGGGGGGGTGTTTTTCGCCCCCCCTCCCACACTTTTCTACATTGCACTAAAACGGCCTGTAATTTAACTACCAAACTTTGTGACTTTTAGTCAAATTTAATTGGCAATTAAATTTTTGACATTTCATTGTTCTAATTCTGATCACGTGACTACAGTAATACCATATTTGGAGAGCAGTCAACAATAAAATTTTTAAAACCTCCATAGATTCTGCCTCGTTTGTCCGATTGATCTCAAACATGCATCATTCGATTGCTTTTGATGAGTACTTTCATTTGATATATATAAATTTCATTTTTGTCGACATCAGCAAAATTTAATATGTATGACGTCATTGACATTTATGACGTCATTGCTCTAATGAATAAATGTAAGATATAAAAAATTGTTGTCTATTTTGCTTCAACTCATTTATTTTGCTACTTTTGAGTCAATATTTACAAGATAAAAGGACGAGACTTAGAAATAACTGCAAAGAAAATCTGTACATGTAACAAAAAGCTAATTAAAAGCTAATTGTGCTAAAAATAGAAACTGGAAATATCTAAAAAGTATGTATTTTAAATCTGCAACATGTTTGCTACAATTTGGGACAAACTTGGAGAAAATTGGATAAGAGGTAAATTAATTAGAATTTTTCTTGCTAAGAAGGTGAAAAATTGGCAATTTTGCTTTGTTTTTTGGTTGCCTAGCAACGAAACACGTGACTAATTAATTGCCATTGTTATATTTTAATAGCCAATTTTCTGAAGAACAAAATTAGTAAAAGATCGCCCATTACTAATAGGGTTAAGATGGGTTTTGAATATTTTGCAGGCTATTAAATAAAATTTGACCGGAAATTTTCAAAGACAAAACTTTTTGAATAATTCGACTTTGTCAAAAAACTGAGAAACACTGAACTTATCTTTCAGCTAACTGTTCGGAAAACAAACGATGGACAAAGAGCTGTATCGTTTTATGATCACCTTAACCCTATTCCTGTAGGGGGGGGGGGGGAAATTTTTCCCCACCCTCAAAACTTTTAAATTTTTGATATACAAGGCAATTTTTTATTGATAAATCCTCATAGGTATGTGACTAAAATTCATCGGTCCTCATTATTATGGTTAGAAGAAAAAATTCTTTTGACACGTGACATAACTATGACGTCATCAATCATGTGACCCAATTTTTGGAAAAATAAATTTTTGTTTAATTCTGTTGTGTGGCATAGCATTCGAAAGCTAATAGAAAGAGGACTAAGATAAGCTAAAAATTTAGCCTCAGCAGCTGTTTTTACGTGAGTTAAGACCATTTTTGTCATGTGTGACTGAATCATGACGTCATTGAAAACCTGCGAAAAATGTGGTTAGAAATGAGATAAAGTCCACATAGTACTAATATTTGAACTATATGTGACGTATTTCATCAATAACTTCGTAATAATCCAAACATTTATTGAATTAGAGGCATTATTCACGGCGGGAAAAAAATTCCCCCCCCCCTACAGGAATGTGAGCTATCGTGTGACCCTACAGTAATAGGGTTAACAAAGAAAACAGATAACAAACAAAATAATAGAAATGCCTGTTTGGTCGATACTGAGTAACTACTTCTTTAATTTGTAGATCTTATTGCCATGGCACCCTGAAAAACAGTTTCGATGAATTGACGGAGCTAATGTGCCTGGATACGTATAATGAATGAATGAATGAGTGAATGAATGAATGAATGAATGAATGAATGAATGAGTGAATGAATGAATGAATGAATTTATTAATCAATGAGAAGGAACAATTACCAAATTTTCAAAATGTAGCCAATCTCAAAAATGTCTTCACGTGCATAGTTTTGATGAATTGACGGGGCTAATGTGCCTGGATACGTATAATGAATGAATGAATGAGTGAATGAATGAATGAATGAATGAATGAGTGAATGAATGAATTTATTAATCAATGAGAAGGAACAATTACCAAATTTTCAAAATGTAGCCAATCTCAAAAATGTCTTCACGTGCATAGTTTTGATGAATTGACGGGGCTAATGTGCCTGGATACGTATAATGAATGAATGAATGAGTGAATGAATGAATGAATGAATGAGTGAATGAATGAATGAATGAATGAATTTATTAATCAATGAGAAGGAACAATTACCAAATTTTCAAATGTAGCCAATCTCAAAAATGTCTTCACGTGCATAGTTTTGATGAATTGACGGGGCTAATGTGCCTGGATACGTATAATGAATGAATGAATGAATGAATGAATGAATGAATGAATGAATGAATGAGTGAATGAATGAATGAATGAATGAATGAGTGAATGAATGAATGAATGAATGAGTGAATGAATGAATGAATGAATGAATGAATGAGTGAATGAATGAATGAATTTATTAATCAATGAGAAGGAACAATTACCAAATTTTCAAATGTAGCCAATCTCGAAAATGTCTTCACGTGCATTTCTTCATGTTTTGGAAAAGACAACATATGTTTTAGATATATTGTAGACTTGCCCAAGTCTATTTCGTCATCTGTAATAAGTCTATCTGAAAGTTAAGGCCTTGAAGTCTTTTGAAGTTGAATAATGAAGAATGATTATGAAGTTGAATTTCTTTTGCACGCTGGCACAACCATAATAGGTTTCTGGTTTGAACTTGCATAAAGTGCCCCATAGGTGGGGGTATCTTGCAGTGGGGTAGCTTCCTTATGGAAGTTCAATTGAGTTTCACTGTTTAGAAAATCAGTTGAATTCATCGCTATTCCATGTGCAATGTTTCAAATATATTCTGTAAATGACTGCTTTTGGTAGAAACTCCATCTCGTGTGAACTGGTTGTTTGTTCATAAAGTCAAGATAAAAACATTTAAATTTCTGCATACAATTACGAAAATCTTCGCAATCATTAAAAATATGACAACCAAACTCATCAGCCAGTACCGGAGAAAGAAACACGAAAACAATTTCTACCAATGCAAGTATCTTAAAAACCACTTAAAACAACTTGAGACATAAATTTGCCTCTGAGTGATTTCAGAATCTTCAAAATTACAATAAACCTTTTCGCTAATTTAATAAAGACTCTAAATCGAACCATATCTTGATGAATTTAAACTTCGATGAATTTTCGAGTGTGAACAACAGTGCTAAAGCCTCTAACGCCAAGGGCCACTGTGTTGAGCCTTTCATGTAAAAACGGATGAAATTACTGCTCGATCCAGCTCTTTGACAGCTAAAAGATCTTCATTGCGACATTTACACTTAATTCTTCATAATCTTTACATTCGAAAATTCTTCAGACTTATACAGATAATAGTCACTTTCGTAATCACCACCATTATGATCCACCTTGTGTTCACATGACCACGTTTCATATTCTTGCAATAGTGTCATTGCGATTGATCTTCATGTTCCTGCGGCTGCCCCATTGGCATTAAAAGATTCTCTCTCCTCATATGCATGAGCCAAGCTCGTAGCCATTATTACGATAAACCTGATGTTCACGTGACCAAATCTCATTCTCGTAACAGCTTCATTCTGATTGATCAAAGAGTCTCTATGGCTCTTCCATTATCGATCAAACATTCTCTCTGCTAACACATACGAATCAATCTCGTAAGCACTATTAAGATACGCCTGATCCTGATAGCATCCTCCACCTGAACTTCGAACCCAAGCGGCTCTTCCATTAGCAATTAAAAATTCTCTCTGCTAATACATACGAGTCAAGCTCGTAGCGATTATCACGATACACCTGATGTTCACATGACCAAATCTCGTATTCTGGCAATAGTTGCATTGCGATTGATCTAACAGTCCCTGCGGTTGCCCCATTTTCAATCAAAAGTTCTCTCTGCTAATACATACGAGTCGTCCTCGTAACCACTATTTCGATACTCCTGATGCTCACGGGACCACATTTCATATTCTGGTGATAATGTCCTCCTACTTGAACTTCGAGACCCTGCGGCTCTCCCATTAGCAATTAAAAATTATGTCTATATTACATACGAGTCACTCTCGTAACTATTATTACGGTACACCTTGCGTCCACATGACCACATTTCATATTCGGGCAAAAGTTTCATTGCGTTTGATCTTCAAGTCTCTGTGGCTGTTCGATTGGCAATCAAAAATTCTCGTTGCTAATACATACAAGTCACTCTCGTAACAACTATTACGATACTCCTGATGCTCACGTGACGACATTTCATATTCTGGTGATAGTATCTTCCCACCTGAACTTCGAGTCTCTGCGGCTCTTCCATTAGCAATTAAAAATTCTCTCTCCTTATACATACGAGTCAAGCTCGTAGCAATTATCACGATACACCTAATGTTCACATGACAAAATCTCGTATTCTGGCAACAGTTTCATTGCGATTGATCTTACAGTCCCTGCGGTTGCCCCATTATCAATCAAAAGTTCTCTCCGCTAATACACGCGAGTCACTCTCCCAACCACCATTAAGATAAGCCTGATGCTGACATGACCACATTTCATGTTCTGGTGATAGTATCCTCCCTTCTGAACTTCAACACCCAGCGTCTCTTCAATTAGTAATTAAAAATTCTCTCTGCTTATACATGCGAGCCACTCTCGTAGCCATTAGTACGATACACATTTTGTTCAGGTGACCACATTACATATTCGGGCGAAAGTTTCATTGCGTTTGATCTTCAAGTCCCAGCGGCTCCCCCATTAGCAATCGAACTTTCTCTCTGCTTATAAATACGAGTCACTCTGGTTACCACTATTACGATACGCCAGATGCTCACGTGACCACTTTTCATATTCTGGTGATAGCATCCTCCCACATGAACTTCGAGTCCATGCGGCTCTTCCATTAGCAATTAAAACTTCCGTATACTTACACATAAGAGTCACTATCGTAACCATTATTACCGTACACCTGATGTTCACGTGACCACATTTCATATTCTGGTGACAGGTTCATTCCACTTGATCTTTGAGTCCCTCCACTTCCACCATCAGTAATCCTTGAAACATTCTTTTGCCGAATTCGAACGCGTTTTTTACTGTAATTATCATCAATATCGTAAGCGTCATTCTGACTATAGTATCCACCATTTCGTTTGTATCCACTACTCTGACTGCCTGCAGAATTTTCTCTGCGCATTTTACTGTGGTCATTGTTGCTATCGTAAACGTTACTTCGATTAAAGTATCCCCCATTTCGTTTATATCCCTTGTTTTGTCTGCCGGCTGACTCTTCTTTGCGTCTGTAACGCCTACTACGGCGCGTAATAGCGTAACCAGAATCTGTTGAGTCAGATTCGTAACCTAGAAGCTCCGCTGTTGATTTGCGGCGTTGCGTTCTTCCTCTTACAAGCAGTCTGTCACCGTAATCATAACTTTCATCACCAGTATCTTGAAACATTGATTGTGATCCGCTTGCGGGAGACGCTTTACGCGTAGAGACGGAAACTCTCTGTGCGTTACTAATAGTCCGGCGTGACGGATAGCCTGAATCAGACGCTGCACCGTGGGAATTTGCGCCAATCGAGATTTTGCGCAGAGAAGTGGACATCCTTCGTCTTGGATTATGTTCATATACGTCATCAATTACTTTCAATCCTCCACGTTCACCCCAACTCAACCTGAAGGGAAATCGAAATAGGCCATTATTTACTGAATTCTGTTCCTACAGATACTTTACTGAATCTTATGAACTTTAAACTCTCACGAACTGGGTTCGTTCCCTTCGTTCCCATCTTTGACTTGCCCAATATTTTAGCAAAAAGATCTCAAATAATCAACTATAGCTCAAAAAACCGATTGATCTTCATCGCTATTTAACTAATGAAATAGACGTTTTATTGAAAATTAAGACTTCTCCTTTTTGTTTAAAACAGCTGTAATTTTTTATCAATAAAACTTAAACCCAAAGTCTTTAGCTCTACCCAAATACCGTGGTCAAATTAGTGTTGAAACGGAGATAAAAACATAACGCTCTCAAGTTGCCTTCACACCTAACATCACCAATTTACTATTTCATTTCACGAAAAAATGAACCTTTCACTACAGGGTGTCTCAAAAAATTGTTCAATGTTTGATTAAATACTAAAAAATAACGATACGCTGAAAGGACATTTGGTCAAAGAACCCTTTTCCTGAGATTTTAAATTAATTTTTGACACAAGAATCTTGCAAATACACTAAAAATCATGGAGTTACAAGCCTTTGAAAATCAAGTTTGTGCGAAAAATGAAACCAGAGGCCTTGAAATGGCGTTTTTGGTTAAAATTTGATAGACGATCATTTCTGCTATTTCTCAATAGTTTCAGGGCGACCCAAGTGGGATTCAAACAAGTATTCGATAACTTAACTGTCAAGCATATTGATGCTTTGAGGAAACATAGATTCAGTCTCGCGTTGATCATGTTTTGAACCATTGTTCTTGGACATATGCAATGTTAAACAAATTTGGACAATGATCACAAGGATTAAATTACTCTGCAAGTCCTATTTGGTTTGTTCTGACATCAACGAGAGGAATGACATTAGATAAGCTTCCGGTCTTCGAGGCTTTTGCATTACTTTTAAACATAAGGCATCTAGGCCAAGAGGGCCTCTAACCTAATTAAAAACAAGATAAAATTACTATTACATAAAACAGTTAATTACAAAAGAATCTATGTATATAAAATTAAAGCCAATAACTTATATGAAATAATATACTAAATAGTGATAAAACTCAAAGTGTGGTATGTGAATCGTGGGACAGAGGTTATTTATATTTGAAATTCTGATTTCATTTTAAGTATTTCAGGAATAAAGTTGCTGGCAGTATTTATCCTCTTGGCTTAGCAACCAGATGAATTTGTTATGGACGCTTAGATGACTTACGTTTGGGTACAAATCAGCTAGTTTTGTTTCAAGAAGTTTCCTTTCCTCTTGCAACTGTGGGCACACCATTACAAAATGGTGTTCATCACCAATGGCTTTGGTTTAACATTAGACATGATGTAATTTTCGAAATAGCTTCTAACCTTTGATTTAATGCTAGAGATGTTGTCACTTGATGGAATATTATATTTGTCCTGCAATTCACGTACCATAGATACCCAGTTAACACAATCTAGATCAGCAGCTTCGCAAAGGAAGCGGAAGAACTTACAGGCGAGACGATGTGGTTCAGAATTATTCAGTGAGATCAATCTTGCATAGAATCTTGCAATGCAAGTAAACTGGAGGTCTCTAGTTTCAGCTATCGCATATTTTTTGATCTTTGAAAGCTCGCAACTCAGTGAAGTTTCCACCGATTTGTAAGATTCTGGTCTCTAAATTATTTCATAATCTTAGGGACAGCGTTCACTTCCCATGAGCCTGTTCATGTTATCGTTATTTTTCAATATTTAATCAAACATCGAACAATATTTTGAGACATCCTGTACGCTAAAAGATTGTAGTTATGGTGTACATGACGTACACGGCAATTGCACTTTCGCCAGTTTTGAATTAAGCTGAAAGAAGCTTAAACATTTCTTCAAATTAGTCTGAATTTCATTTACCTTCTGTCACGAGTCATTGAGTCTAGCATGTCATCACTTTTTGAACCAGTTAGTCTGCCATTTGAAACGAGGGAGACCCTTCTGATAGTTGACCGTGATTCCTGGTGATTATCCTCCCATGGAGAGGCATATGATATTGCAGAATCATCAAGTACTTTCAGTTGTATGGGTTCATTGTCAGCTAATGCGTCTGAAGTGCCATTCAGTCTTACAACAGATACTCTTCTTCGTGATTGCCCATAACCATCGCCATCTTGAAGAAAAATTTGACTCATTCTTCGTTCTTGATTGCTTCCTCCACCTTGAAATACAGATTTCTACGGTTTCATGGGTGAAGCAAAAGAAACTTTTTGAGATTCACAAGGTACTCACCAATCATCGTAAAAACGGACACTTCGAAGTGAAATGGAAGCTTAACTTTGAAGCTCCGTTTCATCAACAAACTGTGGTGCTTTTAAGTGTCATTTCCTCTCAAGCTAGAATGTCAGATTGTCTGAGAATCAGGTTTGGCCTCAACGGAAACAACGGGGAAACCAGATTAAATGTTAACCGTTTCATCTATTGTTTGATAATATATATTATTTTTCATTAACTTTGTTATTTGATAATTTCTTCTATTTTCTTTGTAACTCCATTTCTTATTCATTTTCCGCGAAGTTAGCTGCGCGACACATTAGAGGTTGCGGAAAATGAATAAGAAATGGAGTTACAAAGAAAATAGAAGAAATTACCAAATAATAAAGTTAATGAAAAATAATATAGATTATCAAACAATAGATGAACCGTTGTTAACATTTAATCTGGTTTCCCTGTGCTTCAAATTAGAGTTTGCAACCTTGCTTGAGTTGATCGGACATGTGGTTGCTGACTTACTGCAGAGAAAAGGCAGAATTAGTGGTTGCTTCAAAACAGCACTTACACGTTTACACGATACCGTTTTCATTTCATATCGGATTGGTTTCATATCGGATTGGCCTTCTGTTTACACGAGAACGCACCAATCCGATATGCTTCATACAGTTTTCGTGTTTTCAAATGAAAACGCTCTGAAAGTGGCATGAAACCAAACCGATATCGTGTAAACGGTCGAACTGTCGAATCCGATATCAACTCAGTACGGAACCTCATTATCAATTCTACTAGCCTTGAATCCATTAGGGGAGCTGCGCAGAATGCGCAGTAGAACCATTACCGAATACGGTGAAACCATTATAGTGCAAGGGGAAACGGTATCGTGTAAACAGAACCCCAATCCGCTATGAAATGAAAACGGCATCGTGTAAACAGGAGAAATTTTCATATCGGATTGCCTTACCCAATCCTATATGAAATGAAAACGGTATCGTGTAAACGGGACCTTATATTGTTCTCCGGCAATGTCGAAGTAAAGTAAGTTTTCGAAGAAAGGGTTCTGGCATCGTATAAAAATTTAAGAGTTAGAAAGTGCTCTCTTATCAACAGACAATACTAAAAAATTTTAATACGACTCTAGAGCCCTTTCTTTGAAAATATACTTCATTTTGACATTGCTGGAGAACAATAGAAGTGCTGTTTTGAAGCAACCATCAATAGACCATTTCGACAATTAGAATCGGAGACTGGGGAGAGCGGTTTGTTCTGGTAAATGGCGGATGCAGTTCTGGTAAATGGCTGCCGCGTAGTGAGCCCGTTGAAATTGACGAGAGGAAAAAGTTCGAACATAATTCGAATTTTGTTAATCTGATATTTCAATACTAAAATCCTAAAACAGTGCCGATGCTATAGCGATCCTTGCCACAGCTTGCAAAACTCAATGTTTACATTATATACATCTCAACGTTCCAGCTACGCAGCAGCCATTTACCAGAACTGCATCTGCCATTTACCAGAACAAACCACTCTCCCCAGTCTCCGATTTCAATAGTCGAAATGGTCTATTTCGCCTTTTCTCTGCCATAAATCAGCAGCCACGTATCAGATTGACTGAAACAAGGTCTCAAATTTATCAACCAATTGCATTTGCCAAAATAACTCAGAATTTTCCTCGGTTCCTCATAAAAGTAACAAAGAACTTCCTCCGGCTGACAGCCATGGAGCCGTTAACTTTTCTGGACTCTGGGAAATTGTGCTATGATAAATGAAACAAATCAGTTAAAATCAGGTGGTGCTCATTATCAGAAATAGGTCATATAAAAGATAACATGATAATGACTTGAATAAACAAATACAGTAAGAAATACAATAATATCTTACCTAATGACATATCGTCAAAGTAATATGATTTACTTTTTCTTCTGACAGTTGAAATTCTGCCACTTGAAGAGTCGTTGTTGTTGAATTCATGCTTGTCCATGTCATTCGATGCATCCCGCGGTACGAGAAGCCTCATTGGACCTCCAAGACTAACCCTACGCCCTAAGAGGAAGAGAAGATGGTAAACATAGAGTTTTTGCAAATGAAACTCTAAGAATCTCTGTTCCTGAGACCAGGAACGCCAGGGAGAGGGCACGGTATGCCATGACTCCTCTCGCCACCTGCAACATTGTCTCACAAAGTTATCTCTCCATTGTCTGCTTTCAGTTTGCAATGCTGTCCTCCCCTACCCTTAAGTGCATCATCATCCTCATCATAATCATCATAATCATCATAATCATCATAATCATCATCATCATCATCATCATCATCATCATCATCATCATCATCATCATCATCATCATCATCATCATCATCATCATCATTATCATCATCATCTTTATCATCATCATCATCATCATCATAATCATTATCATTATCATCATCATCATCATCATCATCATCATCATCATCATCATCATCATCATCATCATCATCATCATCATCATCATCATCATCATCATCATCATCATCATCATCATCATCATCATCATCATCATCATCATCTTCATCATCCTTACCATATTTTATGTAGGCGTTATATCAGAAAGAATAGCTAAGTTGCAGCTAATCTAAGCTGCCCGACGTTCGTGTTTGAACTACACTTGCGATCTGAACTTTTTCAAAGCCGTTTTGACATAAATAAAACTCATCTTTAAGGTGACTACCACAATCCGTTATGTTACAATTGCCAGGTTCAGAAATAATTTAAATTTTCAATGGCCTTACAACCTAAGGTGTTTCCGATAAACTATAACTACCAAAGGCGAAAACAACCTGCCTTGGAATCGATATTGTCAGATTTATGGGGAAAAGGTATGGGAGACACTACGACAGAGCTGAAGAGAACTGGAGTCCCTTCAGGTTTCCAAAAGGGTTATCAAAGCCCATAAATGCCATGCCTGCAACTGCAGATTTTGTAAGATATTTTATCCTAATTTAGGTTGTTATTGTAAATTATATCTTCAATTTGATTTTACATGTATTTTTTGTAAATAGGTGGCCTTAATTAGCTAATGCAGCTATAGTATTTAGCCAACTTTAAGTGAAAGAATTAATGATAATAAAATGGCCAGTAAATCATGAACAGAATGGAATGTGAAATTCTCGCTACAACGCAAAGGACTTTCCAACAATTTCCTGATCTTTGGGTCTAGAAGATCAGTGATTTTGCACCAATAAGAAAAACAGCATAACATTTCAGTTTCGAATGCGCACTGCATACTCTTTATTCAGCAGCCGCCAAATGTGTTAAATTTTGACTCACCCGGTAGAAAGAACCACATACCTTCATTGATGACTGTCGAGCTCACTGAAAATCTTCGATCCTGGTTTGGTGCATTTCTAGCTTCAGTCCTAACGACGTTTCGTGATTCAGTTTCCACAGCATTTCTGCTCTCAGTGACAACTCTAGAACCACCAGCACTCTCCGAATAAACATTCGGCATCTGAGGTAACGACAGAACTCCAGCTGGTACTGGTGCTTGTGCCTGTGATATAACCTCATGTTCCATGCTCTCTTGCTGTACTACGCTTCGGTGTCCTTGACATGGCATACCGTTGAAATTGTCAGAGAGTGGTTGAGCAAGAATGCCTTCTTCTATATCTTCTCCATATGATGTCATACTTGAGTAATCCTCTGATAATGAATTTCCAGCATCTGGCAACTATGAATTGATCAGAAGATAAACAGAACGCCTTGCAAAATTGTGCTGACCGAATGTCCTCAAAAGCTTGCGAAGTTCTGGGCCTTCTTATGAATACCCCATTCCCACTTCATTCCCTTGTATCTCTGCGGTAAACCTTGTTCAACAGGGACTCAAGATGAAACAGTGAAAAAGCTGACCCTATTTTCTGCAATCATCAATGTAGTTATGATGGAATCACAGCTTCGAATCTTGAATACCGTGGAATGTTAACAGTTCTTCAATCGAATCGAAAATTCTATCACATTTGCAGTAATCATTGTAATTCACAAATCTCGCAATCTAATTGGTACTTAGACTACATTACATGAGTCCCTCTAACTTACGCTCGTTGTTGTTGTTGTTATCGCTTCAGTTGAGGGACTTATACCCTTACGCTTCAATACAGGGACTAATTAGGCCAAGTCCACCGCGTTCACGGCGCGACCAATCAGATCGCTACTTTCTTAATATGGTCAACCCACGTGCCTATTTTTAGCGTTGGAGTAGCTCATGAGTTCAAAGTTCGACTTCTCGAAGCGAAGCAACGCTCGAGGTGACCTTCGAAGGAACATTCGAATTTTCTTTCGACGTTCGTAGGATGGAAAATGTTCTAAGTTTTTTTCTGATTTTCGTAAGATTTTAGTCCCTGTTTAGAATCCGTTTGGTCGTGAGTCCTTTGTATGAGTCAAATTAAAACATCAGATTATAAATGCTGAACGAATACAAGGAATCACGTCGTCAGTCTAATTGGTACTCTAGGAAGCTCAGAATTTGGGCTTAAGTAGCGTCAGGCTTGCAGAGTAAATTTATGAGTCTCCGTTGACTGAAGCGATATAAACAAGTCTACGGAGTGCACTCCAAGGACTCCAAGGGACTCCAAGTCATAAGTCTAATTCGCACTTACAAGTTGAAACACCTCAATTAAACTAAACCAGTTAGGTACTAATTGGTAGATCCAGCAAACCGAATGCGTTGGATTTTCTGAAACTCTAAGTAGCAGCTCATGATAAAGAATGAGATATTCGTTAGAAGCTAAGGCTCAGTCATGTAGCTTTCCAATCATAATGCTGTAATCAATAATCTTCCTTGAACAGAACACCCCCCAGTAACGACCCCGCCGGAACTTGAAAATACAGCGGGGATTTTACGAAAACATAACTTTTAAGCGGGGATTAGAAATATCATGACGGGGAAATGAAATTTTAAGCTATTATCTATGATGGAACTTGCATAATTTTGACGGGGAAGCAAAATATTTCAACGGGGAAACAACAAAAACAAGGCGGGGAAAGTGTTTGAACTCAAAACTTAGCGGGGAAACAAGTTTTCTTGGCGGGTCATCCTTCAACCTTGGCGGGGACATGTTTCAGCGGGGTCGTTACTGGGGGATGTAACCGAGACAAAGTTAACAGCGGTTTCACTACAAAGAGTAAATTGGTCATCAACATAATGGAGTGAAAAGAATTTTAAACTTTATCAGATTTCTCATGAAAATAAATAGCATTTTACGTGAAATAGCCTTTGGCAGTGATTTATTCATAAATTGAAACAAGTAAAGGCTATCTTCCTATCTTCTGACTCACAAGGCACGAACCTCCCTTTCCGAGTTCAACGTTAATTCTTTCAGACCGTTCAATTGATACCTGCTGAACAAGGGCAGATTTTGTAATACAATGGCATCAGTTGCTTTGGCTCACACCTCTGTTCAAAGCGATTAGCGAATGTAGACAAAAGAAATTTCTCAACCAGTAATTCAAAACAAACACAGCCGCAAAGATTCTCTGAAACCAGTACGGCAAACTCTCTCTTGGTGCAAGCGAAGGGACGTTTTTAGAGACGTTTTGTGCTTATAACGAAGGAAGAAGGGTAAATCCATATTCCTTTCTGGTGGATTTTGTATATTTGGCTCAGGAGCCGAGGAGTAACTGTCTACATTTAAGCAATAAATACACAAGAATTGTAATTCCCTCTGCTCGGCCTCTAAATCACGTAAACAAAATCTGCCAGACAGAACTGTAGATTTAACCCTTCTTCTTTCGTGATAAGGGCATAACTTTTCTTAATAGCCTCCCTTCGCCCGCACCAAGTGAGAGTCTACACTACTCGTTTCAGGGCAACTTTTGCGGCCGTGTTCGTTTTGAATTACTGGTTGAGAGAGTTTCCTTTGTCTGTATTCGCTAATCGCTTTGAATTGAGGTGTGAAGCAAAGCAACTGATGCTATTGTATTACAAAATCTGACCTCGTTTACCTGTTGAATAATGCTTAGGTGAACAACGCAAGTGTTACGATTGGAAGCTCTGATTATTCCTCTATTGGGTAAGTCAGACGAAATGTATGTTTTAAACAATCGAAACAAAAACTGCAAATAAAACCAAAGTAAGATATTACGAGTCTGGTTCCCGACAGAAAATTTTAACTTAAAGGTAATGTGTCCATGTAAGTACAGCTGTGTATACACATTGTCAAAATATGCTGACAAGACGCTGACGAAGAAACCTCCAGTAGCGCACTGTGATTGGTAGAACTTAACTGATCACATGCAAATTAAAAGTCAAATTTCATAACGAGGCTTCCAGACGTGGTTCAGTTCTGGAAAAGCAACCGCAAGTAAGTGAGAAGTCTGTTTGTACTAAAACTCGCTGTCGCAAAATTGTATTTGCTTGAGTGATCACATGAAATTTCACGTGAAATTGGCATGCCCCCCGCAGAGCTGCTGTACTTACATGGACACATCACCTTTAATTTTGAGAATCATTCAACATTTACATTCATATCATTTTCATCTTGCATGAAGAAGTCCCAAAACGTTGATTAGCGAGGATTAAATTGAAGCTCGAGAAAAAATTAGAGGATCAAACTGAAACCTCTGACGATGACAGATTTCAAATTGTACCAACTGGGGGCATGAACTTTCCTCTGTGATGTTGCAAAATGTGGATCTATTTTGTGCTTACCTCGTACCCCTTAGGAGTACTTATGATTGGAGCGAAGAGACACATTACCGACGCAGTTGTGTCGAGTTCATAATGGATGCAAGTCACTTTTGTCATGGAGCAAAAACCTCCTTAACGGATACATATGATATGATACAAACCTCCAAATGATCACGAGGCAAGGGAGCAACTCCGCTTTCAAAGTTCTTCGGTAGTGGTGCAATAGCCGAATGAAGAGATGGCACAAAAGATGAATCACTAAATGCTTCATCGGTGCCTCCACTTGACTCAACATCCATCACTCCACCTAAATCATCTGCTTTTTGTAGATATTCTGGTGTAGCATAATAGTCCGCAGGAGCAGCATTTTGATCGATTTTCATCTCTTCTTCGTCTACTTTTGAAGCTGAGTCATAGCCTAACAGAGAATGTTTTTTCATCCAACATAAGAATTTAAAATAACGAAATTACCTAGAACAGCGCTTACAAACTACTCTACTACATACTACACTACAAGAACGATGCCACGAGGGGCAGAAGACCATGACTACCCCAAGGCCATAACATAGAGACAGGCAACTAGAGCTTTAGTAAAACTGAATGGACCTTTTTGGATTAATTTTTAAAGTTTACTTCCCTCGTGTCGAGACATGCTTATTGTGAAAATCTAGGGAACACCAAAGTACTTCACAAACAATACAGAAGAAAATTGTGAGCTCAACCAAACGAAGATTCACAGAATGCCAAATATATTGATATCGCAGACTTCAGACAAGTCCAACAACAGAATTATAACAAATTAGTGAAAGCTTTTCAAGCAATCAATCTAAAATAAAACGTAATAGTTTACACTGGCCTATTTAAGCACCTTTTACCCATGCTGTGTAGTCGGTGGTAACATTTCAAGGGACATGTTCAAGATGTTCATATCTTTATCAACGGAAACATTGCGCTACGATGCATAGAGGGGTGTCTCCACTTCATTTCATTTGTGTCTTAAGGTCACGATACAAAGTCCATTGATCCCTCCTGTAAACTTTGTTTTCCATATGCTCTTAGTCGTGGCCACAATTACCACCAAAAGAAAATTCTGATTAGGCTCTTAACTGTCATACAAAGGGTGTTAAATTACCTGAAGAGTCCGGTAATGGATTTGCTAATACACCAGCCTCGGGTTCGTCCGGTTCAGCCTCCTTCCCCAGCTTTGTAGTACTTTCTTCCGGAGCAGTCCTTGCGTTACTCAACACACCACTTTCTACTTCCGGTGCTAAGGGGACTTCATCTAAAGATGCGTATTTTCCTCCCGGCATGCAGCATTTTCCACACAATGATCCGCAACAACCACAGCAACTCTCAAGACATCCCGCGCAGCAGCCTGGACAACAACGAGGAATGAAAACCCAACAACACCAACATAATAGTAACAGAATTGCGAGAATCAGCAACAGAATTAAAATCCAAAATGGGAAATCGAAGCCCACTTTAATGAACACTAACGGAATGAAAGTTGCATTCACACATGTACTGTTATCATCATCAACTTTGACTACATTGAAATCATATCTCATGAACTGGTAAAACCCTTGATTGACGCTACCATTGCTGTACATGAATCTCTCCCGGAAGGATCTCACAGCTTCATTTTTGCAGTTTTTCAATGTGAAGTTTCGCACTCCCCATACAATCACAGTGTAATTGTTCTTCGTTTGCGTTTTGTTACTGAAAGAACTATTCACATAAATATTTTCAATGTAGATACTTGTGAGATTAGTTTTTAGGTAACTCGATATGTAGTATGCAAAAGTTTCCATTTTTGAGCAATTACCACGCACATTTGTATATGAGTTCGTAACATAGACCCTGATTTTGTAGTATAGGATAGTCCGATATGCGTTCATATTTACTGTAAATTTATCCATTGCCTCTTTTCCACAGGCATCACGTGCCACTAATTTGTACTCAGAGCTAGAAGTTCGCCATTCTGATTTCCGAAGCTCAGAGAGAAGAACCAGTCCACAAATATGCTGTTTCTGAACTTGCAGCCAATGCGTTGAAGTGACGATTTTGTTTTCATTATTCGCTATAAGTAGTGTAAGATTCTGTGTGTATCCGTCCTCCTGATCGTAAAAATGTCCATTCTCGACGTAATAACTAAAGGACTGCCCAGCGTATATATAAAATGCACGTTTATCAATTATAAGCTGCGGTGCTCCTGAATACTTACAAACTCCATGCACTGTTGTGAACAATTTCGTAGTTGCAAATTCTGGGAGCATTTGATGCCGAAACGATGTCATATTTTTCAAAGTGGTCTCGACTTTCTTAATAAAAAAGCAGTCACATTTGTCTGTCCTCATTCCGCAGAAGCTCCATGAAAATGAGAATAATTTTCCATTCCTGTCAAACTTTATATCATTAATTGCATGATCTTTAAAAAATGAGCCAATCTTTCGAATTAAGATGATCTCAAGGTCCATATTTGGTCCAAAATGTGCTAATTCGATTGTCCCATATAAAGTTAACGTGTAAAGTATTGTCAAGCTTCCTTTGATGGACGCTGAGACTGGCATCAAGGCTGTATTACCCTGGATGTCACTGGCAATGAGGCTGTATCTATGGTTACGCTGAAATGTTGCGGTTGTTGTTGAAAATCGTGGGTAACCGTATATTGTTTGAGTGACTCTGTTAAACTGAAGCCAGCTCGTGAAAGATATCAACTGTTTATTTTCAGTAAGCAGGGACAATTGTAAACTACTTGTATCTCCATCTTCCTTGTCTGAAAATGCTGTTATGGGAATTCTAAAATCTATTTTACGGCATAGGTCGACTGAAATTGAAAGGCTTCCATTGTTTACGGGAGGCTCAGGAGATGTGAAGTTGCAATTTTTGTCGTACTCCGTCAGTTTCACATTGTTAAAAACGCTCTTTATTGATTCGATGAACCTTGGATTTGTGACATTGTTTGACATGAATAAAGTTGTTTTGAGATATGTCATATCTGTCCTGTTACATCTCTCCTCCACAGGGTGACAACTTGTCCAAGTGAAATTAATTGAATTGTGTACACGACTGTAACTCAGTATCCTTATGTTGTATGATGGGTTTTTAAGGTAAGTTTTTAGCATCGCCTTGAACTGCATCAGGTAATACACAGCTGAATTTTGTGTGTTGACATTAGCTGAACACGTGATTTCATATCCTCGTGGTTTGGAAGGTATATTGATTCTAATCTTCATGTCCTGATAAGCTGATTGATTGCAATGATCTATAGCGATGATTCTAACATTCAAGATATTTGATACACCGAATGGAATCACGTGTAGTTGATTAGAAATCAGTTGTGCAGGGAACTCTTTAGTAACTAAACCTCCACTGATCATTGTCATTGAATATCGCAAGGTTGATGGCGTTTCTCGTTCTGTGAAAATTCCTTGACTGATGTCACGTGTGTAGCCTCCACATGATGTGACCTCGATGTCAGTCAATGTTGATGATGTGTTACTTGGCGGCTTGTCTGTTTCATAATGTGTCTCACTGCTATATGACGCCACCCGAAAAAAACTCTTGATAAAGGAAGCAAAGCTATTAGTTCCTGTCTTTGATGCAGTGAAGACGTTTTGCTGGGTAATTAGATAGCTATTCGTTTTTGGGCATAGGTACCTCGTTGTGGAACAATTTGAGAATTTGAAGGTGTAATTTTCAAAGCCAGTTTGCTTGACAAAAGATATTACTCTGTAATTACTTGATGTCGCTCCGAAATATGACGAAATTAGCTGAAGAAATTTTATTTGAATGTCCAGATATGTTGCTTTGACAATCAAACTAGTGAGAGTGAACACGTGTTGATAATAAGTAATCTGCGGAGCCTTTGTTATTAACTGAATCGTTCCCGTTGTTTCACCTCCGCAGCTATCATAGATATAAACTTTATAACTCCATCGCATCCCCGTGCTCCCACTTGACAACTTTGACGCTAGTGTGTAAATCTCGTACGTCTTCTCATCAAACTGCACCCAAGAATCGCGAGAAAGTATCATGCCTGTCATCGTCCGGAGCTCGACGCGTAAGTTCTTCATATCACCATCCTCCTTGTCAATTGCAAAACCTGCGGGTAGTTTCGCGCGGTAGATTCCACATTCAGGTAAAGTTATTCTGAAATTGTTCATCACAATCTTGGGTGGTTCGTTTGTAGGTGCCGTACCAGAAAATTTGACCACAACAGTTGAAGTTGCACTCAGGCCATGCTTATCTGTAGCCTTAAGTAGAAATCTATGATCAGTGCTTTGAGATGACTGGGCATACTTCGGAGCTGTGCCGTAAGCGGTCTGTGTCAATTGGTTAAATTTCATCCAGCTTGCTGCAGTAAGTTGCGATCCATCATCTTGGTACATTTGCAGTAGTAACTCGCGTGTAGAACCATCTTCGTCAAAGAAGCATTCCGTTGGGATTAGTCTAACAAATTGAGTACATGGTGTAACAGTTATTATGATAGTAGTGATGTTCACAGTAGGGGGCTTGTTTGGCTCACTTTTACACCATTTATTCGCTGAGACACTAACAAGTCGAAAATCTGGGCTCAAAGCATTCCAAAACAACTGACTGTAAGCTGTGCTTTGCTCATAGTTTACAAAGCATTTCTGCATGATACTTTTCCGGGAACTCACGTACAACGACGTGTAACTGAGGCTGTTGGTAGCACCTAGCCATTTGTACCATTTGCAATTAGCGAATGAGACAGACATCTGAATTGGGTACGTTTTCCTCCAACTGTACGAAATAATTTGCATTTCTTGATATGATATTCCAAGATATGCTGCTGCCTTTTCAATGAATTTACGAACAATATACCCTGCGGTGAAAGCCGGGTTATATGAAGTCGTTATTTGTACAGTTACGATGCAAAGACTTTTTGAAGCTTGCTTGAATGTGTCAAGGTCTTGGAGATTCATGATAAGAGATGTAGTGCCTATAGAGCCCGATAAAGGATGCTTTGCGATTACATCGTATATCAAAGTCTTCTGCACTCTTGATGCTATTATTGGCCCATGGAATAATTGGCTGGCACTGTTGAAAGAGAATATGGAGTTTGATTCAGTGAGAGCTTTGCCACGTATATTCATCGATAAGATGAAATCGCTTGTTGTTCTTCCAAAGTTATCAGTGAATGTTTTATTGTTGATATGATAGTCAATGAATCCACAAACGCTTGGGTATGTAATGTTGCAAGTCATTGTAACGATTATCGTTGCATTCGATTTTGGCAAGCATGCAGCGCCATCGATAAAGATTTTTTCTGGAGCAACCGACCCTTTGAGAGCTGTAATCAATCCAGGCGCGGGCTTTGGTTTACTGACTGTTAGCTGCAGCTTCGATGCTACTGCTTGGTAATAAGTCGAAGTGCATTTCTCCTTACAGTGTCCAAAGACAAGGCTTCTTCCTGGGGTATACGAATAGATCAGGATGTCATCTGCAAAGGTTGCGCCATCAAGATATTTTGCGATACTCCGTGAAATATTAACAAGAACAGTTGGAGTTGGAGTACTTTCAATGAAACTCGTTTTGAATGCCAGGATAAACTTGGTCTGAAGCAAAGGTAAGGGACTAGTGATTGGAATGTAGTAACTATTATTTGCAGATCTACCAGAGGAATCTGTTGCAACAATCAAGTAGTGATAACCCCTATCACCGGGAGGGGCTCTTTTCTTGACATCTTCGGTCACCATACCATACACTTCCATGCGTTTCTCATCAAACGCGATCCAATCACTTGGGGATAGCAATTTTCCTGATGGATAAGTAATTGAATATTTCAAATTTGTCCCATCGATCACGTCGTTAAACATGTCTCGAGGAAGGGGATCACGGTACTCTCTGCATGTGTATGCATACGTTGTACGTTCTGTCGTGTCTCCTGAACGAAATGGTGGTGCCTCAATACACGTGTCCCTTGCTTGCACGCTGACAATTTTGAACAGCTTTTGCATAAAAGAGGAAAATGCAGTTTGAATTAACCCACCCCGTGTTATAATTCTTCTTGTGATAGGCCAGAATATCTGAAGTCTGGATGATTCATCGTATCCTTTGTATGATTCCTCTTTTGTTGGAAAGGTCAAACTGCAGTTGTTGTATGTCAGGGAGTAGGTTAATTTTGATAGCTTCGAAAACTTCAAGACTTTCATCTTGATTTCTTGGTCAAGATAGTAGTCACTGATAGCTCGAAGTAATTTGTGGAGAACCTTGAGATCCACTGTGCGATCTGTGCCGAATTTCCGCTCAACGACAATGGTGACAGAACAAGAACTTGTATAAGGCTGCTCAGATACGGTAGCATTCAAGAAAACTTTCGCACTTTGATTCCGACTATTTGTTGCTTGCAAACGAAATGTATTCATTCCTTGAAACAGCTTTGCTTCGAGACTTGGGACAGCATATAGCTGCAATGTGGCAGTATTTAATTGTATCCACGAGGAGGCTGACACGTGATTGTTATTTTTGTCTAGGAGATGAATTTCCATGTTCTTAGTTGATCCATCACTAACATCAGAAAATAAAGAAGGCGGCAATGTAAACACTGCAACGCCACACATCGTTATGTTGAAGTTGATGCTAGTCATTGAAGTTGACGGAGGAGAAGAAGGTCCGCCGCATGTGTGAGCAATGCTTGCTCTCTGGAGAATGAACTGCGGCAGGAATTGCTCTTTGAGATTGTTAAAATGAGCCTCAAATCCAAGATGCTCCCTAGCTTGCTTCAGGACGTTGGATGAACATACACTTTGATGACAAAGCGACCACGTTAGCGTTGTTGAATCAACATAACCATTTCCTTCGTGAAGTGACTTTATCATCACATCTCTACCACTTGGTAAGGCATATACAGTTGCTATTCTATCTGATAGATAGACTAAATCATTGAGGTACGACACAGTATGATTATTCAAAAACTCAAAGGTGATTTGAAATCGAGGATGTGGCCTTATATTCTCAACAATGTTAATTACTAATGGGAGTCTCGCTGATAAACCATTGGAGTCTGTTGCTGTTAAATAGAATTTAGAGGTTGTGATTCCAAGATTCTGTTCTCTATCTGTAAGTGAAATGACAATAGTTTTCGAGCTTTCATCGAAGTTTACCCAGTTGTCAACTTTTGTAATTTGTTTCATGTTATCGTCAGTTAACTTCAGCTTGAGATTATGGGCGTCACCATCTTCCAAATCATAGAACCAGTCTTTTGTGACAGGTACTTTTGTGTATCCACAATTAGAGACATTCAACGTGACCTCAGTAGCATTTAAGCCAATAACCGGTGGAAATGTTGAACACTGTCCTGAAAAGATCTTCACAACAGACAAAACCGTCAAGTCCCGAAAACATGACTTGAATCCAGAATGAACATGGAATGTCCCAGGAACGAAAACCTTTCGTAGAACATCTGCAAATCCTTGGTAGTCCACCATATTAACTGTCTTGTTTGTTGCCATTGAGGAATGTGTATAATGTGAATAGGAGGCAGAACAATAACTCCATGAAAACGAGATTCTGGATGAGCTTTCTCTTACAATTGAGATAACGCCGATTTTATTTGAAGAAACGAACCCAAAGTATGCAGTCATGTCTGCCATGATTCGTTCTGCTAAGTAAACATTGCTTTTGCCGATGGAAGAATGTGCAATTTCAAATTTGGTTTGAATTCGACAATTTTTCAAGATCTGCAACGGCCCACTGATGCTTGTTTGAAATGGCATTGATATTGAAAGTCCACCCTTATCCGTTGCAGTAAGAAGAAAAGTTGGTGCCGACTGAGTTTCTGCGATCGAAACAGTAGCGGCAGAAGTTATCACCTGCATGGAAGAATCGAACTGCACAAAGGAATTGAAACCCAAAGACCTGTTTGCATGATCTGTTACGGTTAAAGTGAGTTTTCGTGTGTATCCATCTTCTTTGTCATGAAATGTGTGAATAGGTATAGACTGCTTCTGTATGCCACAAACGGAAATGCGCCATGTCACCATTGGATGGAGGATTCTTGGAGCGGTATTTGCACCTGGTCCACAATTGCTGGTATTTGTAACGGATGCAAGCATGACACTGAACTCTGGCTTCATTGCATCCTTGAAGGCTGCAGTCGGTGTCATAGATGACAACATTCTTGAATTGATATCTTTGACAAGCTGGATGTCACATGGATTGAAATGTATCGAGCAATTCGCGAAGTAGATGCGCCGATATGTGGCGCTCGATACCACATATTTTTGAAGACTAAAACTTGAATGGCCAGTGCTATGTAAGTAGGATTGTAGTTTATGTGAGAAAGTTTCTTTTTCTTGAAAATCACTCTGAAATTGCGTTGTAATATAAACAAGCTGGTAAACATATGTTGATGGTCTTTGAGGTGGAAACACGAAGCGCAGACTCAAAGAACCATTCGCACCAGTTCTGTCCGTTGCTACTAAATTATAGTGCTGCTTGTTGTAACTTAAACTGTTGTAAGTAGTGATGTCTTCTTTGCTTGGTAGACCATACAGAACCTTCCAAGAGAACCAAAATAGACAATGATATAATCAAATGAACGATCATGGGTAGTTAGACACCGCAGATTTTTTCAGTGTATGCGCTGCTGCCGATAAAAATTGCTATGTTTCTGCGTAGGAAGTTTGAAGTCGTAATAGGAAACATTTTCATCCTGCGCAAAAGAAAGAGCGGCAATGAAGCACAACTGCGGTGTCTAACCATTTCATTTTTCATTTCATTTTCATCCATTTTGGTACGGTAGCCCCGTCAGTCCATGAGAACTGAACATTTACAAATACAAATACTACGAAATAGGAATGGTCATCATAGTTTGTTTTTTATCCTTCTCTTAAAGGTGGCAAGGGAAGGTGCCTGTTTGGCATCGAGCTCAAGTTAATTCAAAATCCGGGGGGGGGCACTTAGTATATTTGTCCTACGGGGATGTGCCGTTTTTCAGAGTATCGTTTTCGCCTATTTTTTTCTAGAACAGGGTATCAAAAGAAGGAAAATTTTCTGGAGCAGGTTGTCAAAACATGTCAAAAGAGGAAATTTTGTTACAACGGGCTAATTTTTAGTCCAATTTTTGTGTTTTTTAGTATACTTTTCAGCGATTTTTTCTTGAACAGGGTATCATTTGAAGGCGAAGATTCTAGAGTAGGGTGAAATTTTTTTCGTGGGCACATCCCCGTACAAATTTAGGTCAAGTACCCCACTCCGTCCCCGGATTCCAAAGCTTAGGTCCACGAAGAGAAGAAGCGCTCAGCCCATTGTTTGTTTTTCATAAGGGTAGCGAAAGATTGGTATCGGTATTTCACAGTTTTCTAACATTTCGAGTCTAATTTTATTTGGAACAGCCTGGGAAGGTACTCTGGGACGACCTATGGAGCGACAGAGCAAAGTTAAGGATGAAGCGATAATGTAATAAATTAAGATAAATTAAGCGACCAGTCACTATTTCTTACTAAGGAGAGAGTAGAAGACATCTGGGAAGGAGCACCAAAATTTTATGAACTTAAGGAGAGGAGGGGCCAAAAAGGACACACATTTTAAGGAGGGGGTAAGGTTGTATTTTGAGGTAAATCATGTAAATTCCGTTCTCCAGGAAATAAGGTCACTCCAGCATTACAGTCATGGTAAAAAGTTTAAGACCACATTTTTGTCAACAACTTTTCTTGGGGTAACGAAATGGAACCCTGGCTTTCTGCCTGATTTACTCTCTTGGAGTTAGTTTAAAGGCAACTTTCTATGTAGATTCCGAATTTCAATGTTGTTTTCCAAATTTATGCTCCATTTTGCTATGACGTCGCAATGAAATCTATAGAAATTATCGGAAATTCCAGTGGTTGGGCCGGAAAAGGGTGTTACCCGAAAATCGTGTTACTCAGCTGGATTTTACATCAATCTATGCACAATTCATTTCTATGATTAGTTTGCAAAATATCGGAACCTTGCAAAAAATATTGCTTCAGAGAAAATGGTAGTCGATAGCCTTCAGCCCAAAGCTTTGGCTAAAAGTTTAAGACCATGATTGGCAAAGGGCGAAAAAAATTTTGTGATTATGATGGAACAGCCTTTGATATTCGATAATTCGAATAGTAAAAAATATTGAAAATCAAGTCGAATAACTATGCAATTTATTGCTTCAAACTAAAAATAAAGTGCTGGTCTTAAACTTTTGGCCAAAGCATTGGACTGAAGGCTCTCTACTACCATTTTCCCTGAAGCAATAGTTTTCGCAAGGTCTATATATTCTGCAAACTAATCATAGAAATGAACTGTGCATAGGTTAATGTAAAATACAGCTAAGTAACACAATTTTCGGGTCACACCTCTATTCGGCAGAGCCACTAGAATTTCCGAGAATTTCTATAGATTTCATTGTGACGTAATCGCAAAATGGCGCAGAAATAAAAAAAAACCATCAAAATTCGGAATCTACATAGAAAGTTGGCCTAAACCAACTCCAAGAGAGTTAATCAGGCAGAGCGCTAGGGTTCCATTTCGTCATTCCAAGAAAAGTTGTTGACAAAAACGTCGTCTTAAACTTATGGCCACGACTGTAGGTGGTTCATCTTAAAGTAATTCTTCGAGCAGCTGCTTTCTTTTTTCTCATCACATTTGAAATGGTATTTCTTTCATGTGCCACTGCGATGATGTCAACCTTTTTGCCCTTGAAATCATAAAAGAAAAGTGACCCTGTTGTCTATCGCTGTGTATACTGTACATGCACAAACAGACTTCTTTTAGGGAGCTGCCAGAAAATATGAAACAGGGGGGGCGGAAGGGATTTGACAGGGTCACCAAAATTATTGGATGGAAATGGTTGAGCTAACAAACAACTTCAAGTGATAAACATGGGCCATGAAGCTATTCGTTTCAGGATTTGTTTCAATATTTTACAAATGTTTTAAACATTGCCAGTGTCATTCTTGCTGTTATCTTGATCATTGATATTTTTCTCCTTCTCTATTTCTAAGACAGTGGTATCTGCAGGTCCTCCCTGCCTTTTTAAAGCGTTATACCGGATCCCACAAATACGGTATTGACAGCATGATGCATGGGAAGCAAACTGAATTTTAAAAGAGCAGAAAATTTTTCATGAATGAGCAACAGAGTTCATGTTGAAGCCATGGGGTCATCAAATCATTTATGCAGATGTTTAGGGGCTACGTAAACAGTTTCTGTTTTGTGCATTGGGCTAAATAATTTTACGACGAATTTTGAAATCCCTTCCGCCCCCTCAGATTCATTCTTTATGACAGCTCCCTTATGGGCGTTGTACAATGTGACACTGATAAACAAACGAATAAAATATTAATAATTGTGCTACGAACAGAGCTTTGTGGTTCATGACGTTTCAGGCTTAAACCCATTATCAAGTCAAACCTACTTGACTAAAAGTTTCTTAAAACTGGTTTCTTATTTTTTGAATGCATGAATTGCCAATGTGGTCGCTAACACTGCTGCAGATATGTTTCTTGACACTTAAAGCATCATATATGAATAAAAAATGTTCTGTCAGGATGAAAACACAAATGGTTAGTTAATATTGCAAAACAATAAAGGTTCAAAGATATATTTGCTATAATGCCCAGGCTTTTAACTTTGAAAAGTTTCTTAATACTTCTCAGAGATAGAACTAGAGTTTCTAAAAATTTCAACCATCTTAGTACTATTTTCTTATAAAACCAGTTTCTTATTTAAAGAAACATGTATAGGAATGAAGGTGAAGGTGAAGTTGCGGTTTTCAGCGCCAAGCGCTTGGATCGCAGAAATAGCTAAGTGCTAATCGAGTCCTCGACCCCTTGTCATAACGCTAAAAGGTGCTGGTGGACAGCAGAGGAGTTACTGTTTTTCCACACATAACAGTACACATAGTTGCATCTGTTCGATAATTTCAACGACTTTTTAAGAGGGAACTTCTTACCTGGCTCGTTGAATTGATGTGTACCCAGCTTGTCTTAGGCGGAGCAAACCCATCATTCGTATATAAGTCTATCTTCAAACTACGAACGTTTCCTTCCTCTACATCCGTAAATATATCGGCAGGGATTTTGATTCTGAAACCACCGCAGTTCGTTGCTGGCACAATCCAGGGGTTTATGCTTGGTACTGGTGGGTTTATCACCCGCTGACAGACTGGGTCAACGTAAGGAGAGACAGATACCAGTTGATACCATTCAGAGAAGATTTTCTGGAAAGCTTGTAATGGTGATCCCATTGATACCATCTGAGAAAATGTTTTGTCGAACGTGATGTTATCACATTTTAATGGTAGTGTACAAATGCTCGATCGCAACGTCACATGCTTGCCTCCTGTCACGTGATATGACATGATGTTTGTGAAATTTGCCTTGAAGTATTTGTTTATGGCTCCGACAAGGTAATCTTGATCAAGGTGCGGTTCAAAAATAGAGTTTCCCAGCACAGTAAGTTGCACAATGAACTGGTAATATCTTTGTATTGGTTTCTTTTCTATCTTGACAATCATGAAGGTTTCAGCCCAGAGAAAGTGTGTATCATAAGCTCTTATGGTAATATTGTATCCATTAGGGGGCTGCTCCGTAATAACTTTGTCGGTTACAGCACCAAAAAGAATCTTTGTACCACTATCAATGGCAATCCAGGTATCTTGAGCTGTTGGCCTCTTCCCATCAATTGCATGAACCGACAGTTGTAGATTATATCCATCCACCTCGTCGTAGAATATGTCAGGTGGTATTCTGACTGCGATTGGGGTGCACGGGGACAAAGTAATGACAGGATATGCCTTCAATACTCTTGGTCCTTGGGGAGGCACACATGAAGCAGCAAGTTTCACTTGAGCATAAGAAAGGTATATTTCGGGATGGAAAGCCGGTTTGAGAGCAGCGATATTCAAAAGCTGGCTCTTCACATCTTCAGTTGCTTTGCATGTGCCAGATGGTAGGGTACAATTTGTCACACCAATGCTATAGGCACCTGCTGGTGTCCACACATGTGTGAATCTCAACAGAGAGGCATCACTATTGAGATACTTCGATAATTTGTCACTAAAAACGCTCAAGATGATAGGCAATGGAGGTCGATGTTTAGTAGCCCAAACGAAATTAACGAGAAAAGAGATTGTCGTGTTTCTCCATGCCTCTTGCAAAGTAAGTTTCAGGATAGCAAAGGCCGTCGTTCCTCTTCGTGTTTTCGCAACCAGACGATAACTGAAATGTTTGGGAAGCTTGGCATCCTTAAATTTCTCGTCTGTAAGAACAGCAGTTAAAGTTTGGTTCACTGGACTAAATGCAATGAAATCGTCTGCTGGAGGTAATGTTTCACCTGCTGCAGTTTTCAACGAAAGTTCCAGACTACGTGTATTCCCTTGAATTGGATCATGGAATGTATTTTCAGGAATCTTGTATCGTAGATATCCACATCGTGGAATGAATAATTGTGGGATTGGATTTGTGAGAGTCTGTGCTTGTGTTATTGCAATTGTGATGCTGTAGGAAAATGAAGAATGGCTCATGAGTAATTTCAAAGTTATTGCACGGCTGGCCTAACGAATGTAGCGGAATGTTCTCAGAAAGCGAACGTTGGAAAAGCAAACACTTTTGTCTGACACTGGTTCTGTTTAACTCGAGCTAAATGTTTGGAATGATACGGGATAAGTAGATTTCTCTAGCAATAGGATCTGTTGTTTTTAATTAGAAAAGATTCGATTAGAAGCGGCTAACTGAGAGATTTTTACGGCCGATTTATCCTATGTAGACATGGTGATCTTTACATAACCAAGGTATTCTGAAGTCCTCTGCTTCCTAAGCTACAAATATTTTCCATGA
This sequence comes from Aurelia sp. 3 sensu Dawson et al. (2005), assembly GCA_964020215.1. Lineage (NCBI taxonomy): Eukaryota > Metazoa > Cnidaria > Scyphozoa > Semaeostomeae > Ulmaridae > Aurelia > Aurelia sp. 3 sensu Dawson et al. (2005). The sequence continues at coordinate 1,590,422 of OZ026573.1, read as the reverse complement.
AGTCTTTGTACAAGAAGGCATTGACTACAATCAAACAATATCGATCAAATTTTTCTTAAGACTCACTTTAAATGGAAAAAGAGAATAGTCTTTGGTGGTACCGTTGGGATCTAGGAATCGATTAGTTATATGTACAATGTGCTGTATTGTAATATTTCATAAATTGTCTGTAATATTTGCCAGCGCTTAGTACTAAGGGCCTGTTTCCATGAGGAAGGGTGGCCCGTAAGCGAGCTAGCCCACCAAGACAAAGTCAAGGTTTACATGGAAGATTCGTTAGTGAACCAGCCCCGAGCCAGCCCGGCTATTGGTAGCCACATGCTGTGATTCTTTTGTGTGAAGTTGAAGGAACGAGGAAATATTTTCTAATTCCTGCAATCTTACAAAAGAACCGTGGTGCGAAACGTGACACTGCACGTGCATCACTGACGGGCTGGCCCCGATCTTCCGTTTATATGAGAAGGTGATCCCGTTTGAGGCAGGATTCCGCCAGTCGATAACCAGGATCTCGGCAAAGCGGGACAGTCCAGCACATATATAAATACAAACTGATAATTACAAAGCTGTGACCAGACTTGTCGGATCTCACCTGAAGGCGAGCCAGTTCGCTAACGGGCCAGCCCTCCTCACTTGAATAGGCCCTGAGAAGGCATGATAATTCAAAATTTACATATCATCTCTTAACAAAGCCCGACTACATCTACCGGGTGAGCCATAAAAAAGTTCCCACTTTTAAAAATTCATAACACCAAGGCTACACCGATTTGAATCATTACACCGATTACACCGATTTGAATCATTCAAATTCTAGTTAAAAGTCGAAAGATCAAAGTATTTTTGTGATTTTTCTTGCTGTCCTATCAACACTAGAAGTATTGGTAAATTCAACATTATAAAAATTTCATGGTTCATTGATTACTGAAAAATGGCCCAAAACATCGATCAATGCATAAATGACCTCGCGCACAGAATAATGAAGGAAATGCAACTTTTCATGGGTGAGAGATATCCTCAAGGCATTAATTTCCTTGGCACTGAAAATCTTTCTTATGTGTTTGAAAATCGATGCCTTATAACTCTTGACGGAGGTGAAACGCTCATGGCCTATTGTTCGATTTGAAAAGAATCCATACGATTTGATCAATGTTTTAGGCCCTTTTCCCGTGATTTTGCAACCATGAAATTTCTATGAAGCTGAATTTGCCAATATTTCTAGTGCTGGTAGGACAGCGAGAAAAATCACAAAGATACTTTGATCTTTCGGCTTTTAACTAGAATTTGAATGATTCAAATCCGTGTAGTAGTCTTGGTGTTATGAATTTTCAAAAGTGGGAACTTTTTTCTGGCTCACCCGGTAGACGGAGCGATTTATTAATCTAAATTCTTAAGTCACTCCATGTGACTCTCTTTACTCTTATACTGGATGATTTAAAAAAATAAAGTTTACGCGTTTGGCAGGCTATGGAATAAAAAGTATGTGACAGATATTTAAAACTGAAATGTTGATCCATCAATCAGAGGCTAAATTAAGGCCCTGTTTATATGGGGAAAAACACTAGACTGATGCCTTTTCGTCCCTTGTTTCCCTGCGTTCCTTTGGTCAAGAGGGACTAATAACATTACTCTTAAAAAGTGGGCCCACTTTAGGCCCTCGTAGGGTGGTTCCGTATTCACCAATCAAATCGCTAGAATTCAGTTTTTAACCAATCAGGGGCCACTATTCAGAATGTTGTTGTTGTTGCTCTTAAAGAACGGTTGAAGAAGCCTGGAGTTCTCGCAGCTTCCATGGATCTATTTTGCTTCTACAGAGGAAGATTACTGCCTGAAACGTAAGCATTTTGCGTTTTATACGTCAAGACAACATCATTCTTTGTACTAAAAGTTTCCTTTTCAATGTTGGAGCTCTTTAAACCAGATTTTGAAGCGATTTTGTTGAGTGTACGAAAACTCCCACCTATTTAGGCCATTTTGAAAAAGTGGGCCCATTATATAAGCGTAATATTATGAGTCCCTATTGACCAAGTGATATCAGCAAGTCAAAGAACGCAGGGAAACAAGGGACGAAAAGGCATAAGTCTAGAAAAACACCTCACCTGCCAGACCCGGGGCTGACAGGCGAGGCAAATTTCAGTCACTGTTTATATGAGATTTTTCACCTCACCTGTCAGCTCCGGGCCTGAGAGGCGAGGTGGATTAAGGTCTGTCTTCCGTGAAATCAGAAAGAACTGACCAATGAGAATCAACGAAAAATTTCATTTCACCTCACCATACCGGTGGTATTTCGTTTATATGGAAAAATTTCACCTCACCCAGGTGAGATTCCACCTCTTGTGAGGTGGGATTTCACTATACCGGTGGTGTTGCGTTCATCATGTAAACGCGAAATGAAAAGACAAAGGATTCTATTGGAAGGTGGAATCTCGCTTCTCAGCCCCGGGTCTGGTAAGTGAGGTGTTTTTCCTCATATAAACAGGGCCTAAATGAGAAAATTTTTCTTCGTAACATCACGCATCTCTAAGGACTAACAATTAGAAAAATCACGAGAAAAATGCCGTAAGGGGTTTGTATTGGAATCAAAAATTCCACGCTCCATTCTGGTCCATGATTTATGTGGCATCGAAATTCACACTGCTAGTTTCAGGAGTAGAATTTTTGAGTTTCAATATCTAGTAAACAATCTGGAATGACAAGATTAGTACATGCTCGAAAGCAATAACCTACAAAACTCATAAAACAAACGTAGCATTCGAGAAATACCTCTTTCTGGTTAAAAATAGAACACATAGACGAACACTGACCAAACTACGGCATAGTGACCACTGCCTGGCTATCGAAAAAGGAAGACATAGCAAACCTCCTGTCATAAGAGAAGAAAGATTTTGTAAATTCTGTCAAAACATAATTGAAGACGAAACACATTTTATACTCTCGTGCAACACATACAACACAGAAACAGCAATCTTCATGAGCCAAATCAACACAATTTACCCAAATTTTATTAAAATCCCAACAGGAAAACAAAAAATGACTTTTCTATTTACAAATGACGATGAACAATACCTGCAAATATTCGCCGAATACCTAGATAGAATTTACAAAATATGCTTGGATAATACATGAACTCTTTTCCTTTGTTAGAACTTATCAACATACCGTTTGTATTACTTTGTTAATTCACTGATCAATTTTGTTGTATTAGATTGCCTTTTTTAGTCCTAGTTAGATCAGACCATGTATCTATTGATATTGTGTCGAATTAAAAAAAAATAGTAAATTATAGACTAGAATGGAATGAGGAATCCTTGTTCTAAAACATGGTCCTTATGAGCACTTTCCTAATTTCTGGGACTAAATGGTGAGCAATCTTACCAAACAAAAACTCCAGTATCTAAGTTAACCTTTGACTCATAGATTAACACCTTCGTTTTCAATATCGGTCACATCTTTTTTATTCAATAGCCCGCCAGGCGCGTAAAGTTTTTTTGACTCACCTAGTGCTAACAGGCTATAGGCTACAGTAAAAACCCGCGTATAAGAACCTAGTGATTAAGAACCTACAGGCTGAAAATTCTGAAATCAGACCCCCAATATATAAGAACCCATTCAGCCAGAGATTTGAAATAGGTCCTCATTCGTGGAGATCATCAAACGGGATAAAAACTCTAGTTCCTTTGTTATGGAGCCTATAGGTACTGATTCTGCCATGTACAAACAGCAAAGAGGTCTAAAGATACTTTGAAAGCTTTTCATTGTATTCTGCAAAATTTCAGATTCTTCCACGAATTGATGTTTGAATAAGGCCTCATGAACTCAAGTGCCTCTCAACTGACAGTAAATAATGGGCTTGAATTTTCAATGTGAACAAAAGAAATACCTGAAAGCCCTGAATGAAATAAGAACCAATTTAAGAACCTGAACAGCCTAAGTTCCCACTAAGTACTCAATATATAAGAATCTAATCAGGCTGACTTGCAAAATTGTAGGTTCTTATACGCAGGTTTTTACTGTATGCTGTGGAATACCCTAAATAATGATGCAAATAAGATAGAGTCTGTTGCAGCTTTCAAAAAGGAAATTTAGACTTGGGATGGAACCAGCTGCCTTTGTACAATTTGTAAACAGACGCTAAATTCCTTTGATTTCAATATGTATTTCTCGAAGTTTATTTGTAAACTAGGCTTGCCGCGCGTCGCCTGCGGCGCCGCGCCGGCCCGCCGTCGTACTTTTCTTTCCTAACGATTACGAAAGGAATGAGAAACTCTGCTCAGTCCTGCCCTATAACGTTCCTTACGTAATAAACCCCATCCTTTTCAAGGCATACTTATGGATATGCCCATTCTATTTACTCCTTCCACTCATATGAAACATAAAAGGCTATCAACCATCGTCATAAATGTTTCCCATGTTTGTAACTTGGGTGCAAGACTCCCTAAGAGATAGAGTCTGGTACCCAGGGTAACATTTATTGAACTAAAATGATGTCGATCTTGATGTTCATATATAATCATACCACGCTCGATTAGTGTTTTTAATTCCGGAGGCTATACGGTACAGTAAAAGAAGCAAATGCTATCATTCTTAGCATTGACAACTGACTCAATGGATGAGGTCCTTCTATAGAAATTCCGCTCCATTTCAAGCCTCGTTCCGTAGCCTTGGAGATGAAATGGGCCTGGCGAAAAGGACTTAATGAGATCTTGACATTATATTATCTGCGTTTGTCTTTTTGTTTCTGTAATGCACTGTTCTTTACAAAACAGTGATTTAAAGGATTGCATTACAGTGTAGAAATGCTTTTAGCAGGAAAGGGAAAGGTTGATACTTTCCTATTCAAAGATATTTAAATTTATGCATCAACCAAGTTTTTTGGCATATCAAATTCATCCGCTCGCCAAGTAAAGTTTGTAAAAACTGTTCGGATCATTGTAAAAGAATTCACTAACAACCCATGGGTTAAAGGGAAAACTCAAGTAGGATCTACGACTTCGAAGCATATACTAAGTAAAAAACCAATGCAGTCTTTGTAACATTTACCTATTTACATGCCTCTTCCCATAGTGCTTGTTACATTTCCAAACTCAACATAAACCTTTCGTGCCGATTTTTGGTTGTTCTTGACCTTCATTTTATTAGTACTTTTTTATATTTCATACTGTAGCTGTCCTTCAAATTGCAACATTTCTTGCGCAAAAAGTGCTACAATCACTAAAGTCAAGTAAATTTTTCTCTGTAGGTATTCTACGATGCCACTTTCAAGAACCCCTTCATTCTCCTTTTGTTTCATCGATCTCAGAAAGCGATCCCTGGGAAGCAGAATTTTAAGTGTTATCTACCTCAGAAACTTAACTATCGCAACGTTTTTAATATTTCTTCTCATGTTGCACTCACTGTTAATTGAATCATTTCCTTTTCCTTCTGTCCTAATCATACAACAGTTTTAAAATCACTCTGTTCCCTCAGTTTCAGAGGGATTGTATTCTGCGAGTTGCGAGTTGCGAGTTGCGCGTTGCGAGTTGCAAGTTGGTTTTCCATCATATCAATTAATTCTATACTTTTGTTCTAATTTTAGATTCTAGCCAAAGTTTCTTATGATTTTCTTAAATGAATTACTACTTCCTTAAATGAAGGAATGTCCAAAATACTTTTGTCTGATCAAGGGGCCTTCAAGGTACTTAGGAAGAGTTCTCTCAAACGGTGTCAAAACATTTGTCGGCATCAGGCAAAACCATAGGCATTTGAGACATAGGGTCTTGGAGGGCTGCATCATACCTAATCTAGCAAACTTTATCGCATTTCAGGCTCACTTTGGGCAAGATCCATTCTAAGCCATTCCCCCCAAGCACTGAGCATACCCAACATAAGTGGAGGAAACCCCTTTCTGATCTGAGATCTCAAAATTCTCTCTAAATAAATATTACTACAAAGAAGAAGGTTCCTGAAGGGTGCACCTCAGTCCCGTTCTGCTCCCAGTCGTATTGTGCATGAAATCTTATTTATAGTCGGTGATCAAATCATAGCACCGACACGGAAACCTCATTCCTTGAGTGTGACTTTAGCAAATCCAGATCTCACTTTCCCCTTGCAGTGCCCTTGAAAGGATAGACAGTCGACGCAAACTTTGAAATTACTTTAGCAACGGGCAGTACCGAAGAAGAAACATTCAACTAAAATCTTAGTCCCAAAATATAACCCTTTTCCTTCAAGAGAAGTAGAAATTCATCAAAGAAACTCATAAGAAGCTTTGGCTAGAATCTAGAATTGGAACGAAAGAATAAACTGAATTGATATGATGGAAAACCAACTCGCAACTTGCAACTCGCAACTCGCAAAATAAAAGTAAAAACCAACTCGCAACTGACAACTCGCAACTCGCGAAGTATCATATCTCTCAGTTTCAGGTATCTAACCAAGGCTCTGACTTTGCTCAATTGGAGCCCCGTTCTGTTTTCTTTTACTTATAGCCACCGTTTGGAAAGGTCTTGCTCCGAGATAACTTCATACTATTCCCGATTCCAGCCTCTCCTTCTATTGCTCGACTACCCCTTTTATAATCTCAAATGTAGTTGCTAGCATAAATCTGATTAGTTGAATTGTACTATACGTCGTCATTGATCACTACCCCGTTAAAAGGCAAAGGGATTTTTCATGCTTGATGCTTTCCGTTATGGGAACCATTCCAGCACATGATCCATTTAAATTGCATATAGGTCACATTGCAGCTTTCAATTGATATAAATAGTAATTTAGCTTTTTCTGACGTGTTTCTCCCTTTTCTTCCATGTACTTTACAGCTATTTTCCTCCCTTGGTCGCTTTTACTATTACATGAATTTAGTGGCGTCTCCTGCGTCTCTTAACACTTGCAGCAATCTATTGAGGCATATAAGAATGTTACCATTTACATCAAGAAAGTGCCTAAATTTGCCTGTAAATATCTACGTTCTTTACCTTCTAAAATCACAGACCCTAATCCCTCTATTGCCATGCTTCTCGTTTCTTCGTTTATTTATTAAACAGAGATCCAAACATTAACAAAGCCTCTTCTAAAGACCATTTCTTGTAACTTTCTCCCCAGTCTTACATACTTTTCGCACCACCAACCTGCGTAAATCAAAGGCAAATTTCACCTTAACTTCATTCTAGCATGTCATTCCAACAATTCCTATCCTACAAATAATGCTATCACCCTTTCCTGAAGTCTTCGTAATTCATCGACATTCATTTTTATGAAGCAATGCCCACTAACCTTTCAATCTCGGTAGTTGCAGACTTTCCTCCAAAATATAGTCTTGCCATTGCTACTCTGTAAAGATTTGGGAAAAATTTTGTCGAAACATATGAACTTAAGCGATTAACATTGAAATAACACTTTCCTATGAATTTATCCCCTTGATGACAAATGGTTCCAGAACAACGCGCTACCAAAACTTTGTGAAAAACGATACCCTGAAACCTGACATTAATCGACTCTATTGAATGCATGGACACATATCTTTGAATAGGAAACTATATAAGAAATTCATAAACCCCTTAGATGACCAAACAAATAAGAACCTTTGCACCTGGGGGTTTCAATTGACACTTCTAAGTGGAATTAAGAAATCTGTGGAAAGCCTCCCCATTATGTTTCAAATAAAAAAGCAGTTCTTTCTGACAGGGCCACCGAGAGAGGACAGGGGGCAATTTGCCCCTGGGCCTCAGGGTCTAGAGCCCGGGGGGGGGTACTTGACCAGATTTTGGACGGGGACGTGCCATCGAGGTTTCAAAAACATACCCGTTCCTTATACCAATTTTTGCAAAATGTATACCCGACTTTATACCAATCTTTCAAAAACATATACCCGGCTTTATGCCAATTTTCCGAAAATGCATACGCGACCCAATACCAATTGTGAAAATTGCAAAATTTGATACCGTTCCTTATACCAAAATCGTAAAAATTGATACCGTTCCTTATACCAAAATCGTGAGAAGTGCTTTGCGTGTGCCCCAATCTTGGTAGGATGAGAACCTGAATCTGTTGAACTGGGTAGCAATCTAAACTTATTCCCAAAGGCGTACCGATCAAATAGCAGAGTTCACTCATGCTCATATTGCACAATGCTGAAAAGGCTATTGCAAATTCTGTCCAATCAGATTTAAGGATAAGAGGAAAGCGGGTAATACGCAATACATGTTAATGGCTAGACACCGTTCCTGTCCAATACCCCAACTGTCAAAACAATCAAAAATCGTGTAAGTCCTGGCCAATGACAACTGGAGTCTTTGAAGCATGCGCAGAATTTAGGATTTTATAGACTGATAACGTGATTTAAAGTTGCGCCCCCTGCGCAATAACGGAAAGATTTGGGATTGTTTGTTTGAAGGAGCGACAGCCTTGACTCATAGTAATCAGTCCAGTCCCGGTAAAATCAGAGGATAAACTATTGTTGTAAATAATTACATTTCACAGCTCAATTGGCAAGGCTAAATTGGAGTTTGTTTTCTTTGCATGCCAAAAATGTATGTTTAGTTAATCCGTTTAATCACTTGGGCTAAATACCTTTGCTGTGAACAAATGCTTATTCAACTGTGTGACACAGCAGTCGTGGCAAGTTATTGTTTGAGGAGGAATTTGCTGCCGTTTAGCATAGTTAGCTAATCCGTTTAATCACTTGCGCTATATACCTTTCCTGTGAAATATGGGATGTTCTTTTAACCGGACCCTACGACCCTACGACCCCGGACAATACGACCCCGGACCATACGACCATACGACCTTGGACCTAAGTTTATATTTTTAGCTGACACGTCCTTATCAGCACTTATGGTTGACTAGGAAGTAAAAGCGCTCGCTTCGCTCGCGCTTTAACATTCCTAGCTCCTGCGGAGTGCTTTATATGGTTACCGTACTCCTTCAGTGACCACCATTTAAATTCAGCATGAAATCAGGGTTGGTAGATCTCCGGACCGCCCCGAAACCAAACCAGGGGTCGGAAAAGGCCAGATAAAGCAAAACCTTTCAAAACAATGACCCATTGCTGTACCACCTATTGTTCTATTGTTATTTCAAGCAATGGACACTTGCATTCCATTGTTTTCACATACTATATTGTGTAGCTCCGATGAAAACCCTGTATATTTGATGTTGCCTTGCAAAGAAAAATGTCCTAGATTGTGATTGTCTGTACTTCAGTTTGAAGCGAATTGAATGAAAATTGACCAAAAATCTTAAAAGAAGCCAAAATTAAGCCAAACATTAAAAGTTAATTTTTGAAGCCAACAATAAGGGAAACGAGCCAAATTTCCAAAATTTTGCTGAAAAAAAGCCAAGTTACCAGCCTTGCAACAAATCAGATCAGTTATGGTCATTCATAAGAATTCAAGTAACTAAGTAAGAGTGGTATGCTATACTCCATAAAATGAGAAAATCAGACATGTCTCTTTCTATAACATTCCTTTACTCCCAAATAAGCCTCACATAAACCTCAGCAAAATTGTCACGTTTTCAGCACATGAATCCAGTAGCAGATGCTTCAGGGCTCCCTCGTGTCTCTTAGCTTCAGAATGATTAATGAGACAATTGCGCCCTTCGCCCCTGGCCACTGTTTGAAATTCATTCAAATGATAAAGTTGGTCCCCTCAATTTTTTTCTGAGTTCCTGAGGAGCCATTGTCACCTAGAGTTTTTTGTATACAGGCTGCATCTTCAGAAAGTCTGTAAATCAAATTTGGCGTAGTAAAAGGTATCAGTCTCCTCAGTTCATCTGCTGCAAAGTGAATACATATTTCCGCTTACGTATGCCTTGTTTTATTTTCAAATAATCTGACATTGCAACATGCCTGCAAAGGACCCTGGGTGACAATGGCTCTTTAATTGCTGCCGACCATTGATGCTCTAAATCTACTATAGATAGATGATACATCTGTCTCTAAGCCAGCGACGTACCCAGGAATTCGAAAGGGGGGTCAGATGGTTGTTTCCCTTCATACAGTTTAGGTCAAATCTGGAGCCTATTGATAAAGACATGTCATGCATAGATTCGTTTCAAATATCTAAAAGAAAGTTGGCTCCTAGGGTAATTCTTTGAATGGTCAGATTTGGAGCAAAAAGCCTCTCCCTTCCACGCTCCAACGTCGCTTGGAAATGTTGCTAACTTACCCGACCATTTTCTTCTCAAATTTAAAGAAATGAAAGTGTAAATAAAAGCTGAACAGTATGCTTTTGAGCATATCCTTTTTATTTGCTTTTGCTAATAAGAGCTCTTCTTTTTCTCCACTGTGAATCGCCTTTTCATTGCAGTTTCGATCTTACTTAAGGATTTCTGACTTTTAAATAAAGTTTCCTAATCTTCTCGAATTTGACAAGTGGCATTTCACTCATTCGAAAAAGGGTGCGAGATTTTTTCAGAACAGAGGAATGTTTACGGATTTTGGTGGAACATTCGGGGAAACAAAAGGACTTTTGCAGAAGATGTACAAGAAGTTTGAAATGCCCCTCGGAATTTGAGGGCAATGTCCCCAATCCCCACAATTTCTGCCACTGTTAAAGAAGCCTACCAATATTTAGAAATTGCTCTAGTGCCTTCGCAGTAATACAGGAAACTGCGAAGGCAGTGTATAGTATGATACAGGAAATAAGTGAAAATAAGTCAAACTATGCCAAGGCTTTCCATGAATGAAATGAATAGCTGCTAAGTTATATTTTCTTGCAATGAAAATATCAATGTTTTGATGATATAAGAATGGAGTTTCTTATCAGCAGTTTTTTTGAAAGAAACATTCGTGCTCAACTGTACACTTATAAAGTAGATGTGTGCATTGATATGTAAGGAATTGGAAATAAGGTGCTCTGTGAGAAAGTACTATGGTATGTTAGAATTCAGCTTTTCATATGAATAAACTGCGATTTTATTGAAATATGGAATATCTTGTTGGTTCCCATAGGTAACCTTTAGCCTCAAAGGATTCAGTGGCATGGGATATGTCCTTTCAATCGGACTGTACGACCGCACGACCCCGAACCCTGTGACACTGGATCATACGACCCCAGACCATACGATTATACGACCATTCGACCATACGACCCCGGTCCAAAGTTTGATACATATAGCTTAAAAAATTTTTCACCACCGATGGTTTAGTGAACACGCAAGACATTAGTACGTGTCAAAGTTTTCTTGCTCACTTAGAATTCTGTGTATTCATACTGAGCTAGCCAGTTGTTGTGAGCTAAACCGGCCCCTCTGAATACAATTAGAATGGATGAATATCTATGTTGAATATCCACAAAATTAGTTGTCAACTTTGTATTTGTAATTAGTGGTTTACTTATCTTTCTTTCTATCTTTACTTTATGTTGTGCGTTTTTATGTATTAGCCAAGGGGTAGTCATGGTCTTTCGCTCCCCATGGTGTCGTACCCGTAGTGTAGTAAAGTAATTAGGGGTAGTATAGTAGAATGTAAAATTTGTATTGTAATTAATTTATATGAATAAAAAAAAATATCCACAAATATGCACTTCTTCAAATTTTCCATGTTTCAGTTAGAAGGCCATGAAAGTAACAGACTCAGAATGGAGGGCTATAAAGCATTTCGACCGTTAGGGCTACTCCAGTCTTTCTAGCCATTCTAATTTTTTAGAACAATAACAAAGAAGTAAGAAAGTTATATCTTAAATGCAAACATTTCTTTATTATCATCCAGATCCCCAGTCACTCATGTGCATATCTATTGACGTTGAAAATAATGGAAGTATCAATACATCATAACAAAGTCTTGTTAGCCAAATACATAAAACTTTGGCCTTGGGTCGCATTGTCGTATGATCTGGGGTTGTAAGTCCCGGGTCGCAGAGTCCTCGGGTCCGGTCAAAAGAACGTCTGAGTTTTTTGTGCGAATGATGAACAGATAACGTGATGGGGCAGATTTTCAGCATTGAGAGTTGGCAAGCTAACGGCTGCATGCATGATATAAGTAAAAAGACTTCAGAAATGATCTTATGGCAGAAAATCTGTCCATTGTTGGACCTTTTATGCTGAATTCTCTTTCAGAGTTCGTAAACAAGTAGTACAAAAGATGATTCTGATAGAAGGAAAATAGAGTTGAAGTCATTTACTAACTCGTCGAAAAATAGACCTAGGTAGGACCTTTCATCCTTATTTACATAATTTTGAAATGATGGAAAAGCGATGAATCAGGGGAGTGGCAAAGGCAGGTACTGGACTCGAAGTAAGCTTTGCTTAATTCATTACTAAACTTGCATTATTTTCATTCAACAGCAGACAAGAAATAGCTATTTCGTCATTAAATAAGAAAATCGTTTCGCCAAATTCAGACTCTGCACAGTTCAGTTATGTTACTTAGCTTAGCCCCAGTGATGAGTGAATTGCTGAACTGTGATTGAGGTTATTTCCAAGTCACCCCTTTTGTAATAACCGAGGCTCTCCCTCGCTGTGAAACTTTAACCGTACTCTTCTTTGGTAAAAAACTTGATTAAGGAACAGTTTACAATCAAACATTCTTTATACGGGTAAACAGGATTTCTTTGGATTTGGCCTTGAGCCAGTCATCCCGTCAACATTTGGAAATGCTCTTAGGGTCACAGGTCTGATTTGTACTGTATGCCATTTTGGCCGAAGCAGAGAAACTCGTGCTTTGCGTGTATGGCCTTTAATAAAAGCGTCAAAAATCAGTTTGAAGAGTAATCACTTTGTAACTTGGGCCAAATCTTCATTAAGAATTGAGTAAAGTTTCTATGCGTTGCAACCAGTAAATTTATAAGCAGAAGACCGAAAAAACTACAAGGGCAAATTCTTAATTTGTAGCGCTGCGACAAAACCAAGAGGAGAGCCTCTGCAAAATAGAGCAATAACTTCATTGTATCCAACGTGAGCATCGAAATACCTTACCACAAGCCAGATAGATGCTGCAGCTAACATAATATCAACTATTTGCAAGCTTTTACTCCCTCGGTGTCTGGAAAAAGCAGCTACAAAACTTGTTTTTAGCTCAGATTAAACGCTGCCATCACATTTCTATGGCTGCCATCAGCATCCACAAAGAAAGGTCGAAGGTTAAGGCCTATTGTTGAATTGAATTGCTAAAATTTGGGTACAAAACCCCTCCTCACATTACCCCAAGATACTGTACGAAGAAAAGTATTGGACCACAGGCAAGCCTTTATCGTCAGCTATTTTACATCTTTTTTCTGCAATTTTTGGAGGTAAGCAGTAGGCGTGAGGAGTTGCGTGCGGGAAAGTGTCACAAACAGGAATGTGCGTAACAAAACTCTTCATCGCTTATATATATAGATTAGTGAACGTGGAAGACATCAGTACGTGTCAAAGTTACCTGGCCAGGAACAATTTGATGTATTCGTACACACCAGACATTAGAAACCCAAACATTAGGAAGCCAGTCTTGTAAACAATACTGTCCCCTCGCTGAATGAATATGAAATCGAGAAATATCTACATATGTCAAACATCCACAAATATATGCTTCTTTGCTTGATTCAAATCATAAAATCAAGTGTATTCACGTATAATATAAGTTTAAGGCAATGAAAATAACAAAAGACAGGAGGAGACTGCAGAGCATGCCCAGGGGGGTACTCCCTAACTTTCAATACTCGGGAATACAACGTTTCAATACAACTTTCAATACAACTTTCAATACACCGTCCATGCCAATATTCGGAGTGCGAAAATTTACATTAAATCAATATTTGGGGTCTGTGAATTACAATATGGACCAAAATTCAACGTATATTCATTTGCAATATTTGGGGTCCACAAATATGAAGAAAGGAAGAATCGTGGAATTTGTCTTGCATTGACTTCACATGGAATACAGTGAGGGAGTACCCCCCGCCCCCCTGGGAGAGCATGATAATAAACGTTGCGATATTTGGATCTTCCTAGCCCGTGCAAATTGCTTGGGAATCGAACAAAAACACTTCTCCATTCTCAAGGAGATCCTCAGTCAGTGATGAACAGCTATATTTACATTGAAACTACGCGTTTTTAAAATGCCTTCCTTCAGATATTATCTGTCTGTCAGTCTTATTCTGAACAGGGGCGGCGCCAGCCCAGAAAAAGTGGGGTGGAAAAGAGATAGAATTGATGCCCAGAAGGTATACCTAATGATTTTTATGTCGTTTTTACTAAGGAATGAATACCGACCTCAGGAAAGTGGGGTGGACATGTCCACCCCAGTCCACCCCGTGGCGCCGCCCTTGATTCTGAAATCTGCTTCAGTTGCTAAACATCCAAACCACGTGAAAATAATTCATGATTATAAATAAATCATAACAAAGTCTTGCCAAGTAAATATATTAAGCTCGGGTCCAGGGTCGTATGGTCGTATGGTCGTATTGTCTGGGGTCGTAAGGTCCGCGGTCGTAGGGTCGTGTGGTCCGGTTAAAAGAACTATCCCAACTTCGCTCTCCAAATCTGCAATGATGTACATTGATTCTTTACAATGAATGAGTCAGTTTCCTGGCCATTCACCGCACAGTTTTTCAGATTACAGAGCAAGGCAAAGAACAATAGAAAGTTTTGTGTTTTGTCTGTCTTTGGAGTGGAAATCCCCTATCGTAGAGGCAAGTAAGGTTTTTTTGTGTTTTGTGTTCTCTCTCTCTTTGGAGTGGAAATCCCGTATGGTTGAGGCACGTAAGGTGTTATCTGGCCCTTGCCCCTTCGTTAATGACGATTAGAATGAAATTCTAATCGGAGTTAAAGCAACGAACATGCTGTTTATTGTTTATTACAGATTTACAAATCTGGCAATTTGAAGTACCATTGTTTTTGACTCTCTAGAGGTGTAATGTTTTCATCAGCTGCGTGTTCATTGATAGTCGTGCATGCGGCTTGGTTTCTTCCATGCAGTATAAAACAGAGTTTGATTTGAGAATTTAGTAAATTTTGCACACTCGTGCTGAGTGGTTGCAAATCAAAATGCTAAAAGTCTCGACAGCGAGTCGAGCAATGTTGGTTGAAATGGCCTTCGGGCTTTGCTTTGTTGGTTGAAATGGCCTTCGGGCTTTGCTTGTGTTTGTGTGTTATGTGTTTGTGGCCTTCGAGCCATGTTTTTCCTTTTCAGCTACGTTCGAGCTGGCCATTTTGTTGGCCAGTTGTAATGCACTTCTACATTGGTTTAGCACGAGGCATGGAGCCTCAGATTTGGTGAGAAATTTCTTTTTCATTTATATCATTTGTACTGTCGCCTCTGGTTATAGCAATGCAAGTATTTGGAGGTATCATTTTAGCTATCGCTTACAGGGGTTGCATTTTCTCATCTTATTTACGCTTCGACCCTATTTGGCTTTGGGTCTTGCGCTGTTTTTTTTCTCCTCTTGGTTTGGGGTTGGGGGAACACTTTGCTTCGTTTCATTTCATTTCCTCGCTTCGTGTTCTGTGGCGGGGAAAATGCAGGTTTTCCTTCCAACCCCACCTTCGGGAGGGTTATTTGCTTTTTCGGGAGATGGGCTAGTTCTCTCAAAGCCCAAATTGCCCTAATGATGAGAAAATGCAACCTTATGTTTGTCTGATGCTTATGAGGAAAGATTTACGAAAAGGTTGAAAATATCTGAAGGGCAGCCAAGCCCCAGCAGCCTTGGATCTATTTATGGGAGTGTAGCTTTAAATGACGATTAGAATGAAATTCTAATCGGAGTTAAAGCAACGAACATGCTGTTTATTGTTTATTACAGATTTACAAATCTGGCAATTTGAAGTACCATTGTTTTTGACTCTCTAGAGGTGTAATGTTTTCATCAGCTGCGTGTTCATTGATAGTCGTGCATGCGGCTTGGTTTCTTCCATGCAGTATAAAACAGAGTTTGATTTGAGAATTTAGTAAATTTTGCACACTCGTGCTGAGTGGTTGCAAATCAAAATCTCCCACCCACCCGCCTCTTTCACATTTTCATGTTGGATCTTCTTTCTTTTGCAGATGCATCTGGAAAGTTTTGTCCAACATGGACGAGGGGACTAGTTTTGCGGGAAAAATGCAGGTTTTCCTTCCAACCCCACCTTCGGGAGGGTTATTTGCTTTTTCGGGAGATGGGCTAGTTCTCTCAAAGCCCAAATTGCCCTAATGATGAGAAAATGCAACCTTATGTTTGTCTGATGCTTATGAGGAAAGATTTACGAAAAGGTTGAAAATATCTGAAGGGCAGCCAAGCCCCAGCAGCCTTGGATCTATTTATGGGAGTGTAGCTTTAATGGGGAAACTATGAAGGGAAAGTATCTAGCGGGAAGAAAAATATTCATTTATTTAGAAAGTTTCGTGAGGATTAGTCCAGCAGTATTCAAGTTATCAACCGTTTCCATTATCCCGGTCCTCGCTTTCCTCGATTTCTGTAGCCTCCATTTCGTAAGGGGAGTCCATCGATCCTTTGACTTTGCCGCTTTGCCCCATTACCCCGCTTTTAGCGTGAAATTGAAAAAACGAAATCTCTATTGCGTTAGGTACGGAGAAGACGAAGATACTTGGAAAGTTTGGTGGGGATTGGTTCAACTGTGCTCGAGTTTTTCGTGCAACAAAATTTGCTTCATAAAATATTAATATAGATAGTTGGTGTAAATTAGATCTATTTTGTAAAACTATGTACAAAACAAACTTTAAATAATATATGTATATGGATATGAGACTATACAAATGCTTTTTGCAATCGCCAATGAATGGAAAGCACAAGATAGATGTTTGTTACATAGATTGCATAGTTTGTTACATGGCGGGGTGAGTGGCCGAGTGGCTTATACAGTCTTCGTCAGGTGACTGAAGTCAAGCTCGGTAGAATGAGGTCAAACTCCGGATGGGTGACCTCGAAGGCCTAACTTTACAACTCACCTCGTCGTCCTTCGGAAGGGACGTTGAATTAGGGGTCCTAAGCCGGGATGCGGCATGAACAGTGGGCCTGAATTAGCTTTCAGTAGCTACAAATCCTGACCAGCCCACTCAAAACAAATTAAAAGCAAACAGAAAAAAAACAAGACGTAAACCCTTATAATCAGTTGCACGATTGGTAAATGCATCTTTCATCTGATTTAATGGCTTGAAAGGAAGTCCAGGTATTTCGTTACCGAAATATTTGATATCTTGGTCATTTTCAGGATTCCAGAGCGTCCTCTTTTTAAAATGGCCTTAAGTAGCCGACTCGTCTGAATAGACCATGGACGCACAATAAACTTGTATCCTGTAATACGAAATACGCGTTTCGTCGTAAGCTCATCAGTTTGGTTCATGCGAAGAACAGACAAATGACACAACAAAACAAAAGACAATTGAGAATCACGTGAACTTCAACACCTGAGCCACTGATTGCCTTGATCTCAAACAAAAGTCATCCAATCAACAAGCGCCAAAATTTTTGGCGCCAACTTCAGGACAGTTGCAGAGCGAAAACTAATAACTCCTCCTGTCGGCAAAGCGAGGGATCCGGATCCCGAAGTTTATAATCATGAAAACCATGAGTTCTCCAAGCAAACCGTGGTTTCTAAAGGTCTATGATACGATACCGCGGTAAGCAGTTCTAGTTCACAATTGGGCAATCTGATGACGCAATAAGCAGAAAACAGTTGCAAGAACAAAACATGCTGTAATTCTGAAAATGATCACGATATGAAAGATTGTTAACTGAACACTTATACCACATTCACACTGGCAAGATAAACCAGATTCAACTGAACTAAGTTATCAAATTTTTTGTTCTAACTAGTCAGTCAAACGTAGCAAATTCATTTGACTTGGTGAAATTCAACCAGGTTTAGGGAAATACATAAAGCCCTCTTTTCTTTTCTGCGCCCGTTTCATATTTGATGTTAGGCTTACGTAGTGAAAACGATTATCCATCCTGATTACAAATATATTTGCACTATCATCACTATCATCACCCATGTTCGCCTGACATCCAGAGTGAAACCGGCTCAAGTATTATTCGTAAACAATTATTTTGTTTTTTCTTTAAATTTAGCACTTTGTATTTAATATTTAGATGTATTTGTTAGTTCCATGTTAAATGCCAGGGGGTAGTCATGATCTATTGCTCCTCCTGGCACCGTTTTTGTAGTGATGTATAGTAGTTCGTAGGTAGTGTTGTAGGTAATTTTGTTATTGTAACTTTTATATTGAGTATAAATAAAGAAAATGCATAAAGCTAAGCTCCACGGTTTATGCTGTGTTGAAAGTTATGTTATGATAAAGGTTAGATAAGCCTTGGTCAAACGCATGCAACATTTCATCCAATGTTTACTTCAAAAAAAATTATAAAGTTTGTTGCTGCGGATAAGAGGCTGGTCAAACGCATCCAACATTGATTCAATACTGTTTTGGATCTCCATAATAGGCCCTCGCGCCTTTATTTCCTTGCAGATGATAACTCTGGCCAGAGTCGAAACGTAAAATAAATGTTTCATGGCTTAGTCGTATCTAACATGTTAATGAATTTGTCTCTAATAATCTACTGTTATTTACTGGATTTGTTTCTAATTATTTGCTGGTTATCAATGAGTCATTTGAAACATATCCACTCGTCGCACTGGCTCTGAACCTTGCATCCAGCACTTCCTTCAACACTGTGGCAAGAGAGCATTTCAATATGCTGCACCTCGTTCCTGGAACTCTTTGCCACTTCACATTAGAAAATCAAGGACCATCTATTTTCAAAAAGGCAATGAAAGCACATTTTTTGAACAAGTACTTAATTTTTACGTTATTTTTTATACCTAAAAATACTGTAACTTTTAAGGATCTTAATTGTAATTTTTTAGCAGTTATCTTAACTTGATGTAACTTACGTGTACTTATAACTTGCATGCGCCGCAGAACATTCTACAATGTAGGGGCGCATTATAAAATCAACTATTTATCATTTATTATTATTATCATTATTATTGTGAAAACTAGACCATCTTTCAGGAAAAACAGAAAATGAAATATAAAAATAAGACTGTTTTTAAGAACTAACGTTTCGATTAAAACTCTTCTTCGGAGTAAAATTTCACTGGGACAGCCGAGAATTTATACAAGTTGTTTACAGTTTGTTTACAGATAAAAATATACATGACAAGTCTATTTACAAATTAAAATATGCCAATTTATGTTGTCCCTTTGTCCCTGATCACTTGAGAATGGATTGGAAGCGTTTGAAAGCTTAACTTATTCCTTTGAGGCTGTCTTGGCAGCTCTGCAGTTACCCCCAAAAGACCCTCCGAAAGATTCGCATGATGCTTAACTCTTCTTTTAGCAACAGCTAACTCCCAGAAGGTCTAATACTAATTCTGATTTCTTTGATACCATTGAGGCTGCCCTGGCAACTCAGTTTTGCATGATGCTTAACTCTGCTTAATGACTGCTTAACTTGTGTTCATCATTATTGTGTATCATTATTATTGTTATGAGGACTTCCTGTGTTGAAGGTTTGTTTCGTTCTGTCCCCGTTCTGTATGTTTATTTGCGAGTTGGTTAGGTTATAATGATGTAAGAAATATTCCTGGTACATTCGTCCCATGCTGTTGTGTACTCTTGTGTACTCTGGTTTACTTTTTTATCTAAATCAAATACTCATTGAGTCTAAATTTGGTCGTCAAGGCTCAAGATTTCCCACGACGAAATCAATACGTCTTGCTCTACTTCAGTCTATAAATACTGATAAGATATCTCGCTGCGCAGACTCAGACGTTGTTGTTGTTGATCATCGTTTGCTGTTTTAAGCAGGTATCATTGTTTGTTGCAATGGAAACATTGAAGATTGATTCATATCTGTTTGTCATATTTCTGTTATTTATTCGGTAATGTAATAAGAACATGGTTTACGCCACTGCGGGTATTGAAAGATGCCATTGGAAGCATTGACTAGGCTATCAATTGCATATATCTATCAAATGATCCCACAACCTGCTTGTGGTCACGTGATATCTTACACGATTTCTTCTTCTCAATGTTTAGCACAGCTTGCTGTTGCAACAACAAAGTGACTCAGCACCGTTAAAAGGGAATGCAAAAACCAGCATGCTTTCCGTGAATTTTTTGACTCCACAGCTTCCACAATAAATGACTGTGCGAAATTCTAGCCTGCTTGCAGACTCTACAGTGCGGAGGAGCGAAAAGGAGAGGAAAGCTCCCTGTAATGTCTGCGCAACGGCGACCAATTCTGTGTTTTGAGTTCTCAGATTTTGTGGAATCGTCTGGGATTGGCTGCACGATTTAAGTTTTGTTCTTACTTGTGTTCAGAGTGTTCTGTTTGTAAAAAAATTTAAAATAATGTTTGTTACACGTAAATTACGCTGAAAACAATTAAGAATAATAGCCAATCCCGGACGGTTCCACTAAATCTATGAACTCAAAACACAGAATTGGTCGCCGTTGCGCAGACTCTACAGGGAGCTATCTTTTCCTTTTCGCTCCTCTGCACTGACTGTAGAATCTGCATGCAGGCTACGAAATTCACGAAAAAACAAACGATTACAAAGGCTGCTGGTCTTTGTACTCCCTTTAAAGGATAGTCCTATCCATGTGCAAACAATCGAAACAAAACATTGCATAAACTTGTGTCATAAACTTGCGGGTCATTGACTAGACAAAACAAAGCTTTCTCAATCCTTCAGTCACGTGGTATAACTAAAAATTTTCATTTGGACTTCGAAAAGGCCAAAGAGCCACACGATTTCTGTGCAGAAATTATTTACAAAAGCAGGAAAGTCACTTTGAGGCCATCACGAATCATGGCAAGAGCAAGGTCTGAAGGAACCATGACTTTTCCCACTCGGAAAGACTCTCGTCACTGAAATTGTAACTAAGCCTGGCTTATCCAACCCTAAGGTAAGGGAGAGTGGACTGCTTGTCACAAGAATAAGTTGTCACATTCTCATTACAAGTCAAAAGCTTTCATTGTTATGGGAGTTTCTGATATATTTGAAAGCAGTAGATCAAAGCGTTTCTAAAACATTGCGGCAAAGATTCCCCTTGTTTGTGCTTGCATTTCGGTAGTGACTGCGACCACTTACCCCTGTGACAAATGGCCATACTCTCCCTTACCAGAGCCTACAAAT
Organism: Aurelia sp. 3 sensu Dawson et al. (2005); assembly: GCA_964020215.1. Taxonomy (NCBI): domain Eukaryota; kingdom Metazoa; phylum Cnidaria; class Scyphozoa; order Semaeostomeae; family Ulmaridae; genus Aurelia; species Aurelia sp. 3 sensu Dawson et al. (2005). The sequence continues at coordinate 1,569,389 of OZ026573.1, read as the reverse complement.
TGGAATAAGAAGGAGAATGACCGTCCTCCATCTCTCTCGCTCTCTCTCTCTCTCCCTCTCTGTCTGGTCTCTCTTTCATTTCATGGACTGCGCAGCCACTTGGCTAGCAGCAGCTAAAGCCTCCCCCCCCCCCAGTGACCAGAATCTCATAACCTTGAGCACTCGGTTTAAAATGTCCTCGAGTAACAACTCGGCTTTGTTCTGAACTGAAAGAACTTATGTTGTCCGATCTGGATGAAAACAGACTTCTTTTCAACGGTAAATTGGCAATATGAAGGCCGCTGATTCTCACGAAAAGGTGTTTTCCAGCGTTCCACAGGGCGTGGTCTCAAGAAATTTTTCCGGGCAAGCCCTTTTGGACCTCCATTTTCCTTGCTTCACTCAGAGCTCAGCCTCGTTACTTTAAATCGCTGCGCGGTCCTTGTTCCTTTCTTTTTGTCTCCATTCCATTTTGGTAAGTATTTAAGGCTTCTGGATAAGTTTATTCCAGTGCACAATGGACGTAGGAACCGGGGGGGGGGGCATTGGGGGCACGTGCCCTCAAGATTCTGCAATAAACAAAGAAATGCCATTTTCATTTTTAGAAAATGCCCCTTTTTCTTAAGGAAAAGTGTCCTCGAAGTGTCGTGCCCCCAAGTTTGAGATGTTTCCTACGTCCCTGCAGGCCACAATAACAGTAACAGTCTTATCTTGAAACAAAGCAGGTTATTCTATTGAAATGACAGCTATTGTTATAGGAGTTCATTTATCTTTTAATCATTGCCAAGATCAACAATCAATTTCAATATTTTTTCAATCCTGCCGTGATTATTGATGAATCAATTCATCAAGCAATTCATCCATTGATCAATGAATCAACTTAATTAATGGTTTATCAATGAATCCATTGATTATAGGCGTTACTGTGCACTTGACTTCCTTGAAGATTGTTTGCCATGCTAATGCTATCATCTCAACTTGAATTCTGTTACCAGTAAGTTCAATCAAAGATTCATGATACAGTCATTTCATGACAGCTGTTGCCATAGGAGTATTGTTATTGTCATAGGAAACTAGGCCGTGATAAGTAATGAATAGAGTTAACAACTAACAAAAAAAATTCATTATTTCAGTCGACCGGGACTATAACCCTATAGAGGTTGGGCTATGTGATACGTCCTATTTTGGTTGGGGGGCAAAAAAGCTCCCCTCTACCTAACTCTTGACTGGTAATAGGTAGAGCAACCGACTTTGGTGTGCTAATAGCCTCAGGCATGTACTTTCTGCAAATATAAAAATTAACCTGCAATGCCCGCCAAAAGTCCTTGGAACAAGCCATCAGGTTCAAATGACCCCCGAAACAATGTTGATTTCGAAGGTTATTGCCCGAGCATTCCAGCAGAGTCGCGGATCGTCCTGTCATCCTGATTTAAGTCCCGAAATAGCTACCGTTTCTTTGAAGTTATACAGTTCAAAGAAATACGTCGAATAATGTTGCAGCAGCCTGTTTAACGGTAATCTGAAGCGAAAATTTTTATTGATTCAGATGAATAGCACTGTTGAACGATGAAGAATCTCATTAAAATTTTTTTGATACTTTGTTTCATCTTCGAGTTATCCACTAATTTTTACGATTGGCTGATGACGTCAAGTTTTTGCAAAAAGTACGAGAAAGTATACAAGGATGACCACGTTTTCAAAGGGAAATAAAGTCAACGACCACTCCTTCAAATGAAATGCCTTTCTGAAGGTCACCTCAGTTGATCAAACAATTTTTATTGCATTTATTCTGCTCAGCTGAAATGTCTCCTAAACCTGTAACCTTCCAAAGATCAGATACAGCTTCGTTTCATATAGAATCCTAATAATTTACAAACAAAATGACGTCATCAACTGAACGAAATGAGATTTCAACAAAATTTCAACAGGATTTCTTATCATTCGACAGGGCCCTTCGTTTGCATCAATAAAAATTTTCGCTTCAGATCACCTTTAAGGATTTGAAAACTATGCTTAAAATATCAACGTATGAAGAGTCTCGAAAATTATGACTGGAAAAAGTACGAATAACTGCTCCGCCCCAATCGAGTCTTCTATTCAACTCCAATAATCATCGTCTACAGGGTGTTTAAAAAAAACTTCAATGTTTGATTAAATACTAAAAAATAACGATACTCTGAATGAGCACTTGGTCAAGTAACCCTTTTTCTGAGATTTTAACTTGATTTTTGATAACAGAATCTTGCAAATCCGCTAAAAATTCATGAGGTTACAAGCCTTTGAATTTCATGTTTAAGTGAATGCTGAAAGCAGAGGCCTCGAAACGGCATTTTTGGAAAAGTCCTATGGGCCATCGTTTCTCTTATTTCTCTTGTTTTAGGATAAACCAAATGGGATGTGAACAAGTTTTCGATAACCTTGCCTAGACTAAAATCGACTAAAATTGCCAAAAAGCATACCCTTGCCCAGACTAAATGGACTAAATTGGCAAAAGGTATACCCTTGGCTATACTAGAAAGTTTGAAAAAGTATACCCTTGCGGGCGGCACATCCCCAGGTACCTTTACGATGGAAGAAGCCCCCTCCCTCCGTGAATAGTTGATTGCTTTGGCAGGGTGTCCAAAAAAATTGTGCCCCATTTGTGTGGTTGTTGTGCAAGAGTTTCACATCCCATTGAAATTTGAAACCGTTATATCTTATTACATCATGTTTGCTGCAAGTCGCCCATCTTGTGTAGTTTTTCTAGTTTTCTTTCATCTTAGCTTTGATTTCGATGTGCTTCAAGACTTTGCTTAAGTTAAAGTGCAAAAACTCTGGGTTGGAGATGAATATAGGTTTGAGCCTTTAAGAATGAAATGTGTACTCTCAAAGCAACAATACCAACAAAATAGGTTCAAGTCAATCATCGAGGAACATTTTGAGGGTGATTAAGGCCCCGTTCACACTACTCCGTTTTTGTTAGTATCTGCATTTGTTGCATCGAAGCTACCATGCACACTGCTCCGTTTTCGTACAAAAATGGATAGAAAAACCTCCGTTTTTGTGCGTTCACACTGATCTGCCCGATAACAAAATGCAGCGAAAAACATCCGTTTTTGTGCGTTCACATTACTCCGTTTCTGTGAAGCTCATTGTAGGATATTAAGGCGGCATTACACTATCATATTCACGTAAAAGTTGCTCCACATTTTTTCTGTGATCGTAAAATATTATAGTGTAAAGCGCCTTAAAAGTTGCTCGTAGTTGCACGATAACGTCGTTAATCCGATAATTTCACACCTTTATAATTGGCCATCACAGAAAAAAAATTTGATCAGAGATCAATTTTTTTCCTGCGCTACAAGTTTTTCAAAGGAGCCGACAAATGACCTGATATGATTGCCTACATGAAGTACTACATTGTTGGAGTGACATCTTTTGACGCGCTAGATTTCTTCCTGTTCTTCTCTTGAAAGGAGATATCAAGACTAAGGGTATGTACTCATTGACTGCCACATTACATCATCATCGGTGTTTGATTTCGATGATATAGCTAATCGTAAAGTTTATTCATTTCGCATTTGCTCAGCTTTAGGCCATCATATATGGTCTACAGCGGTCTTCACGTTTTTTATAAGAAACTTGGATCAGGCCATAGTACTAAAATTTTCTTAATTTGACATGAAAATTTTGTCCATTTTAGTGCTAAAAGTCTCTTAATTGGTTTCTTATTTTTTTGGATGCAGAATTATCAATGTGGTCACTCTAGTACTATTTCTGAGAATGGAGTAGAACATGAAGAAACCTAGCGCGCCAAAAGATTTTACTCCAACAATGTAGTACTTCATGTAGGCAATCATATCAGGTCATTTGTCGGCTCCTTTGAAAAACTTGTAGCGCAGGAAAAAAAATTGATCTCTGATCAAATTTTTTTTCTGTGATGGCCAATTATAAAGGTGTGAAATTATCGGATTAACGACGTTATCATGCAACTTCGAGCAACTTTTAAGGCGCTTTACACTATCATATTTTACGATCACAGAAAAAATGTGGAGCAACTTTTACGTGAATATGATAGTGTAATGCCGCCTTTAGAGTGTTTTCAAAAAACCTCCGTTTTTGTGCGTTCACATTGATCAAATGCGTTTTCAAAAACCTCCGTTTTTGTGGATATTCACTTTGGACTGCGTATTCGAAAAACCTCCGTTTTGTGGCGTTTTTGTGCGGATCAGTGTGAAACCTTTCACAAAAACGGAGGTTTTTCTCTCCGTTTTTGTACAAAAACGGAGTAGTGTGAACGGGGCCTAACATATTCCCGTCTAAGTGCTCCGGTGAGAGGCCAGATGTTCACAGGGGTCCTGGTGACCGAAAACCATAGTCAAATTTTCACCGGGGAGCTCAAAGTATGAAACGAGGACAGCATGATTATTGACGGGGAACTGTCTCTACGTTGAAATTATCTCAAATTTCTCTCCGGCGGGGTTCGCCTGTTTGCAGCTGAGGTTTCACTTGTGAAGCATTTGTACCGTGGAGATTCACAGCTTGTCCGGGGACTGATTTTGCTACAATTTTTTCACTGGGGAAGTCACCGGGGTAAATGTGTCAGGGCACTTGGGGGTGTATTAACCATCGATCAAAGCTTAACCCTCATCACTGTAGCCTGCGTGCAGACTCTACTGATTCCCTGAAGAGAAGTGAGGTTCGTCCTCCAGTAGAGTCTGCGCATCAGCAACGCAAAGCCTCTCCAAAGTCACGTGTGGTTCCCAGGCTTGAGGGACCAGACCTCATTGGTGGAAAGAGATCTCTATTGTTTAATTGACTGATAAACATTTTCTAGGAATTCTCGTAATTATTCTCATTGAATTAGATTCAGTGGGGCGGCCGTAAGAAGGATTAAGATAAAGTAATCAAAATACCCCCAACACAATAGGATTTGTTTGGCTAAGTTTGTTTAGGCACACGCCAATTCAGTCAATTAAATAAAAATATGCCGGTTCTGATATCGATATCAGCAGACTCGCTTTGTGTCGCTGATTCGCAGACTCTACTGGGGGAGGAACCTCACTTCTCTTCAGGGAATCAGTTGAGTCTGCACGCCAAGGGCGGCGCCACGAGTTGGACTGGAGTGGACATGTCCACCCCACTTTCCTCAGGCTGGTATTCATTCCTAAGCAAAAACGACATAAAATTCGTTAGGTATACCTTCTGGCCATCAATTTTATCTCTTTTCCACCCCACTTTTTCTGGGCTGGCGCCGCCCCTGCTGCACGCAGGCTATCATCACTGGAGACAATCAAATTTATATCCTCGTTTGGAACACCCGACACTGTGATTATCAATGAGCCAGACGCTTGATTATATCATTAAAATCCGTTAGAAAGTTGAGGGCAATGTTTACGAAACCAGGACGGACGGCAACACCAGTTAACATGTCTTCCTATATCTTGCAAATAAAGCATTATTTCCTGTACGCTATGTTTACATTTCATTCAAAATGTCAAGACGAGACCTCCTTCTTCAATTTAAACACCTGAGAATTATCTTCAACGAATTTTACTTTAGAGGTCCACGGAAGATCAGAATTAGGCACGAGAAGGATTGGGATTCTCGAATTGTGCAATCGAAAAGACAACAATTTCGTAATTTGTCTTCAAAAGGGGACAAATTCAAGAGGGAAACAATGATTTCATTTAAGTTGGAGTTCTGAAACAAAATTTTTCCCGGTGTCCAAATAGAATTAATCCTGCTTGAAAAATCGCCAAAATTCGATTTTCTGACGCACAATAAATCTTCTTTTTAATCGCTTTTGTGAAATGAATGATCAAAATACATTTAAAGGGAACAAAATTCTTATCTTATCTTCAAAGAGTATGAAATAATGCATTGAAAAACCTCATTCTGAGCTATACTCTTTGAGCAACATCGTTGACTTGTCTAAGAGCCACGTAATTGATATCTTGCGCTATCCTTCAAGACTATGATAATGTTTTGCATTTCTTTCTGATATTTATGACTAAACTAAAGCTTAATACATTTAAAAAGAAGTTTATCTAGTAATAATCAGTGCTTCTTTCCAGTATGCTTCAAAACCAGGCAGCCCTGAAAGAGCTAAATTTACTCATTTAAGAGCGAATCTCAAGATCAGCTATGGATGAAGAAATAATTTCATCTTTAATCAACTTGCCAAAGAAAGAAATTTGAAGGTCAGCCTTACGATAAGACTTTGGTGATTAAACGTATTTTGTTATAAGAAACTGCTTATAAGAAGATCTAACTTGAGAAACTATTTATTTTGATAAAAGAAATCATCTTTATTTTATCTTCACTTGTATATTACTCGACATGGAATCAGTTACAGTCTAAACATTGGAACGTCTTCAAAAACCGTTGTTGTGAAATGTTCACGAGAGTACAGGTAGTGAACAAGAAAATTATGGAGCCTTTAAGAAATTCGAAAGAAACTCTGACTACTCGAAGTCTGATAATTTAAGAAACTTTCAGCACTGGCCCAAATTCTTAGTTTCTTATAAAAAATACGTGTATTGAAACTAGATTACTTTTTGGGACAACTGATAGTATAGCGTTGCAATTGCAGCTGCAGTTGTATGTCCTTGAACCTCCTAATTTTGCGCTCCAGCTTTACCTGACCACGCTGCAAGACGGTAGACGATCAGCTATACAGTAAATCCCCGCATATAAAAAACTACCAAAATAAGAACACAGAGGCTGTTTTTCCTAAATTTTAAACCTTGCAATTAAGAACCTGTTTCAGTTTGATCAAACATAGGTTCTTATTGCAGGGGTGGCAAAGCTGATCTTTGATTGCTGTTATTGGGGTCATTGTGGCTTTGAACTTTGATTTGGCTTTGAACGTTTTATTCTCCTTTCCAATCACTTATTAGCTCCATATGAACGTTTCCAAAAAAATGATAGGGCTCAACATCTTTGTGAGACTCTCATGGGGACTACATGAGGCACCCTTCAAATAAGAACCTTTATACCTTGAAATCAGTCTTAGTACCTTTGAAATAAGAACCAATTTAGCCTGTCTCTCGAAAAAGTAGGTTCTTACATAGATAATAGAACAGTGACTGGATTGGACAGCCGGCAAGATCAAAGGACTATCTTAGGACTTCTGTTGTTTCTCGAGCGTAGTGCAAACTTCATTTCCGGCCTAGCGCATGTCTGAAGACTTTGCTGCGGGAGTTGGTGGAAGGGCCATGGCATTTACTAGCATATTTCAATGCCTGGAGCTCATTGTGCCGTTGTAGGTTGTGGTAGACATTTTAGTAAGATAAAATTCCCAAATGTTCGATTTTATAAAATTCCAATTGGAAAGAAAGACGAAATATGGGCAAAACAGTTGATCGCCATCGTGAACCGCGTGGACAAAGGATTCAATCCAAAATGCAGTTTCATCTGCTCAGTTCACTTTAAACAAGAGTTACAATATCAAGGTAAGCACTAGTTTTGCAGCAGTTTTAAATATTTCTATTCCGAGAAGCTACAGAGAAAGTATTAGATTCGAATCTGAATCTTTCTTACAGCCTGTAGCATAATTGAAGACTCTTGGTCTACCAAGTAATTTGTGCTCTCTGAATAAGGGGCAAAGTGCTAATATTTAAAATCTTGTTCAATACTTCCACTTTTTCTATGATCTTGATGCACAAAATACTTCTTTTTGGTGTAATTTTTCAGAGAGACTCGACAGGAATACCATGGTTGGACATCTGAGTTTTGTTTATTTTGATATCAAACTCGCAGTTAAGCAATTAAAACGTGCAGAAGTCAGCTTCATCCATTGTGATTTCATTCAGAAACATTTTGCAAAAGGTTTCGCTTTTATCGACAAATGCAAATTACTTGTAGCTGAGATTTGTTTATTCTATATCTATGAGATATACATACAAACCTTTCCTTCCTCATACCCCTTTGAAGGAAACTCAGAGAAATCTCTAAATCAATAAAAGTTAATTTGCAGTTTTTGACAACACTGAGTGGATTGCAAAAATACACGTTTTTTCTTTGATAAGAAACTTGCATAAGCACAAGTACTAAAAGTTTCTTAATTTCACATGAAATTTCAGTTTTTTAGTACTGAAAGTTTCTTAATTTGTTTCTTATCTCTTGGATCCAGTAGCTTTCTGCCACTGTCACATATTTGTTTCTTGACACACAACACAATTTTTAGACAGAAATGAGTTCTTTTGGGCTCAGTGCATAAAATTATAGAAAATTACCATGGATATAACCCAAAAATAGGTAGAGCATTATGGATTGCTGAAAGGAAGGTGTGAAATCTCATGCTGAGGTTGCCAAATCGCATTATCTTCATCAAAACTATATCGTTTTTTTTCACAAAATCTCGGCCAGCCAGCCAGAATTTAATTTTCAAAAATCATGCAGCAATAACTTCCGATTCAAACTCAACGTAAGACATTTTTCTCTCGAAACATTTACATTTCCTTCTCCTCGGAATATTCAATTGACTGGCAAATAACAAATAACCTAATGTCAGGAAAAACTAAAGATCTGTCTACACACAAGGGATAGACATTTACTATTTTGCAATCCCTTGAGTACAGTCCTCTTCATTATCTTAATCACTTACAAGAATCTGTTAGGCTCATCATGTATCCTTGATATGTTTTAAGCACTTCTAGGCGCAGCCTCCAGAGAAAAATGCCAAAACTTTAGAATGATATAATCGAAATGGCTGAAACATATTGTCACATTCATCCTCTCTTGGTCAACTGAGATTTGCGTTTTGAAATAACTCAAAACTAAACTAAACTTAATTTCTCCATCCTCGTCCATCAGTGAATAAAAGGGGAGTGAAGCAAAGAAATCGAGCTTGTGACAACATCAACAAAACCGTTATTATCAAAATAGGCGAGAGGTGATTACAATCTACAATCTAACTAATACATTTCTACAGTCATCTGCAAAGGAAAGATGGGTTAGTGTAAGTGGGGGTTAGGAAGTGCAACTGCGGCAGTCAGAGAGACCTTGCTCGATGCACCATGTTCGAAAGTTGGTACTTCCCTCGCTAGGGTAATCACAGACTATGGTCTGCTACTTCACAATGTAATCACAGACAGTCTACTACTTTCCCTATTGAGGTTTCCTCGCCTGGGTAATCATAGACTATGGTTTGCTACTTCACAATGTAATCACAAACAATCTACTACTTTCCCTATTGAGGTAGCCCCAACACCTCGTTCTCTGAGGGTAATCATAAGCCACAAGCAGGTACTTTCCTCGTCAGGTAATCCCCGCAACCTACTACTTCCCCTCTCGAGGTATATGTTTATTGTTAAGGTCCATCGAGCAAGTCCATGAAATTTATATCTGGAGACGTTGGAGAAGGTTTTCTAAATCCTTCCAGCTTCGAAAAGTTCGGGGAACCGCCGCATTTGCACTTCGATGTGAAACAAGTAACGATGTTCTTTGCATCAACATTTAAATGATTGGACCTATATGTGCTTGTTAAGGGCATAGTAATCCTTTGTGAATCTGTCACTGTATTTTGGTAAGGGAAGGGCGGGTGGGATTTTCTCTTCGGACAGACTTTCGTCCCAATCTCAAATATAACTTTGAAGGTATAGAGGGCGTACCGCTATTTCATACATTTCTGAGTTATAAATTTTGGTGTCTTGTGATTGGCTCATCGAGGTGACACTTATTTTAGTCTAACTCTGGCGGGAAAGGGTGTACCTTTTGTTCTCGTGAGGTTGACCTAAGATAATTACCATCTGAGTTTGAATAAAACAACATTTTGATCTCTTGACATGGACTAATTGGTCCGCCATGACTAAGGTTAGGTGTTGATTTCCTAAGCAGCTAATTCCTATTGCAGAGCTGCTATTTGTTTAACTAACCCAAAAGGGTCTTTGCTAACTGAATAAAGGGTTCCCGCAACAGCAAGCAAAACTTTGCAACGGCCGTCCACTTAATCATTTCACTCCTCTGTTCAACTAATGTGAGAGACGCGATGACGAACGCTGTTGGATTAAAGCCTGTGGTGGTGAAATTAACTCCACGAAAGTTTCACTTTAGTGCTGCATTAATTTCTCCATCCTCGTCCATCAGTGAATAAAAGGGGAGTGAAGCAAAGAAATCGAGCTTGTGACAACATCAACAAAACCGTTATTATCAAAATAGGCGAGAGGTGATTACAATCTACAATCTAACTAATACATTTCTACAGTCATCTGCAAAGGAAAGATAGGTTAGTGTAAGTGGGGGTTAGGAAGTGCAACTGCGGCAGTCAGAGAGACCTTGCTCGATGCACCATGTTCGAAAGTTGGTACTTCCCTCGCTAGGGTAATCACAGACTATGGTCTGCTACTTCACAATGTAATCACAGACAGTCTACTACTTTCCCTATTGAGGTTTCCTCGCCTGGGTAATCATAGACTATGGTTTGCTACTTCACAATGTAATCACAAACAATCTACTACTTTCCCTATTGAGGTAGCCCCAACACCTCGTTCTCTGAGGGTAATCATAAGCCACAAGCAGGTACTTTCCTCGTCAGGTAATCCCCGCAACCTACTACTTCCCCTCTCGAGGTATATGTTTATTGTTAAGGTCCATCGAGCAAGTCCATGAAATTTATATCTGGAGACGTTGGAGAAGGTTTTCTAAATCCTTCCGCCACAGTTACACTTGTGTAACCCCCAACGGCGACGCATGAGGCTCCTTTCTCTTTGTTTTACTTGCCTTCTAAGGTTGGCTCATTGCCACACTACAAGTGGTGTTTTTTTTTTCGTTCTTGAGTATATGTATTTTGTTTCACAAGAAACTAAGAATTGAAGCCAGTCTGAAAGATTCTAAAACTCTCTGATTTTCAGTGCACGTTCTTTTCAGTTTCTTCATATCTAATCCCTGCATGCCCACCTGAAATGTCAAAACAAGCCTTTTCCCATGTTTTGACATCACTCAAGCACCTTCTGATTAATTAATACAGTAAAAAATAATATAGTAAAATACTATGGTAAAGTACAAGAATGATTTCGTAACATCCTCTCCAACTCACATTCTCCCAGCACTGGAGTTTCTTAACTTTGGCGATTGGAAAATTACTTTTTCTTTTTTTTGGAATTTCGAACGAATTATCGGTGATAATTCCACATATATAATGAATATCTGCACCATATTTTGGATATTCATAATACGTTTCCTGAAATTCCTGTCCTTTTGCCAAGCATTCTCCGCAACAAAACATATAATTCTGAAAATTGTCGGAAAATGATACCCATTCCGTAACTCTTTGAAAAATGACCCCTTTCAATGACCGGTCCCCTTACCACAAAATGCTAAAATACGTTCAAGTCTGTTCCCTTGATGATATTTTAGTTGTCGTTCCAAACCCTGATTGATACAAGTAGCTACTAGAGTGGTTTCGGGTATTATGGGACATCGGGTGTTGTGGAAAATTTTTCAGAAAATGAAGCCTGGCGGCCTGGAAGTGGGATAAAAGCTCACCAATTGCACAAGCTGCAACTCTTCAATCATCCGTCGCCATATTTTTGTTAAAGTTAGGCTGCTCCACTTTTTGGTGTACTGTCTGTATCGCTGATAACGAAGGACATCCGATGAACGTGATTTCTGGTCGCCATTTTCTTGCGACATTTGAAATAGAGGCCCGTATACAAACAAAAGAAAAACCTTGTTCCATAATACCCGACAGCGTTCCACAATGCCCGACTCGACCGGGGCTCAAGTTTTTGGCTCGCTTATCGACAACAAACGTTTGAGAAATAGAATGTGTTGATGAAACGTTAGAGCATACTTAGGCCTAATCGCTAATACCAAGTGTGGCCAAATTTGTCTTGAATTGAGGTGACGATTTAAGTTCTTCCCTTAAGTGTTCCATGATACCCGAAACTACTCTAGCCCTGACGTGGGCTAATTTGCTCTTTAGGCTCCCTGATTTCTGTGGGAGGGGGAGTACCTCACTGTGACCACATTTGGCCTGTATCTGGACTGTTATGGAAAGGCGTATTTTGAACGCCACATGATATTAACAATGTCGAAAAACTTTCGTGGATATTACAAAAATTTTAGCCCGCCATGTGTATCAGTTTGGTCGATTTTGAAAAATAAATGCTTTTCCTGCTACAACTTGCCAAACACTGTTGTTGTAACAGTTGTTGTTTGTCTTGTTGCTGCTACAAAATGTCGTTATGTCTCTCGACTTTCTTGTGTTGCAAACAGATGTTTTAGTTGCAATATGCAGAAAATCGTGAATATTTGCCAACTAGAAAGAAAACCTTAAAGTACAAAACTATATCGGAATCAAGATAAGAACAGACCCATACTAAATACGGAATTTGGCCTACCCATATGAGCGTTACTTCCAGTATGGCTCAACGAGGTACCCCTCCCCCTGCGTACTTTTTGATAATAGAGTACTAAATACACAGGTTGCATTATTAGCACTATGAGTTCGTGTTATTCAGCCAAACAGCCAGAATAGCATGTGAAACAGCTCTGCCATCCACTGCCCAATTGTATTCGGGTTGCTTTCATGCAATTCAGATCTCGTTTCAAAGCGACTTTCCTACCCTTTTGGCTGCATTCGATGGGAAACCTATAAAGATAAAAGACTTAGGAAGTAGTCAGTCTGTAGCGTTAACTTTTTATGTTTTCGTGTCTATTTGAATTTGCAGCATTGGAGCTACTAGCGGGCAAAGTCTGATGTATGCTGAGTAAACTGAGGTACGCTGGTACGCTGTTGCAGCTACGATGGTTATATGTTTGCGGGAGATCACCAACAACAACTGGCTATTAAATTCAAAACATCAATCAGTCATGGGCATGTTGCCTCTACGCAGGCTTAGATAAAACTGTTTCTTTTCCTTTTGAATTTTCAAACCAACGGGCAGTAAGTTAGATTTCAAGAAAAGTGGTCCTATCCAATTAGATTTAGATAAACTAATTGCTTGATAATTTAGGCGACAGGTATATAATTTTTTCCGAACGATGTACGCGACTCCTGAAACCAGAGGAATTTTTGGGGATCTTCAACATATCTTTCCCGAAAACAAAGTATTTTCAAAACAAAAGTGTACAGATTTTACGGAATTAATGCACCCTTCGAATGTGGCTACATAGCAATTAATATACGATAAGAATAAGATGAAACACTTAGCTTTCGATTCTCTTTGAATTCTGTGAATGAGCGAATGAATTGCCAAATCACACTCCATACACTGACAAGATCCAGTATACTCCACGTAATAAGTCAATCCAAGGTCAATGATTTTGAAGTTATTGTGGAAGTCCAACTCTCGAAGAGCATCTTTTGCTTGCAATTTATTGGGTCCAACAGCTGGTAGTCCGTGTGTCGCTCAGTTATGCTAGTTCTTCTTCCTTTCTGTCTCAGATTGAATCTTATAGTCTTTGGAAGCATCTTGTCTTGAAGAGTCCTTCTGCCCTGCGAAATCCTAACTGCCATTTTTGAACGAAGCCCACTGTTGTGATCGAGCTTTTGGACGAATTTGCAACACACATTTATTCTTTATGTGGCAAACCTTTTCCCTGATAGTGAGCTAGTGGAGTCTCTCAAACATCCAAGCTGCGAAGGCAGAGCAAGTGAGAAGCTGCTGGCACGAATTCTTGCTTGATCGGCGAAGTTCATTTTTAAAACTTTCTTTTGAATTTTCTCTTCGGACAGACTTTCGTCCCAATCTCAAATATAACTTTGAAGGTATAGAGGGCGTACCGCTATTTCATACATTTCTGAGTTATAAATTTTGGTGTCTTGTGATTGGCTCATCGAGGTGACACTTATTTTAATCTAACTCTGGCGGGAAAGGGTGTACCTTTTGTTCTCGTGAGGTTGACCTAAGATAATTACCATCTGAGTTTGAATAAAACAACATTTTGATCTCTTGACATGGACTAATTGGTCCGCCATGACTAAGGTTAGGTGTTGATTTCCTAAGCAGCTAATTCCTATTGCAGAGCTGCTATTTGTTTAACTAACCCAAAAGGGTCTTTGCTAACTGAATAAAGGGTTCCCGCAACAGCAAGCAAAACTTTGCAACGGCCGTCCACTTAATCATTTCACTCCTCTGTTCAACTAATGTGAGAGACGCGATGACGAACGCTGTTGGATTAAAGCCTGTGGTGGTGAAATTAACTCCACGAAAGTTTCACTTTAGTGCTGCATAAAAGCTCAAAAAGACTACAGCTTCCTTTAACTCTCTGTTCTTACAACTAAAAATGAATCTTACCTTAGAAATACGAGGGCTTGAATAAATTTCATCTCCATGTCACGTCAAACTTTGTAAAACTTCCCTTGTTTGCCTTGCAGTCGCAATTTTCCCAATATTCCCTTTTAATTTCAACTAGTGCATCACCTTGACCAATGGATAATGCAGCAGAAAGAATGCTTGTCTACAATAACTCCGCTTTCTTTGACCACTATATCACCATCGAATGAACAAAACAGAAGTTATCGTTTTCCACTAAAAGGATGTTTTCATCAGCAAAGTTTGTGTCTTCTTCACAACCAATTTGCCATTAAAACTTCACGAAGTCCGAGTTTCGCTCAGTTTCCAGCAGATAGAAGAAGTCTTTATGGACACTAAGAATCTGTAAAATGTTTGTAGTTCTTGATGGTTGATATAAATCAGCAATCAATAAAATCTGTTGTGAATTTCGCAAACATATAACAACTCAACTCCTTCTGCAATGCTCTGAATGCAAGAAACAAATTCTTGATAAGATACGCCAAACGCTAGCTAGAAAGCGTAGAATGAGCGCTAAATCTAGCTTATCTCATCGTGGCTAACTTTTCCTGCAGCATCCTGACTTCCTGTCTTCGCATCTTTCGGTATCGCAACGTGGTTAAAATGTAAAAATGAAGAGATTATCTTCTACTTTCACTTTCAAAACGATTGAAAACTTCAACAGTGTTGTTTGATTGCCTGTTGGCAAACGTTTGAATGCTAACTAGCTCGTGTGAATTCTTATACTCAAATATAGTCTTGCTGGTGTTTGTATAAAGCTAGCCTCTCAGTGGGAGCTACCGCATAGCAGGGTCCCATTTTTCATATTGATTCGAAAGTGAAGTTGTTGATTAGATAAATGTGAATCATTTATCACAATTGGTCTAGATATTCGAACAATGATCATTTACTACGAACTGCCATTTTCCCTCTATCAATACGTGGTTCACACTTGGTTGTTGTAGTCAATGGAATCACAGGGATTGTTAGACGAACGACCCAAACAACCAAACGGCTAAAGGTCTTCTTTAAATAGTTACTTTTGGATGGATTATTGACGATCATTGGCATCAGAAAAAGGGCCTGTTTACACGAGCTCGGATTTGCTCCAACCCGCCACAGAGTGTCGGCCTTTCTCCAGTCAATCTCTTGAAGCGTTCACACGAACCCAGTAGCCTGCCCGGGTCAACCCGCCTAGGCGAGTAACCTCTCTCGAGGGTAGGGTCGACTCGTTGAGGCAGGCTGGCTTTTGTAGGATTTTTCCATGTGAAGGCGGGTCAGTTCAGCCTGGGGTCATTTGAACAAAACGTATTATTATGAAAACAAAAAGCAAGCAAAAAGCCTCTCGCCATGTGTCAACTAATGCAACTCACAGAGCTGCCGCAGGCTGGCTACTTACCATGCCACAGAGCTGCCTTGACTTCGGAGGCCTGACCTCACAACTCACATCGTTGTCCTTCGGAAGGGACGTTAAGCTAAGTGTCCCCTGCCTGTATGCGGTATGCACAGTGGGCCTAAATTAGCTTTCAGTAGCTAGAAATTCTGAGGAGCCCACTCAAAACCATTTGAAAGCAAGCAAGCACACAAACAAACAAAATGGGGCATCTAAGTAACCAGTTGTGTAGATACAGAGCCAGCCCTACTATTCGTGGACTTAGACATTTCTTTTAGCCATTTTTCACAAGGTTTTCAGTATTTTCATGCTATGATGCTATGTTAAATCGTTAGCACATTTCATCGAGGATTTTAAGTCTATCTGGAAGGATTCTGAGATTGAGCAATTTTTCAAAATCGCCCATAAACGGGGTGTCCAAGTCAGACCCAAAATACATAGACCCAAAAGAAATTTGCGTAGACCCAGACCAAAATTCTTGATTTTGACGTAGACCCAGAATATTGAAAGCAGTTTTGTGACAGACCCAGCATTTTACATAATATTTGTAGACCCAAAATTTCAAAATAAACCAGCGGAGTATTTTCTTGGTTAGATATGTTTCGAGTAAAAAATAGCCTACAGTGGGCATGATTGATTTTTGATGATCCAAGTTGCCCGTTCCTTTGTTTAGGAGACGAAGTTCCAAGCTTATGAATACGGTAAAAACCCGCGTATAAGAACCTAGTGATTAAGAACCTACAGGCTGAAAATTCTGAAATTAGACCCCAAATAAATAAGAACCCATTCAGCCTGAAATTTGAAATAGGTTCTTATTCGTGGAGATCATCAAACTAAATCAAAACTCTAGTTGCTTTGTCATTGAGCTGTGATGTGTGCAAATTGCAAAGAGCTCTAAAGATGCTTTGAAAGCTTTTCCTTGCATTCTGTAAAATTTCTGATTCTTCCACGAACTGATGTTTTGAATAAGGGCTCATGAACTCAGGTGTCTCTCATGGGCTTGAAGTCTCAATCTGAACAAAATAAATACTTGGAAGCCCTGAATGAAATAAGAACCAATTTAAGAACCTGAACAGCCTTATTTCCTACTAAATACTAAATACATAAGAACCTAATCAGGCTGACTTCCAAAATTGTAGGTTCTTATACGCGGGTTTTTACTGTATTAAACTTATCTATATGTGAGGTAGCCTTTGTTCCAGACCACTTGAAACGAAAAAATTACCTTTCTTTTCAAGTGGTCTGGAACACAGGCTATATGTGAGGAAGCTGCCAGACTTTATCAAGCTATTACTTTTGATATCATGCATCTCAAAATAATCTATATTCAGTAGCGTAGCCAGGGGGCAAGGGGGCAGCCGCCCCCTCAATCATCGCCAGAGATGAGTTTTGTAATTCTTCCAAATCCGTTGAGAAACTGAAGGGGGGGGGGGGGGTAAGCAGCATTTTTCTCCAACACTTGTGGTTTGTCAATGTTATAAAAGAAACAGGAATGAATGAAATTCTTGCGCTAGTAAGTGACATCTTGGTGCGATTTAGCCAACAAAAGAATCAAAAATTTCCTGCTCGCTTCGCTCGCACGTCCATACTTGCGTCATCACTGTATCATCTTGGGATCATCTTTGTACCGCCTGGCCTGCTATCATGTCTAGGCAAGGCATGCAGCTTCATTAGTTTCTTTGAGACCGACCCAGGCGCCACTTTAACTTTTTTTTTTATTTAATCCATTAAAATAAACACAAAATATTTACAGCTACTGTGCCTGTCATGGCGGGAATAGACACTAGGTCATCGGAGTTCCCACCATGACACTTTAACTTGGTAGCTATGTGTATGAGTCTATTTGGTACAGAATATACAATACAATTAATCACACCTTTCGAATTTTTCGAATTTATATTAAGAATTTCTCCTTCCATGTGTACTTATGCTGCCACTTGTTTTCTTGAACGATTTCTGCATTTTACATTTTACGATTTGTCCAGCATTACAAGAATTTATGAATCCAACTTAAGCCATCCTTAACTTTAATCGACAGAGCATCTCTTCTACAGTGGTGTGACATTTCAACCATCCAGTGAAATTCTGTGTGTGATTCTCAAAATTTTCGGCTCGCTTCGCTCGCACTTTCTTCATGCTCCAAATAGTCCATAGATCACTCCAGGGCCCGAGCTGGCTCTCGACGGCCCTGTCCAGAAGCATCTTAGTTGGGGTGCATTCTTGGTGCATTCTGTGGCGTGCCTGAGAGGAATGCGGGATCCCAAGAAATTCTTGAACAATGTTGGAAGAGGCATTCTAAGCCAGAGTAGAATAACAAGGGCAGATTTTGTAATACAATAGCATCAGTTGCTTTGGTTCACACCTCAATTCAAAGCGATTTGCGAATGCAGACAAAAGAAATTCTTTCAAGCAGAAATTCAAAACAAATGAACTCGCAAAGTTGCCCTGAAACAAGTACGGCAAACTCTCGTTCGGTGCGGGCGAAGAAAGGTTTTTAAGAGAAGGTATGTGCTTTTTACGAAAGAAGATGGGCAAATCTAAAGTTCTGTCTCGCGGATTTTGTTTATTTGATTCAGGAGCTGAGGAGTGACTGCGTACATCTGAGGAATGAATATGCAAAAATTGTAATGCCCTCTGCTCGGTTTCTGAATCAAATAAACAAAATCCGCGAGACAGAACTAAAGATTTACCCATCTTCTTTCGTTGTAAGTACATACCTTCTCTTAAAAACCACCTTTCACCCGCACCAGGAGAAAGGTTGGAGTACTTGTTTCAGGGCAGCTTTGCGGCTTCATTTGTTTTGAATTTAAGCTTGAGAGAATTTCTTTTGTCTGCATTCACTAATCGCTTTGAATTGAGGTGTGAACCAAAGTGACTGATGCTATTGTATTACAAAATCTGCCCTTGTTGAGTAGAATGCATGTCATCAAAAATTTTCTTGGTGACTTGACCCTGGACCCATCCATTTCAATGTCCCCACTTACCTTAGCCTGTAAATGCCTGTCGTCGGTCGATCCTTATTTCCTACTACTCTGGAAAAATCTGATCAAAAGATGATTTGAAGAACCTGTACACTGAACAACAATTTCTTTCGCAAAATTTTCTTGCAAAAGATTCTGTAGACTGACTAGAAAATGATGAAGTAGCTAAGAGAGACAATTCCTTGAATACCAAGATCGAACGACCAGCACCACATCATTCTCCAGTAAAGCCTAGAAGATCAATTTCGTATTTTGTACTTGATATGTTGGACCGCTTGTAACTGAATAAAAATTCTTCTTTTGCTTTCGTAGAGTAACTTACAATAATGAGGATAAATTCTTGATTAAAATTTGAGAAAACGTCCTGCCTTTTGTATTCAATGTAGTCATGTTTATGATGCAAAATATAACTGAAAGGGGCGTTTCCCTCAATGTCCGACCGTCTAAAGGGCGTGGCCCCCAAAAATTTTCCCGGGGGCAAGCCTCCGGACTCCCGTATTTTCTCGCTACGCTCGCATTCTGCCCCCCAAAGGCAGGGACCTGGCTACGCCACTGTCTATATTGTCGTTTTATTAAAGTCCCTTATTTGAAAATTTTCTGGGAAAAGACCCCATCAGTCGTGATCATTTGCTTCTTTCATGGCAAATTCTCCAAAAATTGGGCGTTTTTCAATCATCTGAAGGGCGTGGTCATGACAATTGTTTCCGGGGGCAAGCCCCCGGACCCCCAGTTTTCGTTCCTGCGCTCTCACCGACTTTCAACTCCTCTCTATGAATTTTGTTTCTCACGACTCTATCTAGATTCTTGGCATAAATGTGTTCCTACATTCAGGCATTTTCAGTTACATTTAAATTTAAGCATTTTCAAGGAACGACGTACTGTTTTATCGATTTGTTATATTGGGTTCGTCAAAGCTCAAACCCAAAACTTGGTCCATCTGTAGACCCAAAATGACAGAACCTAAATAGTGACAGACCCAAAAAAATTTACTCTAGGCCTAAAAATTGATGGTAGACCCAACGTGAAAAGTGCCTTGGGTCTGACTTGGACACCCCGTCCATAACTAGGGAACAAGAGGACAAAGTCAATCCAATTAAACTTTGATTGACATGTTATGGCCTGTTATGTTTACAATGACAGCCCGTTTTAAGGCATCTGATATTGATAGGCAGCAAACTGCAATATTTGAAACGATTAAAGGACATATGTCACGTTAGCAATTGGTTAATATAACAAAGAAGTGTTGAGTGGAATTGCATTGTTTTGTGACCTTTCATTTCTGCTTCACTAATTTTCATTGCAATGAAAATTCAGCCTCGATCCTATGCTTTGTAATAAACAATAGAGAGAATTGTATCGTGTGAACCAATCAGGTTCATGACATATGTGCTTTAAACCTTTTTTTTTTACTCATTAGGGTGCAGTTTTGAAGCGTTTTAAAGCCTGGTTGTCATTAAATGGTATGGTAATTCATCGCCAATCATTTGTCTGACAGCATCGCTGATGATGGCTTATGATCGCGGATGCTCTAAAGTCTAAGGCAATGATCGGCGGTGAATTACGATTCAACGAAAGCCAGGCTTGATTGGAGCATTAGATATAGACTAGCATTTTTGTGCATGTACCAATGTGGAAAATTTGGAAAACACTTTAGAGAAAAGGTAGCTTTATAAACAAACTACAACTAAATGCGTGCCTGATAGCAAGAGGGTAGAGAGTTAATGCCCGGGGGGGGGGGGGGGGGTACGTAACATGTTGAGGGTACGGGTATGTGCCGCCCATATGGGTGGGTTTTTGGGCCCCAAATTCTCAAAACAAGGGTCCCTTTTTCAGCAGATTTTCCTTAAACAAGGGTGGGTTATCCAGAAATTGGCAAAAAATAGCAAAAATAGGTGGTTTTCCGCCAAAGTTCATCATAAAAGTGGGTATGACCGCAAGTTTCGGTAATTAGAAGAGGGTACCTTTCTGAAAACCGGGCGGCAGACCCCCGTCCATCCGCAAGTCATGTACCCCCCCCCCCCGGGAGTTAATGGTTTCGGACCAAATGAGTTAATGCTGAAGCTCTTTGCAAATCATTGCTATAAAGAAATCACTTCTTCTATCAAAAATACGATCTGTGACAGCAGCTTTCCAAGCTTAAAGTAGCAGATGCTTTGCCTATCTTCAAACTGATGATTCTGCTATCAAAAAGAAAGTGTATATGTGTGGTGAAAAGTAAAGGAGTACAACCCACCACCCAAGTGCCGCAGAAGCTATGCAGCGTCCAAAAGATAAAAAGCAACTAGCTGAAAAGAAAAAATATTAGTGTCCCTTTGGCCTAAGTGAGCGCTGATTAAGTTTTGAGAAATTATTCATAGTTAACAATGTATCATTACTATCTCAAATGAAGAATTCCAAAAAGCTTAATTACATACTGGGTGACCCAGAAAAAATGATCCAAGGAAATCAGTTCTGGAAAGAAAAGTGAGTAGCCCATTGAAATGCTTTAAACACTACTCTGTCCCTGAAAGACTAGTCTACGTTATCAGCATTTTTTATAATTTTTTTCTACATAGCAAACTTTCGAAATTATGAATTTTGTGGAAAAGGACTTGCTTGATTTTCTCAAAAAATCATCAAAAACAGAGGATTGATTTACAGCCATTTCAGATCTCAAAACGATGAGGAGCGTGTTTCTACCCTGGGAATAGGAGACTAATTTGAAAGTGTCCATAGAAAGGTTATGGTCGCTGAGTACTTAAAATGTTCCCAAGGTAAAATGAAACACGCTCCTCATTGGTTTGAAGATCTCAAATTGTGTTAAATCAATCCCTTGTTTATCACAACCTCTTGAAGAAATCAAGCAAGTCCTTTTTCCAAGAAATTCTTAACTCGGGAAATTTTACCATGCCGCAAAAATTGCGAAAATAATCATAACTTACACTATACTTTTTGGGACAGAACAATGCTTGAAGCATTTCAATTGGCCTCTTTCTCTTCGTTCTATAATATATTTCCTTGGGATACTTGTTTCTGGGTCACCCAATACGCAAGTATATAGTTGCATTTGATCCATCTTTTGCTGAATAAATTGGCTGAACAATGATTTTCTTAGCACACGTATTGCTTTCTAATGATACAGAAAAAGTTATTTGTGTTTTTACCAATGCTTGAGGTCAAAAAGTGAAAACCTACAGGATGTTGATAAAGCTGCCGGGTTGCCCAGAAAAGTGTACAGATTTGGCCCAGCGGGTGTATATAATAAAAAATTTCTATCTGGCATGTGTGTCCATGGTTTTCCTGAGAAAGGCGGGGGGGGGGGGCATTTTCAGGAAATATCTAGGACTTAGAATGAGAAAACAGGGGTCTTTTTACAGAGCTTGTCAGAGAAAACTTCATTATTTTAAAACATTGTGCATTTTCATTATTACGACCACTTGGATATGTAAATCTTAAAAATGATGCTCTATTGCAACTCTTATTGTATGGCGATGATGATTTTCCCAATTCATTAAATCGACATATTCTTGAGCTTACGCTACAGTTTATCCATGAAACTGGTCGATTTGAATGAAGATCTATCATTTACCCTATCCAGTCATAAGCCACCCAGCAGTCACCGGTAAATTGTTGTATGTAGCTTTTTGTGATCGTATATTTAATTTTAGTTTAGTTCTATGTTTTTATGGAATGGCGTCGGGGTAGACAGGTATTATGCTCCTCGGGGTATCGTCTTCGTAGTGTAGTTAAGTATATTGTAAGTAGTGTTTTAGGTAATTTGTTTTTGTAACAATTTTTATATTGAGTATAAAAAAAAAAAAAAATTTCATTAAAATACCTGCCTTTGTGAAGTAAATTTCCATATAAATATCTATACATCTACATCAAAAAGACAAAACCTACAGGATATTGATAAAGCTGCCAGGTGTCCCAAAAAGTGTATGCACTATTAGTATCTTTTTTGCATCTATCAAAATGCACATATGATCTATTTGCATACCAGACTGCTAACTATGTCGTGCGCGGAATATCTTCCGCGTGCAATTCAAGCAAGAACAATAATTTATCGTTTAACAATGGCCAGGTGCGCATCTTCCCACATGCACTTTGCAATCATCAGTCTGGTTTGCATACGACTTTCTTCAGGATTTTATTTAATCTGTATCTTCATTCACAAATCGTCAAATTAAAGTTCATGTTTTCATTTTAAATTTTCAAACCAGCAAACACATTCCATGTAACAACATCAACAAAATAATATATAAATACAAACCAGACTGTAAAGTTTTTTCAATGCGCAGAGAACATTGGTTTTAACTCCTAAAAAATGTGCAGAAGAAATTCTATCGCAAACTATTTGTGCGTGAATTCTAACACTAAATACCGCATTTGCACCTAGATCTCCGCAGTAGCCTTACTCCACAAGTCCCTCGCCTTGACTGTCTCTCGCATTATTCTTGTCCTTGCTTCATCAAGCCATCTTGACAAAAAGATCAGAGCTACAAGGATTGTATTGAAACCGCTCCGTTCTGAGCAGAAGCAAAATTCCAGGGCCGCCGAGAGCGAGGCCGGGCCCCAGGGCAATTAGCGGATGCGGGCTCCTTCTAGTATCAGTGGATGCTGGACACTGATACTAGAAGTGCAAAATTGGGAGAATTTTGTGAATATTTTGCGGTGGCATGGTGAGGACGAATTATGTGGGGGCAGAAGAGCGAAGGGGTCTGTGGGCAAAGCCCCCAGGAAAATTTTTAGGGCCAAACCCTTTACTTTGGCTTAGAATGCATCTCCCAACATCATGCTTGCCAAAGAGAACTTTGATGATTTTGTGAACAGTAATTAATTGTATGAACCAAAGCGTGAGGACAAACTTTCGAAGAAGCATGTTCCACCTTGGCTTAGAGTGAGGGCATTTCACTACCAAAGATCTCAAACACTTTGGGCAAAAATAATTTTTAGTCAAGAAAAGCCATCAAAAATCCATAAAAGTCCTTTTTTCTGAAAACGTCTCGCACGCTTTTTCAAATGAGTAGTGCCATTTAGCTTAGAAGGCATCCCCTGATTCCAAATTCACCAGTTCTGAAATGGAAGTTTTGGCAACATAGCTGAATTGAATTACGTAATCTTCCAGCATTTCTTGGAAAAATTCATGCCTATCCTATACCTCACAATCTCTCTTTGGTTTTCAAGGGCAGGGGCGGATCCAGACCAAAGTTGAGGGGGGGGCCAACTTGGAGTGGGGGCGCCAAAAACACCATGGAAAGCGAGCGCGCCGACGGCGCGCAAAAATTTTTGGAGCCTTATTCAAGAGAATTCTCTGGTTTTTCTACTGAATAACGCCTTAGTTTATATGTTTCCTAGCATTCAGAACAAAACACTGAAAAAAGAGCGCATTTGGGTCAGGATAAGGGGCACGTTTCTTGTCAAGAAGGGGGCGCCAAATCTGAATTTTCATCGTGAAGGGGGCAATTGCCCCCATCTGCCCCCTAAATCCGCCATTGTTCAAGGGACCTCGCCACCTTTCAGCAAAAGTGGGGGTGCAATTGCTCCCTCTTGCCCTCCATATGGCCATGCAACTGAAACTGTGGATCATTTTGATGACGTTTGAGAATACAGTGCAAAGCAATGTCTATCCTGATTCCTGAAGCAACAACTGAATCAACATTTAGATAACACACTTTCTGTTTTCATAGCGGCCTATAGACGAGCATATAGCACTCAGCATGTCTTAATACGGCTGATAGAAGACTGGAGGTCTAACCTTGACAACGACTACCTCGTAGGAGCAGTCCTGATGGATCTCTCCAAAGCGTTTGATTGCATTCCACATGACTTGCTTATTGCTAAACCACATGCATATGGATTCGATGAAGATGCACTTGTCCTTTCCTATTCGTATCTCAAGCGACGAAAACAAAGTGTTCGGATAAATAATGTATACAGTTCTTTTCTGGAGGTCATATCTGGTGTACCCCAAGGATCTGTGCTAGGCCCAATCCTGTTTAATTTTTACATAAACGATATATTCCTTTTCATAAAACAGGCAACTCTCTATAATTATGGTGATGACAACACTCTTGCCTATTTCTCTAAAAGCATGCCCGATTTTGTCAATGTTTTGGAAAAGGAAACCGGAGTTGCTCTAACCTGGCTAGAACAAAATGAAATGATTGCCAACCCTGAAAAATTCCATGCTTTACTGCTCAGAAAAAATCAAACAAATACCAGTGGAGAACAAATTAACATTAACGGTAAAATCAAATCTGAAGAGACTGTGAAACTTTTAGGAGTCACTTTGGATTATAGACTTGATTTTGACCCACATATTTCGAATCTTTGCAAAAAAGCTGCAACACAATTAAATGTCTTCAAAAGATTAAAGACGTTTATTGGGTTTCAGGAGAAAAAGATCCTTGTTCAGAGTTTCGTATATTCAAATTTCGATTATTGTCCCTTGGTTTGGTATTTCTCATCTTCCAAATCTTTGCAGAAGATAGAAAAATTACAAGAACGCGCCCTAAGGTTTCTCTATAATGATCATACAAGTTCTTATAATGATTTGCTCTTGAGATCGAGTAAATGCACAATGCATTTTGCTCGCCAAAGACTCCTTTGCATAGAAATATTCAAAACACTGAATCATTTGAATCCACCATTTATGCAGAGCATTTTTGAATTACGCTCTTCAAATTATTCTTTAAGAAATGCAAATAATTTGGCCCATTTTAGGCCTAATCAAACTACTTTTGGGTCCAAATGTCTTAAGTGCATTGGGCCACAGATTTGGAATGGCTTACCTAGTGAACTAAAATCAGCAGAAAATCTGAAAAGTTTCAAGGTTTTGATAAAAAAATGGGACGGTCCCAACAGTAAA
This sequence comes from Aurelia sp. 3 sensu Dawson et al. (2005), assembly GCA_964020215.1. NCBI lineage: Eukaryota > Metazoa > Cnidaria > Scyphozoa > Semaeostomeae > Ulmaridae > Aurelia > Aurelia sp. 3 sensu Dawson et al. (2005). The sequence goes on along the minus strand of OZ026573.1, from coordinate 1,543,964 downwards.
TGTAGTGCCTGTACTTGTTTACCAACCATTTTGTAAATTTAGAAAATATTAATTTTGTTTCTTTGCTTTGTATATTCAATTTTGATTAGTTAACGTGTATATATTTAAATAATGTATATATTGTTAGCTATTTGTATATAAGATCGAATCAAAAGAAAATTACAACAACAACAACATTCTAGCTTCAAAATAATGCAAGGCAAGAACGCAGACAAAAATTGCTAACTTTCTGACAGAGCTTATTTGTTCAAAAACATCAGTAATTGCATGAGCAATAGTTCTTGTCGCTTGTTCTCAAATCTCAATGTGATTGAACAAACAACGTTGGAATAAATAATGAACTGAGGCCCATGATGTTATTGCTAAGTGCAATTTTCAAGAAGAAAGTTTGACTTTCCGGGCCCCTTGTGAGGCCTAGCTTGATGACATCATTACATGAAAAACAAAGGTTCTTTTTTACGGGCCCCAGGGCGGTTGCCCCGGCTACCCCCCCCCCCTCTCTCAGCAGTCCTGCAAAATTTGCAAGCCTTTTTTTGAAAACTGCACACATAATGCAGCAAACTGGCCGTAAAACCTGCACAGAAAGTGGTCTATCAAAGAATTTTGAGCAGGCGGAAAATGAGCCAGAAATTTTCACACGAGGAATGACGTGTTCCCAGCGCAGACCAAACTTTACAGTCTGGAATACAAAGAGATGAAACTAATTTGAGGGGAATTTGTTTTGTAAGTTAGGAATTTCTTGAGCAAGCACCCCTTTAAGTTGTAACATCTTCAGTCTTACGGGGTGAGTGGCCAAGTGGCTTATACAGTCTTCATCAGGTGACTGAAGTTAAGCTTGTTCGAGTGAGGTCAAACTCTGGATGGGTGACCTTGGAGGTCTGACCTTACAACTCATCTCATCGTACTTCGGAAGGGACGTTAAACTAGGGGTCCCATGCCTGGATGCGGCATGCACAGTGGGCCTAAATCAGCTTTCAGTAGCTAGAAATCCTGACAAGCCCACTCAAAATAAATTGAAAACAAACAAACAAACAAACAAGTTCATTTGGTAATTGTTTAATTGTATTCAACAAACATGGTGTCAGATGATTTAACTGTGGAATGGTCTTTGGTAATATTAATGCAAGCTATCGCTGTTCTTATGATTTACCCTATATGAAGCATTTAATTTAAATTTAAAGCCTCATGAAAAAATTTAGCAAAAAACTGGAAGAAACATAACATCCAGAAACAAAATAACATCCATTCTCGAGTCTAGGCAAATGTGCACATGGCGTACCTGGGCGGGAGGCTTCTTTGCTTAGCTTTATGAATTTATAGGGTTTGTGCAAGGCTAGAAACCTGCATTTGCATGAGGCAAAAATCTAAAAATAGCCCATTGAAATTGATGGCCCACACGTGTTGTTAATGATCAATAACAATGCTGTGTTGTGTATTCAGGTACAATGTTGATATACGTAGATAGGTAGGTAGAACACCTTGGAGTCTTTACTTACTACCTAATCACCACCTTTGTTGGACGACCTTCCTGAATCTCATTCTGATTCTGTATTTGAAACTGAATCCTCTCCGTTGTCGTAACCCTTCTATACGATTCATCATAAATTCACTTGACTCTGAAACAGCCAGACCAAAAGTACGGCATGGGCCTAAACTGTCCTTTGCTTTGGCGGGAAAATATTTAGAGTTGTTGTTGTTGCTTAAGATATCATTTTTTGATTGGCAAGAGGGTAAGATATTTTGATGCAAATTTATTTCATCTCCTACCTACTTTATGCTTTACAATAACAGTTTTGTTGCAAGCTGCCTACAGAAGTACAGAGAGAAAGCCTTGTCTACTACAAATTACATATTAGATTGATTGCACATTGAAAATGTGGAACATATAAACCCAGATCTATAACTTTTTGACTGTGATATAACTGCATTCCTCACCTCACTACTTTGCTGAAACATGCATCAACTATTTTCAAGAAACGCTTCAAGGAACCAAATTTTTGATGAAATATTCAAGAAACTTCAGTGCTCATTGCAAAACATTGATTAATTAACATTTTATGTTACACTTCTTTGTTCTTTTCTATTTTCAATGAATTTAAAAATTTCGGGCGAAAAACTTTCGGACATCACCAGGGTTCAGGCAAATAAATATTCGGACAAAATTCGATGTCAAATTCGATTCAAACAACGATGTCAAAAGCGAGTTGATGCTGAAGGGAGTACTTTCATCGATGAATGGTGTATGTATGGCTCACGGGGGGAGGGGTTCTTCCATAGTAAAGGTACCTGGGGATGTGCCGCCCGCAAGGGTATGCTTTTTCAAACGTTCTAGTCTAGCCAAGGGTATACTTTTTGCCAATTTTCATCCATTTAGTCTGGGCAAGGGTATGCTGTTTGGCAATTTTGGTCAAAGAAATGTCAAACTTCGGTAATTTCTGTAAAGAAACACACATTTTTCCAAATTTTGGTCCTTAGAAAGCAAACATTTGGCAAGTTTTGTCTAGAAAATGCCAACTCCTGGCACTTTTGATGCAGAAATTAGTCTAGCCAAGGGTATCATTTTCAGAAAAAATGGTCTAGCCAACGGTGCCATTTTGAATCTGTGGGCGGCACACCCCCGCCCGAAATTTAGCCGAGAGCTCCCCCGGTGGTATGGCTTTCGGTGTTTTTGGTATATTGAGATATAGAGTTGTTTGATAATTTAAAATTTCAGTAGGCAATAATGCACCTAAAATTGTGCGAATAATCTTGAAGTTATAGTTAGATGGTGGATCCAAAATTTTACGATAGACCTATTTCATAATTAAATTAAATTCGAGGCAAAAAATATGATACCCTGTGCAGCAAGAAATCTACATCATATCATTGTGTTGCAGATACACGTACAAAACAATTTCGTGTTCATGGAAGAATTTCAAAAGAACTGACGTCATTATTAGGTATTAATGTTTAGCTTTAAAATCAAGTTATTACGTGTGTCTTAAAAAGAATGATCACCAAAAACAAAATTACCAAATTACAATTTGACAGCATAGGGCTTGAATCTTTGCAAACTTTAAAATTGAATGTGGAGAATTTTGTTATCTTATTCCTTCAACTAAATAGATTGGAGGGAAATTGGGGGCGTTTGCTATGATTCCAGAAAGAGCATTTTTAATATTATCATTATTTTCAGAGTTACAGCATTTTTGACACTTCTGCTGGTTTTGAAGTTGTAACATCATCAAAATGCTAAATCGTAAACCATAAAAGCTACAGACTTTTGCTTGCTAGCATATTGTAGATCGGCGAAAACTGAGTATTTCTTGCATTGGTCATTTTGACTTTCCTCCATCAGTTTACAATTTATGGTGATTTTAATATACCTCCTCTAATTCCAAGAATAATGATGATATCGCAAATGCTCTATCCGGAATTATGGCAAACCACCTGAAGTATCATTCGATCTATTCAGTTGAAAGAATTAGGCAACAACATTTTACACACTCAATTTAAAAAATTTTGCAAAGATTCGAGCCCTATGTTCAGTTTGACGTCATTGTGACAGTGGTCTATTGCTTTTCAACAGTTGGATAAATTTCGGTGACTCGCCTGGCTTAAAGGTATATACGTTCTTACACAAAGTAACTTCAATTAGACCTGAAACCTAGATTCCCAAAAAGGAAGTAAATTTCTTTGCTGCAAACATGGCGCTCTGTTTCCAAATCTAGAATGTAATCCTCTGACTTTGCAGTTAGATTAGTCTGGCGGACTGGGTTCGAAACTGGTCGGATCTTACCACAGGAGCGTCGTTACAAGGGGTCATGGAGTCGATTAGGTCTGCTCTACTTCTGCGATCTCAGCAGAGGGGGGGGGGGTAACTCCTATACGGGGCATAGTATACATGTACCTGCCCGGGTTATGGGTCAATTTGCGGTATTTTGCCCGGGTTATGGGTCAAGTTTTGTGAATTTTGCCCTGGTTATGGGTCTGCTTTACGGAGATTTGCCGCAGTTATGGATAAATGTTAGCAATTTATAGCTATTGTTAGACATAATGACAAAAAACTTTTGTGAAGAAGAATTTTGCTCCAAAAATGATACAAGACATAGTCCTTTCATGATACTTCGGGAAAATTTTGCCCTGTTTATGGGGTCGTACTTCAAAATTTTGCCCTGGTTATGGGTACTAACTCTGAATTCTCAAAGGCACATATATACCCGACCCCCTATAGGAGTTACCCCCCCCCCTCTGATCTCAGCGCTTGGCACTGAAAATGCAACTACTTCACCTTCACCTTATATTGCTAACAGATTTGTGGGTACAGTTAAAGAAACACACGCCATGGGGTGACTCCAAAGAGAGGTGAAACCGGCAAGTCATTTCAATAGATTGTTGCAGTATTTACGATGGATTGAGTGATTTTGTGTAATGGTCTATTGTACCCTTAAATTACGCAACGTTATTTCTTTAATCAAATATTCAACTGTAGGATCAGGCATTCTCTTTGTTCTGGGTTAGTTGTGCGAAATGTAGGAGAGTAGTTAGCTGAGGTGTCATTTCATTGTGAAAATGATATAGCTTAGATACTTTCATTTTGCTTATCCAGAGATTTTCACTGCTCACCATGACGAGTTAAATGCCCGTTAAAGAGATAATGAGTAAGGAATTGTAAACCAGACAACCAATTCACAACATGTGCGTTGTGATTCTAGACATTATGAATAGCATAGTGGGTGCATCGCTTGTGGTTGAAAATGCTAACTATTCATTCAGATATTCTTCAGTACTACTTCATTGATTAAATAGAGAAAATCACATTGAAGAGATTATGAAATCCCTGGTGATTCATTTGTAAATGCTGAACGCCTTTCAGCCGTCCCATATTTCTGAGAGACCAGGGTAGGCAGATACACAGATGCTGAGAGGCTGTTACGTTTCAAAGGTGATTCCTGCTGGTATAAGGGATGGAAGGGGGACGTGGGAAATTGGAGGTCATTTGACTTTAGCAATTGTTAAATTGGTAGCCTTCTCCCTGTGGCGTTTGGCAGCAAGGGCCTAAGCACAATTGTGCGATTTTCAAAACTGCCTCGGGCTTCTTTCTTGGTGATAAATCCGTTGATATTGTGTTCGAGCAATTTTTCAGCCAATTAACGAGAAGCTGTAAATTTTTCCCAATTTTGGATCGTGTTGAAGGGATTGTGATATCTGATTCATTGACAGAGAGATAGGCAGGCAGGCAGGAAAATGGATTTAATTGATTGATTGATTGATTGATTGATTGATTGATTGATTGATTGATTGGTTAGTCGATACAGTTAACGGTAATCTATGCATGTTAACTAAACGACCATCAAAAATAAGCAGAAAAAGGATACAAAAACACAACTGTTTATAAAAAGACGTTCCGATATTAAAATTCTTCAGAGCAATCCATTTTGCTTGTAACCCAGTCCTTACTTCTGGAGAGCAGGTTCTATGGTGGTAGTACATTTATTGAAGGAGTACTGTCACGCATCTGATTCGCTCCTGATAACCATTAGGATCTCATTGTTGTACAAACAGCTGCCATTTTGAACTTCAGGGGAAATGGTAACAATGATGACTGTTTAACAATAGGATACATTGTTTTTATGAAACTAATCAGAGATGTGATAGTGCTTCCTTGATGAATCCTTGCTGGTTAAAGGGGCGTGATAAGGCTAGGGATCATGCAGTGCTGCATTTCGCAATCACAAACTAAGGTACCTCCTTATAATAACAAGGGCAGATTCTGTGATACAATAGCTTTAGTCGCTTTGGTTCACACCTCAATTCAAAGCGATTAGCGAATGCAGACAAAAGAAATTCTCTCAAGCAGAAATTGAAAACAAACGAAGCCGCAAAGTTGCCCTGAAACCAATACGGCAAACTCTCGTTTGGGGAGGGCGAAGGGAGGTTTTTAAGAGAAGGCATGTGCTTATAACAAAAGAAAAAGGGTAAATCTAAAGTTCTGTCTCGCGGTTTTTGTTTGTTTGATTCAGAAACTGAGCAGAGGGCAGTGCAATTTTTGCATATTTATTACTCAGATGAACGCAGTCACTTCTCAGCTCCTGAATCAAATAAACAAAATCCGCGACACAGAACTTTAGATTTGCTCTTCTTCTTTCTTTATAAGCACATAACTTCACTCAAAAACCTCCCCTCACCCGCACCAAACGAGAGTTCGCCGTACTGGTTTCAGGGCAATTTTGCGGCTTCGTTTGTTTTCAATTTCTGCTTGAGAGAATTTCTTTTGTCTACATTCGCTAATCGCTTTGAATTGAGGTGTGAACCAAAGCGACTGATGCTATTGTATTACAAAATCTGCCCTTGTTCCTTATAATAGCAATCAATATCATCACGTTCAGGAAAGAGTTAATTACTGAGAGAAGCGAATTAAATTTGTGTGTCCCAAATAACGTAGTAGACTTTTTACCAAGGCTGACGACGACGATTTGGCTTAAAGACCCATTGTCAACCAACAATCTTCTCTCTTGTTTGTCAACATTGCTGCTGCGTAGTTACATGTTTTTCTGTATCAGAAAATATAAATTGCGCAGCTTCATAGATTCTTGCAACAGAACAACGAGAGTTCAGCACATCAACTCCAAGAAAACGTGACCAGTTTCATGGTTCACCAAGCCTGTGGAACAATCAGGTCTGATGATTGCTTTATCTTAGTTCACCAGGTAGAACATACCTCCCAATTGTGCTATTTGTAGGGGATCACAAACTTTGATAAAGAAAAGTTGTCGGTCTGGCCTAGTTTTGCCTTCTCGGCAGGAACGCTAAGCTAGGCTTCCTAGAGCTGATATATATATCTTGTAACAAAACAGAACGCCAGATGATGATGGTGCATGAAACGTAAGCATTGAGTTTTCGAAACGCTATTGAGCGATCGCAAGGCTTATTCTTCTGTCACTGCTCGTTTCAAAACAAAGTGGTGACTGAATGCTTCTCACACAGAAGAGGTTACTGTTTGTAAACACTAATTTGACAACACTGGTTTTGTTGGTTGACAATGGGTCTTTAATATGTCAAAATTACCGGGTGTCTCAAAAAGTACCGCCTTTAACTTGAAATAGGAACAGAACAATACGAAATCATTACTCTGCGAGTGCAAAGCTAAGTTTCTCGGTCTTCAACTTACATGCACATACCCTGCATTTAAAAATCCACCAAACACCGGATATAAAAGCTTGCAACGCCAAAATTTACGGTCTACCCAAAGTCAGAGGTTTGAGAAAAGGGCCTAGCCATGAGTTCTATCATGGGCACTTGTAAACTTTAATTTTCAGCTTTCTCCACAGGGAGACAAGGATATGATTGTCGCTAAAAATAGAAATTTTCTTTTGAAATGAAATATAAATTTTCTTTCGAAATAATTATTGCTCAATTGTTGCTAAGAATAAAATTGTTTTCCTTTGCCCCATCCCCCCATTATACTTTTGTCCTCTGTGTTGAAAACAATTTTATTCTTAGCAACAATTGAGCAACAATTATTTCGAAAGAAATTTCTATTTCGAAAGAAATTTCTATTTCATTTCGAAAGAAAATTTCTATTTTTAGCGACAATCATATCCTGGTCTCCCTGTGCTTTCTCTTTCGAAAGAATAAGATACTCATGTACAATGTGGGCATTGCCCTGATTAAACGAATATAATAGGATATGGTAAGAATGATAAAGCAATGCTACATCGCCAAATAAAGCATGCACCCCTTTTTCTTTGTTACAAATAACACTTAGGATGGAATTCATTGCGTGAACCAATTCCTCAGAGGAAAAATCACTGCTAGAGCAATCGAAGCATTTTAAGGTATGACTCTGTTCAAAAGAAAAAACAAAAGGTGAAAGTTGAATTCTTTTGCAAAAAATTTTGTGATATCATATCATCGCTAGGCCCTTTCGCAAAAGCTCTGGTTTCAGGTGCACACGGGATCTCGACTTTGTCAACTCACATTTCTGTTGCCTGCTGGACGGTTTTAAGATGCTCCGGATGTGCATTGAAGTTGAAGATTAACAAATGTAGTCATGAACTCAAAAAGTCCAAATATTGTATCGCTTTGTTCTCTTGTTTTATCAAAATGGGGTACTTTTTGAGGCACCCAGCATTCTTCATTAGAATTTAAGTTATCATCAATTTCAATATCAAACTTAATTATTAAGTAATGCATTTATGAAAAGTTTACTCTTAAGTTATTTGCCGGAGATAGATAGCCAACTCAAGAGCTGCTTATGAAAGTCTAGAATTAACCTATTGTATTTGTAAGTAAGTAAGTAAGTAGTAGTTTTATAGTCTTTTATCTAGCCAAAGGCTACTCAAACGACTTTACACCTTACCCCCTGGTCACTATGCTTTGTAGCATACAGCAGGGTGCAGCCACAGACGGTGCTCATAACTGCGGACCAGGTACCCATTTATACTCCTGGGTGGAGAGAGGCACAATTTGTGTTAACACCTTGCCCAAGGATGCTATCTTCAAATGTGGCCAGTGCCGGTATCGAACACACGACCCTTGGATCGTGAGCCCGACGCCTTACCACTGTGCCACCGAAGCCATTTGATAATTCAGCACGTGCGTGCAGATCTTTTAACTAGGACAATAATGTGCGTGAACGTTTCTTCGTCCCATTTAAAGATTTCCCCTACTGCGCCCGTCATTAAACTTTAACTCGTTTTACCAAAGCATTCGCTACAAAGTTGCTTGTAAATGTTTCTAACATTCCACGAATCAAAATCCTGTCTCTGCCCCCAAAGTTTCGTTGTATTCATTTGCACACAATTTTTTACAATTCTAAAAACTTCCAAATAGCTTTGTTGTCTTGCGTCATTTTTGCGGTTTCGAGAGTCTAAGCAAATCTTGTTTGGTGTAAGGGGCTATTTACCCTGGGTACCAAGCTCTCCTTAACAAAATAGAGTCTGATACCTAGGGTAAGGGCTACTCTGTCAGCTCTGTCAGCTTACTCTGTCAGCTACTCTGTCAGCATACATTGCCCAATGAACTCCGAAATGCTCCATCAAAAGCATTGTTCAAAGCAAAACTGAAAACTTACTTATTAAACAATGTCGACCGATGAATTAAAAATGTTATGATACTGAAAATGCACAATGATTTAAATGCAACTAAATTTATCTGATAAATTTACTTGATATCTTAAGATAGCAAGGGGGGCTCTCTCCTCGATTAGTTTACCTATTGAGAGAGCTCCTCCTTTAAGTAATTCCCTGCATACAATTTATTTAGTTCATATTTTATTTGTATTTGTATATTGTATTAAATTTTCCGCATCAGTTGTATTAAGTTTTTGTAACATCATTATCTTTGCAGTTTAGTTATTTGTTTGTATTGTTAGAACTATAAATTGTATTTAGAGAATTTAAATAATATGAAACTGAAACTAAAAACTTTTTCAAGTTAGCATTTACAAACTTTTAGCAACACTCTGTACGCAATACCTACTGTAGCGTTTTGTACCGGGTGAGCCAGAAAAAAGTTCCCATTTTTGAAAATTCATAACACCAAGACTACTGCACGGATTTGAATCATTCAAATTCTAGGTGAAAGTCGAAAGATCAAAGTATTTTTGTGATTTTTCTCGCTGTCCTACCGGCAAAAGAAGTATTGGTAAATTCCACTTAATGAAAATTTCATGGTTGCAAAATGACAGGAAAAGGACCTAAAACATGAATCAAATCGTAAGGATTCTATTCAAATCGAGCAATAGGCCATGGGCGTTTCACCTCCCTCAAAAGTTATAAGACATCGATTTTCAAACAAATGCGAAAGATTTTCAATCCCAAGGAAATTAATGCCTGGAGGATATCTCTCACCCATGAGAAGTTGCATTTCCTTCACTATTCTGTGCGAGAAGTCATTTATGCATTGATCGATGTCTTGGGCCATTTTTCAGTAATCAATCAACCATAAAATTTTTGTTAAGTTGAATTTACCTATATTTGTAGTGCTGGTAGGACAGCGAGAAAATTCATAAAAATACTTTGATCTTTCGGCTTTTAACTAGAATTTGAATGATTCAAATCCGTGCAGTAGTCTTGGTGTTATGAATTTTCGAAAGTGGGAACTTAAAAGATTTTTCAGGCTTACCCGGTACAATGACGGATAAACAGAAGCACAAAAATGTAATTTAGAAGATTTCAACCGCACTCTCAAATGTTGTTTTTGCGTATGCGAGAATCCCAGGGCGGGTACTTGCCAAAATTTTGATAGGGATGCTAGTGTCATTTTTTTGGGTTTGAAATTCACGAAAATGTCATTTTTTTGGGTTTCGCTAAGTTGGCGTCATTTTTTTTCGGGTTGAAAAACTAGCCGTCATTTTGTTGGGTTCATTGAAAATCTGCGTCATTTTTTTGGGTTACTGAACTTTATATTTAGAAAATTATAATCTCAATCAATTAATGGAAGTGCTATAGGTTGTTGAATAATTCTTTCTTCCCAATAGACGATTACGGAAAAGATGGCGGACCTCATTTCACGCAATGCATGATAGGAATATGCCCCCTAGCAACGCATACCTACCAAAACTTACAACTGCAGCATAAAATCTTGACCACAGCTACGATAGACTTAGGCCGTTGCAACTTTATCGTGAAATCTACGCGTATTCTTTTGGGCTCCTGAAGTCTACGAAGTCTTCTGAAAACGGTAGACTTCGCAGATAAAACTTCAGCTACCCAAAGGATGCAAATTCTGAAAACAGTAGAGTCTAGAACCGTCAGACTTGGCGGAGAGAAATCCCAAAAGAATCACGGCCGACAACCCATCATTCGACTTCCGTAGCTTCGTCCTGATGGTAGTAGTGTTTCTATAGGAGCATAATTTTTCTCGAACTTTGGCCTGATTTTTGCAAAAGAAATATATGACCTGTATCAACCAACCTGAGCAAAACTTGTAGCAAATTTATCAGAGATTTTGTTCACCCCAAATTTGTTTTCATTCCAAAAGTTTAAATGACCGGATATCAATTGTTTTTGAACACCAGTCATAAATTCTTCTGGTAAACCCCATATATGGTATTGGTTCACCCTTATTTGGCACAACTTTTCCAACATCAAACAGGTCGACGAGCCGCTTCGGGAAGAAAAATTTCTTGTCATGGGACTGAATTTTACAAAATATGACACTACTACTTACACAATCGAGGAGTTTGATATTGTATATTCAGCTGTAAGATGATGGATGATATATACATGAATGGTAGACTAAGAGAACACTTCTGAGCCGTGAGAGAGCATAAAATGTTGGAGCAGAGACTGACTGGCCTAACCAAAATGAAGGGAACAAGAGATGAACCTGGCCAGCGCCTAGTTGATAGGCTCACAAACTCCAATAATAAGCAAGTTATATTTTACATCACGAAAAAGGCAGATAATTTTTACGTGGCTTAGGACGTTTCTTTATTCTATAACTTGTCATTTCTGCAAGAAAATACACTCCTTATGAATCAGATCAATTTCTGTCAAATTTGACGAAGCGATAAGCAAATGAATGGCGTGCAAGTTGAAAGAAACCCTAGAAACAAGATAAAGCCAAAATTTCATGGGAGTAGTGATTTTTGCATGGAAATATGGATATAATGAGATAAAATCGAAAAAATTGGATACCAAGGCGGCAGAAAGCCGCAAAAACGTTGAAAAATGGAGATGGAGACAGACTGGCCTAACCAAAATAATGGGTACAAAATTCATAGTTAGTCCACGCCTTTTTTATAGGTTTCATAACAACAACAAAAAATATACCAAACTTTAGCTCAAAAGAAAGAAAAATAAATTCTGGATGGCATAGGAAGGGTTTCTCTCTCATAGGACGTAGCATTTGGAAGAAAATTGGCCTTGAATGAAAAAGTGAAATTTTGGTAAAATTCGACGAGCGGAATTGCAGCAATTCAACATGCTGGTGGAATGCAACTCTGAGTTCAGAAAAAGCTACAGAATCACAATTTAATTGGTTTTTGGAAGAAAGCATGAATGTCGTTCCCTGAAAATACCAACTTATCGATCAAATAGAGAGCTATGACTGAGAAAGAGACAAAAAGTCTAGGTGGAGACTTCTTGGCCTAACAAAAATTATGGAGTTGCAAAGCGAAGTTGATCCGCGCCTAATTCAAAGGATCTGAAACGGAAACCAAAAAGATGCAAAATGCTATATCAAATGAAAGAAAAATAAATTTTGCATGGTATAGGATAGTTCGCTTTTCAAATAAACTCGTCACTTCTCGAGAAAACAACCCTGAATGAAAATCATGAATTTTCGTCTTACGAAACGAAAGAAAAATCTAAAGGGAGTCTTACGATTAAACGCTTCTTGAAAATGGGTAATTTCATTTCAAATTATCCCAAACAAAAGAAACTAAGTTTATGAAGCCTGTGCTTCCAAATAAAATCAAACATCTTTGGAATATCACAGCAGATGGATAAGAAATCCAAAGATTAATGTTGAGTTGCAATTCCGGGCCTACGAGATTTTCGTGAAATCGAAGAGGATCTGCTTACCTGCTAGCATCCATAGCGTTTGTTTCTCTGCTTCCAAATCATCAAAATCTTCAATTTATGCACAGTTTTTATTACTAAACACGCTCAATATCAGATCTTACAAAAATGAAATGTTTTTTGGTGTGTTCGCGTGATGAAATCAGGAAAGGGGCGCGCAAAAATCACATGACCTCCACCTGGCTCCACAGCTTCGAGGACTCAATGTGACGTCACACGTCAGTAGGGGTTGTCGGGCGTGAAGAATGAGAATTCTGAAAGAAAGTTAAAGAGTTCGAATGTTGTGTTCGGTCGAGTGAACTGAAGCCATTGCAATACTTTTGTTATGCTAATCTCAAGAGAATGTGATTCGCAATGTTTCATTCTTTTTTCGAATGTTCTTAGAACTTTTTAATCATCTCTCTTTTTACTCACCTCTCCAATCAGTTATGTAAACAAGGCCAAAAATCTTCTTGAACTCTTGATCAAACGACGCAAACAGAGCAGGCCGCTACATCTTAATATTGTAGGGAAACTATACTGTACCATATTGCGAGCGACAGCTTAGAAGAGTGTCGACTTCACGATAAAGTTGCAACGGCCTAAGTCTATCGTAGCTGTGGTCAAGATTTTATGCTGCAGTTGTAAGTTTTGGTAGCTATGCGTTGCTAGGGGGCATATTCCTATCATGCATTGCGTGAAATGAGGTCCGCCATCTTTTCCGCAATCGTCAATTATGGTGAATCAGAAGTTTTACCTACTCTATGTCTCAATTCATTGATATGGTTTTGGAAAGAATATGACTACCATCATGTTTTAAACCGATATCAACTTATTCGTAAAAGATACAATATTGTTACGCTTTTTGCAAGAAGAGCATGTCAACATCAACGTAAGAAGTAAATTATTGCAAATAAATCGACTTTTTATTGTGGGAAAAATTCCTTATGAAACATTTCTTTAACCACAAAATTGCATTTACATCAATCCATGTAAATTTTCGTATTGCAATGACAAGTTTTGCAATAAATCAAATGTTGTATTAGCAAGATTCATTGCCCTATTCAAATTTTATGATAAAATAACATTATTTTCATTTCTAAAATTGTTGTGAATATTGGCAAATGTTACAGCTGAACTTAAGAAGAATTTGTTAGAAATTTTTGGCAGTAAGCTCTTCTGGTGTTGGCAGAATGATTACTCCTTTCCCATGATTACATTTCTTTCGATAAGTTGGACAGTTACCGCTCTAAACTCACAACCAACGCCATTATGTCTTATGTGTCATAAATAACGATATTTAAATATCCTACAACCAAATAGAAGAAGTTTCATTCTCGCCCTAGGGGGGGGGGGAGGCACTCTATAAAATTTAAGATCGGGATGCTCATTTGAACAGATTTTTCATCTACCCAAAAAAATGACAGACCGAAAACTTTCAAACCCAAAAAAATGACGGAAATATTTTCGAGCTCCCATAACTATCCTTTTAGTACAAAAAGTTAAAACTGAAAAATCTGCACCTTACAATTTTGCACATGATAGTAAAACTGATATTGAATTTGGAGACCATCACAGCAACTCATATGATTTGTCTGAATCATCATGTTAATACCCAACTATTTGTTCTCCTTGGCAGGGTAAAGATAAATTTTTACTCGAAGCAGTTCTGTTGATTTGATGGTGCCAAGCTCGTATTTTGATGTCGTATGGCACAACAGGCATCATTGCAAAACACCAAGCCTTGATGTGTAAAATCATATTCCCCTATACTTGCAACTGAGTTGACTGAAAGAAACTTTACGTCTGTACATGGGAAATAATGCAACGTTGTTGTAGCTGGGAAATTGAAGTTGCCCTCAATATTATCATTGTTTTCTTCGTTGTTTTGCCTTTGGCCCATACCTAACCAGTAATTATGTTATCCTGGTAATAGATCAAATTCAAATGGCTCCTGCGCGTCTGAACTGTTGGCTTTTCGAGCGAGAGCAGCGATTTGGCAAATATATGCAAGAACTGACAAATATAAATCAACGTTCTATCCTCATTGTCTGGCAGAATTGGAGAATATTGATCCAGAAACACGAAACGCACCCTCATTGGGTGTCTTTAAGGCAAAATTGAATAAGATTATTCGTCCCACTCCAAAACAAGTATTTGGTATTCATGATCCTAAAGGACTAGCCACTCTCACACAACTTCGAGTTGGGTTAAGTGCACTTAATTTTCACAAGTTTAGACATAATTTCAATGACACATTAAACCCGATGTGTCCTATAAACGATGGTGTTGAGGACACGGAACATCTCTTGCTGCATTGCCACTCATACCATCTGCAGAGAAATAGTCTCCTCAGCCACGTACAAGCAACTTTGCTTTCATGCGGTTTGTCGAACCTTTCCAATGAGGATTTAGTTTCAATAATCTTGTATGGTGATGAAAGGTTACCCCTTAAATCAAATAAAGCGATCATTAAAGCAACACTTGAGTTCATCGAATCATCAAAAAGATTTTCTTAGGGGGTCTGTTTCGTCCGGCGTGCCTTGCTCTTGTCGTCTCTTGGTTTGCCATTGTTGTCGCCATTTTCATGGCCCATGAGAGTGGCGACAAGCGGGGGCCAGCCGGGGGGCGGCGCGTGCGGGGGGTGCTGGATGGAGCAGACCCTTTAAGTCATTTCAATGAGATTTCCTCTCTTCCTCCCAACCTTTGTATCATTTTTGTATCATTTCATTTCTTTTCGTAGTTTGTAGTTTATGCTGTAATATTTTCGTGTAAATGTTAAATGTTTCATGTTAATTGTTAAAGCCACAGGGTTGCAATGTATTCTCATTCTCCTTGTGGTATCGTCTTGTAACCATGTTCTGTTATTGTAAGATTTTAAATTGATGTATAAAAAAAACTGTTGGCTCCTACACAGCGTTCATTCTCATTTCAAACTTCCTCTTACAAAATCTATTGCAAGAGGAAGTTTGAAATGAGAATGAACGCTGTGTAGGAGTCAACAGTTCAGACGCTCGGAGCCATTCTAATTTTATTTCTAGAAATAATAATGATTCAATGGTCACCCCCAGCCAAGCAATGTTTGTATTCCCCAACATCGTACTTTGCAGTAATTTGGCTGGCTTCGAATTCTGAATCCTAACTGCAACAACATTCCGCCTCCCAAACTTACCCTAACGAAATGCCCTCGCACCGACAATGTTGTTGCAGTTGGAATTCAGAATTTGAAGCCAGGGCCAAAGGATGGGTGTAGCCTTTTTAACTTGTACCTGGTAAGTTACAAGGGATACATCAAGTTAATGGCCGCAGAATATTTTACTATATAGGCACATTATGAGATCAACTATCTACCATATTATCAGTGTTGCTTCGGACATTTTGAAAACATCAGATTCCATCCTGTACGACTGTCTAGCACCAACGTGCACATGCCGCCCAACGGCAGGTATCATACAACAATACAACTTCTTGTACATTTGATATCAAATAGAAATTTCATGCTTTGTAGTTTCGTTACTTGTTTTGTTTACGAGCAGGAATATTTTGGTTAAAACACTTTGAATAGAAAGAATCTAAAGGGATCCAGGTGAAAGCAATGTTATTTACTTAAGCATGTACATACGTTTATGGTCACCAAGGAATATTCAAAGAAGTTGTTTGCACATGGAGCTACTGAATGATGTAAAAGCAGGTAAGCGACATGTGTTACGTACACTCAAACTTTAACTAACTACTGTCCTTTCGTTTGATAGTTTTCGTCCTCCAAATCGTTGCAGAAAATCGGAAAGATACAAAAAGGTTGGCTGAGACTTCTGCATGATGTTCATGTAAGCTACTTCCACGACTTGCATCTCAAATCAAATAGATTTACACTGGTTGCACGTAAAAGAATACTGTCCGTTGAAATTTTCAAAATATTAAAGGAGAGAACTGAATCGAGCATTTATGAATAATGTCTTTAATTTCAGGACTTCAAGTTATTCGACGCGAAATCCTAACGATATGATTCATTTTCAGCCAAATCAAGTAACCTCTTGGCCTTAGAGCCATGGCACCTCAAGATATGGAATGGTTTGCCAAATGAACTAAAATAGCCTGTGTTCCAGACCACTTGAACTTTTCTTTTCAAGTGGTCTGGAACACAGGCTACCGAAAACACGTTGTCAGCTCAACGATATCCTGTAAATCTTATTCATAAATGTCTTGAATGATTATCTTATCCATTAATTTCTTTGTTTCTTAAAATTTCCTTATTTGTATGTTCGATTTACATTAGCTGTGCAGGGTGTCCTAAAAATTGTTGGATGTTTACTATGCTACACTACACCATACCATACTATGCTATACTACATTAAACTATACAATACTATACTACACTATACTATACTATACTATACTATACCATACTATACTACACTATACTATGCCCATACTAACTGGTTTTGTGTTGTACAGGAAAATATAAAGCCCGATGTCTTAAAAGTACAGACCGAGCTTGCGAGGTCTGTGCATTAAGACCGAGGGCTTTATATTTTCCTGTACAACGACAAAACCGGTTAGTATGAGTTTTATTACCTGATATCTTCTAATCTTGACTCGCATTTCATCAAACACATTTTGTTACGGTCATGTCGTTTGAGTTCACTGCAAATCTCACAGGCCTAGGCCTAAAGCAGTTGCCGTGGTGACAAAAACGCGTCCTTGTATCGTATTATACAAGGCTACGGGAAACCCGCGGGAAATGTGCGACTAACCAATAGGAATGGCGGGATTCTATATTGCCTCGTTTTTGAAACTTCAGTCAGGTAATAATCTACTATACTATACTATACTATACTATACTATACTATACTATACTATACTATACTATACTATACTATACTATACTATACTATACTATACTATACTATACTATACTATACTATACTATACTATACTATACTATACTAATTTCTATATTTAGGCTTAAGCCTTTAGACAGGTTTATGGAAAAAATGTTTGATTAAACGTTGAAAAACGACGAAAATATGAACAGGCTTATTGGGAGGTAATCCTTTCCCTAAGATTTTTGAAATAATTTTACGGTCCAGAATTGGTTGAAAATTCACTGAGTTATGAGCTTTCAAAGGTAAAAAATTTACGATAGCTGAGACCAAAGACACTTAGATTACTTGTAATGCGAAAAAGGTCCGAGATAGAGGTAAATTATGGCTATCCAATGTCATGTCTCTCGTTGATATTAGACTTTGAAAGTAATTTAATCTTTATAATCGCTGTCAGATTTGCTTAAGATAACAAGTATCCGAAAACAGTAGTTTGAATCATATTCAACGAGAGACTGAGTATCTTTCCTCAAAACATTATTTGCTTAAAAGTTAGGTTGCCGAGAATCTTTCTAGATTCCATTTGGTTTGCTCTGCAACAAATGAGAAATAACAGAAACGATAGCACATGCGACTGTTACCCATTAATGAAATTTAGAGGTCTCTGGTTTCAGCTTTTGCACAAATTTGTACTTCAAAACCTTGCAGCTTCGTGAATACTTGGTGGATTTGCAAACTTCTGGTGTCTAAAGCCAGTTTAAAATCTTAGAAAACTCATCATGGAGTCCCTTCATTACATCGTTACTTTCTGACATTTAGTCGTGATTTAGTCAACCGTTTGTTCTTTGGGATACTTTGTATGTTTGAAAATATGCATAGCTAGGTAAAGATAAAATCAAAGTAAGTTGACGAACTAACGAGCTTTACGCCACTGGGGGGGGGGGGGGTCTCAGCTAAATGTCAGGTACGGGTGTGCCGGCCACAGTCTCAACATGGAACCGTTGGCTAGACCAATTTTTGTGAAAATGATACCCTTGGCTAGACTAATTTCTCCATTAAAAGTGCCCTGAAAAGGGCGTTTCCTAGACAGAACTTGCCAAATTTTCGCATTCTCAGAACAGAAACTTTTTTGATTTGGTTTTTTTCACAGAAATTACCGAACTTTTACAGCTCTTTGACCAAAATTGCCAAAAAGCATACCCTTGCCTAGAATAAACTCCCATAAAATTGCCAAAAAGTATACCCTTGGCTAGACTAGAGGTCCAAAAAAGTTTACCTTTGTGGGCGGCACATCCCCAGGTACCTTTACTATGGAAGAGCCCCCCGTGCTTTGCGCTTTTTTAAGGTATGCTAGGTTTTTGCTGTTGACTGTCTGCCCAAGGATTTTGCTGCATGTTGTTTTTGGGAGGTGACAGCCGAGAATGGGCCTAGGCATGGTCGTTATTTTTGCTGTTTTTATGTGTTCTTCAGTTTAACCTCAAGGATACAAGTGACTTGAGCAGTCAAGTCTGTACTCCTAGTCCTACCAAATAGATTCCAATTTAGTTTTTGTATTATAACAATTGTCAATTGTCTGGAAGTGGTCTTCCCTCGGGATGTGCATTCCTTATCCGTAACTGATTTCCCTAAAGGGACTAACTTTCCTGTTATGATACAAATTAAGGATCTGTTAAGTTAGAAGGGATCATAAATGAAGGAAATGAACGAATAAATTCTGATTTAAGGCAATCTTCGCAAAATTGATCTTCGGAAGAGTTGATGTGATCTCTTATCTGCCTAGCATAAAAAAGATCATATTGCAATAACCTGAAAAAGATGAGATATCTAAATTGGGAAGTCAAAGGGTTTTGTATTCTTTGCAACAAAAGACTCGTAAGTACCCTGGGTACCAGACTTGAATGAGGAACAGAAGTCAATCACCTTACAAACTAAAGATTTTCTCAGACGACTTCAAATCCGTCTCCATGTTGAGTTTCACGAAATGTTGACTGGAATCAGACGGCAATTACATCACTCTGAATGAGAAATGTATGATTGCACAGTTTCCTTCAGTCTTGTTTTTCGGATGGTAATCATAAACTAAAATGACCATTAAGCACCTCAAAAGATAGTTAAGCCTTTCAACTTAACGATGATAGCATTTTTCAATAAATGTCGATTTTAGATCACTGGCTATTATCCAGCTCGTTAAGTGTTTTTTGGGTCACCCTGCAGGAGATTTTAACGATGAATTTTTGATAAGAAACCCAGGTCAGCACGTTGTACCAAAAAAGCATAACTTCAAGTGAAAATTTCCGCCTTCCAGCGCTAAGAGTTTCTTACTTTGTTTCTTATTCTTTGTACCAAAGTTATGTTATGTTGTAGTTTCCTTAAGTGCTAAAGATATGTTTCTTTACATATAAAATTACTTTTGGAGGCCAGGAGGGTATCCTACAACATTCAAAGTATCATAAAAGCATAGAATTGTAGCAATAACAAGCTTTGAATCCAGCTTTGACAGATTACTTGGTACTTACCAAGTGAAGTGCTAGATATTTTTATAATATTCTTGCGATTCTACCCAGTGTTTCGTTACATTTTGAGCTTCGTTTGCTTTAAATACAGCTGAGTTCTCTGATTCCAGGAAATGAGAAGATGCCTGAAATAAGTCCGAAGGACAGCTGCAGTTGAGGAGCTCAGGACAACTTTTTTTCTGAGATAAAAACAATGCTGTGCTTCCAGACTGGCGAGAAATGTTAAAATTTGGTGTGGGCTCATCCTTTCAGCTAAGAAAAGCTTCGTTACACAGAGCAGCAGGGCCCTTTTCACATACTAGTTTGGTGGGACCCCTTGTCCCTTCTTTAGATACATTTACCTGTTCAAACCGTGGGCCTTTGTCCCTTTTGATTAACCCTATCTGGACCGGGCTTTTATGAGCATCCTCAGGCCGAGGGGGGGCTAAATTAGCCCTCAGAGCTCCAAATTGACACGGGCTATAAAGATGAAACTTGGCTATCTTATGTAACTTGATTTGAAAAGTCTGAATATTGTGTTTATTTTACTCTAATTGTTATATTTTCGATGACGTCATCAATTTTCTTTGTTTTTGGCCAAAAACAGTACTCCTACGAATTTTACTGTAAAAACTCACTCGCGTGAAATATTATGCTTGCTTGAAGTTTAATTAACAGAGATAAAACATCAAAATATCATAAAAACACGAATTTTCGAAAAAATTATGAAATTTGCAATCTTATATTTATTACCTAAATTCATTACATATATGACGTCATCAATGACGTAATATGAAAATAAAACGAAAATAGTAGGTATTTTTGATATTCCCTTATTGATTAATGGTTGCACAGAAAATTTCATCCAGTTATCTCACTTATGTTAAGAATTATCTTAGTTTGAAGTTTTAAAGGGTTTGACCGTAAAACAAACAAGAAATTAAAACTACCCTCTGAAAAAATTATTATATTTAAAAAAATACATGAGATATCTTGACAAAATTTTGGCAGAAGATGTGACAAAGATATTTAGGAAAAGCCAAAAAAAATTATTGGCCTGGGATTTAGCGAAAAAAAGTTACATAGAAAAAACCTGGAGGGGGGGCTACTTTAGCCCCCCCCCCGGTCCAGATAGGGTTAAGGAAATAGTTGATTGCCCAAGAGTCCTGGCCCCTTAAAAGAGGTCCTGCTGAGCAGAATGCCTGTCCTTATTTGCACACAAAAAGGAAACACAAAAGCCTGTACAAAATTGCATTGAAAGTTTCAAACGTAATAGATTAAGCTGTATGACGTTCAGTAGCCCCTCATAAAAATTCCATTACATAAGTATTCCCTAATGACTCGATGTATAAACGCCCTGTAGGTGTATTAATTGTGTAAGATGCCAATTTTAGTTCCTAAATTATTGTCCAGGGGAAGCAGAAAAGGAATGGTACCCAATAGGACAGGAGTATTAGTGTAAATAATGCCGCAAGGAACTTAGAAATTACTAATTAAATAATGAAATATATATTGATTGTCTAAATTTGATGGTAATTATTCAGGAGCTTAGTAATACCAGTACAGTTAATAATTCATTAGTTTGCTTGTTGAGTGAAGGAGCTGTAACATCGCGTATTGAATGAAGAACAAGTACAAAGAAATTCATCGTGAGTACTGAATAACTTCATAAGGTCTTCATAACCAAAATGTTTGCTATATTTTAGTTTACACAAGATACTGATCATCAAGCTTTTGTAAAGCTGGAATGTCTTAGATTTATTGAATTTACCATATTCAGTGTGGGGCTAGAAGAAGGCCAAAGAAGAGCATCCCACATGAAAGTAAAGTTTCTCACTGGGCTTGTAAGAAACCTTACCGTTTCTTTTAACAGATATTTCCTTTATGCAAGAAACCAGACAACCTGATTTGAAGGTGTTGTGGCGCAGTGGTGTAATCCGCTGACTTTGCAGCCAGAACAGTCAGGCGGAGTGGGTTCGAAACCAGGTAGGACCGCAGCACTTGAGCGTCATGACAAGAGGTCGCGGACTCGATTAGCGCTTAGCTGCTTTTGCGATCCCAGTGCTTCTATTGCACGTGTATTGCACGAACAATTGTAGTTAAAGCATCATGGTGACTGTGGACCAAATTTCAGCGAATTAAAACAAAGGCCTGTTTGCAGCGACAGGTCGGTCCAGCCTGAACTTGAGGGAGGGGAAACTCGCAAGTAGTATCTGGAAAAATTTTCGCCTATTCATCGAGCAATTCTGTACAATTTGTAAGCCAGATAGTCGTTAACAGTGAGCCATACCGATTTCTCAAATGAAATGCTGAGTAAGGTGAAACTTAAGTTGTTGCATATGTTGAATATTCAGTGCAGATGTACGTCAGTTGGTTTTATGGTGAGCTTGCTTAGGTCAAAGGCATTAAAACAGCTTGCTGATTCAGGAAATTGACATAGGTCAGATCACAAGCTTCCAATTATAATCATTTCTTTAAATGTCATTTTCATTCTTCGTGTAGGGCATAGCAAGATGGCGAAGCTACAAAGTAAAGCTGTTATTATCCTTGGTTTGGTTGTGTTCGTTTATGGGATGCAACTGGTGGCCGGTGGCATGGAAGGTATTGATCTCTGCTTCACGAAGCCATTCAACTACACTGTCTCATTGCCGGGATGTGAGCCCCAGTTGATCCAAAACAACTTCTGTTATGGACTGTGTCGATCATTTTTCTACCCAAAGAAGCGACGGTACGGCTTTGGATCTATGGCAGTATGTTCTTACTGCGCGCCTGTCAAGGAGGAGTCCATTTTTGTGACGTTGAAGTGCAATGCTATGCTCACAAACGGATTGAGGAGAAAGTACAAAATCGTCAGGATCTTCAAAAAATGTAAGTGCAAAAGGTCGCTGTGCAAAAATTATCCATTGTATTACTAAACATGAAGGAATGAGGTAGTGGAAGACTTGTAAGCTAAACCTTGCATGCAGGAGCACGAATCGAAGAGCATTATGAAGTCCACAAGTAACAAAGACCTACGGAAGAAAATACGGCGTGTTGCTGTGGTTCACCAAAGAATGAACATTAAAAGACAGTTATAGAGGGACGTGAATTTTCTGTTGGTGGAATTCTGATTGTATCCTGAATTTAACTTAACGGACAGTGCAAAAGTTATCACATGACATGGTCGGTGGAGAAGAAAAATTCCTGCAAAAAAATCTGCTCACCCTGTATGGAATTACTGCAAAAAAACCAACCGCCCCGTTCAATTTCCATAAACATGTATCAGCCCCCTATTCATGAACAAAAGATGTTGTAATTGATCAAATCATAACAAAATGAATTCTTGTCCATACGAGTGTTCGCACCTTGCAGACGAAGGCTGATGAATCGTTCTTGCAAGAACATAACCGCCAAGGAAACTTTACGTAAGTTTATACACAATCCTTTCAAGCATTTCTCACCTTGCATGAGTTACAATTTCGTCCTAAAAAATGTTACTGCCCCGTACATATTTGCTCAATAAAAATTTCACCCAGTTCTGTATAGGCGCAAAAAAGTAGTTGCCCCGTTACGTTTTGCGCCGGTCATGCTAGAAGATGGACTTTGCACTGTCCCTAAAGCCGATTCCCACTATTTACTTTGTTCGTGCGCAAAATTGATCTCTTTTTTTCAGTTTAAAGACCCATTGTCAACCAGCCCAACGTCCTTTGCAGTTATGATCTCATTTCAGATTGTCTGAAAGTCAACTTTGGCCTAAGCAGAGAGTATCGACCCTCCGTGAAATAGTTGAACTGATAGGAAGTTTGACTATGGTTGAGTTATCTATCATTCACCTATGGTACGGTGTGTCCAAGTTTCTGCTGGGGATAAATTTGATATTTAGACAGGCTGTAAGAGACGATTACGCTGAAGATGGCTGCGAGGAACTTTATACCAAGATGCATTGAATTCTTTGATCGAATTACTTTAGAATCGCTAAAGATTCATGGTTCGAACGCAATGCAGCCTAGCAAATAGTTCCTCGCTAGACTGATGCCTTTTCGTCCCTTGTTTCCCTGCGTTCCTTGGTCAAGAGGGACTAATAACATTACTCTTAAAAAGTGGGCCCACTTTAGGCCCGCGTAGGGTGGTTCCGTATTCACCAATCAAATCGCTAGAATTTAGTTTTTAACCAATCAGGGCCCGCCATTCAGAATGTTGTTGTTGTTGCTCTTAAAGAACGGTTGAAGCAGCCTGGAGTTCTCGCAGCTTCGATGGATCTATTTTGCTTCTGCAGAGGAAGATTACTGTCTGAAAGGTAGGCATTTTGCATTTTGTACGTCAAGACAACATCATTCTTTGTACTAAAAGTTTCCTTTTCAATGTTCGAGCTCTTTAAACCAGATTTTGAAGCGATTTTGTTGAGTGTACGAAAACTCCCACCTGCTTAGGCCATTTTGACAAAGTGGGCCCATTATATAAGCGTAACATTATGAGTCCCTATTGACCAAGTGATATCAGCAAATCAAAGAACGCAGGGAAACAAGGGACGAAAAGGCATAAGTCTAGTTCCTCGCCGCCATCTTTAGCGTGATCGTCTATTGCTGCGTCCCTGCAAAGGATCTTGGCGAAAAAAGCTCTTTTATCGTCAGCGGGAAAGCAAATTTCTACCTGCATCCACTTCCTTGTACGAACTTGTTCGAATTTATTTTTGCTGCAGAAAATTCGCTTGAAGCATAAAACATCTGCCTAGTGGAAAGTCCAATTTATATAGTCCTACAATGAAAAATTTTAGAAGCTTATAACAATACATGTACTAAGAATACCTCGATTAGAACGAGAAGCTGAGCTGTCATTTGCTGTTTCCACTCGAGGGGCATGCACCATTTTTTTTCGTACAAAGACCCAAGTCTTTAGCCTGTATTCTTGGGCCATAGTTTCCTAGATTTATCATTATTTAAGGTTAAAGTCTCTTTTGGAGTTTTGGGAGTTCCTGACATTCCGTGTGTCCTGGTAAACATGTCCGAACGAGTTCAATGAAACGATGCCCCCGTCTAAGCATGAGTTGCGTATTTTCCCAGTAACACGCATTGTACAAGGAACAAGCCAAGATGGAGCGAACATATGCCATGGATTCTGTCAACTAAAGTAAAGCGTTAGATAGTATATGATGTCCACTAAATATTGAAGATTCTCGTGATTGCCAATCATCGGAGGATTCAGTCAGAGTTGAGCTTCGTATGAACTATAGTTTCTGACAAAAATCCCGGACACTTTATCGGCACTATTCTTCTAGAAGAGTACAGGCTGGCGTTTATGTGCGCTGTATCGCACAAATTTTCATCTCCTACCTTTTTGGATCAGCCTTCGGTCTTAAGTTCTCTTCGTTGTTCTATCTACTGTACGGTCTCGAAACTTTGGATTTTTTATTCATGCTAGCATAGAATCAGTGAGTTCTGTGCGCCTTCTTCATGTCTTCGAAGTACATGAATTTAGTTGCCAGGAAAATTTAAAAGCCCCCTGAAGAAATTTCCATTTTTCTATAAGCTTTGAGATGACGGATGTGACTTTTTTCCTTAAATTTATTTGATTGTAGCGTGTAATACCTCAGTATCATTATGTGTATATCTCAATATAAATGTAAGATGTAACCATTGCTGTACGTAGAGGAATCTAGCTGCATAGATTTTGTATTTCATATGGATAAACAGCGTCATAGCAAAGCATTGTGACATTGTCCTCATTGTTCTATTACCTACCGTCCGATTACTTTAACACTTCACACAGTTGGGCCATGTGATTCAATTTCATTATGTTTTCTGCTCTATTGCCTATGGGCCTGGCCACGAAGCCAAAGACCAAAGCTACGAGCAATGCAAATAACTGTAGAAGATTGCCTGCCCTGCCTTGAAAACATGTGGTCTGTGATTCAGTTGAATGGTGGAAGATTTGAACGAATTTTGTATTCTACGTTGCTTTTTTTTCGCTGCCATCCTACAAATCGCTTCCACTACAACTGCTTTTCTTCGGTTTCCTGTATCCAATTGAACCAGAGTTCCAAGCGAAGAAGCGAGCCTTGTTGCAAAAGAGCCTTCATTGGGAATCAACTTACTTCGAGTACAAGAATCGAAGACGGAAAATAGGAGGAGGCAAAATAGGAGGCAGTTCTGCATTGTCTCCCTTTCTCGTCAATTAAAAAATATTTCAGTTGCATTATTTGTCCTTATGCTTGCTTCGATAAGATTAAAAATTTTCCCTCGATTTCAGGAAGGTAGATTTATCCGAAGAGCCACCAAAACATTTGGAGTTTCCTCTCTGTTTTAGCTTGGTTAGTATCTTGACCCTTGCAAATTCTTGGTGCAAAATAAGATAAGATTTTCCACAATCACTTGTTCCCATCAATCTACTTTTCGGCAGGAACGCTCAAATTTCCTTTTGTGCCACAGAGAAAGTCTGAGGCAGTTGATACCCTCAACTTCTTGAAATTTTGCAAGCCTGTCTACGAACAATCTCGTCCCCAGAGTGAGTTCGTTGCTCTACCTCTACTCTGGGATACAAGAGGCCGTTCGGCAATCTGATTGGCTGTTCGCCATTTTGGGCCGTAACTCCGATTTGCGCTGGGTAAACAACTTCGACGTGTCAAAATTCAGCTTAAAACCATATTCTTTACCAATTCCGACCATAATTTGCAACTTATTTCCGAAATTCCAAGAATAACGAGCCATTTCATTTTTGAAGCTGCGGTGAAAGTTTCCCGAGTTTGTAACTTAGGCCCATGTTCGTTCCAAAAAAACCGAGCTTACTTTCACATTAAACACACTTGCCGACCCCATATTATTGTTTAAATACCTGCAAAAAGGTTCGAATAAGGTCTCCAAAGTGTTTGTTTTCAATTTCTCCATTCATCTTGTGCAGGATTAGCGCCAGAGCAACGGCCATTTTCCGTCGATTGGCGTTGCCTAGCCAACGGTGAAATCCATAATGGCTTCCACATTTGCCCATTTTTTGGGCAAATGTGATCGAAGTGTACCAGGGTGTTCATTCGGCTTCGTGATCAGCGTATGACGTAAGAACACCCTGGGAACGAGGTTTGTCTACGAAGAATGAAATGAAATTCGCCAACTTACTTATTCTTACTGTTCTTACTGTATTAGAGAGGGGAGCTTGATAGAGAGAGGAGTTAAAACAGTATATTTGCTGAATATTTGTAACCTGCAGTCTTGGTCAACTACATTTGCCCACTGAAAGGCTTGAGTCTGTATTTTTATTCCCCGTGGGAAAAACATCAATATGCATGAAATTTTTCGGCCAAAACA
Organism: Aurelia sp. 3 sensu Dawson et al. (2005); assembly: GCA_964020215.1. Lineage (NCBI taxonomy): Eukaryota > Metazoa > Cnidaria > Scyphozoa > Semaeostomeae > Ulmaridae > Aurelia > Aurelia sp. 3 sensu Dawson et al. (2005). The sequence goes on along the minus strand of OZ026573.1, from coordinate 1,516,887 downwards.
ATAGGATGCGCATGAAAATAAGACGACTTGGGAAAATGAGGAGGTCAAATCAAGAGGCTCCATGCTGAAAGAATAGATTTGCATACACTCCCGTAACGAAAGTATCCGGACAGCAGAAACAAAATGGCGTCGAATTTGACCGTTAGCCCTTCGACCCCCAAACGGTTTAGCCGTTATGCGGCCATTTTAGGGACTGGAAACCAAAGATTTTGCCGCCAAAAGTTTGTTTATCGATCACGCAATCACGGAAGAAATTTGAAATTGAAAAAGAAACCAAAGTAAACGTATTTTGATAGCAAAACATGAAGTTAGCTGTGAGGTAACAAAGCAACCGCAAAAGAAAAATCATCCTAACTTGAAAATGGTACTTCAAATATACTTCCAAATAAATTGTTTACTTGGATAGCATCACTTTGCGAAGAAAAGTCTGGACTTTGCAAATGTGGAAGAAACTTCAAGTCATATCCCGACAGGAAGGAGTTATTGATAAACGAAAGGAACATTTGCTGCAATCGAGGTAAGGATTTGTAACAACAGAATTATGGCCCTCACATTCAAAACGGATTTTTTGCAAATGATATTTGTTAGGGACCTGATCATTTTGCTCAAGTTGATTCTCCTATGACAGATAAACAAACTGATACCAATTTTAGGCCAACCTTTGCTCTTATTTATATTTGTGAGGCTTTGATACAAATTAAATCTTACCTTGGCAACAACGATGTCACAACCCTTCAACCATGCGAGACTCAAATTTATTTGCCATTTTCTAGGCACGTGTCTTTTCCATGCCATTCACACGATTTTCAAAACTGCAATCGTTTCTGCTTTGTTTGATAGAAGAAACAATCACATCCACCAATGTAGCAGCCTCCAAGACTGGCAATATATTAAGCATACTGTCTTGTTTTCGGTTGATTTGTTTCCTCGCAGCTAACACCAAGTTTTGCTTTCAAAGCAAGTTTACTTTTCTTTGTTTTTTGCTTTTTAATTTCTTCCTTGATTGCGTGTTCCATAAACAAAGTTTTGGCGGTAAAATTATTGGTTTCCAGTCCCTGAAATGGCCGCATAACGGCTATACCGTTTGGGGGTCGAAGGGCAAACGGTCAAATTCGACGCCATTTTGTTTCGGCTGTCCGGATACTTTCGTTACGGGAGTGTACACTGATGAACCATTCAAAGAACCCGGTGCGGTAGATGCAATTCAATAGCTATAAATCAGTAGCTATAAATCGGTACACCACGCTTGTCCATACCACATTATAGAGTACCCTTTTCTCTGACTTTTGTGCAGGTGCAAAGGCCACTTATCACCGAAAATTTTCTTAAAATTACCTCAGGCTCATTCCAAAGTCTCTTGTTTCGCTCCCCCTGCAGACTTGTCGTTACAACAGAATCGCCTCAACTGAAGCGATAACAACAACAACAACAACAAGCGATTTTCCAACATACATACATTATTTGATATAACCTTTTTCTAGATTCTAAGTCCTAGGATTTCGCTTGAAATATGCCCCCTTTTCAGTGAAATCATGGATGAGCGTGGTGTCATATTTTCGTTAACATCGAACCCACCGGGTAAAAGAACTGCATTATTTGCCAAGAGAAAGTCTACGCTGTCTGCTAGAGCTCAATAAACAGTTAACAATGAGGACTCTGGTTTGAGATGAAAGCACTTTCTGAGTTACCCTGGGTACCCTGGTACCCAGGGTAATTCTGAGTCTGCCTGCGCGGTGACAGATCATTTAAAAAGCTAGCTGACAGCTGACATAACGACAGAGTGCTCAAAACTTTGATAGAAAAGTACCCTAAAATTTGAGACACTACCGATCAGCCCTAGACATCAGTTTCTTTTAAAATAATGTGTGTGCATGACCTCCAATTTGTTCACCAAAAATTTCCCGCCAAAAGTCAAAAGAATCTTCATTCCCATTCCCCCATTTGCCCATAGAGTTTTTTGCCAAACAATGGGCTGCGCAGGAGCTTAGAGACTACTTGACAGGTGACAGGAGGATGCAAGATGCAGACGTCAGATTAAAAGCTCGATGCAGCCGTAAGGGGGAGAAAAGCTGTTTGCAGATTGGAATAGTCCATAAACCATTAAAAGAATCAAAGAACAACCCTGAAATACGTTATATTTTAGAGCTGACTGAACAGTGGATTCTGGTTTAACATGAGGGCCTGTTTTTCGTGCCTGTCCCGTGATCAGACACAGACAACTGACATTTGGTAACGGACTGCCTTGCCTTTTTGCTTGGCTTAGCAACAAAAGAGCAATCAACATGAAGATCCACATAATCTAACTTTTCAACGAGAATTTATATCAAGAACAACAGCATAGGATGGCAGACACCAATGTAGAAGCACTTCGTATTGAAGGTCTTATTAGGCCATTATCTGTGCAGCCATTTTGGTTGTTTGATGGGAAAAGTCTTTCTGATGAAGTGGATCAATTAGCAAGAAGGTGCAGAACCAATACACCAAACTCGCTGAAGCAAGACCTTTATCATGGAACAAAACCTCGGTCAGTGTGCAAGTGTGCTGAAGGATTTATTTTTGATTGGCTATAACCCATGAGACAAATGCTAGAAAATAATTCCAGAACAAGACACCACCATATGTACACTTACTTAAAGTATTACGCCACCACCTGATACAGAATGGTGGCCAAAAAGTGTCAGTACAGCCCAATCAAACAAATTTGCACAACAAAAGTTTCAGCATGTAAAGGGTTCTCTGCCAGGTGTTTTGGCCAGAAAATAATTGTTAATTCCTCTTACTTATTATTTAAAATTGGGAATGAACATCAGTTCAGTTCAGTTTTATATTTTAAATTCCACTACATACAAGGCATCAAAATAACTTTACAAACAATTAAACTACAAAATTACACAACAATGTTAGAAAATTAATACATCAATCAATACAGGAAATTAATTCAATAATACAAAACATAGAAACAAGATAGATTGTATGAAGGGAATTACTTAAAGGAGGAGGAGCTCTCTCAGTAACTAATTGAGGAGAGAGCACTCCCTATTGTAAATGTATTTCATAATAATTTGAGTTCTTTCATTTTTATATCATGGTAACAGGGACAGTCCCACAGGACAAAAGCACCAGCCACCCCATCAGCACCCAAACCCAAGGCAACATCAATCAGTACTTTGTTGGTTAATTTGATAATGTAACAAAAAATTGAGAAACTAGTCTAGAATTGCACACCTTATAGGGTTTCAGTAGGGTTTTTGGTAAATTTCAGTTAGGCTACAGGTGTGCGATTCTTGGATAGTGCCAAAATAGAGAACAGCAGCACTATAACTGGAGGAGTAGGCCAGAATGATATGAAGAATGGATAGATTTCTCAAATTTGGATTCTGCAAACTTTATTGCTGTCTCATCAAGTATGATACAGGAAGAAAATCCAAAAATAAGGCTGCCATTCAGGGTAAGAGAGCTTAAATTAACCTAAGTAGTTATATAAGAAACAAGCTGCAGTCATTTGCTAGTTTTTGTATCACCTTCAAACTGAATCTGAGGGAAATGATATGTTAGATATATCCAAATCAAATATTTAATAGTGAACTGCTGGCTGAAAGTTTTCTAGGACAGAAAATTAATGCCACTGTGGCAAAAGCAAATTCTTACATTTGAATGGATTCTTTCTGTTTCCTCGTTGTGGTTTATCCTGGTTGCATTCCTCATGGACAACCAGGGCCGCCGGGAGCTTTTGAAGGCCCAGGGACAAAATAGAACATTGAGGCCCTCTGCGAGCAAAGCAAGCAGATAATTATTTGATCATACCCTTTAGATTGGCTAAAATGTATTTCACAGCATTTCCTGATCTCAAAATTTTAAAGATCTTCAATTATGAGGCCCCTTAGACCCTCAGGCGTGGGGGCAAGTTGCCCCTCCTGCTTCCCCCTCTCTGTGGCCCCATGGACAACTATCGACACAGTGATTAAGTTTTGCAGAATCCAGATTTGAAAGTTATAAAGTTTTGTTATCTTTTCTCCAAGACATCGATTGATTCTTTGTTTTGTTACAGCCTGCTCTTTAAGTTATGCTGCCAAAATCTTGTTCAACATTGCTCTAAATTTTTGTTATTTTATCAAAAGGCAACAATGAAATAACTTTTCACTTCATTTTTAAATAAAAGTAGATGAATGAACAGTGGTATCCTGCCAAAACTCCTGATAGAGGAACCTTTGAATGCTGTTGTTGCTCTAGTTATGCAAATTTATTTGATTGGGATTGAATGACACATTATGCTACCATTTTGGATAAGGTGGTGGAATACTTGATGTGAGGTAAGTGTAGATTCAAATTGATAAATACAGATATCACCCCAAGGAGCGTTAGAGAGGGGGGCATTCATGGGGGTGACTGCCCCTTGTTCCTACCGCTCCAAAATGGCCTACTGTAGATCAATTCTTTTGTATATAATTGTTTGCTCCCTGAAAAGAGTCTAGTTTACGGTGTCCCGGATCACCCTTTGCTTGGCCACTCCTGGGAAACTGATGTTATTTTTCTTTGGTACTTTGAGTTGTCAATTCCCCACCTTTGGATAGCAAGTGACATCAAATCCCTTGCTTATCGTTGAGTCTAAATTTCATCCCTGGTATTTTTATAGTACAGGCCTTGCACACTAGATTGGAAAGTTTGCAGAAGGATTTCTATGTCATTCAAATTGTTTACACGGAAGTATTTGTGTCATTAAACAATAGAACTATTGCCTGCTTTTGTCATTTAATGAAAATTTTGTGGTTAGAACTGCAGATGAAATTTAAAGTTTCATGGCTAAGCAATTGGCCTTTATGGCAACTGTCCAATGTGGGCTTAAATGTAAAATCTTAACATAATGGTTTTCCAAAGGATTCTAGTTTAGACAACTTAACAGTGTCTCATATGGATCAAAATTCTTAGCACAATGAAAAGAATTTCTTTCAGGTTAGCGCTATCTAACTTGGGCATTTTGACATGCACAGTGAATGGGTGCCTGTCCCTTGAGGTACAGGTTGTTTAAACTGGTTTGACTCACCTGGCAGCTGTATATTGCTCTTATGATTTGGTATGCTGCATATCTTGTGAATTGTAGTGTTGGCAACAGTTATTCAAAAATATTGCATAAGAGATCAAATTTTTATTTGTCTCTGTACACTTTTTAGCTCATTACCAGGAGTCCCATTTGAAGGTGGATCCCAGGCAATAAAATGGAAGACATTAAGGTAAGATACTACCATATTATATTGTAACAAAACTTCATGTTGCATAAATGTTTTTGCTTGATTCTTTCTGAAGAATAGATATTGTAAAAACAGTAGAAAATGAGAAGTGTGATTATGCACATATTAACGGGATTAGAGTTATAGAGGAAAATATCAAGCCTGAGGTGTTAAAAGTACAGATTGAGCCACAGGAAGCCCAGGCAGTTAGGTAACTGAACAATGATAAGTTTACAATCTTAAAATCGTTAATTGTATAATATCTTTGTGTGTTATTTGTTGCACCTCTCCACAGCTGTGTTGTGTTTCATTGATTTCTGCATTGCACTGCATAATTGTTCGAATGTGAGAGTTCAATACGATGTACTTGCTGGTATTAGATAGAAACAAGGAGTGAAACTAATCTTCAAGCCAAATTCAATAAACTGTTTCGTCCTCGCTCGTAATCCGGCATCCATGCTCCAAATTGGCAACGCAGCATTTCAAAATATTCCTCAATCATCGAAGAATACTTTCCGATACTTTATTTCTTCATCTGCAATGTTTGAAACGCAACAATTTGCAACTTTTTGATGCATGTCTCATCAGATCACGTTTCTCACTATGCTCGGGCCATCGGATGGTCCCAGAGCGATCGAATTTCGAATTTTTTCGTCAGCTAACCTCGCTTAGCTTTACACAGAATGTACACAGGAACCCCCTGGCATGCCATAGAGCGCAGTTTCGGTTTTAATCGATCAACAGATGGACCGGGGGATCCCTGTGTACATTCTGTGTAAAGCTAAGCGAGGTTAGCTGACGAAAAAATTCGAAATTCGATCGCTCTGGGACCGTTCGATGGCCCGAGCATAGTGAGAAACGTGATCTGACGAGACATGCATCAAAAAGTTGCAAATTGTTGCGTTTCAAACGTTGCAGATGAAGAAATAAAGTATCGGAAAGTATTCTTCGATGATTGAGGAATATTTTGAAATGCTGCGTTGCCAATTTGGAGCATGGATGCCGGATTATGAGCGAGGACGAAACAGTTTATTGAATTTGGCTTGAAGATTAGTTTCACTCCTTGTTTCTATCTAATACCAGCAAGTACATCGTATTGAACTCTCGCATTCGAACAATTATGCAGTGCAATGCAGAAATCAATGAAACACAACACAGCTGTGGAGAGGTGCAACAAATAACACACAAAGATATTATACAATTAACGATTTTAAGATTGTAAACTTATCATTGTTCAGTTACCTAACTGCCTGGGCTTCCTGTGATTGAGCTTGCAAGGTCTGTGCACTAAGACCAAGGGCTTTGTATTTTCCTTTACAATGACAAAAATGCTTAGTATAAGTTTTATTACCTGGCAGCTTCTAATCTTGACTCGCATCATTTAATCAAACACATTTTGTTACAGTCATGTGGTTTGAGTTTACTGTATATCTCACAGGCCTAATGCAGTTGCTGTGGGAACAAAAATGCGTCCTTGTTTTGTATCGTATTATACAAGGCTAAAGGAAACCCACTGGAATTGTGTGATTAATCAATAGGAGTGGTGGGATTCTGTATTGCCTTGTTTTTGAAACTTCAGTAAGGTAATAAAGTAAGAGTAAAAATCTGTGCATAAGAACCAAGTGATGAAGAACCTACAGGCTGAAATTTTTAAATTAGGCCCGTATTATATAAGGACCCATTCAGCCTGAAGTTTTAAACAGTTGCTTATTTGTATAGATCATCAAATTCAAAACTCCAGTTGCTTAGTCATTTGAGCCTATACAAACTGATAGTACCATATGATGAGATCAGGCTTTGAAAGGCAAACCAACACAAATTTGTTACCCAAGAAATGAGCTTGAATGGTGAGTGTTTTCTGGATGGTAAAAATCTGACTTTAGAACCTAATTTGTCCAAACAGGGTTTAAAATTGATTTACAGGGCATGTTCCCTGAGTCAGTTGTGAAGAACGGTGTGCTACAAGCTAGCACAAGTAGTACCAAATTCTTACTTAAGTCAAGTTCCCAGACATACTCCAATCATGCTCAGGAAAAAGTAATTTCAAGCTTGAAGCATGCAGCAAGCACAGTCAATACTTTGCAAAGGGGAGGGGTATCACCTGCTTCTTCATTCATAGAATTTAAATCAAATTTTATGATTTTTTATCTATCTTGCAAGATTTAGGAACAGAGTCCAAAGCCCCAAAGGTCAAAACAATGCAAAAGAGGATAGTTTTAAGAAGGTCCTACAAAAGTTTCAGCCACCGGAGGTTTGTATCTCATTGCATGTTATCAAATCGTTTTCACATGTGTGCAAAGTTAGTGAATAACTCCAAAACCTTGTCGATTGACTGTTGGATTTGGAAGACAACACTGTTGTACTTTTAATCACTGCTGAAATTGGAGCATATTTTCTTTTATATATTCAATATATTGTTTTCATATAGGTCAAAGAGAATAATCTCTTAATTATCAAGTGGATACACCATCACTAAATTAGAATCGATGAGTCTATGTGATATAAAGCAAGCTGCTAAGCCATGATGAATTAGAACGTTCCGAGCCTTCCTAGGTCCATCCTCAGCAAGTTGACCGGATGGAATTATGATTTAATTTTGGATGAAGATACATGCTGATGGGAATAGTCCCAAAAGCGCTGTTGAACGAACGAATCTTTGAAGTTGGGAAGCAAACATTCAAACTCTTTAAAGGCTAGTGCAAACGAAAAAACATTGTTATTGAAAAGAAATTGGCTTTGATTTGTTTCTGGATGTTTTATTCGGTTGTGTCCTTGAAATAAAAAATATTTTTTAATTCTAAATGTATTTCTTGCTTCCTGGACACAATTTTGTTTCACAAAAAGTGTTGCCTCGTTTGCTGGCTTTTAAAACAATGTTTCCTGTTCCTATTTGAAAGCCGTGTGGCATCAACGGATAGAGTTTGACACATATCGCAGGATGACAACGACGACAAACCCCACCCCCAGACATTAATCTCACGAAAGACAGTTACAAATTTACTCTAATCGATTCAGATGAAAATAAGTTAGAGTATTTCCACTTCTGATATCTTACTTTTTCAAATGCTTATAAGTCCTATATAGTTTTTAAGTAAGAAATGTTTTGATATGACTTTGTTTTTACAAGCTTGCTCAAAATTTTTGGATATTGTAACTGCATTATCTCGTGTTTGATACTTTCTTATTCAAAATGCAGTTTGAAGGCTTCGTGGTGGCTAATTCATCCTTTGCAATTCTGCCAATGGCGTTAGGTTTGGGTTGAGCTAAAATTCGTCTGTCCTTTCCACAATTTCCTATGCCAAGTTAAAAGGCTGTTTTGTACCGTTCAATGTCTGTGCTTTAAGCAAGATAAAATGAGACTTTGCGATCAAAGAAACAGCGGAACAAATAGAGAAATACCAGTGATTACCATGTGTAATTGTAATCAAAATTTTAAAGTTACTTTTTGTGATTATCAATTTTTATCATCATTGCCACACAATTTTTCTGTTAATACCAGCAGTCCCAAAGAAGTTTCCCGATTTGAGCTGTTATTGTGGTAAAAGTGCATGTTATTTGATAAAGATTATAAAAGAAATTTGTTATACATTGCCCAACTTAGATCTGAGTATTCTTTCATTTCTGTATATGGACGCATTGATTTCTATAATCATTTTCCTGAAAAGCGGAATACCTGAAATGCTCAAGAAAATGCTGAAAACGATTTAACAATAAGATCTTTAAACTTGCACCTAGACATCGGAAATGCTACTTTTTAACCGAATTCCAACAGTATGGAGCTTAGACTCAATAAAGGAGCCCAAGAAAACATGTTTGTCTGTTTGGTCCGTAAAAAGCAAGATTTTGCTTGGTGTTCGAAGAAAAATTATGCCACGTAAGACAAGGTCCTGTGGTCTGCACTTTAGCATATTCCCAAATTTGAACACCAATCCGTGAAATTGGCAAGGAATTGTATGCCTTTTTATGTAAAACATGGAAGGAATATAACATATCCCCATGGCTAGATTTTTCACCCTTTCAAGGGGGTCTCCAGTTTAAGATTTTGGAAAGTTCATATTTTGAAGGTCTTTTGATGAGCCAAAATATCGGAAAGATTATATGGATTCAAGTTGGCCTTTAAGCAAGTAATTACTGTTTACAAAGTTCAAAACGAGACAATGGTTGTTTTTGTGGAGCTGTTCAAACGGGAAACTGTTTTTGTATTTTGTAACACCCTGTATGTTTGCAATGCCATGTCTAATGATTGCACATCCTTATTTGCAGGCACGAGAGGTGACACTTTGCCCAGGTTATGTTATAATGCAAGGAAGAAATGAAGTGACAGCGTCAATTAAACCTGATGAGTTGTTCAATTTCAAGTCTTTTGAGGTATCAGATACATTTAAAGTCTCCGTATCTGTTGAACGTTTCCTATATTTTGGGTGCAGCTTCAATGATTGCCCACAGGTGGCGGAGAATGGTTCGGTACACAGTTGTGCAAATAATTTTGTATGGTGATAAAACTTTTACTCATGACCAAAACATACAAATTTTGGAATCAACGCTAAAATTCATTCACTCATCAGAGCGCTTTTTGTAGCACCACCAATGCAAACCTGGGGACATTAATGTTTATCTCATCCTTCTCCATTAATCTTTACTTTTGTTATAACATCACAACTGTATTGTAAATATATCTATGTTACTAAAGGCTATACCAAAACCTGTCCACTTTGCATTTTGATCCGGCAAAAGTGTTATCTGATCTCCATGATCTGTTTCTCCCCTTGAAGGGACCAGTACTTTGGTATAGCCTTTAGTATCTGTATTGTTTTTCGTTAAAGATCATTTAGGGTAGCCATGCCTATCATGCTCCAAATGATATCGTTGATGTAAATATGTTTTGTTAAATTGTAAATTTTTAGATTGTGTATGTATAAAAAAACAGTAATCTAAGCAGGTATGATTAAATCTTAGTACATTTGTATGTATTACTGAATCGTGCAGGCATTACCGAACCATTCTCCGCCACCTGTGGATTGCCCTCTTCAACAAGATTTTCAGAAGGACACAGAAACCAAAAGTTGTGATTTGTTTCCTTTAGAAAATATATGAAGACACGTCGAAAAAACACCACCAGATAGATGTTTCATGATGCATCACAATTTTTGAAGTAGCAAAACATCCTCTTTATTTCGAGAATTTCCTTCATAATTTGTACTCTGCGCTCATTCTGCGCTCTATCTGCGCTCACGCTACGCCTTATTATATAATGATGTTTACAGAATTCTATACCATGTGTACGAAAGCCGAAAGTCAAATGAAATCAAATTCAAAGGTTCGAGTCTTTGGTGTGCAGGGTAAGAATTCTGCCGTAAAAATATCAGTATTAGGCAGCAGGCTTCTTTCTTTAACTCATATTATAACGGATCGCGGGTTAGATGAAGTAAACTCAGATATCATCTGTTTCGTTGCAGGCTCCTCCAAGAGAACGAAGGCAAGTATTGTATTTTACGATATGGATTCGATTGCATTCAGTTCTACATTTCATGTTCATCCATATAAAAGTTGTACCGTAAATCCTCGATGAAGTGTCTCACTCCAGAACTAATTTTAACTAACAATTCATTCAAATAAGCCCCATGGTGACTAATTAGTGGTTGAGAGCTTATCTTAAACGGCAAGCCTAGGAAATCAATTTTACAGTATCTAGTTTTTGCTTGCGCAAAATTGTCATGGATGTTAACAAAAGATTTCTGACTTGCCAGTGGCTCTGAGCGAAAGTTTCATACATCGGCGTCGTGGCAAGGGATCACAAACTCGATTAACGCGTGCGTGTTTCCTTGCCTAGTAGGTTGCTCGTTCTCTTGCTTGTTTGCTTACTCACTAACTAAAACTGCGTTCACACGATGCCGGCACGTTTTGAAAACAGTGAAAAATGTGACGGTAGCAGAATTTGAGCTTGTGTTCACACGATGCCGGAACAATCTGAAAACGGTACGAAATTTGACAGTAAGAAGCTCTTTGCAAGACTTTGATGCCATAGAAAGGTACCTACACCGTAAGTGTCGATCAGTCTTGTTCCAAAAGCATCGAAAACTGTACTATTTTCATCAGTTCAAGTGTTTACACGATGCCGTTTCCAAAATGTGACGGTTAGAGTTCAATTTTCAAAATCTACCGTTTTCAAAATGTGCCGGCAAAAATGTGTCGTTTTCATATGAACGGGAGGCCTATCTGTCACATTTTTCACCGTTTTCAAAATGTGCCGGCATCGTGTGAACGCGGTCTAACTTACTCATTTCCTTACTTACTTCTGTGATGCTAGCTCTTGGGATCGAAAACTGCAAATTCAATGTCACCCGTTTAAAACTGATCGGATGGAAAAGATGCTTTGTTTGTTGGTATTCGACCCTATGTTCAAGATATTGAAAAGTCGGTTTCAAATTCTATGACCTATTTTTTAGTGTTGAATGACTGGAAAGAAATTTTATGTACTTTGCGATGATAATACCGTTGGAATTTTCTGAAATCTTCATTAGTTTTGGAATTGGAGGATTTTTCTTGTTTTTGAGGATTCAAGAACAATTTTGAAAACCTTAAAACCATCGTAATTTCTAAGCATTTTGAGAATAATAATTTCCTAGAAAAACTTAATTTATTAATGGCTACAATATGGTACCAAGTGCAAATCTGGTTGACGATTTTGAAATTTGATTATGTCGATTCTTCAGATTACTTGAAATATGAAATATGCTTTAGGCCCCGTTCACACTACTCCGTTTTTGTTAGTATCCGTTTTTGTTGCATCGAAGCTACCGTTCACACTGCTCCGTTTTCGTACAAAAACGGAGAGAAAAACCTCCGTTTTTGTGCGTTCACACTGATCTGCCTGATAACAAAAACGCAGCGAAAAACATCCTTTTTTGAGCGTTCAAATTACTCCGTTTTTGTGAAACCCATTGTCGAATAGTGAAGCGTTTTCAAAAACCTCCGTTTTTGTGCGTTCACATTGATCAAATGTGTTTTCAAAAACCTCCGTTTTTGTGGGTATCCACTTTTGATAGCGTTTTCGAAAACCTCCGTTTTTGTGGCGTTTTTGTGCGGATCAGTGTGAACACTTTCACAAAAACGGAGGTTTTTCTCTCCGTTTTTGTACAAAAACGGAGTAGTGTGAACGGGGCCTTAATTTTGCAAAGTATTGATGATTTTGGAAAGTTCGTACGGATAGAATTACACTATTTTTGGTAAGAATACAATATCTTTTGTCCAGCCTCAACATTCTTAAGGTGGTTTCACTTTTGAGGCGGAATATATTCTTAAAGTATTCTTGTTTGTTCAAATATGATTTTGTTTATGGGGAACATAGTTAAAATCGGGAATAGGACAGTCATGCGATTCTCTATTATGAACATCGCAAAACTGCTGACAAGTGGCACGATTATGCGAGTTGAGGTTGAGCAATGTTCTTATAATATTCTTAAAAATTGGATGATTCTGGGCCTGAATGTTCTTATAAAAAATAGCCTTATTAAAATTAGAGAGCAAGGGCAGATTTTGTAATACAATAGCATCAGTTGCTTTGGTTCACACCTCAATTCAAAGCGATTAGTAAATGCAGACAAAAGAAATTCTCTCAAGCAGAAATTGAAAACAAACGAAGACGCAAAGTTGCCCTGAAACCAGTACGGCGAACTCTCGTTTGGTGCGGGCGAAGGGAGGTTTTTAAGAGATGTAATGTGCTCATAATGACAGAAGAAGGGTAAATCTAAAGTTCTGTCTGGGGCATTTTGTTTATTTGACTCAAAAACCGAGCAGAGGGCATTACAATTTTAGCACATTTATTGCTCAGATATACGCAGTCACTGCCCAGCTCCTGAATCAAGTAAACAAAATGCCCAAGACAGAACTTTAGATTTACCCTTCTTCTTTCATTATGAGCACATTACATCTCTTAAAAACCTCCCTTCGCCCGCACCAAACGAGAGTTTGCCGTACTGGTTTCAGGGCAACTTTGCGTCTTCGTTTGTTTTCAATTTCTGCTTGAGAGAATTTCTTTTGTCTGCATTCACTAATCGCTTTGAATTGAGGTGTGAACCAAAGCAACTGATGCCTTTGTATTACAAAATCTGCCCTTATTAAAATTAGAGTATTCAGTTCAAAGAAATAGATCATAGATTTTGGCACTAAAGATTTTAAAGATTTTGAAACTATTCTCTTCTTTATGCTTGCGCTTTTCCCAGTACCAATGAATAAAGAAATTATTTAAATGTTTCAAGGCCCGTGCTTTTTACCTATTAATCAGATTCATTAAAGTTATGCAGTTAAAATGTCAACTCACTGATCATATTTTAGTTGGTTTAAATCGGAACCATTGTTCCCAGATATGAGTACAAGATTAGATCAGAAAAGTTTGTTTGGTAAAATCTCACACCTTTAAGATCCAACAATAAGAAAATTGCCTGTAAGGGGTTTGTATGGCAATCGAGAATTCCACGTTCCATTCTGGTCAATGATTTATGTGGTATTGAAGTTTACATTGTCAGTTTCAGAAACAGCATTCTAATTTCAATGAATAGTAAATCCTGGACAGGAATGGATTGTGGAATCCCTGTTCCAACCATGGCCTTTATCAGCATTTTCCTAATTTCTAGGTCCAAACGATGAGTGATTTTACCAAACAAAATTTTCTCATCTGGGTTAGCCTTTGACTGATAGATTTACATTCCAGTTTTGAATATCGGACACATTCTTTTCATTTTACAGCCCGCCAAACGCGTCAATTTTTTTTTACTCACCCGGTACTTTATAAATTGCTGATTCAAAATTTCGATAGTAGAATCCTTTAAAACATGCCTAAAAAGCCTTGATCAAATTGATAATATTAACTGAAGATATCATATCAAAACTGAGCTTTACTAATGGATTATTTGAAATTATACCCGAATGCTGTGAGCAGCTAAGAGATTCCAAAATCTACGGGATAGTATGTGTTGGTGTTGTGACGCAATGATGTACAGGGATCAAAGAAGTGTTTTTATTCCAGGTAGCAAGTCAAGCACATTTGTTTCTTTTTACACAGTTTTCTTCTGTCCAAATATACAGTGAAGGTGTTGTGGCGCAGTGGTGTAATCCTCTGACATTGCAGCCAGAATAGTCAGGCGGAGTGGGTTCGAGTCCCGGTAGGGCCCCACCACTTGAGCGTCATGACAAGGGGTCGCGGACTCGATTAGGTCTGCTCTATTTCTGCGATCCCACCGCTTGGCGCTGAAAAACGCAACTTCACCTTCACCTTCACCTTCACCTTCACAGTAAATCCCCGCATATAAGAACCTACCAAAATAAGAATCTAGAGGCTGTTTTTCCTAAATTATGTACCTTGCAATTTAGAACCTGTTTCAGTTTGATGAAACATAGGTTCTTATTGCAGGGGCTGCAAAGTTGATCTTTGATTGATGTTATGAAGGTCATTGTGGTCCCAATTGGCTTTAAAAGCTTTATACTCCTCCTCAATTACTTATTAGGTCCAAAAGAACCTTTCTAAAACAAATAATAGGACAGAACATCCTTTTGAAACTCGTAAGGGGACTGCATGAGACACCCTTCAAATAAGAACCTCTATACCCTGAAATTAGTCTTTGTACCTTTGAAATTAGAACCAATTTCAGCCTGCCTCTCAAAAAAGTACGTTCTTATACGCGGGGATTTACTGTACCACGCCATGCTTTTGCATTTTCTTTCTCTCGTTCTTTCTTTCTCCTTCCTTCCCTCATCCTTTCTTTCCCTTGTTTCTTCTTCTTTCCCCTGTTTTCTTTCTTTCCTGGGAAATTTGAACATTTCAGCTACCTTCTTGGTAGCGTCGCTACAAATTCTTTTCCGTACATGGTTGGCAGTATCTTTGATTGTTGCAAGAATCATTTTTAGGCCCTAACTTGTTTCACTTACTTTTGATAGTTGGAGGTATCAATTATTAGGCTAGGCCCATTTGCACTATCAGTGGTTGGAAGTATCCCGCAATAAACTTGTTGGTTGGAAGTATCCTAGCCGCGACGTAAGCGTAGGTAAATGAAACAAGTTAGGGCCTAAAAATGATACTTGCAACCATCAAAGATACTGCCAACTATCACCAGCTGATACTTCCAACCATCAAAGATACTTCCAACTTCCAACCATGTACGAAAAAAAAATTCGCAGCGCCGCCACCACGCTACTTCGTTTTTTGAGCCCTGGTGATGTAATCCTCTGACATTGGAGCTAGAACAGTCTGGCGGACAGGGTGTGGTCCCAAGTAGAGCGCCACCACGCTCTTGATTAGGCCTAGTCTTCTTCTACAATCGATCATATGTGGAAAATGAGACTTTTGTACCATAGTCTACCCTGCCACTAACAGATGGAGAATGGATGATTTTGAGTTTATGACAAACTTTTGTTTGACTATGGATGAAGCTTGGCATCAAGTTATAGTTTCACTTTGGCCACGGTCTAGTTTTTTAATTCGTTCTTTTTTTATTCAAATAGAATTTTACAACATTTACCGGGTGAGCCAGAAAAAAGTTCCCACTTTTGAAAATTCATAACACCAAAACTAATTCACGGATTTGAATCATTCAAGTTCTAGTTAAAAAAAGCCCAAAGATCAAAGTATTTTTATGATTTTTCTCACAGTCCTACCGCACTACAAATATAGGTCAATTCAACTTTACAAAAATTTGATGCTTGCAAAATGACTGAAAAATGCCTAAAACATCGATCAATGCATAAATGACTTCTCGCACAGAATAATGAAGGAAATGCAACTTCTCATGGGTGAGAGATATCCTCTAGGCATTAATTGCCTTGGGATTGAAAATCTTTCGTATTTGTTTGGAAGTCAATGTCTTATAAATCTTGAGAGAGGTGAAACGCCCATGGCTTATTGTTCACTTTGAATAGAGTCCTTACGATTTGATCAATGTTTTAGGCCCTTTTTCCGTTATTTTGCAACCATGAAATTTTTATGAAGTTGAATTTACCAATACTTCTAGTGCTGGTAGGACAGCAAGAAAAATCACAAAAATACTTCAATGTCTCGCCTTTTAACTAAAATTTGAATGATTCAAATTCATGAAGTAGTCTTGGTGCTATGAATTTTCAAAAGTGGGAACTTTTTTCTGGCTTACCCTGTATCTTACATTCTACAAACTTCCCTAATTACTTTGCAACATGGGGAGCGAAAGGCAATGACTACCCCATGGCCAATATTAATTCGTTCGATTTTCTTTACAGACGATCTTCTGGTGTAACATCGGATGAAAGTCGGTAAGCACATTTTTAACCATATTAGTTTTACTGCCTTGAAAAAAGTGCGAATGATTCTTAAGATTGTGTTTGAGCACACCAAACGGAAAGCATAAAATTTCGAACCGTTACCTTCAACCTTCATGTTACGAACATTTGACTTCAAAGAAATGCAATTAAAAATTAATGCAAAAAGTATGTGACCTTGAAATTTGCAAGGTTGGCAACTGAAAATGAGACATATTCACAGTCAAGTTCTATGTTTGATAGACAAGCTCCACCTTAAAGTAGCAGTCTTTCCCCTTGATGAATTAAAATAAGATGATAAAGAGCCCCAAAGGAGTTCCCATTGTATATTCCACAAGTGTGCGCTAATTTGCTTTATCAAAAGAAATCAAGGTCATAGAGACTTGGTGATGCATCATCATCATCATCATCATCATCATCATTATCATCATCATCATCATCATCATCATCATCATCATCATCATCATCATCATCATCATCATCATCATCATCATCATCATCATCATCATCATCATCATCATCATCATCATCATCATCATCATCATCATCATCATCATCATCAGGCCTACTTTATACAATTTTTACAATGTCTGAAAAGATCAAGAAAAAGTTGTATAAAGTAGGCCTCAATTAGCTGTAATTTAGCTATTTCTTTTAAATGCATAAATTTAGCTCCAGTGAAAACAAACTTGGACTGACTGCCTTTAGTTTTGCAATAACCGTTGATACTATGAAGGTAACTCAAGATTCTGAATCAAAGACTAGAGTGGCGTCGCCCATTTATGCCCATGTTGTCGCAAATATTTGAATAAGATCCTCAAGGAGTTTTTAATAAAACAAGCGAATAAAATGATCACATCACTAAATAATTGAAAAAAATTTGCGAACGTGTAAATCATATTAATCGACTCTGAGGGATATTTGGAATTCTTGAAGAAAGGGGTAAAAACGACATTTTCTTTAGACGTTGCCAGTTATGGTTGACGGGCAAGCAAGTCCTACTGCACAGCGGTGAAAATTTTAATGAGAAAAATAGTTTTATTTACTGTTATCAGTTTATTATTGAGTACTGTAAACAAAAAATTTACAGCTTGAATTACTGTAAACAGTTCTTGCAGCTCGAATTGATTTGACACAAGAATCTCCCCCCCCCCGGGGGGGGGGGGTACTTGATGGTTAAGTTATACTGGATGTGCCGCTCATATGGGTAGGTTTCTACCTGATTTTCCCTACATATGGCCCCGTTTTTAACCTTAATTCTGGTAGCTGGGTAGCTTTTTTAGCTTTTTCAGAAATTTTACCACAACTGAAGAAATTTGAAAAGACTTTGCATCCTCAAAGCGACAGGATTCATAGACATGGTTGCGAAACTTCGTGAAATTGATGAAAAAGGGTTTGAAATTCTTCGAAATTGTTCAAATGGGTCCCCCTGTCAAAGTCCAGATGCACTTTGAGTCACGTTCACAGTCAATCCCCCCCTTCAACTACCGGGAGAATCTTGCAAATCCGCTGAAAATGCTCCGAGCTACGAGCTTGTAAAGATCAATTTCATGCGACCATAGGCGTACAGGAAGAAATATTCAGGGGGCTAGCCGACAGAAAGCCAATTGTTTACTAACATTTTCGCCCGACTAAGGGCAAAATTTTGCCGGAGTTGGGCTGATTTTCGAAAAATTTTTCCAAACTTGGGGAGCTACCGCCCGCTGGCCTCTCCTCGTACGCTTATGTATGCGACAGCTGAAAGCAGGGACCCCCTAATTGAAATTACATGGAGGTTTTCAATGCCATGCCTCTCGTTGATATAAGAATGAACAAAGTAGGATTTCGAAGGTAATTTGATTCTTACAATCGCCGCCCTGTCCTGCTGAAGAATGGAAGCATCCAGAAGACAGTTAAAGATTTAGTCGATAAAGGACTATGTCAGTTTCAAACTTTCCTCAACAAAGTTTCTCAAAAGATCTGTAGGCTGGAAGAGATTACATACGTCATTTTATCAAATTCTGAGTTTTAATTGGTCTATCCAACGAATCACGTTTAGTTGGTTTAAGTCTGACCTTGTTTAGATAAACTTAGGAAACATTTCTAAACTTGCTCCGAGATAAGCGAGGAAGATAACGAAAGATTTTCACTATAACTGCTATCGACAAGGCCCTTGTTTCAGCTTCTGCACAAGCTTCAACTTCACAAACTCATGGCTCATTGAATATTCAGCCGATTTGCAAGATTCTGGTGTCTAAAATTAATTCAAGTTCTAAAAAACAGGGTTATCTTGCCGAGGAGCCCGTTTATTTTATTTCTATTTTTCAACAGTTAATCAAAAGTCGAACAGTTTCTTTGAGACGCATTATGACATAGTTTAAATTATGTAGCTAAGAAAGTTTCAGAATTTCACTAATCGAAAGCCGTTGATGGAACCAGTTCATATCCCCATAATCCTGAAATAATCCCAGCACATTTTGAAATGTGCTTTTGTCTATTCAAAACCTTAGGAAAAAGAGAATAGATCCAAAACCTAATTTGAACATCTTAAGTGGCACAATTTTGTATGTCGTCGTTATTTTAATCTATTTTTATAGATCGTCCCTGGGGAAGGGAGTAACTTCAACAGGCGGGTGACGGGGGCACAACGGGGGTGTGCCATTTGGACGCCCAAAAATCACACCCTAAAACTTATAAATGTTTGCGATTTCTGTACCACTTCCATTACCAGACCATTTTAGTTTTCCGTTTTCTTCTTAGCTTGTTGATCGAACAACTTGATAAAATAATAGACGAATTGACTGCAGCCTTGGAAGAAGAAAAGTTCAATCATAAAGAGAATATCAAGAAAGTAAGTGAGCCTTACGGAGTTATCTGACTTCAATTCTAAATAACTTGTGAGTTCTGACTTTGTGTAACGGATGAGTCAAAACAATGTGCAGGTGTTTCAAAGTCGAATTCCTTCAAACTGTTTTTCAGAATCCTATTAATTGATCATGTTTGTGTGCCTGTTTGGCCACCACGAACTTCATAGGTTCGAAAATTTATCATGAAGAGAGTACTCGATGTATTTGAAGAAAGTTTAGTAGATTCTCGAAAGGCGGAAGTCCTTCTGATTTTGTTCTATTTTTCTGAGCATTAGAAATATAGATAAAATTATTTCACAAAAATAATCCTTAACTTCGAAATGCACGAAATGGCTGTGGGTTGAATTGTTCGCAAATTTGATCAAGTCTTTCAGGACTTTCTCAAGAATGTTGGGAATAAACATTTTGAAACAAGTTTGCAGTATGTAAACATACGCCACGTCGACACGTATCCGGATCTTTTTGAAAAAGTATTTTTTTCTATCCGTTTCGTGTTCGCATCCACACGAAGACGGAGTTTTCGGTCACCGATAACGAAGCTTTTCGAAAACGCTGTCCAGAGTGGATCTTTTTGAAAATGCCGTTTTCCTGTTCTCCTGTGGACGGGTAAAAACGGAGCTTTTCGAAAACGCTGACGTCACAGTGTCAATTTACCACCGATCAGAGCATGCGTTCGGTTCCTTGGCGATCACACGAGGGCATTTGGCTTGTCTGTTTTCTTTTACCGAAGTGTAAATTTCGAATATCGTTATCGAATATCGAATTTCACTTTCGAATAGCGAACTTCGAATGTCAAAGCGCTCTCATGTGGACGTGGATATTTTTGAAAACCGTCCTCTTGTGGGCGCGGATCTTCTTTCATACAGATAAAAAAGATGCGTTTTCAAAAAGATCCGGATACGTATGGACGGGGTCATACCTCTTTTGGTGGTGTTGGTGCATTGAGAGCAGAAATATCAGTCTTGAAAGCTCAAATTTGTGTCTGCCTCCAAGTTAGAGCTTCTACCGTTTGGCATAACCAAATTTTTGAAGCACATCGTAAAAAAATCAGCAATAGCCACGATAAGATTTGACCACTATGATATCATATTTTATCATGTTTGGTAGCAGTCACTCATTGTAAAAATATTTAATTCTGCTTTAAATTCAGTTTTTAATTTCGATGTTAGTTTCGACCAAGAGGTCAAAGCCCCGATTTTGAGGTGGACGCAGTGGCGTAGCCAGGTCCCTGCCTTTGGGGGGCAGAGTGCGAGCGCAGCGAAGAAATACGGGGGTCCGGGGGCTTGCCCCCGGGAAAATTTTTGGGGGCCACGCCCTTCAGACGCTCGGAAAATGAGGGAAACGCCCTTTTCAGTCATATTTTGCATCATAAAGATGACTACATTGAACACAAAAGGCAGGACGTTTTGCTAAATTTTCGTCAAGAAATTATCCTCAATATTGCAAGTTACTCTAAGAAAGCAAAAGAAGAATTCTTATTCAGTTACAAGCGGTCCAACATATCAAGTACAAAATACGAAATGAATCTTAATAAGTGGGGACATTGAAATGGATGGGTCCAGGGTCGAGTCACCAGAAAAATTTTTGATGACATGCATTCTACTCTGGCTTAGAATGCCTCTGCCAACATTGTTCAAAAATTTCTTCGGATCCCGCATTCCTCTCAGGTACGCCACTGGAAAACCAAGAATGCACCCTAACTAAAAAGTAGACAAAACTTTCGGTGCCGCTCTTATAATGGAAGGGACGAAAGCTTTTTTTTTTCTATCAGTCATATCTGAATTCTCGCCAAAATTTCGCAATTTAGTACCATGGGTGCCTAAGACAAAACAAGTAAAAGGACAACAGCTGAGAAAGTCTGAACTTTGAATTGTTTTGAAACACTGATAAAAACTCTAGAAAGCGCAACGATGCTTATGGACAGGGCTGTCGAGAGCCAGCTCGGGCCCTGGAGTAATCTATGGAGTATACAGAGCATGAAGGAAATGCGAGCGAAGCGAGCCGAAAATTTTTGAGAAGCACAAACAGAATTTCACTCGATGGTAGAAATGTCACATCACTGTAGAAGAGATGCACTGTCGATTAAAGTTGAGGAAGGTTTAAGTTGGATTCATAAATTCTTGTAATGCTGGATATATAGGAAAACGCAGAAATCGTTCAAGAAAACAAGTGGCAGCATAAGTACACATGGAAGGAGGAATTCTTGATAGAAGTGCGAAACGAAGCGAGAAAAATTCGAAAGATGTGATTAATTGTATTGTATGTTCTGTGCCAAATAGACTCATACACATACCAAGTTGAAGTGGTGCCTAGGTCGGTTTCAAAGAAACTAATGAAGCTGCATGCCTTGCCTGGACATGATAGCAGGCCAGGGTACAAAGATGATCCCAAGATGATACAGTGATGAGGCAAGTATGGACGTGCGAGCGAAGCGAGCAGAAAATTTTTGATTCTTTTGTTGGCTAAATCGCACCAAGATGTCACTTATTAGGGCAAGAATTTCATTCCTGTTTCTTTTATAACATTGACAAATCACGCTGCCACAAGTGTTGGAGAAAAATGCAGCCGATCCCCCCCCCCCTCCAGTTTCTCAACGGATTTGGGAGAATTACAAAACTCATCTCTGGCGATGATTGGGGGGGCGGCCGCCCCCTCTTGCCCCCCCCCCCCCTGGCTACGCTACTGGGTGGACGCCAGTATTTTGATCTGTTTTGAGTGGGCTTGTCAGGATTTCTAGTTACTGAAAGCTAATTTAGGCCCAATGTGCGTGCCGCATCCAGGCATGGGAGCCGACCCCTAGTTTAACGTTCCTTCCGAAGGACAAGAAAGTGAGTTGTGAGGTCACGCGTCCGAGGTGACCCATCCGGAGTTTGACCTCACTCGACGGAGCTTAACTTCAAGACTATGCCATGGCATGAAAACCCACATGACCATATGACCGGGCGGTCGCAGGAAATTTTAATTCATAATGTCCTGTAGGAAATTTCTGAAAATATACCCTTCTGTGTATCAGGCACTGTTTCCTCATTGTTCATAATGAAAATAACATATAAGCAAGTTACTGAACATAGATTGTATCTCATGTACAGTTTTTATGAATATTATTTACAACAGATATGAGATAAATGGAGAGCTTGAATTTCCCTCATGCCTTTTAGAAGATCCTGAAAGATTTATTTCATGAGCTTCCGATCTATATCGTCTGCAAACTACCTCCGAATTTATTGTTCACTCGTTTCATTCGCATTCATAGAATACTAGTTACACGTTTATTGCCTATCATTGGAAGATGACCACTCTTTAAGCATGGTCAATATTTTCACATTTGTTTTTTCTCACAGGAGCTTTAGGCATTATTTTTGTCTGGCCACAGGAAGGGAAATATTACTTCATGCCCTGGTGGGCGCAAATTTGAGCTTTCATGTTAAAGGTAATGTGTCCATGTAAGTACAGCTGTGTATACACATTGTCAAAATATGCTGACAAGACCCTGATGAAGAAAGGTCCAGTAGCGCGCTGTGATTGGTAGAACTTAACTGATCACATGCAAATTAAAAGTCAAATTTCATAACGAGGCTTCCTGACGTAGTTCAGTTCTGGAAAAGCAACCGCAAGTAAGTGAGGAGTCTATTTGTATTAAAACTCGCTGTCGCTAAATTGTATTTGCTTGAGTGATCACATTAAATTTCACGTGAAATTGGCATGCCCCCCGCAGAGCTGCTGTACTTACATGGACACATTACCTTTAAACATTTCCGTTTCCAAAGCACTAATGCCAACAAAGGAGGTATCTTTTTCAAGTTAATTTCGAGGAACATTTGAAGGTAATTGGCAATTGGTTAAATCTAAATTCACATCATGCATCCAACCAAATCTGTTTATATACTTTTCCCGGGACACATGGTATATCGTCATTTTTTCGTGCCGAACTTGTTTGACTTCTATACACCTTTGTAGATGTCGGAGCATCATCAAAATGAATTAGAACAGATAAATGAAGAACATGTAGCGCATGTCAAGTAAGTCTATGTAAACACGTGTTTAATAATGCACCTGGAGTCCAATTTCTGAGCAAAAGCTCCAGTTCTTTAAATATTTTGATGTAAAATTCTGTCACATGTTTCTTTGAATGGATTAGCTTAAAAGAAACTTCAGCTGCGTTGCTGGGATTTTATTGTTAGAATATACATAATCTTATAGAATACCAAGTTGTAACAGGGAGAGTAGAAGGAAAAATAGATAGAGGAAGACAAAGACAGACATTTCTCAGTTGGATAGGCAAATGCTTGGATGGAAGAGGCGTGGACATTGTTCGATTGGCAGAAAACAAGATTTTGTACCATGCTATGGCAGCCAATGTCAGAATCTGACAAGGCACTATACGACCACGATGATACAAAATCTTCGATATTTTGCAGAATTAGAGGTTTTTTCTTCTCTTGAAGAATTTCAAAAACCTTTGATGAAAAAATCAAAACTATCGTAATTTCTGAGCTGCCTGAGGAAGCATGAAATAGTTTTCGAGAGAACAACAATTTATTACTATCTACAGGATGGTATAAAGCCAATTCTTTCATTCTTTTGGTTTATGATTTAAGAAATTCAAGATTCCTGAAAAGCTCCAGCAATATAATTATGACAAATTAGCCAAAGTTTCTTTAAAGTATTCAAATCAAAGAAATATGTGATAGAATTTTGTAACTTTCTTTGTGCAGATTCGGGGCATATGCTAAAGTTCTACTGAGTTCACATATGAACAGAATACTCATTCTTCGTAGATTTCAAAGGTGAGAGTGTCAAGTGTCCCACAAAGTTGTTTGATGTTTCGACATAGATATAGAAAAGAACGAGAAACTAAATTGACTCCTTGGTAAATGGGCTTCCTGCTCTTAAGACCATCTTGATCTTGCTATCCCGCTGAAGGATTTCGATGTGTTTTCAAATTGTGCCAGCAAGGTTCGAACGTTGTCTTATTGTATTTGTTTGACTGCAGAGCAATTGTTGTTCACACTTTTTCTGCATGCTACTACTTTAGTATCAGTTGTGTATGAATTGAAAGTATTGGATAAGTTGATTGAACAACCTGCACTTCTCGTCACAGGGCCCTTGAAGCCGACCATTTTAAAGATTTGAAGAAACTAGAAGATTCACATAGACTTATTGTAAGTATGATGCGGTAGTGCCCTATATACTTTTTGAAAACTTGTTGATTTCATCCAAATACAGGGTGTCCCAAAAAAGTACTTCCCTTTTCAAAAATCACAAAAATCTAATCATGAAAGCTATCATAAAATTTTTTTTTTGATCTCCTTTATCAATGATTCAGATACATTTAAAGATGATAAAACGTTTGTTTTTGTTAACTAAAGTGTATCAAATGACACGCCGAAAAACCCCATTCCGAGCCGTACCCCCTAAGTAGCACCTGGGGGTAACTACCATATATGCTGGTACATGATATGCCATTTTTCGGGATGCCTTTTTTCCGGCAGAAAATGAATCTTATGCTGCCATTGTTGGTAAAATCACAGGTATACATAATTTCGGGGTGTCATCATAGAGAAATTACTATTTTGGGTATTGATTTAGATCAAATTTCACATCCTTGATTAAAATTTTGGATTGGTGTCACAATTTTAGGGTATATATTTTGAATGGCCTCTAAATTTTGGAGTATCGTTTTCGCAAAAATTATAAATTTTGTGGTGTGATTTCAGACGTCGAAATGGCCAACCCCTGTCACCCACCTATTCAAGCAGCATTTTAAGTCTAGCCTAAGAGCCTTTTTGAGATTTGGTATCATCCTTCAAGTCTAAAGTGATGGTTTGCTTTTCTTTGGCATTTTGACTAAGTAGAAAGTTAATACACAAGAGAAATTAATCTTATGATATCAGTGCCT
Source organism: Aurelia sp. 3 sensu Dawson et al. (2005) (assembly GCA_964020215.1). Taxonomy (NCBI): domain Eukaryota; kingdom Metazoa; phylum Cnidaria; class Scyphozoa; order Semaeostomeae; family Ulmaridae; genus Aurelia; species Aurelia sp. 3 sensu Dawson et al. (2005). The sequence continues at coordinate 1,491,634 of OZ026573.1, read as the reverse complement.
TTTGCACCATGTTTCAAAACCAGGTACCCCTACAAAGAGCTGAATTTATCACTTTCACTTTATCACTTAAATTAAAAAACTTTCACAAAATTAACTATGTCTGGGACAATGATTTTGTCTTTTGATCTTCTAGCTAAAAGAGACATTCGGAGATCGGCTGTGTAATTGAATTTTGGTCATTGCTCTGACAGGAGTACTTTTTTTGGGACACCCTGTAAACGTATGACGAGGAGTCTCTTGTTTCCCTGTGCTCTTTTGCTTGCTGATGGCGCTTCGGTGAACAGTGCTCCTCTGAAAAAGCCTGGCCCTATTTAGGCCCAAAGTCCGCGATTGCAAGAGTACAAATCAGATTGTGAGATATGGCAAAGAACAATGCTGTCGAATTTTTTTTGTTCGATTGATGCAGATGACTAGATTTTGAACGAAGTTGCTGTGGCAGGTAGTTCAAGATTTTCTTTGGTTTATTTTGGTCTTAAAAACATGGAAAATGTAGCGTGAAAGACTCGTCTTTCACTCACCAGGTAAAGTGCACTTCCTTCTTTAGATTTATACCGAGTTTCGTTGATTAAATGTCTGCTTAATGTGGTTTTTATCGCATTTTCTTTCTGAGGAGTGACCGTTGAGGAGCTGTGTGGTGATTGTTTCATTTAAGCCCAAAATACCAGAGAATTATAATGTCTTCTGCTCGGCTTCCGATCAAATAGACAAATCCGCGAGACAGAACTTTAGATTTAACCTTCTTCTTTCGTTATAAAGGAGCTGTGTGGTGATTGTTTCATTTAAGCCCAAAGTACCAGAGAATTATAATGCCTTCTGCTCGGCTTCCGATCAAATAGACAAATCCGCGGGACAGAACTTTAGATTTACCCTTCTTCTTTCGTCATAAAGCACATAACTTCTCTTAACAACCATCTTTCGCTTGCCCTAGGCCAGAGTTTGCTCTCTGGTTTTGGGGCAACTTTTGCAGCCGTGTTTGTTTTGATTTACCGGTTGAGAGAATTTCCTTTGTCTGCAGTCACTAATCGCTTTGAATTTAGGCGTCAATTAAAGCAAAAATTGCTATTGTATTACAATATCTGTCCTTTTTATCAGCCTTTTCAAATACCTAATAACGTTTGACCGACGAGGTTGACAGATAGAATTTGGTTATGATAGCTATTGGTCTTGAATTTTAGGTCTTAAAGGATTCTGAAATGAAGCAATTCAGTAACATCTCTTGTAACATGAGAGCGACACGATCGATTTGATTAATTGAATTTTCTTATATAAGTGGATGTGATGAACATCTTGAAGCTGCAGGCTGTAAAACGTCTATTCACCGGTATATGAACTTTTAGCCCTATTAATGTAGGGTCAATCGGTAGCTCACATTCCTGTAGGGGGGGGGGGAATTTTTCCCCACAGTGAATAATGCTTCTAATTCAATAAATATTTAGATAATGGCAAAGTTATTGATGAAATACGTCAAATGTTGAAATTTTAGTACTATGTGGACTTGATCTCATTTTTAACCACACTTTTCGCATGTTTTCAATGGCCTCATGATTCTGTCACACGTGACAAAAATAGACTTAACTCCCGTAAAAACAGCTGCTGAGGCTAAATTTTTAGCTTATCTTAGTCCTCTTTCTATTAGCTTTCGAATGCTATACCACACAACGGAATCAAACAAAAATTTATTTTTCTAAAAATTGGGTCAGATGAGTGATGACGTCATATTTATGTCACGTGTCAAAACAATTTTTTCTTCTAAACATAATAATGAGGACTGATAAATTTTAGTCACATATCTATGAGGATCTATCAATAAAAAATTGCCTTGTATATCAAAACTTTAAAGTTTTGAGGATGGGGAAAAATCCCCCCCCCCTCCCCTACAGGAATAGGGTTAGTAAGACCAGTACGAGAACAATGCCAAAAGGAGCAAAAGATCATTACTGCCCGTTGGCCTGAGAAAATAAACCAACAATACAACTAAATGTACAACTACGAAATGCTACATATAAACCATTTTCCGGATAAATACTTGAGTCGGCTTCTCATTGGATGCCAAGCTAGGGAAGGTGTGATAAACAATAGAAGATTACGCTAAAGATGGCTGCGAGGAACTTTTTACCAAGATGCACTGCGTTCTTAAATCGAATTTCTATAGATTCGTTAAGGATTCGTTATTAGAACACAATGGATCTTGGTAAGAAGTTCCTCGCCGCCATCTTTAGCGTAATCGTCTATTGAAACCCAAGCCAAGAGAACAACAACGATATCAGTCGTCCCTGTCATTGCTCCCCACCCAGTGTCCCCCCTGCTCAAGACAATGCTAACAGGTTGGAGTTTCTTCCACCAAATCATTGATTTGAAAAATTCACATTTTGAGATGTGTGAAAGTTACTTTCATCAACATTGCGTTCGAAATTCGTTTTTTCCAAGAGTTTTTTATTTTCAGGTGAAGACTATTCGCGAAGAAGCCATGAAAGAAAACGGTAAGTTTGCTTTTACTTTCAACTCCAGGCCAATCTTGAATTCATGTCTGTTTTTCTGAAGCGCGTTGACTTGTTGATTCGGATGAATTGGATTGCCGACAGACGGCATTTCAGTATGCGTCATAAAACAGGAGCTTTATTTGAGCAACAACAGAAAGGCAACGGTCTTTAAATTTGAATTCAATATTTTCTTTTAACGCTGAAGTCACGTTGCCTTTGATTCGTGGAGCACCTTTCCTTTTCGAAGTTGCGCAAATGGTCAAAAAGATTGAAAGAAAATATTTTATACTCTAGATGCACATGTAAAAGACTTTGTATTTGAGTTCAAGGAAACTGATTTTCATGAAATTCATTATCTGAGAGCAAAATCATGCATTGTAAATTGTGCGTAAATTCCTGATGTAAGTTAAAGCTTCAGGAAGGCAATGTTGGTGGGATTTTCGATTTCATAGCATCGTTTTCCAGCTTGATCTTCAAACAGCTGATAAATTTTTTTACTCACCCGGTACGGTAGTTTGAAAGACTCTTTGAATAGTGATTTCATCCAGTTTTTATTGTGTAAAATATCAGGTATCTCAATAAAGTACTCCTGTTTGAAAAATCATCGAAACCCAAACACAACTCCCGATCCTTAAATTCGTGTTTTGGCAAGGAAATCAACGACCAAATTAGTTTCACATGTATAGCTGATTTGTTTATTGGTTTTAAAATTAGCGAATGGGATTTCAATGGGATTAGCCCTTTGTAGGGCTACCTGGTTCTGAGGCATGCTGGAAAAGGCACTGATGATTGCTTGATTAATTTCTAGTTTATGTTAGGCTTCTAGTTTGTTCAAATATTTTCAGAATGAAGGTTGAAAGGTTGAACACTGTTGCATCAAGAGCTCAGAAAAAGTTGTTTCAACTTGCCATTTTATACACTTTGTGTCATAAAAACAAACATTTTTTATCATCTTCAAGTATGTTTACATCATTCAAGAAAGAGATCAAAAGAAAATTTTATGATACCGGGTGTCCCAGAAAAACGCAACAGATTTGATCAGGGATAACGACAAGAATTTAGATCGAATCAACCAAAATGATTTTTCTAATAGTCCTCGATAGTCAACTTGAAGATAAATACCTTGTTTGTTGATATTAGTGCATTGAGGATGAGAATACTTATATTGAAAATCCAATTTTGCCTCCACTTCCAAACCAGAGCTTTCGGACTTTGGCCTAACTGCAAACTTGCTGTTTAGGGGAATCTCCTTAATCGTAAGCATAACGTAGCAGTTATAAGCAAGAACCCATACTTTGAGCAAGCATTTCACTAGAAAGTCCGAGGATGAAAATGGACAAACATGTTATTGCATATATACACAAAGGAATATGTCTCTTCAATGACAGTGCACCCGCAAAAAAGCCACGCACGAGTGGGCATTTTCAGGGATCTTATTCATGGATACTCTTCCCGTGGATATATTTGATTGTGTTTCGTAATAATGCTGAGACAGATTATACACAATGGATTTCATTCAAACAGTGAAAAAGTTTCAGAACTAACTTATTTTCACGCTGACTCAAGCAAACTAGTGCACCTGTTTAACAGATGCAATTCTAACTTTTTGAGACTTCTTTTAATAAAGAAAGATTTCTCTTGCGGACAAAATTAATGCATTTGATTGTGAAGTTAAGGTTTGGATTTCTATTCAAATATTTTCCTCAGGTCAATGCTTTATGCTCGTATTTCGCCGTAATTCCGGAGATTCCCCGAAGGACGCGTTTGCACTCTAGGTAAAACCCACAAGCTCTGGTTTGGGAATGGAGGCAAAATTTACTTTCAAGATTAATATTCCTACTGTCAATGCACCAGCATCAACCAATGATTTATTCACCTTCAAGTTAACTATCGAGGATTACTTTAACAATCATTCTGAATTAATCGGATCTAAATTCTTGCCGCTAGCAGCGATCAAATCAGTTGCGTCTTTTCTGGGACACCTGGTAGGTTTCATAATGGAACTTTGGTGATTTTTGGAGGACTTTTTGGAACACCCGATAGCATTTAGAAAGTGAATGATTTCAAGTACACCGGACACATTCAAGCATTTAACTGCTCCAAACGAGCTTAAAAATAAACCCAAATGTCATTAGATTTGTTATGGCTATCCAAAACCAAAATAAATTGGCTTCAGATGGATTACAGAATCTGGAATTGATTCAGACGTCCATGTCTTAGTACAGGCCTGTTTACTAGGAAAGAGGTTTTCTTGGCGACCCACAATCTATGGAAAGTTATCATTCACTTAAAAAAACCCATTTCCTATCGAGTACACCAATGACATGAAACTCTGTATGCGTCGTTGAAATTTCATTTCTTGTGTGAAAATCTACGGATTATTCTATGACTTGTTTAAGGTTAGAAGAATTAAGTGACAAGGAAAGTTTTTTTTCTTGGCAGGCCACAATCTATAAGGAATTATCATTCACTCAAGAATCCCATCTTGTATTTAACTTACGGATGACCTCAAACTCTGTCCTTGATGAGTTTAAAAGATTTGGCACCTTTGGCACCTTTGCCAATTACGAGAAATGTCAAAAGCAGTTTTTGTATGGAAGTTCAGCTCGACTCGAAATTGAGACTGGATTTCGCTACTTTTTTGCGAAATGAGGTTCAAAGCTGGCAAGTTTACCAGTTTGCTCATTATCACAAAACTTGCTCTAAAGTGTAAACTTAGATTTGCTTGCCTGCAATAGCATACAAATCGATTGAGCCCTGGTTTACGTTCGTATAGATCCAAGCTTCTGTCTCATATCATCGTCAAGTTTGGTTAAATTTGTACCATGTTTCACCAAATTACATCAATCAAAAGGATCCAAGAATTTCACTTAGACCCCGTTTACACGATGCCGGTAGAATTTGAAAACGGGAGAATTTTATGCTGCCTTGGAAAATGAGCTCCCGTTTACACGATGCCAGTTGAATTTGAAAACAGCATGAAAAAGTGCCGTTTTGGCCCCCTGTTTACACAATGCCTGTAGAATTTTATGCTACTTCCATAGACAATAACAACTGACGTCAATAATCAATCAAAATAGATAAAACAATTACGACAAGAAGGACAATAGGGAGGATTGAAAATATTAGCCTCATGACGAAAGCAGAATGAAATTCTGCCGGAAAAGTGCGTTTACACGATGCCGGTGTAATATGCGTTTCGGTCCGCGGGACCAAAACGCATAGAAAAAGGCGCCATGCATTTTGGTCCGGACCGAATCGCATGGCAAAGTGTGCTATGCATTTTAGTCCGGACACATACGCATAACAATTTCAGGCCATGCAAAAGGGTCCACTTCAAATGGACACATACGCATAGCAATCATCACCATGCGTTTTGGTCCGGACCGAAACGAATGGCAAACTTTTCTATGTATGCATTTTGGTCCGGACACATACGCATAGCAATTTCAGGCCATGCAAAAGGGTCCACTTCAAATGGACACATACGCATAGCAATCATCACCATGCGTTTTGGTCCGGACCGAAACGAATGGCAAACTTATCTATGCATTTTGGTCCGGACATATACGCATAGCAATTTTAAGCCATGCAAAAGGGTCCACTTCAAACGGACACATATGCATAGTAATTTTTTTTTTTTTTTATTCATCTAAAATGTTACAATACAAGGCTACAAACTACTATACTTTCTAATTACCATACGACTATACCACACTACGGGGACGATACCACAAGGAGCAACAGACAATGACTACCCTGTGGTCTTAACATAAAGAGATATCCTACTTTCATACAGACTAAATATACAGTTACAGATAGATACACATAAACGATCACTACAGACAACAGATAGATACTGACGCCTGTTTCACGTTAGATGCCAGGCCTTTCTGGTGCACTAAGCTCGTTGGTGTAGGATTAAGGTGCCTTCATCAAAATATGTATATTTGTACATCTAATCTAAAATATCCTACACAAATATTAGGATTCATCCAATATGTGCCTTACATCAAACGAGAAACAAACGTAGTAAACAATGACAAGGAGAAAGAACAAAAGCACTCAGTGACTTCGTGGCACAAGCAAAATTAAAATTGTCTTAGCCAAGCCGACCAGTCTTGTGAATGAAGTCTATGGTCAGTTGGAGTATAATTTTGTTAACGTCATCTGGGAAATCTTTATCACCATACAGTAAAAGTTGCAGCAGAACGTTTCTCGAGAGACTATCGATTTGAGCAAGAGGTTGTAATAGTTCCGAAACTCCAGCGAGAAGATCTCGTCGTTGAGTGTCAAATGAGGGGCAAAGCAACAAAAAGTGTTCCGTATCTTCAATGCCATCATTTGTAGGGCACATTGGATTTATGGTATCCCTAAAATTATGCTAAAATAGTAAGCCATGCAAAAGGGTCCACTTCAAACGGACACAAATGCATGGTAGTTTTATGTCATGCAAAAGGGTCCACTTCAAACGGACACAAATGCATGGTAGTTTTAGGTCATGCAGAAGGGTCCACTTCAAACGGACACAAATGCATGGTAGTTTTAGGTCATGCAAAAGGGTCCACTTCAAACGGACACAAATGCATGGTAGTTTTAGGTCATGCAGAAGGGTCCACTTCAAACGGACACAAATGCAACTTGTGTCCTGAAATAGCCAACGTTAAATAAATTGAATAAAAAAAAATGCATGGTAGTTTTAGGTCATGCAAAAGGGTCCACTTCAAACGGACACAAATGCATGGTAGTTTTAGGTCATGCAGAAGGGTCCACTTCAAACGGACACAAATGCATGGTAGTTTTAGGTCATGCAAAAGGGTCCACTTCAAACGGACACAAATGCATGGTAGTTTTAGGTCATGCATAAGGGTCCACTTCAAACGGACACAAATGCATGGTAGTTTTAGGTCATGCAAAAGGGTCCACTTCAAACGGACACAAATGCATGGTAGTTTTAGGTCATGCAGAAGGGTCCACTTCAAACGGACACAAATGCATGGTTGTTTTAGGTCATGCAAAAGGGTCCACTTCAAACGGACACAAATGCATGGTAGTTTTAGGTCATGCATAAGGGTCCACTTCAAACGGACACAAATGCATGGTAGTTTTAGGTCATGCAAAAGGGTCCACTTCAAACGGACACAAATGCATGGTAGTTTCAGGTCATGCAGAAGGGTCCACTTCAAACGGACACAAATGCAACTTGTGTCCTGTAAAAAGCCAACGTTAAATAAATTGAATAAAAAAAAAATGCATGGTAGTCTTAGGTCATGCAAAAGGGTCCACTTCAAACGGACACAAATGCATGGTAGTTTTAGGTCATGCAGAAGGGTCCACTTCAAACGGACACAAATGCATGGTAGTTTTAGGTCATGCAAAAGGGTCCACTTCAAACGGACACAAATGCATGGTAGTTTTAGGTCATGCATAAGGGTCCACTTCAAACGGACACAAATGCATGGTAGTTTTAGGTCATGCAAAAGGGTCCACTTCAAACGGACACAAATGCATGGTAGTTTTAGGTCATGCAAAAGGGTCCACCTCAAACGGACACAAATGCATGGTAGTTTTAGGTCATGCAAAAGGGTCCACTTCAAACGGACACAAATGCATGGTAGTTTTAGGTCATGCAAAAGGGTCCACTTCAAACGGACACAAATGCATGGTAGTTTTAGGTCATGCAGAAGGGTCCACTTCAAACGGACACAAATGCATGGTAGTTTTAGGTCATGCAAAAAGGTCCACTTCAAACGGACACAAATGCATGGTAGTTTTAGGTCATGCAAAAGGGTCCACCTCAAACGGACACAAATGCATGGTAGTTTTAGGTCATGCAAAAGGGTCCACCTCAAACGGACACAAATGCATGGTAGTTTTAGGTCATGCAAAAGGGTCCACTTCAAACGGACACAAAGGCATGGTAGTTTTAGGTCATGCAAAAGGGTCCACCTCAAACGGACACAAATGCATGGTAGTTTCATGCAAAAGGGTCCACCTCAAACGGACACAAATGCATGGTAGTTTCAGGTCATGCAAAAGGGTCCACTTCAAACGGAAATATATACATGGCAGTTTTAGGTCATGCAAAATGGTCCACTTCAAACGGACACATATACATGGACACTTATACATTCTCGGGACTCCTTGCAGTAGCGGAGCCAGGTTAGGGTATGAGGGGGCAAATACAGCCTCACTTTTAGAACTCTGAAAATCGTAATTGGAAAGAAGGCAATGAGAATTTCTGGGTATACCCTTTACCACCTAGTCGGCTTTTACCCCCTCACTATTTCTTGTCTGGCTCCTCCATTGACTCCTTGTCTATTACCATCCAGCCTCCCCTTGGTCATGAATCCCTTTTCAAACCCTCTTCCATGTATTAACATTTATTATCACGTACCAAGGCATTTTCATGACTACCCACCTTGAGCACCCTTTCACGCAGATTTATAAAATGGCCGAGCCCCCTGAGCACCCACCCGATTCAATGTGAAATCCAACCAGCCCGAATGCATTAATGACTTGCCTTACAGAAATGTTCTCAAGACTCTCGGATACAGGTAAGAGAGAATTACGCAATACTAGATCTGATTTAGAAATTCCCATGCGAAAATCTGCAAATGGCCAAAAATGCTTCTCATATAAAGGTGCGACAATGTGGAATCGGCTCAGCCTAGAATCAAAATTGTCCCCGACATTGAAAACTTTCAAAAAAAGCATAGCAAACCATGCATTTAGCTAATTCTCTCTTATATCATATATCATAACTGCAATTTTTATGCACTCTGTCAATAGCTGTTTTATTTTGGATTTACATGTGAATTTAGATAGTTCCTTTTCGTTTGTAAGTATTTTTTAACAGGGTACATTGTAAAACAGTACAGCTGAATGTTTTACCCTGTATAAATATTCTAAGATCAAAATCATAAAATCAAATCAAATGAAGTGCCAGTACTCTCTTTACACCAGCGCCCCCGTTTGATGAAAAGTCTTGACGGTAAGATTTTTGAAAGATAAAATCAAGGGGGGGGGGCTGCCCGATGAAAAGCCCATTGTTTACCAAACATGACAGATTTTAGAAAATGATGGAATGCTTGGGGCCGCCGCCCCCGACCCCCTTGCTCCTCTTGAGTCCCCATTCACCAGAAATCTATTGAATAGTCATCATATCACGTAACCCAGAAGTGCATAGCGTTTACCCCGAAGCGCATAGCGTTTCATTCTGAAGCGCTTATGTGACACGGAAGCGAATAGCGTTTCACAAGGAAGCGCATAGCGTTTCAAGTGGAAGCGCATAAGCGTTTCAGACAGGACACTTTTGCATAGTGGACCGATACGCATACTACACCGGCAAAAGTTGAAAACGGCAGAATTACAAACTTTGCCGTTTTGCTAACCGAAACAAAATTCTGCCGGCAGAATTTGGAAATTCTAGCGGCATCGTGTAAACGGGGTCTTAGACCATAAATTGCAAATCGTATCAATCGCTTGTTGTTGTTTGTTTTCCTGCCTGTTTGTAGGGGTTAAGAGACTTCCAGAACTGCGTCAATTTCTTAGTCTCTTAGGAAAGCTAAGTAAGTAGCCGGTAAACAAAGCAGAAATCATTATTTCATAACTTTCATACTTGCTGAAAAACAGATCAGAAATTGCATTACGATTAATCTATACCACAAATTTTCAGATCATCTATCCTCAACTATTTTTTGCTCCGGATCTTCTGTTACTGCACGATATCTCAGGACATTTATGTTTCAAGTTCGTGGACTAATCCTTACAGGGGGTGCTTTCCAACCCCCCCCCCCATGAGGTTTTCTCGAATGGTTGAAAAATTGACAAGAGGTATTGCATTTAAACCTCCCTGACTTTTACTAATTAGTTATCGGCAATGATTTGACGAAGAATTTTTCAAGCAATAAAACTAATGGATCATATGATATCGCCATGTTTGGAAGCAGATACTCACAAAATAGATGTTTTTGGCGATTTGAGATAAAAGATTTGCGTGAAATCTCAAATTTTATGTGTCAGATCAATCAGCAAACTAGGGGCTTTAATTTGATGCAATCTGAATTTGACGACGTCAGCACTTTATGATTTTTACGTTATATTTGCTGCCATTTTTAGCGACTGTTGTAAACTTTGAAATTTAGTCAACCATTATAATCAGAGACACTTTATTCCAACATTTGCAATTTGTTTTTCTGCTTTAACGTTGTTTTTGCTTCTTTTTACCTTCAAAAGAGTTTCAACATCTGTGACGTCATCAAAATTAGCTATGTTCTTTAAAAATGATTATTAAAGTAGGTTTATTTATGGTGAAATTAGGGTTTAAAACCAATCAGAAGTTACAAAGTCACAAATGGACGTGATACGTGTATTAAAACTGAAATTTACTTTGTAATCCTAATTTGCTCAGAATTTTAGCTTTATGACGACACTGTGCAGGGCGTGGTAGACAGGTAGCAGGGCGTGGTAGACACACCTAATTTTGGTAAAATTTGCAAATAGGTACCAAAAAAAGGTGTATTAAATTTTATTTAGTTCTAGTGAGTGTAAGGCTGATTACACAGGGAGGGGATAGAAAATACCCATCCCCCTTATAATGAGGTACTAGGAGAAAACGGACGCAAAAAATCAGAGATTTTTGAGCACACTGAGGCCTTTCAAACTTATGCTATTATCAGAGTGTGACTAACTGTCAGTTAGTCAGTGTGACAGTTAGTCAGTTAGTCTGTGTGACAGTTAGTCACACTCTGATGATAGCATAAGTTTGAAAGGCCTCAGTGTGCTCAAAAATCTCTGATTTTTTGCGTCCGTTTTCTCCTAGTACCTCATTATTTAGTATAAACAACAGTACCAAGTCCCCCTTATAAATGGTCGTTACAACAAGCTTTACAAGGATTAGTGTTAAAGCTACCCTGTGAGTACTGTGGACGTTCCCTAATAGCAGATCTGTGTTCCCTCTTGAACTATGCATTTCAAATTTTACGCAACCTGCCTCTGCCTGGGCATCATTGTAGTAATAGTGATTAGTGCAGCAACCAGGGGGGGGGATATGATTCAGATTTCCGGACGAGAGAAACATCTTCTTAAAATACGTTGCCAGCGCTCCGAGTTCCTAAATTGTTTGATGATCTGAATTGAGCTTCTGGTAGAGACCTTCGTATAAAAATGATGTGTATTAAGTTGTAAGTTGGTTTTAGGTTGGCAGCAAAAATGTCGCTTCGAATAGCCCAAGTTTGTTGATTTATCCATTTAGCAAAGAATGTTTTCCAGATGATGTGAATATCATGTGGATTTTTTACAATTTCGCCTTTTGATTTTTAGCTGCCCTTTCCCGAGAACTGAAGGACGCAAGGGCATTATTTGAGACACATAAGGTATGTCTTCTATCAGATTTTTGTAAATTTTTTTACTGGCAGAAGTGACTGAATATTTTGTTAGATTTACTGTAAATAATGATAATGCTTATGATAACGAAAATTTCAACTGAGTAAAACAAGTCAACTTGCAAAAAGCTGCTTTGCGTCAAACAAAAATTGAAGAATACAACCAAAACCTATCCTGAAATAAAGCAACATATCAATAAAGTCCATACAAATTTTTGCAGTACAAGTAGCAAAGTATTTCAGCTAAAATGTTTTCGATCATTTGTTGACATTTGACGAGTTTTCGATGGCAACATGTTATACCCCTTCGTAGCAGTGAATCAAAACGTTTTCTTCCATACTCGGTTTTGACCTTCGCTTCAGAAGACGTGCTTCATTGTGAACTGTTCCTTGTCCGTATCGAATGTTCAGTCAGCTGAAAGTAATTTCTGAAAGGATCGATGACTTTATTATCCAAAAATAATCTGATAAGAGTACCAGCTTGTTCGTCGTTGAAATTGTTTGCAGACTGCATTCTGACTTTTTTTTGCCAAATTCATATGATGGCACTGAAAACCTTGCAGAAATTACAAAACAGAGCTGCTAGAACTGTTACAAGTAGCCCCTTTGACACTCCAGCTGCTCCTCTATTGCAGCTGCTTCGTTGGCCGTCAATTGAGACACTAATCAATCGAGAAACCTGTAAAATGGTGTATAAATCTTTGAATGAACTCGCACCTGAAAACCTAGCTAACATTTTCCACAAATTGTCTGATGTTCATACCAGGGTCCTTCTCGATGCGAAATGTAATCTTGCAGTGCCAAAGATGAGAACTGCTTATGGCCAAAAATCATTTGCGTTTCGTGGAGCGAAGGCATGGAATGAACTCGACTCGGAAATGAAATTAGCCCCTTCGATTCAGTCATTCAAAACGAAACTAAAAGCTTTGAATTGAGAATATTCAAGGAAAGCTGTTCTACATCGAAAGAGTCATCTTTATTTTTCTTTTTCTCGTTTTTATAACCATGTAATTAGAAATTATTGTAAATAGGTTTATTTCTCATTAGCTTTTTATGTTTTTTGCTGGGACAATTGGAAAGCAGTTGCTTAATCTATTTTTTAACTGAATTGTATCCCAGGGTAAACATTTTTAAAATAAAAAAAATCAAAAAATCAAAATGGTCCGCTTCCACGTTCTCACAAAATAGTACCCCCTTTCGCAACACAGCACAGTAAATGTGAAAGTCATCATCAAAATTATTTTTCAGTTATTGTCTTCGTCAGGGTTGCCATATTGGCTTTTTTAAGCCAAATTTTACGATTTTGGCTTTTTTCAAATTTCCTGGCTTAGATGATTTGAGTTTGGCTTTATTTCTTAAACTGGGCTTATTTTTGGCTTTTTTAAATTCACATTTTCCTTTGAAAATTTCTTCCTCAAAGTCTGTTTGATTATAATAATTCACCATCTTAGCATATAAGGTTATCCCAGGATGCCATGTTAAGTTGAATGACACAGGTAGACACAAGAAGTTTGCTTGTTCGGACATGCGTCGTGAGGAGGCCTAATGATGTAATTTGCAAAATAAACTATTGGGCATGCGCTGTAAAATAATAATGACGTCATGAGCAGGTTTTTCGATTTTTGGTCATGTTCCAGCCATCTGCCTTGTTTTTTAGCACTCTTGGCATGAATTTAGAATTCAAGTCTGACAACCCTTGTTATCGTAAACTGGAATCTGGGAGTTTCACTTAAACTTAACGGCAGACCGCGTGAAAGTCTATGGAGAAATCACGGCCAACGTGAAGATCACATGTTGCCCTGGACTAACGTACTTCTTGCCCGTTCTGGCCTCATGCCCAATAATCAACAGTCTTCTCAGCATACCATCAGTCCTTTGTTGACAAGGCATTCTTGACATCAATCAAATGTTGAAATCACCATGTTTGATTTTGTTCTGTGTTCATCTGCTCTTGTATTATCGAAACTATCAAGGCAGACTGCAAGCTTGCAGCCACCCACCATCACTCCTAGGCCCAATTTTAAAGTTCTCATTTTCCTTCCCTCCTTGACGTGCACTTTAAAATTATGTCAATGCTTTGTCAACAAAGGACTGTAGGTATGTTGGAAAGATTGTTGATTTCTGGACAATAGACCATAACGAGCGAAAAAAAACTAGGTTAGGCCAGGCCAATATGTGATGTTGATGTCACCCGTAGAGAAATCACAGATTCATCATCATTCCTGTCTCCATATCAGGTCACTGTCAAAACCAAGCCAAATAGCAACTGATTAGACCTTTTAGCTAATCTAAAAGAGAGTCTGGATCGAGAAATGCTTTTATACATATTTTTACGCAAGGCTCGATTGATTGGCGTTGTAAATGTTATCATAATTGTTTACATTCGAAAGTTCTACAAAATGTGCCCAAATTTCGTTCGATTCAGACTCTTTTTCAGATTAGCTAAAAGATCTATTGTTTCACGTCACTAAATAATTAAAGGGAATCGATATGGTTAAAGCTGGTCTGAGCCAAGTTAAAAATACAATTTATTCAATTTTAAAGAAAGAAGCTTCAGGTAGTTTGCTGTAAAACTGCCGTGGCAATTTTGTGAAATCTTGATTAGTCTCAAAATGGCGGCAGCTACTAAGGATGTGTTTGATTGGTAATTCCAAACCTACCAAATTCTGAAAACGGTAGACGTCGCAGAGATGGAAACACCGTTCCCAATCAAACACGAAATTCTTCAAAACAGCAGGTTTCAGATTTATCCGTGCGAAGACGAGATTTCCAGTTGAAAAGCACGACTAGACGAGTCTGGTGCTTGGCTACAAAGAGAAAAAGTTACCGACTACCGTGGCAACGCGAGCAAATTTACCTCGTTTTCAGAGTTCTACAAATGAGATCAAGAATGTCTCCAAAGTCTGCGAAACCTTCTGCCTTTTGGAACAGAAGGTTCAGCAGGCCTGCCAAACCTGCAAAACCTGCCGCTCTGGAATTAGGGAGTCAATCAAAGACAAATTTCGAGTCTTCCAAGTCTACCGTTTTCAGAATTGGTACCAATCAAACACACCCTAAATGCCATCAAATTTCTAAATCCTTACCTTACCCAGAAAAGCTACGGATTTCAGCTTGCCACCATTTTGTAGAGCTTCATAAAAAACTATGATTTTTTTAAGATTGTCTCCATTTTCCTCATGTAATTTAACCCTATAGTGGTTGGGCTATTTGATAGTCCGATTTTGGTTAGGAGGGGCAAAAAAGCCCCTGCCCCTACCTAACTCTTGACTGGTAATAGGTAGAGCGACCAAATTTGGTGTTCTAGGAGCCTCAGGCACGTACTTTCTGTAAACATAAAAGTTAACCTAAGATTAGCCATCGTTTTTGCTCACATCAGCATTTTCCTTTGTGTGGTCAAGAAAAGCGGCAAAATTGGCCAGAATCTAGGAAATCGCGATAAAATTAAATTTGGAGCACATTTTCTATCTAAACATGATTCTTGAGATAGAATGCATCAAATAGCACTAGATTACATAAGAAATTTGCAAAATATTCCACTTCTGCTCCTTTTTTCGCGATAATTGAGATTTGAGAATTTGCTTTTTGTCCTGGGTTAGTCTCATAAAATTGTGTCCCGCCCCCTCATTTTTCAAAATATTTCAATGAAACTTTTTGAGAACTTGCACAATAAGTAGTTGCAAAAAGTCAAGAAGTTTCATGGCTATAAAATTCTTCCTGGCAGAGTTTTAAAAAAAATCTACTTAATTTTTTTTCAAAATTTGCAATGAATTTTTGCAAAAATTATCAAGAGCCGGCATTTTGAATTAATCAGGTATCAAAAATTGCCACGGGAAATTTACAACAAATAACTCAAAGTTCCTTTCAAGTAATTCGATACGTAGAATATTGTGATGTAATTTAACACCTACCTTTTTAAGATTTGAAAGATTTGAGCCATATGCTGATATAGCTGCAATAATTTTTAAGATAACCGTTATCGGTTTCAAATTTGCAACTAGAAATTTGAGGATTCTCATGTTCTGTGGCATCATACCCGGTGAAACGTAAAAAACGAAGTTGACACACCCAAAGGTTTTCCCTATTCGTATGAAGTTATACTTCTTTGATTATCTTTACATATTATTATGCCTGAAGGCACTGTACAAGTGGCATAAAGACAGCGGCTGTTATGGGCAGCTTAACTCTGTTTGCGAACTCGATGGATGTCGCCATAGGTTGGTAGGTGTACCGGGGCTTTTATTGATGCGAATTTATCACAGAGAGGAAGAGGTGTAGCGGAACTTTTGTTGATACGAATTTATCACAGAAGAAGAAAAGTGCTCTTGAACTGATCGACATAATACAGATGCCGTGAAATGGATGTCAAGTAGGCTGTATAAAGTTGTATTGTTAAGGCCTTTTAAACATACGCATGATTACCAACTGGTTTTGGGTGTTGCCTGCCGTAGGCCACTGTTGGCACTTCTCTCTCAAAGCCTGCGAGCTTGCGTAATGAACTCGGGGGGGTAACTCGACCTATTATGTGACGGGGACGTGCCATTTTGCCCAAAAAATCGGTACCCATAATTCCGTGAATTCTGGTGGATCTTAGGGCCATAATTTCACAAATCGAATAAATATCTGGGCCATAATTCCGGAAATTATGAAAAATCCCCTGAAAAGGACACCCATAATTCCGTGAAATGTCAAAAAATTGTGAAAATGATACCCATAATTCCGTAATGGTTTGAAAAAAGTACCCCTAAAAAATGGCACGTCCCCATACCACGAACAGTACTAAGGTACCCCCCCGAGGTAATGAAACAAGAGGTACAGAGATAAACAAACAGTACCTTTTTTCCATTACCACTTGAGCAAAAAAGGAACAATCCCTGTTGAAAGGCCATTGCTACTGCAACGTCAAGATGATAACATTGGTTAATATGTTGTTCAATTGTTCAATATTCAAGTCCATTTCAGAATTTACCTGGATGAGATCGGCCTTTCCGTTTTGAAAATATGAAGGATTTTCTCGAGAAAGCACTTTCAAGAAACCATTGGTAGTAAGACACTGCAGGTGTGCAGCAACTAATTTGCAGCTGTGCTATGGAGGAATAATTTATATGGTTCTGCGGAGGAGGTAATAGACTCCCTTCTCCCCTAGTCCCCGCCCTTGGGAAAATTTTTTTTGGGAGACCCAGTATTTTATATCTGATCTGATTTTCTATTTGAGATATAAAGAGCTCTGAGACATGAGCATTTTCTAAGAGTCTATGTTTCGTTTGGATAATAGATGTTTGGATAATTGAATTGGAATTTAAATGCCCAATGTGTGCGTTCCAAGTTTGTTTAGCAGGAAAGAATTGCCTCCTAATGTTCTGTTTTTAATGAAATTGCATTCTCTATATGCAGAGTCAATTATACAAATCCGGAAATTAACCGAGCGACGCTGCAATCCACCTAGGTCTTCTAAGCTTCATCAAAGCCCACAATCATTCTCTTCACCACAAGCTTATGGTCTAAAATAGTTTGAATTTTTTATGATAACGGAGCTCAGCTTATTCAGGAGGTTTTGGATTGACAAGATGCAATGATGAGCCACAAGACTGATTACAAAAGCTCACTGACACTCATTGAACTGAATTGATATTTTGTTGTTGCTTCGGTCAAGGACAACGAATGAAAATTTCGTAAAACGTTTGTTTGATGTCTGATTAAGACAAATCAATCTCCCGTTTTGAGCAACAGATCTCACATCTTCAGTGCTATAATTGACTCTGCATATAGAGAATGCAGTTTCATTAAAAACAGAACATTGGCAGGCAATTTTTTCGTGCTAAACAAACTTGGAACGCACACATTGGAACGCAACGCACTGTTATCCAGAGTATCGAATTTAGCCAAAATTTGAAGTTTAGATTTCCGTTCGATTTTGTGCTTGAGACATGCACCATAATCTAGGGGTTCATGTGCTGCAAAAATTTTCAAGATCAGTCAACCGAAAGCGAAGATATTGGTTTTTGAAGTTGGGCCTAAATCAGATCTTTGCCTACATGACCGGCAGAGGCATAGGACTGTTTTGATAGCAAATTACGATTGCTTGTATCTAGGCTCAGACTTCGCCGATTGTTTTCGTTTTAGTCTCATTCTGATCCTCTAAATGTGTTCTTTGAGACAATGTAAAGCATGCTAAAATATTTTGCCCTTTTAGTGCCATTTTTAGACCATTTCACAATGGTACTTTTCAAAAAAATTCTTGTCTTCAAAAATCAATTTTAGAATTAAAAGCTAAAGACAAAAAAAGTATGTTTCGCTATGCTCTTCAAAACAGCATCAACAATTAGAAACGCCTTTCTGGCAACTTTCTACCAAAGGGATGGTGCCAATTCGAACCCAAAAATCTTTTATGACTATTTTCATTTCACAAGTCTTCAATTTGACTTCTAAGTCTTTTGCATATAATAATCACTAAACTTTAACAGACATCCAGTTAAAGGACCAAATGTGACCAGGCCTTACCTACATGTTAAAACAATATAATGACTAACACTTGACACACTTTGCAAGGCTTTATTTGCTAAAATTCTTGCAAAATTGAAAAATTGTGAATTCTTTTTGGGACAAATGGCTTCAAAATACCATTTTTGCCTTAAAAACGCTCGACTCTGGGCTTTAGCGGGCTTAAAGGACAAATAAATGGCATACCTTTGACTCTGCATCGGTTTCAGACAATTGGAAAGCTTTCCGTTTGACTTTATCTAATTTTTCATCACGAAATGTGCAAAAATGTTGAAATCATGTACAAAAGCAATGAATTACTATTTTGAAAAATCAAATGCAAAGAAGTTTCGAGGAAGACCAGTAATTACATTGCCAGTTTCATTACACAACGACATAATTATGCTAAAGAAACATAACACGTTCAAAAATAGATACAACAGCATAACCCAGCTCAAATCGATACACGATCTCAAAAGCTTAAGAACACTAGCGCAAGAGAGACAAACTTGGACAGCACTAGTTAACGACATTTATGTTGCTGCTAAAGCAGAAAAGAACTAATTATAGTTTTTTTATGCGGATATAGCTATTATATATATATATGTACAAAACTTGATCGTTGTCAAAATTGTTTGGAGGCGAATTGACACCAGCCCTTTGGTAGAAACTTGTTAGAAAGGTGTATCTAATTGCTGAAAATGTTTTGAAGAGCGTAGCGAAACATACTTTTTTTGTCCTTAGCTTTCAATTTTACGATTGATTTTTGAAGACAAGAATTTTTTTGAAAAGTACCATTATGAAATGGTCTAAAAATGGTCATAAAAAGGCAAAATATTTTAGCATGCTTTGCATTGCCTCAAAGCATACATTTAGAGGATCAGAATGAGACTAAAATGAAAGAGATTGGTGAAGTCTGAGCCTAGATACAAGGAATTGTAATTTGCTGTCAAAACAGTGCCATGCCTCTTCTGGTCATGTAAACAAAGATCTGATTTAGGCCCAACTTCAAAAGTCAATATCTTCGCCTTCGGTTGATTGATCTCGAAAATTTTTGCAGCACATGAACCCCTACGTTATGGTTCGTGTCGCGAGTCTAAAATTATATTAGGATTAGGAACTTTATTTTTTAGCCTTAATTTGATAAAAAGGGCCTAATGGATCATAGTGCAACGTTTTGCTCTCGCTGTTTATTTTATTTGATTGAATGCACCCACAGGTGTCAAATCTATTCTTCAGGGAGGAAAATCCCATTGTCGTTTTGGAGTCAAACTCCTATGATATTTGATAACGTAGTCATTCTGTTCTAAATTGTCTGCCTCCCTTGCCCAATCAGAAAGCGGGATTTAGAAAAATTATTGTTCTTTATATCCTACGTAAATAGGCAAAAATTTCGGTTCTTGAAGTCACCCATCATCGATAGATATCCCCGGACAAGGAGAATCGGGTGCAAGCACTTTGAAATGGGTTGTGGTTGTAGTAATATTGTTGCAGGTTCTAAGGAGTGACTCTGTGACGATTGTAGTAAGTATGTTAGCAAGTGAGTGAGTCATGCCTCTTTGCTTGTATTTGAGGTATACCTGCAGACCTGCATGCACACCACATGGGGGGCACTCAACATTGTGCAAACGATAACGTTTATCTCTTATTATTGGAAAAAAACAACTTATTTTTGAAAATGCTATTTTTAGAATGAGAAGCGGCCTCAACATCTTCAATATTTAAGTTTGATGAATGCTGCTGCGAGAACTGATAACGGAATCCTGCTTGCTCATGCCTGTGAGTCATCACGAGATTTTGTAGTGGGCCAAGATGTGGCCATATTTAGGCACTTTCGTGCACCTTTGAAGTGGGCCAAGATGTGGCCATATTTAGGCACTGCTCCACTGTTTTCCAAATTTGCAGATTATGCATTTTAACGGACATGATTTTTGATTGTTTTAATGGAATTCTGACAAAATGACCAAAACCAGCAATGTGTTTCTCCTTTAACGTTATGTCCTGTTTAAAGTTTGTCGCGTTCCTCCTAGCTACTGATCGCTTGAGCTCTGGGACGTTCTGCTATGCTAGATCTAAGGAAGGAAAGAAAAACCACTCTTAATGCAGTTATTTTTCTTGTTCCAATCCTAAAAGGCAGAGAGTATATCTGCAGTACTGTGAAAGGTGTTAGTGTTTTTACTATGGAACGATATCACCAGTGTTTGAAGATGGGAGGGGGGGGTGGTGATTTAGCACTACTTTGGTTTCCCCCAAGGTATTGAATCCCCTACGCAGTACAGATGATATCTCCCAACCCAACTGAAACACTTCAAAGTACTGTGCCGATCTTCTCCAGGGTCATGGTGGACTGTAGGCCTGTTTCCCTATCACCACCAAGCTGAAGCGATATTTTCATCATCATCATTACTTCATTTTACGTATGCGGTATATTAAAAAGAATAACTAAGATACAGCTAATTTAAGAATCTAGCCCCCAACTAAAATTGCCCTTCAGACATCGGCACATATTTGTCAACAAACAGCCCTGTTCTTCAGGTATTCACCACTAGAACAACAGCAGATGCACGTGAGCTTTTCTCCGTCCCCTTGGACCATGTAAAATGCGCGCCAGTCAATGTCAGTGAAATGCCAGTCCAAGGCCTAAGCGTTCAAAGTGTTTGGGTGAAGAATTCACAAAAGGTTCAAACATAGAAATCTAAAAATAGGGAAGCCTGTTTTAAAACATCCTTTTGAGCTCACCCCGGGTATCATCCTGGATGCTAGGCATGGTTAATTGCTTTTTGGAATTTTGGTGATTTGCTAAACGCTGAAACTTTTTGACTCACCCGTTATCACAAAGGAAAAGTAATGGGCATTGTGAATTTGATTTTGAGAGTAGGCTCAGCCATTTTCCACGCGTCCAACTCTAAAATGCGCACGTCATTACTGTACTAAAAATGAACCCCCTTTTTAAAAGTTGTTGTTCTAGAGTTTTATGTGACCTTTTATGCACCATTTGTTCTCGCAGCAACGTGCCTGCTCAGTTTTTTAAGACGATATTCACTAAAACTGTTACTACTTCTCTATTAATCTTTTTCTCAATCTTCTTGTACTGTATCTCGTTCATATCTCAGACATTATTTTTATTTATACCATACATGTGTTTAGAGAAAATGCTGCTATTTCGTGTCCAGGCTATTTACATCGCGAGGTTTTGTTTTTATCATATTGGAAAAGATATGAGATCTCAGTTGCGTACTGTTGTTTTTCGTCATAGAGATTCAGTCATTTCGCATATCTTTGCTCAGCCATGTGTTCTAATCAGCAATGTTTACGTACTATTGAAACACACACGAAGTCTAGACGAATACAGCCTCTACATCTGTCACACCGTAAAAGTTCTATTTAGCCCCCAACTCAAAGAAGTGGAACTGTGTTTTACAATTCCATTATCTGACTGGCTGATAAACCAAGAGAAAGCATTTTGACTTTTTTGTAGATTTCCATCGCCTAAACATCAAGAGATTATATTGTTTTTCACCGGCCATAGGAAGAGCCTTTAGTAGGCCCTAAATATGTTCCATTCCTCCTTCAGTAAATAAGCCATAATTGCTGTTGCTGCTCTGTCGATTCTTCTTTGGTATTTCAAAATGGCTGCCACAACTTTGCCACCAATGTTTGAAATGAATTTCAATTTTTGTCAAAGGAAGAACGATAAATTTCTTTCTTTAATTTGAAGAGAAATGACAATCTGAAAGAAGAATCGACACAGAAGGAACAGTAATGGTGGTATGTCTGTTTGTATGATTGCAATATCAAGGACCACAAGGATGTATGTTGGGTTGTACGAGAGAGTAAATTTAAGTAGAGAGTAAATTTGATTTGTTTTTAAACCCCTCTCGACAAGGAACTCTTTATTAGGGGATTACGTAATCTGTCTGCCTCGTTTAGCGGATTACGTCATCCACTTGCCTCGTTTTCAGACAACCAGGTGAGATTGTAGGATAGATGGTCCAAGCCATAAAGATCAAATGATGTTGATTTTTTAAAGGGACATTCCGCGAAAATCAAATGCATGCTAAGGTTTATATCGTTATCCCGATCGAAAAGCAGATTTTGTCAGCCCTCAGAAATCGTTTTCCTTTCCTCGATCGCACTTCTCAAAGGCAAGATATGGAGAAAAACATTTGGACCGATTTCAGTTTTAATACCCTACTATTTTTGTGCTTCGTTGTCAGTGAACAAAGGTTGCAAATTTTCGTTATTGTCCGCCGATTAGTCGTCGGTGAGCATTGATGGGTTTGTTGCGTGTCGCTCTTAGAATTGAATTTGAAGATCCTGTTGTATTAGTTCATTCATGTGTCCACGATCGACTACGACCAAGAGAAATGATCGGCATTAACGACAATTCTCGGTATCTGTCTCGGATTCAAATGCGAGGTTATGGCTGGGTTCTCGGTCTGTTGTTAGCGGCCGTTTTGAGCTTTATTTAAGGTGGAGAAATATCGGGAAATGTTGATACTGATATTAATGTTCGTTTTATATGCAAACGACATTCAGCAGGGTTAATACCCGAAGAAAGAGTGCGTGTTTCCTGCGAATTTCGCAAACAATGGTGAGCCTCATTCCCAGTTTGATGTAATTTGTGGGGTGTGGAGGTTAGCCTCGTGTCTTGCTGAGTCACGCTTTCTTGCTGGCCTAGCCATCTGAGGTAGCTTACTTGTCGCTCCCTCCTTCCCCATTGAGTCCCTGGCCCGTTTAGTAGTTCCGTTCCCCGCAGTCTTCCATGGCTGTGGACAGGTGTTGGCCTGGAGGAAAATATGGTTTTCCTTGTCTATCACCGACCGTAAATGCGCTATTCCAGCAATTAACGCCGGGCTTATGCACTGCCAGCCCATGGCACCTATCATTGCTCTGGTAGAAGGAGAGGACGTTATAGATATGAAGGTGGATTAAATGTGCTTAGGACCAATCTCACTCAGTTTCTACGGTCATTCGTTTATCTTGTTGACAGACTTGTAGACGCTTCACTCAATCTCATTTTTTGCGAAAAGTAAGATCAAGTTTTTACCACCCCCGTTGGCAACTCAAAATGATTTGGAATCTCATACCAACTTAAGACAAAGCTAAGATGGCCTTCCACCCAGAGGTAAATTTAGGATAAACTCTATGGGGACGAAATCAGTTTTAGCGAATTCAGTTGGTGAGCTAGATGAAATTCTGGTCTTTACTGATCAAACAATTTATATTTTACATGAAAGGGTTTTTGTTTTAGTTATGAGAAGCCTCTCCCTAAATTGGATTTCCTTGGTGACGAGCAAACAAGAGGAAATCGTCTGGTTTCTCTTCGGTCTAAATTTGCCAACTTAGCTTGTGGTAGATTGAATTTTGATATTCACATAACATTAAAGTTCTCAACAGAATGTAAATCACAACATACTATTCATGGTAGATTCAATACAGCGCTTCGTTGTCATTTATTCTTTCACCAGCATGATAAAACTGGATTACTCCATTTCCAGACTTCGTTCAAAGTCTTTGATTGACTTTCTTCTCTTTAAAATGAGAATCGAATTTTCATAAATTTTGCACGCTAGTAAAAAACTGTTCTCGGCTTGATGTCTTTATGCCGTATTGGTAACACGATAAACTTGGAACAGAACCTTGTAAGTTTATGCCATGAGCAAACTCCTCCAGAGTTAACTGCGATTTCTCTAACATATTGCGTTGCGTGCCATGCAAAGAAGTGCCATCAGTTCTAAAAGTAGCATAATACTAAAACTTCCTAAAGTATGGTCACACTCACATGACTTGAAATGGGGTAAAAAACCTTAGCCGATTAGGTCTATTTGAAGCTGTTTTATAATCGTCATAGAGCTGTTTTTCAGCTGTAAATATCTGCCTTTAATTTTTTGTTTTATCCGTATTGTAGCATTTAAAAAATTTATTCTATTTTTACAAGTATATTGTCTTTAGGTTTTAAGTTTTGCACGATCCCCTGAAAAGCAGCCGTCCTTGGTTGATTGGGCTACCATGCTTAAATAATTGAAAGGAATGAATGAATGAATGAATAAATAAATGAAAGAATAAATGAATGAATGAATGAATGAATGAATGAATGAATGAAGGAAGGAAGGAAGGAAGGAAGGAAGGAATTCTCATATCGTGGGGCGCATCATAGAACAGCCTTGAACCTGGGGTTAACAAGCACCCGACATGCTCTTAAACTCCGATCAAGAAGTGTGAAGAAACCGTATCCGTTTCCAGATTTTACTTTTGTAATCAGCCAATTTACTTTTTTTAAACAAATAGAATTAGATTGTAAATTGTAATCTCTTTCATGGCCCCCTGAAAAGCAGCCTTGACTGACAAGGTTGCCGTGTTCAAAGAACATAAGATGAAAGTGACGAAAGCAACAACAGCATCAACAATAGCAGCAAAATTGAAAAAGATTTCCCAAAGAGGAATACAAATAGATCTTCAACAGCTAGCTTTTACACGATACTGGCGCAAGTTTACAAATATGGTTGCGGGGTGAGTGGACGAGTGGCTTAAGCAATCTTCAACAGGTGACTGAAGTTAAGCTTGGTCGAGTGAGGTCAAACTCTGGATGGGTGACCTCGGAGGCCTGACCTTACAACTCACCTCGTCGTCCTTCGGAAGGGACGTTAAACTAGGGGTCCCATGCCTGGATGCGGCATGCATAGTGATAGTGGGCCTAAATTAGCTTTCAGTGGCTAGAAATCCTGACAAGCCCACTGAAAACAAATTGAAAAAAACTGACTCAATCAGTTCCCAGTGACTTCCATTTCAGTGCTGATAGTAGTTTTGTTAAATCAGGGTTCACCAGGACATTCCTTGTAAGCAATTGATGGCAATGAAAAATGAGGCAGATCCTATTTTGTCCTATTACGTTGGCATTATTGTACAGGTTGATCATTCACAACAGCCCCCTCTCCCAAACAGACTCTATGGTATTTAATATCTGACCTCCTCCCCCCCCCCTCATGGTATATCTTTTTTACACTTTGTTTGATACATGCAGAAGGCTACTGAGATGTAGTAAGTCTATTTTTGTATCAAAGAGCAATGAAATTTGTAACAATAAGGGCATCCTATTTGAAGCTGTCTCCTCGGTGACCAAGTTGTCATGCCGCATTGCGTAAGAAATTTACCTTGTATCTCTTTCAATCTCTCTTACCTTGTATCGCCTATCCAATTATTCTTTTTGATGAATTTTTTAAACATGCTGTCAAGCAACAACAACAACAACAACAACAACAGCATCGCTGATTGAATTGTGATCTCGAAGATTCTTTGTTTATACCGGGTGAGTGAAAAAAAACGCCAGGTATTTGAAAGGCTACGGCTCCCTGAAGCTAAGATGTTCAATTATTTTTAGCAATTTTCCTGGCAGAACTCGGTCACTCCCTTCAGATTCTGTAGGCAATTTTTGAAAAGCCTTTCCCCTAGTGTGAATAACTTATTCAGGGGGATTCCATTCTCGCATGAGGACAAAATACATGAGCACATCCAAGAGTCATTATTGCTAGGAAGGGACACAAAGGGAAATTTTGTTTGCTGTTTTCGCTGGTTTTTGCAGGTTTTCCAAAGGAGCTTTCTGCAGAAAATCTCCTATCTCGACGGGAAGGAATTACCGATTAAAGCCGGGTAAATTGCTGAACCTAATTTGATATATCAGGGATAAAACAAGGAAGTTTTCAACGTCATTGCTTTGATATTGAGGGATCAGAATTTTTTCAAACGCCGGGCGTTTTTATCTACTCACCCGGTACAATGACCACCAAGGAAGCATTATTTGGTGTCAGGAGCAGGAGAGCCCATTGGAATTGTTACCATTCCCCTTTCAATGGTCCTGTCAAGAGATTCTGATATGAAGTAGAAGAGAGATGGTTCATACCAGAATGCTAAACTCTATTTATGCGGCCTAGAACGGATTTGTCGCTAGTACAGAGCTGGCCATCAGCAGCAACAACAGCAGTTGCGGTGGCAAACGGTCAAAAAGCTCATAGAAACAGAAACTTTGAAAATTGTCTGTAGGTCCATGAAGCGCCCGAGTATCTTACAGGGCTGTTCCAAAGGCTATCTGAAGCCTGTGCTAGACAGCTTCGTAACACCAGCACTGACCTTTATATACCTTTTCTAAAAATCGCATGTGGCCAAAAATGCTTCTCATATAGAGGAGCTAAACTTTGGAATGATCTAAAAAGAGAAAGTAAGATGGCCAATACTTTTACCCAATTCAAATCGTCACTGAAAAATGACAAATCCTGAGCATACACCACTTTAATTAAGCAGTCTTGTTTTGGAAATTTGTCCAAATCCCTTCCCATTGTTAATATGAAAATTTCGATTCCAGATTCGGATTTGGCACCCAAACTTTAGTCTGGTTACACATTTCTTCAACTGCTGACAATTGTGATGTTTATTTTATGACAATGTCTAGTTCAAAGATTTATGAGGGACTTGACCGTGAAAAGTCGTTCGGGGTGTAACTTTACACCACGAGTAATTTTCACGGTCAAATCCCTTACAGATTTTCAAACTTTACATTGCCATAGAATTAACACTACAACCGCTAGCAACGTGAAAACTTGTGGTTAGACTAAAGTTTGGGTGCTAAATCCGAATTTGGTGTCTAAAATTTCATATGAAAGAATTTTGAATAATTTCCAAATTCTGTTCATCAAAGTGGTGTATTGCCTCACTTACTTTTACGTATTTAACTAGTTTTTATCTTGAACTGTAATTTTGTAGCTTTTTCTTTTGTAACAGGGCAGTTTGTAAATCAACGTCACTTTGTGTTGAATACCTACCCTGTATAAATAGTATAAAATGAAATGAATGAAATGAACGGCAACAACAACAACAACAACGACAGCAACAGCGAATTGAGGCACCAGTGTAAGGTAGCCTTAGTTCACTCAAGTCAAAAGGTTATTGCTCCGCCAACATCTGTTATTAAATTCCTTTCTATGTATAAATAAAGCCTTGGAAAAAATTCTTCCTTTATGTTTACAGTGTCTCTGCTTTCCTAAATCAAATACTGTTTTCACCACACCTTCAAATGAAGGCTATCTCTAAAATATGGAATATGGAATGATGGAATGGAATAATGGAATGGAATAATGGAATGGAATGATGGAATGGAATGATGGAATGGAATGATGGAATGGAATGATGGAATGGAATGATGGAATGGAATGATGGAATGGAATGATGGAATGGAATAATGGAATGGTTAGTATGGAATGGTCAAATATTTCAAAATTATCCATCATTTTCCATCAATACCTCCTTAAATGTATGTAAGGAGTGGTTTCGCATATGCTCCAACAAGAAAGCAGAACTTTTTATGAAAATTCAGAGAATTATGGGGCCATTCCATGTTTTAGAGATTCTCTAAAACATGGAATGGTCAAATATTTTCAAAATCTTTCATCATTTTCCTGCAATACCTCCTTAAATGTATGTAAGGAGTGGTTTCGCATATGCCCCAACAAGAAACCAGAAGTTTGTATGAAAATTCAGAGAATTATGGGGCCATTCCATGTTTTAGAGATTCTCTAAAATATGGAATGGTCAAATAATTTCAAAATCTTTCATCATTTTCCTGCAATACCTTCTTAAATGTTTGTAAGGAGTGGTTTTGCATGTGCTCCACCAAGAAACAAGGACTTTTGATGAAAATTCAGAGAGTTATGGGGCCATTCCTTGTGTTAGAGATTCTGTAAGTCATGATAGGATTTGACTTTTAGGGTATGATAGTGTTACATGTATATTCTTCTCAGTTATGTGTAGATATCAATTTGCGGCACATGTTTGTATGTTTTCTGAAATTGTAAATGCTTTGAGGTATTTTGAAAGCAATTCGATATTTCAGAGATCTATGACCTAATAAGTTCTTTGTTTTGTTGTGGTCTGGAACAATGCCGCCATTTGGCATTCTATGCAAGTTGCGTAATATTGCGATAAGCACACGTGGTTCGATGTCTTTTTCCTTCTGCATCTGCATTCCTTCCTTTGAGACATGCGGCAATGTCCATTTCATCGAGGACCACATTTTGCGTTCCAAAGCCTAAGAAGCAGGAGGATCTTTTGTCCGGACTGGAGCAAACCTGGTTATGAAGTTCTGTTACAGATTTAATGAAGAATGACATGCTTCTTTTTATCGTTGCTGCTTCTCTTAATAGTTTCACGCAATCAAGGTGTGAAAAGGCATCATCACGGGGCCTGATTTTTATTGTAATTGATCCTGATCTATCAAAAAGTTGTCAAGATAATAAAGCCACAGTGGATAGAAACAATTAATTTCAGCCAATATATCAATCTTTAAAATTCAATGGATAGATCTTGACACATAAATCTATTTCAAAAGATCTGAAACATGGAATGGCCTCATAGTTCTTTCTGAATTCTCACACAAAGCTCTGGTTTCTTGCTTGAGCATATGCGAAACCGTTCCTTACATACATTTAAGGAGGTGTTGCAGGAAAATGATGAAAGATTTTGAAAATATTTGACCATTCCATATTTTAGAGAATCTCTAAAACATGGAATGGCCCCATAATTCTCTGAATTTTCATATAAAGTTCTGGTTTCTTGTTGGAGCATATGCGAAACCTTTCCTTACATACATTTAAGGAGGTGTTGCAGGAAAATGATGAAAGATTTTGAAAATATTTGACCATTCCATATTTTAGAGAATCTCTAAAACATGGAATGGCCCCATAATTCTCTGAATTTTCATAAAAAGTTCTGCTTTCTTGTTGGAGCATATGCAAAACCTTTCCTTGCATACATTTAGGGAGGTATTGCAGGAAATTGATGAAAGATTTTGAAAATATTTGACCATTCCATGTTTTAGAGAATCTCTAAAACATGGAATGGCCCCATAATTCTCTGAATTTTCATAAAAAGTTCTGCTTTCTTGTTGGAGCATATGCGAAACCTTTCCTTACATACATTTAAGGAGGTATTGCAGGAAATTGATGAAAGATTTTGAAAATATTTGACCATTCCATGTTTTAGAGAATCTCTAAAACATGGAATGGCCCCATAATTCTCTGAATTTTCATAAAAAGTTCTGGTTTCTTGTTGGAGCATATGCGAAACCTTTCCTTACATACATTTAAGGAGGTATTGCAGGAAATTGATGAAAGATTTTGAAAATATTTGACCATTCCATGTTTTAGAGAATCTCTAAAACATGGAATGGCCCCATAATTCTCTGAATTTTCATAAAAAGTTCTGCTTTCTTGTTGGAGCATATGCGAAACCTTTCCTTGCATACATTTAGGGAGGTATTGCAGGAAATTGATGAAAGATTTTGAAAATATTTGACCATTCCATGTTTTAGAGAATCTCTAAAACATGGAATGGCCCCATAATTCTCTGAATTTTCATAAAAAGTTCTGGTTTCTTGTTGGAGCATATGCGAAACCTTTCCTTGCATACATTTAAGGAGGTATTGCAGGAAATTGATGAAAGATTTTGAAAATATTTGACCATTCCATGTTTTAGAGAATCTCTAAAACATGGAATGGCCCCATAATTCTCTGAATTTTCATAAAAAGTTCTGGTTTCTTGTTGGAGCATATGCGAAACCTTTCCTTGCATACATTTAGGGAGGTATTGCAGGAAATTGATGAAAGATTTTGAAAATATTTGACCATTCCATGTTTTAGAGAATCTCTAAAACATGGAATGGCCCCATAATTCTCTGAATTTTCATAAAAAGTTCTGCTTTCTTGTTGGAGCATATGCAAAACCTTTCCTTGCATACATTTAGGGAGGTATTGCAGGAAATTGATGAAAGATTTTGAAAATATTTGACCATTCCATGTTTTAGAGAATCTCTAAAACATGGAATGGCCCCACAATTCTCTGAATTTTCATAAAAAGTTCTGGTTTCTCGTTGGAGCATATGCAAAACCACTCCTTACATACATTTAAGGAGGTATTGATGGAAAATGATGGAAAATTTTGAAATATTTGACCATTCCATGTTTTAGAGAATCTCTAAAACATGGAATGGCCCCATAATTCTCTGAATTTTCATCAAAAGTTCTGGTTTCTCGTTGGAGCATATGCGAAACCATTCCTTACATACATTTAAGGAGGTATTGATGGAAAATGATGGAAAATTTTAAAATATTTGACCATTCCATAATAACCATTCCATCATTCCATTCCATCATTCCATTCCATTATTCCATTCCATCATTCCATTCCATCATTCCATTCCATCATTCCATATTCCATATTTTAGAGATAGCCTTCAAATGAACGGAATGCTTTAACAAGCTTTTTGTTTCTAACCGCATCAGAGATACAGATCTATGTAATCCTATCTATGTTTGTAATAGTTTGGGCTAGGAAACTCGATTGAAATTATCCGTTTTCCCGCTAATCTTATTTCTTAATTTTGTCAGTCTTTTGCATTCTGGAGATCACTGGATGAAATCTTTGCCTCTACTTTGCTGTCTAAATCGGTGGTTGCTTTCGGTAGTAGATAGAGTTTTAGTTTGGGACGGGAGACAGACAAAAAGGGGGCAAAAACTCAATCAAAATTGGGCATAAGCCCTTCATATTCGTGCTTAGAAGAAGTTGTATTTCTTAGGCCCCGCGTTTACACGATACCGTTCTCATATCGTATCGGATTAGGGTTCTTTTACATGCGAAAACGGTATGAAGCGTATCGGATTGCTGCGTTTTCGTGTAAACAGGAGGCCAATCCGATATGAAGTGAAAACGGTGTCGCGTAAACAGAAGGTCAATTCGATATGAAGTTAAAGCGATATCGTGTACACGAGGCCTTCATGTAAATAGTAACTCCTTTGCAAAAACCGTTGGTGGGGTCTTTTTTGAGATGAGTTCAGCAAACGAAACAACGAAGCCTGTAACGGGACATCCTCTTCTGTATGGGAAACCCTCGAACAGGATTCTTGTGATTAAGGGAAACAGTTTTTGTTCATTGCAAGAGCTGTCCGCAACGTAGAGTGATTCCCTGGTTCCCATGTCTCCCTTTGCTGTTTGACCTAATGATGTCGCTTTGGTCAACAGAGACTCATAATAACACTCTGAGTTGACTCTACTCAGGCCCTCAAATACAAGAACTTTTGATAACAATCAGCCCACAAGAGTGAGCGAATTTCAATGTGATTTGAGCTTCAATCGACTGTGTGAAGTAGTTAATAAACCCAGCCCATTTGCCACTGTACAGCTGGTTTTGTGGCTCCCATCATGAAAAAAGCATTTGCCAGATGCTCGGAAGTTTTGAAGTAGAGGTCAAAAGAGATTTGAGATCACTCATGTACGCCAAACCTTCGTCATTAACTGTGTGCCAAATGGGGTTTCCTGTATTTCGTTTCTGCGAGCTGGGAAATGGGCCTAAGCAGAGTAATCTTTTCCACTGTTTCATTAGAAGTCCATGTTGAGCAAGTTTTATGGCAAGGGACTTAGGTAATCAGTTCAGTTGTTAGGCACGACAGACCTAAAGCCAAGTCTTCAAAAGAGGAAGAGGCATAAAAAGATAGCAGATGTAAACTATGATTAGGTTGTCTGTCTGTACTGTTTGGTCGCACTCTTTCTTCGAATGTTTCTCTCCGCTTCATGTATCTAATCAGCGGACCACCCGTCTTTGTCGCTCATTCATGAATGATCTTTGTTCAGCATCTTTTGATCATCTGCAAGCCCGCCGTTATAGCTACTTCTTTTGCACAATTTGCCATTTTTCAGCGCAACTTCCACAGAAAATAACGATGATTTTGAAGATTTAACAGGGCCGAAGCCAATTGGGGCCTGGGGGTGGACCGCCCCCCCCCCAGGAGACCATTTGTCGGAAAATTTTGCTTTCTTGTCGGAAGTTTTGTGATTCAAATGACCAGTTATGGAGGATTTTGAGGAGAACTAATGCGTAGAAACA
This sequence comes from Aurelia sp. 3 sensu Dawson et al. (2005), assembly GCA_964020215.1. Lineage (NCBI taxonomy): Eukaryota > Metazoa > Cnidaria > Scyphozoa > Semaeostomeae > Ulmaridae > Aurelia > Aurelia sp. 3 sensu Dawson et al. (2005). The sequence continues at coordinate 1,459,364 of OZ026573.1, read as the reverse complement.
TGAATTTATTATTAGTGTTGAAACATAAATTCCAACAGAAATTATTGAGTTCATGGCATATTTTTGATTGATATTCACTAATTGTGTTGATTTCAAGGTTGGATTGCGAAATGTGCCAAATTTTAATTACTGAGGATTTAGATCGGTCATATAATGCATAAATTTAACAAATGTTCTCACAACTGCTGTTGTTGCTGTTGTCGTTGATGGTTTTATCGTTGGAAAATTATGGTTTTTCGCCCCCTTGGCAGTCATGGCTGGTATAGGCCCTGAGATTTAGTGACAAGCGCTGGGATGGGACCACAAACTTACGTAAAAGCTTTGCTAAACCCCGAGAGGCTCCGTTCGGCAACTCCAGTGGGCACTTTTAAGAGAGGGGTCTTATTAGAGTCTTATTCAGAGGCCAAATGACAAGAATAGAAAGGGAAGCTTTTCATTTCTTTTACCCCATATTTTGCCGGATCAGCGTAAAATTTTATTGAGTCAAATAATCAAAATCGACACAGTTTTTAACTATATCAAAATTAACATACAAACGTTTTTAGTTAAATAAAGGGAAGATTTAAATAAATTGAAAAGCTTGGTAACCTGCAACATTTGATATAAGTAGGGGGGCTTTATAGTGATGGGGGGTGCTTTTTAAAGATTAAAGAGAGGGACTCAGGGCCTCTTTTAAGGAATCATAAATTGGGGGGCAAGTTTCAAAAAGGGGACCTCATTTTTGATACAAGAAATATTTCTCTTCATGAACTCCTTAGCAAAACATGTATTCCTTACAAGACATAAATTGTGCTAGAAGGCCCCACACCACTATTTTGCCGTTCATCTTTGTGTTCAGAATGGGGAGAGGATTTATGGATGGCTCAGGGTAAAAAAAAACATAGGCCTTTTGCAAAGTGAGTTTTGAAAGGTACCCCAAAGGCGCGTCCATCTAGGGGGGTCCGGGGGCATGCTCCCCTGGGAAAAATTTAAAATCTTGGATGATAGAATCGCTCTGGTAGCCATTTTTCTCCTCTAACCCAGTTATCAAATCAAACTGGCCATCCATTATGCGCAAACTGCAGTAACAGTCAATCAAATGTCACATATAGGCCGAGAAAGGCATTTCTAGAATAGAAACATGGACCAGCGAACCGGGTGAGCCAGAAGAGATTCCCCACATCACATCTGATAATTCATATCACCAAGAGTGTCTGATGAATCGATATTTGCTTGATAGCCGAGAGTCAAGTCATTAGAGCATTTCTGCAAGTTTCTTCTATCTTATGAGCACTGCACTGGAAAGATAAGCAAATTCGACTTCACAAAAACGTTGCGAAAGGGCCTGAAAAGGGGCCTAAGAGCAGCAAAAAGAAAAAAGGGACCATATACTAGGGGGCAAAACACTGTGAAAAACTCTAACTGGGGGGGGGCAAGCAAGGGGGACTGGGGGCTTTTGCCCCCTTGTTTGTATGTTAAAAGAGGCCCTAGAGGCACTTCCTTGATCGTTGATCGAGTCTTTGAATCTTTGTCATGACATGTATGGGGGGGGGGGCAAGGAGGGGCTCAAGCCACCTCCTTTTTAGACTTTCCGATTGCAAGTCGATTGAAGTAGACAGTTGAATTGCAACAGTGAAAGGTTCCGTCAATTGTGTGAGTGAGGAAACTGCAGTCTGGTGCTTGATTTTTGCGGTTTTGCTCTTGGAACTTGAAAATGTGTTATGTTTTGGTCTTACGACGTGAACCAGATGATTTAGGCCTGCTGACATCTGAACACTGGTGAACTCACATTTTAAGAGTGAACATCTAAACTTTTATGGCAAAACTATTGCAAACTGAGGTAGGGATGTTCTTCTAACTTCCGCAAAAGCAACCTCTTCCTAAGTCCTTTTGTCATATTGGGACGGACACTTTTCGTCTCCGTCCCCATATGAGAAAAGGCCCTGGGAACGAGGTTGCCGCAAAAGCTCAATTACGTCCCTGGGAGATTATTTAATTTCTGACACTCCAGCGGGGCCTAAAAGAGAGGGGGACTTATCAGAGAGGGAGGCTCATTCAAAAAATGAAATGATATGGATATATGTGGTAGGTTTTCAGTTGATTTACGTCATATCGTGTGGATTCAACATACAATTCTACGAGTCAAATAGGGGTCAAATACATGAATTCGACACAGTTTTCATCCCAAACCACATCAAAATCAACATGCAAACTTATTTTGCCAAATGAATGGAAAATCTTTGGTAATTTCTGGAATCGGATATATGTAGGGGAGCTTGATAGAGAGGGAGAATATTCAAAATTTTGGCCCATAGAGGAGGAGCTTAATAGAGGGGGGCTTAATGGAGATGGGGGCTAAATCATGAGTGATATGACACCCAGTGTGTAGCAGTTTAAATTTCGATCAGTAGCGAGCCACCTTAACTTATTGTTTGTTTTGTGTCTTGAACTTCTTTTTACATCGTACACAACCACCTTTGAATGTTTCGTAATTTTGAAATTTTCAGTAGTGAGCCACCTTAAGTGAAGATCCACCTTAACTTGGATCTGTACTTAAGGTGGCTCACTACTGAAAATTTCAAAATTACTAAACATTCAAAGGTGGTTGTGTACGATGTAAAAACAAGTTCAAGACACAAAACACGCAATAAGTTAAGGTCGCTCGCTACTGATAGAAATTTAAACTGCTACACACTGGGTGTCCCATCGCTCATGGCTAAATAGAGCCTTTACAGTACCATAAATAGAGCTTTTACAGTAGCTTTTACATCACAGTTTGCCAAATGAAATGAAATCAGCTGACAATCTCAACAGCTTCAAACGTATGATAAAACAATGGGATGGTCCCTCTTGTAAATGCAACGCTTGTAAATATAATCATACCCTGTAAATTCTATCCATTCAAATCCAAATTGTTTTTAGTATTTAGTTTTGTAAGTATTTATTTCCTTAGTTATTTCCTTTCACTTGTAATATAGTAGATTAATTTCGATTTAGATTAGTTGTATATGTATATATTGTATTATTTTGATACTAACCCTTTATAACCATAATTTTGATACTAAAATTTCGACAAATGGAGAAAAATGGAAGAATTGTGGTGAGACCGAGATTCAAACTCGGAACCTTCTGCTGTCGCGGCAGATAGTCTGCCAGTTGACATATCTCACCGTGCTAATACTTGTAAGCACAGATCATAGATATCCATACTGGTGTGGTGATATATATTGTGTGATATATATTGTATATATATATATATATATATGTATAGCTAGATAAAAATATCGAAACAAAACAAGATTACAAACAAACAAGCAAACAAACAGACTACGATTCGTCATATTTCCAAGTAAATCCAGCGAAATCATCTCTGTTCTTGGTCAATGATTTTTCTTTCATATTGGGAGACACCCAGCAGACATTTCGAATTAAGTCACAAATGCCGTTGGGTTCAAGTAGGCTTAATGAGGTTTCCTTATCCATCATTCTGTGTGTGGGAATTGGATATGATTGTGTCTTGAGGCGAGGCCATTTATAATTTGAGGTTGTCTTCAAACGAAAATCTATCAGGTCATGTTTTGCCAAACAATTATGCTGAATTTAACCTAGTTGACCAATGTAATGAAACATATTTATCCAGTACTATCAAATCCAAGTTGTTGTTCGTCGAAACTGTGCTTATTTTCCTTGGAGACTGGTAACTAGACACGCAAAGAACGTGCGGGAACCTTACCAAGCAAACATCACAGACAACGAAAATATCATACAACTTTATGCCATAGGTTTACACAGACGGCCAAAATATCACGCTAATTTATAACAACTCTTCTCGACTATGTGTATGTCGTATGCAGAATTCAGAAGAGTTGTAAACCTGTGTCATAACTTAGTGTGATATTTTGGTTTGTCTGTCTGTATAAACCTATGGCATCTTATGGGATAAGCAGAGTCCAGAAGAGTCCAGAAGAGTCCAGAAGAGTCCAGTCCAGAAGAGTCGTAAACCTTTCTTCAGCAAAAGTTTCATATCTGAAAGCCGCTGTCATTTTCGAGCGAATCAAAGGGGCATCGCCAGTGAACTTTTGAACTTGTTTTCGCTCAGACACCTCCATGTTTCCTTGATACTCAACTATGATAGCATAATGGTACAGTTGATGCTCATGGGCAAGTCCATTTGCAAGATGGTGGCCAAGCATGGAGTGGAACTTGTCTCGATTCAAATATTAGGCCGAAGACAACAAACAAGAAGGGAACAATACGCAATATCTATTTGAAGCAAATCTTCATGACATCTTGGTGATGGTGGCTGTTGAGGTTACTTTAGCTGGTGGCCGTAGACACTTTTTAAGCCAACACAGCAGTCTCCTACCAGTCATGGTGGGCTTGAGGAGAAAAGGCGACAACATGTCTTTACATTTACTTTGGTTAACAATGATCCTTTGTGGCAGCCAGGTCAAGGCAGGCCTAAAATCAGGGAAGATCAGTCTCACTTTGTGGGATTGTGAACTACAATTTTCTTACAATTCTCAAACTGCCACATCCAGTTTAGCGGGGTGAGTGGCCGAGCGGCTTTTCCAGTTTTCGTCAGGTGACTGAAGTTAAGCTTGGTCGAGTGAGGTCAAACTTCGGAAGGGAGGGACGTCAAACTGGGCGTCCCATGCCTCACCGTGGCATGCATAGTGGGTACTCTCCTCCGCGAGGTTTCTTTGATGTTTTTCTTTATTTGTTCCGCTATTCCGTGGTCCATGGTTCCGTAAGAAACCTCGCGGGAAGAGTACATAGTGGGCCTAAATTAGCTTTTAGTAGCTAGAAATCCTGACAAGCCCATTCTAAACAAATTGAAAACAAACAAACGAACAGTTTACAAAATCTACGCCTTATCTTTATCCAAACGCTGAACCTGTAAAAAGTGCTCAGTTTAAGCAATGAACAGGGCAGAATACCTGACATATAAGATTCAGTCCTGGCTATGAACCCTCTTGGCGTTCTACCACATCGAATCGCGCCAAAGATCAGTGTTGACTAAGAGTCTTGTTCTAGGCCACTTCAGGTTTGCACGAGGATGATTACATCTCATCTCATTGTATGATCACAGCTAAAGGTCATGCTTTGCAAAGAGCTATTCATTCCACCTTGTGGGAATTGCGATTCAACGGGACCAGACTAGGATTATGATTTGCTGCAGGAACTGAACTCAAAGAAACCACTGTACAACTCAGTTCGTGCCTGATTTTGCCAAGATAAACAAGCTCATCCTCGCTCTTGAAGATTAGACTGGAAATTTTCCAAATTTCTTCAACCATTTCCCTTCGAATGAATCGTTGTTATTATTTTGCAACGGATTTCAGTATCAATGACGCTGTAATTCGCAGGAAAGCAGATTTGTCATGTTTCGGAAAAGTGGGCTGCACTTCTTATGATATCTCAAGGCTACACAAATGAATAGACAGTATCGTTGTTATTTTCGAGGTATTTTCTGTTTAAATATGTTGTTTATTGGGACCCATTGGGTTATTTTAGTGTCTCCACAGTCGAGGATACTGCGTAATTTGTCTTTCAAATTCAGACTCAAAACACATTATTGCCATTCACGTAGACCGATATCAAGAACCTTGAATTTTACACGGATCTCTTTCATCAAAATTCTTCAGGTGAACCCTAATCAACTGGACTTGTCCAAGTCTCACTTTTTTTTATCAGTCGCGGAAAGTAAATGGTGCTGCGGGGGAATAGAGAAGGAGTTGCGGAGGAAAAGGAGACAGGAAACTTTCCTCTCTGTCTGTGGGGGTCATCAAGGGGGTTAGAAATCCGCCGTTCCGCGCGATTTTCAGTTAAAATCCGCCGTCCCGGTCATTTTTAGCCAAAGTTCCGCGTCCCGCCACTTTGTTATAAAAATGATGGCACAAATGTGTGTGTGTGTGTGTGTGTGTGTAATTTTATTTCAATTCGATTATTTACAGTAGCTAACAATATATACACTTAGGATATAAATATATACAAGTCAACTAATCCAAATCGAATTTACAAAACAAAAGCTATAAACAAAATAAATAAATTTTCAAATATACACAACCAATTGAAACTGATTTGGTAGTCATTTGCAGGCACTACATTTGCAATTGGGACCATTCCATTGTCTTATCAAATCCTTAAAACTTTTCAAATTTTCTGCTGACTTTATTCTGTCTGGTAATCCGTTCCAAATCTGCGGCGCAATAGACGTCAGGCTATTGGACCCAAATGTTGTTTGGTTTGGCCTAACATGAGCTAAGTTATTGGGATTTCTTAATGAATAATTTGAAGACCGTAATTTAAAAATGTTCTGCATAAAAGGTGGGTTTAAATGTTTCACTGTTTTGAATATCTCTATGCAAAGAGTTCTTTGGCGAGCAACAAGCATCGTGCCTTTATCTGACTTCAAGAGCAAGTCACTATACGAACTGGTATGATCATTGTAGAGAAATCGTAGTGCACGTTCTTGTAACTGTTCAATTTTCTGCAATGATTTTGCAGATGAAAAATACCACACAAGGGGACAGTAGTTAAAATTAGAGTATACAAAGCTCTGAACGAGAATCTTTTTCTCCTTGAAGCCAATGAAATTTTTTAATCTTTTAAGAACATTCAATTGTGTTGCAGCTTTTTTGCAAAGAATTGAAATATGCGGGTCGAAATCAAGTCTATAATCTAACGTAACGCCTAAAAGTTTAACGGTCTCCTCAGATTTGATCACAAATTAGTATTGTTAGACATTTTCACCCATCCAGGTGAAAAGAGGAGGATAATGGCACTTAAAATTTTTGTTCAAAGCTTGGAAAATATTCTCATAGTGCTGACCAGAAAAATGTGACTAAGACCTCTTTTTACAAGACAACAGATGGAGGATCCGCAAATCCATGAAATTTCATGAAAATTCCGCATTCCGCTTATCATTTTCGAGAAAATCCGCGTCCCGTAGGAATGGAGAATTCCGTCGTTCCGCCGAGAAATTGCTAGAATTCCGTATTCCGCAACGAATTTTCTTCAAATTCCGTTGTTCCGCAAACCCTGATGACCCCCACCTCTCTCCTTTTCCTCCGCAACTCCTTCTCTATTCCCCCGCAGCACCATTTACTTTCCGCGACTGATAAAAGAAAGTGAGACTTGGACAAGTCCACCTAATTAACCTGCACATGGTGAAAGTGACCATTGGGATGCATTATGGAATGAACATATAAAGTGGATCTGGTCTTGAACACCACACAAGTGGAACACAAGAGAAACAAATGAACACAACAAAGGTCAACACAAATGAACACAAGTAGAACACAAATGAAAACAAGCAGAACACAAATGAACACAAATGTTCCCCCGTCCAGGTTTATTCCACTTCTGGGAAAATTTGCCAACAGCTGAAGTCGGTTTTTTGCAGATATAAACAGCCAGTTTAGGGATAAACTAGACTTTATGACTTGTGTTCTCCTGTCTTCATTTGTGCTCTAGTCTACGTGTGTTCTACTTGTGTTCATTTGTGTTTTTCTTGTGTTCACTTGTGTTCTAATTGTGTTCATGTGTGCCCCTTTGTGTTCTATTTGTGTTAATTTGTGTTCTACTTATGTTCATTTGTGTTCATTTGTGTTCACTCTTGTTCTACTCGTGCTCACTTGTGTTCCACTTATGTTCCAATTGTGTGGTGTTTTAGCCTAGATCTACAAAGTGACCGTCTGCGCTTGTTTGAATGATTGACTTGCCGGAAGTCCAATGAGGGGGTGAAGAATCTTGACGTATCAATCGGAAAGGCTGTCAAGGAATACAGGGATAGTACTCGTCATTCCGATCTTCCTAAAATAGCTAAAAATCTCCCTTATTTTTCACCCCGGCTGCACCTCAACGGAAAGATTCCATCACAAAAGGGAAACAATTTTATCGACGTCAAGCCACCATATTCCATACAATTCATTTACTATTTACAGTTATTCATACGCTATTTACATGTCAAGTACGTTATAAAACCACTAACCATTTCTTGATTCCCAGCCTACTCACAGAGTCAACTGGTCTGGTGACGCAGAAGTAACTGCAATTCTGTGTGACCACCGCAGTCTGCGAGCAGGCTGTCGATTACAAGCAAAAGTTAACCTAGTCAAGTTTCTAAACAGTCTAAATACAAGTTTCATTCATAAGAGGATCGGATCTGATCCGAGAGAACTTTATTGCGTGAATCCTCGCTCTAAGACTGCAGTACCAGCGTCGTTAGACCAAAAATCTCAATTATCGGCAACCTCGATCTAGGGCTATCAACCTTTCTTCAGCGCAAATTACACTGGCCCCCCATTGTAATAAAGGCTGCATCAGTGGGCTTAGGGGGAGGTAGTTCTTACTTCCATGTATTACGTTCCCGGCCATGACCAGAGGAGAGTTTTGATGAAAAAGGGACATGAATGAAAATTTTTACTTATCTTTGCGGGTCACACCTTTTTGATCCATTCAAAGTGAGGATGGTTTTTAGTTATGAAGTTGTTCGATGGAGGAACGTTTTTAGAATCTAATTCACTTCAGTTGCTATCACTACCTTTGAATTTAGGGCAGGAATTTGCTAGATCTAGCATGGGTGATTAGACTTCACAGTTGCGCTTGATTGCCGCTGCTTTATGTCTACGCAGAGGAAAAAAGAAAATTCGTTACCTCCTCTACAGAGCAATGTTAATTCTCCTCTGCTTGCACTTACGTGCTGAGCGTTATGCCTTTTCGTCCCTTGTTTCCCTGCGTTCTTTGATTTGCTGATATCACTTGGTCATAAGGGACGCATAATATTACTCTTAAAAAGTGAGCCCAATTTAGGCCCACGAAGATTGATTCCTTTTACACCAATCAAATAGCCAGAATTTGGTTTTTAACCAATCTGGAGGCACCGTTTCGGCAGTTGTTGTTATTGCATACCATACAAAAGCGGTTGATTAGGCCTATAGTTCTCGCAGCTGCGATGGATCTATTTTGTTTCTACAGAGGAAGATTACTGCCTGAGATTTTGCGATTTGTAAGTCAGGAAAACATCATTATTTGTATATAAAATTTCCTTTTCAATGTTCAAGCTCTTTAGACCACACTTTGAAGCAATTTTGTTGAGTGTACGAGGACTCCCGCTTGTTTAGGACATTTTGAAAAAGTGGGCTCAGTTTCTATGAGTAATATCATGAGTCCCTCTGGACCAAGTGATATCAGAAGAAAGCAGGCAAACAATGGATGAAAAAGCGTACGTCTAGCTGAGCATGACTGCCATGTCTATGTACCCATGCATTTGGTAGCGCTATGAAGGGACGACACCTTTGCTCCTGCAATTTTGTTCTTTGGCGATAAGGGAGGGCTCTGGCTCTTTTCAATCTCATCCAGAAACTTTTTAATTCGGCAAACCCGGCCGAGCTCATCGGGAAACTTAGTCTAAATCAACAATTCAGTGAGCTCAGACAGCTGAAGTGAGATTACGTAGGTCTCAGCTTGTTGACAATTTGCGCACAGATGAAATCTGGAGAATTTGAGTTTTCACATGTTGTGGACTCTTACGTTACATCCACACGCATAAAGGATCCTTTATGTGGAGATTAAATATTTGAGCTTGACCCTTCCGCAAAGCATTAGGATTTCATTATGCGATGACAATTTAAGTTCCAGATACAACCGTGGGAGCCTTGTCAGTGTTATTTTCAATCTAAGTCACGGGGGTCCGGGGGTCTATTTTTTTAGTGCTTTGCCATTTCCTCTTTATTTCGACTTTCAGCTCTTTCAGTAAAAAACAGATATATACCGTGTGCGCCAAAATAAACTATGCACTTTTTTGACAGGCCACGATAAATCGTATACTGGGCGATTTTGAAGATTGATGAGTTAATCTTTAGGTCAGATCCTCAATTAGACGCTAGTATTTTCTGCAAATTTTTTAGTCTCCTATTTATGGAGCTATAAGCGAGTTTCTTGAAATTTTCGATTTCGAGAACACTGAAAATGACCATAAAAACGTTGATTAAATTCCCTGAAGACTCAACAGGAGTGGACAGAGAGAGAACGTTTTTCGTGGCGATTCGGGGATTTTGAAAAGGAAATACATATTCTATATTCCTGATCAACTTCTAAATCCGCAAATCACCACGAAAACGCTTTTTCTCTGACCATTCATGTTGAGTCTTTTGAAAATTTGAGCAACGTTTGTGGGTCGTTTTCAGTGTTTTCGAAATCGAAAATTTTAAGAAATTCACTTATAGCTTCATAAATACAAAATAGAAGACTAAAATACTAGCACCTAATTGAGGATCTAAGTTGACCCTATCTGGACCGGGGGGGGGCTAAAATAGCCGCCCTCCCAGTTTTGGCTGGGTAACTATGTTTTGATAATTCGTAGGCTACTTCTTTTTCTTGACTTTTCCTAACTATCTTTTTTACATCTTCTCTTCAAATTTCGTCATAATATCTTATTTATTTCTGGAAATACAATAATTTTTTGAGAGAGTAGTTTTAATTTTTGTTTGTTTTACGGTCTAACCCTTTATAACTTTAAACTAAGATAATTCTTGACAGAATCAAGATAACTCAATGAAATTTGCTGTGCAACCCTCAATTAATAAGAGAATATGAAAAATGCTCAACTTTTTCATTTTCTTATTGATGACGTAATTCGTGACGTCATGTATGTAATGAATTTAGGTAATAAATATAAAATAACAAATTTCATTATTTTTTCAAAAAGCTATGATTTATAATAAATTGATGCTTTATCTGTTATTTAAACTTAAAACAAGAGAAATATTCCCTCTGAATAAGTTTCCACAGTCAAATCAGTAAGACTACTGTTTTGACAAGAAACAAAGAAAATTGATGACGTCATCGAAAGTACAACAATTACAGTAAAATAAATTAGATATTCGAACTTTTCACATCAAGTTACACTAGACAGCCAAGTTTCATCTTTCTAGCCCTTATCAATTCCGAGTGCTGAGGGGGGCTAATTTAGCCCCCCCCCCCTCGGCCTGAGGATGCTCAGAAAAGCCCGGTCCAGATAGGGTTAAAGATTAACTCATAAATCTACAAAATCGGCCCTATATATGATATCGTGGCCTGTCAAATTTGCATAGCTTTTTCTGGCGCACCCGGCCCTTGTAACATTTTTATAGAAGAATTTGTGAGAGACGAACCAGACGCTATCGAGATTTTAAGACCATCCCTTTAAAGCAAGGATTTACAAGCCACCAATTTGCAAATATTCTCAACATGTTTCCCTTTGAGGTGCCAAATTCTTCTGCTAGGGAGTATTCATGGTATGTCCTTTTTAAACAGATATCCTTATATCCCCATATAAACGGTAAACGGCAATTTATAACAATAAACGCATTTGCTGCCCAAGAAACGCCTTGCCATAGAGTTCATTATGGAAAAATCGTAGTCCACGAGGAATTTGTTTAGAATTATATGAATACCAGGGGCCAGGGGCCAATTACTTTTCCTGCAGCAGCGTCGATATATTTGTTATCTCATAAAAGAAAACATTTTCATGATTTTAGAATTTTTCCGGTTGAAGTAAACGCTAAAATTGGAAGAGATATCGTTGCAGCATTGCTCTCGACTAATCCCCCTGGTTACACTGCAACCCAATGTGATGCAATGACGCCCCACTAAAATTCGAACATTCATGATAAAGTTGCATCAGCGTTTAAGGCATACTCTGTTGCTGAAAGTGATCGTTTTCATATGTGTATCATTTAATTGTGGTCAGCTGGTCAGTGTCCTTAATCGAGATGGAGGATCATCCATTAATGTTTGTAGCACTGCGTTCGAAATCGTTGTTCGACTGCGACATCATGTAGATTATGAAGAGAACCAAATTTATGCCCCAACATGAGCCGTACACAACGAGCTGTACGTGCTATGTCATATATGTCATTCATTCAGCTTCATTCTCTCCTACCTTTGAACCATTTTGTCGTTGTTTTCGTTTTTTGCTGCTGTTCCACAAGGATTATCACTTATCACATTGTTATTTACACAATCTCCAATTGCCATTTCAATGTCTTGTAGCTCGGGCAGTTCAGCTTTTTTATCTAAGCCAAAGTCATAAGCTAACTGGAGTAAAGTTTCATCGTCCAGCAGGTCGAGAAAGTTTGTTTTGCTTGAAGCGAACTCATATGAATGATCCAGCAAATAATTCTCCAAGTCGACCATTGGTGAGTAAATGTCCTTCATACTCGTACACTGAACTGTACCAACTGATGCTAACTTCTGTTTTGCGTCGCTTTTCTGTTGCCGTGAAATCGTCGTCAAAAGCCTTTTGTATGATACAGGTGCAATGATTAATGACATAGCCTATATCTAGAGAAAGTTCAAACGTATGAATAAGTAATATCTTCGTTCACGAAGAAACAGTATTTTATCACCTGATTGGTCAACTATTATTTGCTGTTCTATCTCCGTCCAAAGAAAATACTTGCAAAACTGATGCACTGCAGATTCCGTAAATGCTTCGTTCAGCAAATCATTGCCGTGTTTTTAACTTGATTTTATGTTTTGCTTTCAAATTGCACTGAATTTTGTCCTCTTCCCGTCTTCCATCCAAGTGAATGATTATGTGATATCTGTCAGTGAACTCAGTTCCCGTGAAATACGTCAATGAATCAGCATATGCAGCAGCAGAACTTCAGAAAACTTATCAGCTTCAACTATGTTAGTCTTCAGCGACGTAATAACTCAATTTCTGCTATAAACACAAATTGGGCATTGCCTTCCGCGAACCTTGTCTATCTTCAAACACTTTAGCTGCACAAATGCGTTCAGTCATCTCAAGGTCAGCTCTCAACTGAGATTTCTTCCGAATGAATGTCGTTTGTGTAGTGGTCGTATTTTATGACCCCCCTTTCATGATTAACGTGTCTATTTTTGGTCATTCACCATTCATCACTGCTGGCCATTGAGTGAGATATCACATATGGAACTTGGTCACCATGCTGATCTCAAACAATCTATTTAATTAAGTTACATTGAAAGACCGTGCAAGACGCTGACGGGGGTAACAAGTAGATGAGGAAGACCCGGTATTTCTGTTGTCATGGCTGATTTGAGGGCAAGTTACGATTTTTTGACGTCTTAGAAAGATCAAATAAGAGTTCTCGAATTTTCCTTCATCTTTCTTGGTCTGGGTCTTCCTTGATCCCAGAGATCGAGAAAATGACTGCTACAAATAAACGCTATTGTATTCGAAGAAGGCCATGTTGTGACACAGGCAACGTGGTAAGCAGAAGGTTTCACAGGTTTGGTCAAAATTGCCCTGGATCTGGACCAATGGCAGTACTTGAAGGCGTGAAATTCAAATGGCCTGTCTCCCCCACCCCTGAAATACAGACTTGATGATTAAATATGGCATATTTACAAGAATCAATCAGCACATTACGTCGTTGAAAAATGTGAATTGTCATGCATGTGATCGCATCAGCTTTTTCAGCATTGACTCAGTTGTGACAAAAGTTAACTATCTCCCAGCTACCCTTTCATTGCCCCCCCCCCTCCATTGCAGTCATCTAAAATACACATGTTTTGCGTCTTTTCATTCCATAAATAACTGAGCCCCACGCTGACTGCCACGGTATGTGTCAAATGCATGAACTCATCGAAAAACTGATATGGTGTATCACACAATAGATGCTTATTTTAATGGAGTTTCATGAAACACATTCTTCAGTTAAAAGGGATAACAAGCAATATTAGTAAGTTTAGTAGGCAGGACGAATAAGATTATTATAGATTGAGTAGGCAGTGGAATAAGAAACATTGCTCGGATGTTCTTGGGATGTTCTTTTTATTTCCTACAAGAACATCAATTAAAACAGTTACGCTTGCACGTGGGAGGCTCTTCATTTCACATCTTTGTTCTTCACCTAGGAGATATTTATGTCTAGGTTTTGCAGTGTGGCCTGTCATTTCACAATTTATCAAAGGAAAACAACAAATTTCGTGCCTTCCTGCCATGTTCTTGTTCAAAAAAATTTCCTTTGACATCTGTTTGAAACGATGATTACCTTCAGATAACTTGGAAACGGAGTTAAGTTGATTATCGCAAAGAAATTTGCTTGTGTTATCACAGCGAAAGACGGTGGTCTGTAATCCCTGGAATAACGCAACAATAGAAAGAAGCAACGGAATAGCGGAACGGCGTTGAGATGGGACTTCCTGATCTGACGGGGTGTGCCGTTCAACAAGATATCTTCTTGTGGTAAGATTTATGAGACAGTATGTTCTTTACTGACATAGATTATGGTATAGGATATTGTAATTGACAATAAAGTAATGGGATAGGGTATGCTATAGAAAGGAAAATTTCTGCTGTTCTTCTGGATCACGTATACTTTTGCAAAATTTTAATGCGGCAGGGTATGCTGAGGCATTTTTATGCGACAAGGTTAGGGTGTGGTTTTCTGTACACCCCCGTCATCATCCCCTACTCAAATATCCCAACCCAAAGGGGCTGACATCAATTTGCATGAGAAAACTAGAACAACAACGCTAGTCAGAAAATCATCTTGTTTTTTGCTAAATGTTGTTTCCTACACATTACTTTTTGCATCTTTCCACGTACGAAGATGTCACTTTTCTTTGGCAATTACATTAACATGGTTGAGTTTTCCTCGAAGGCTTAGATCTCATTACTGATTGGGGGCAATCGTTCTTAAAACAATAGAGAACAATACGTCTATTGATTGCTTGTGACGTAACACCGTTGTTTTCAAAGTTATTGGGGGCTTGAGCTCTACCTACCCCCCCTCCGCTTCCTACGGGCCTGGATGCCTGGATCTGAAGTACAGAACGACAGAGATAGGATTTCCAATCATACAATTGAATACTGTAGGACAACTGGCATGAACAAGTGATTTTGGATGAATTCCACTTGGGGTAATCTTCCATGCTCGATACAGTGGGGTGAGTGGCCGAGTGGCTTATACAGTCTTCGTCAGGTGACTGAAGTTAAGCTTGGTCGAGTGAGGTCGGATTTCGGATGGGTGACCTCTGAGGACTGACCTCGCAACTCACCTCGTCGTCCTTCGGAAGGGACGTTAAACTGGGGGCCCCATGCCTGGATGCGGCATGCACTGTGGGCCTAAATTAGCTTTCAGTAGCTAGAAATCCTGACAAGCTGACAATCCTAACAAGAAATCCTGACAAACAAAAAAAACAAACAAACAAACAGTGTCGCTGTGAAAAAGCCTCTGTTATTTGCCGTTTTTCTTGTTCTCCTCATTATTGATGAAAGCAGATTTTCCAAACATTTCCAACCCAAAGGCATTTTTCGCATACAGACAAAACCTACAGCCTTTTTGCGCGCGACGAAGGAGCGTGCTTACTAATTGCGAGGCAGTGAATTTTCGCTTGCTGGCCACGCATATTTGTTTTGTCTATTGCTTCATTGCCGCTGTTCAAAACGTTCGCATACCTACAACTTTTCTGATCACATGCAATGATTGGCGACGACGCAGCCATAGAAATCAGCAAATCGAGCAAACAAATGCTCGTCAAAAGGATTAACTCAACACAATAATCTGTTTACCCTGCTTTCATCACCCTCCTTCTAGTCATAAAACATGGAATAGGGAATAATGGAACAATTAAATCCAGTTCACGGGAACAGAAAAAAGTCATTTACGAATTTAGTGTGGCTTTATTTGAGTTCAGAAATATCCTAGAGTGCGCGCAGTTGATAACTTTTAGTTACTTCTAGTTGGTATTACTTGAATCTCTGATAATCTGCTGATAAGGTTTTTTGACATGACAATACGACATACAACTGCTTTGGCTATTTGGTTAGACTTGCTCCCAGTCTATTCCGTGGTTTAACGGCATCTAAGAAAATAATTACCTCTGCGGGGGCGTAAAGCAGGGAGAGGACGCTGCGAAGGAAAAGCGAAGGCAAGGGAAACGAAATATTTCGTTTCCCTCGCCTTCGCTTTTCCTTCGCAGCGTCCTCTCCCTGCTTTACGCCCCCGCAGATGTAATTATTTTCTTAAATGCCGTTAAACCACGGAATAGACTTGGAGCAAGTCTACTATTTGGTCAGTCAATTGTAGTCACTCTAGAAGAAATGACGTTCAATCCATTCCGAAAGTTAAAACTACAAATTATGGTATAAAATCCATTAGCTTTTTGGGTCCAAAGATCTGGAATTCTCTTTCAAATGAAATAAAGTCATCCAGAAATGCAAATCAGTTCTAAACTCTCATAAAAGACTGGTTTTTCGAAAATAAATACGCATGCAGCACTTCCAGTCAATAAGATCCATAATGCTATCTCTAAAATTGCTTTATGTTAGTGTATATTAGTGCTCAAACTATCGTAAAACTAACATTAAAAAAAAGGTATTATTATTATTATTATCTAGACCCATTATACATTTACATTTTGAATTTTGATGTTACTTTTGTGAATCACTGCATCCTTGTGTTGTGAGCTCGCAAAGAAGTTAACCAGAATCTTTCAGTGATTCAATAAGAACAAAGCTGCATTTGGTTGGTTGAGAAATGAATGGGGCGCAGGTTTGGATACAATACAGCTGTGGGGAAACCCAGCCATAAGGAACCGGGGGCACTGGGGGCACGTGCCCCCCAAGATTTTGCAATAAACAAAGAAGTGCCCTTTTTATTTTTGGAAAATGCCCCTTTCTACGTAAGGAAAAAGTGCCCTCAAAGTGTCGTGCCCCCCCCCCAAGTTTGAGATGCTTCCTACGTCCCTAAACCCAGCCCATTGCCACTGCGGAGCAGGTTTATAGTTCCCATAATGCTTTGGAAAAAACATCTGCGAGAGTCTGCTAAATTTTCGTAGTCGAAGTAAGCTGAAGTCCTTTGAATGAAGAAAGTACGTCTATGCAAGCCATATATTTATGTGTAAAAGAACCTTCTACAACAACAGCTGGAGCAGAGCTTCTAAGCTTTATACATTTTGACTCTGGCAAGAATAGACCTATTTCACATTCAAAATCAATTCGAGGCAAAAGATGAGATTCCCAGTACTTCAAAAAGTCTACACACGATTGCAAATACACGTACAAAATTACTTCGTCTTTTGAGATTCAGATCCACATCACATCGAGGCAATGAATGTTCTTGGATGTATTTCAAAAGAACTGTACCCTGTATCCTGTCACATAAAAAATTTGCTAATATCCATTGTTTCAAGAGAGCTCTAAAAATTCTTCTTCCGCATGATACCCTGTCGCATAATTTCTTATCAATTGTAATACCCTCTTGCATAATTTTTATCAGAAAGGGACACCTGGTCGCATAATTTTTACAGTAAAAGGACACCCTGTTGAGCGACACATTCCGTCAAGTCAACTATGGGAGTAATCCCCCCCCCCTCACAGTTGCAGTGGACCCCAGCATGTGCAACTTTCCGAGCAAAGTAAAACGTGGTTCACATTAATGAGTTTCTAGGTGATTAGATTTGGTAACATTTTATTTATGAGCACATTGGGAGATAAATAGTGTTAATCGCGATACTGTGGTTTAACTGTACGCTGGTTTTTCCACCCGTCGGTTCCGAGTTGATTCTGTCGTTTCCTTATTCCATAATTTACGAACTTGTGCGATGCACAGCGTATTCAGACCATTTCTATTGAATGTGATCAGGGATTGTTATCCTACAACAAGATTGCCACGGCTACTCACCACCGTTTTTAAACGTGGTTTTCAAATCTTCGCATGAATCAAACGCAAAAATGAATACATAATCTCTTTTCGTTTGTTGTCTGTTGAGGTAAATGAAGAAGTGGGCACGGATTGGATGACGATGATGTCATCTACCAAGTTTAGGGGCAACGACAATGTCGAGAATTTTTACTTGATTTGTGGTAAACCCTTGAAATTTTATTGCTCAATGGAATATCGACCTTTTACCTCCCAACGGATTGCCTGAAAAATGCTTATCATGCATTATAAATCGTGAGTCAGAACATGCAGGATGGTACGATGAACACACCAATGCAAATTGCAGCGTACGTGATTTTATGATATTCTTCATCAGGTGCAGTGGCGTGGTGGCTCAACATTGGCTTGGGGGGCACAACCAGTTTTGGCGCCCCCTAGAAAACTGTGACTGTTGTTTGTTGTACAATGTGCTATGGCTATTCAAAGGTGGTTAATTCTAGACTGTACTTTGAAATTGAATAACTACGTATTTTTATAATCCCGTTGGAATCGAAAACAAACAGTATGGGAGGGGCCTGAACCTTTTCGCGAGCGGAGCGAGCGAAATTTTTGAGACCATGCTCTTCATATCGTTGGAAAATGCTCCCTCTGTGAAGAATTTACCATTTTACTGTGAAAAGGAATCTGAAATAATGAGGGTTCTTGGGGAAAATTCGGAAAATAGAGTATCAAAATCTCAAAGACTATGAAGTAAGCAAATAAAACTTAAATGATTCCCTTCGTTCTCTTTTGGATAGTTAGCGACAACAGATATTCACCTTTATGCCCAAACTCTTGAAATTCATCCTTTCCACCTTTAGGTAGTGTCATCTGGATCCACTGTGACGTTCAAATGAGTAAAAATGTACCCCCATCCTGGATAAAGCCCAATGAACCAAGGGCACTCTGACGATATTTAAGTGGCCTGAAAAGCAAAGTAAGTGGCCTAAGCATTTGGTCGTCCTAAATTTTGTTAATTCGGGTATCACAATAAACAAGATGGCTAAAGTGTTGATTACCTTGATTAGTTGAGCAAGTGGATGGTGTTTTCGCTGCTTCTTCTTCTCTGTTCTCCTCGATACGAAACACTTTAAACCCAGTACTGGAGAAGGTCCGACCGCCATTATCGTCTCGCTGTAACATGTCATGCGACAGCCCGCAAGTGTTTCGTATCGAGGAGAACAGAGAAGAAGAAGCAGCGAAAACACCATCCACTTGCTCAACTAATCAAGGTAATCAACACTTTAGCCATCTTGTTTATTGTGATACCCGAATTAACAAAATTTAGGACGACCAAATGCTTAGGCCACTTACTTTGCTTTTTAGGCCACTTAAATATCGTCAGAGTGCCCTTGAATGAACGGGCTTATGTTGATTTTTACAAGGAAGTCAATCGCAAAAGATCTTTGCGAATATGTTTTTCTGGCTTGGCCTGATTTATTAAATTAGAAGCTTAAAAGCTTTAAAAGCTAAGTTCACACTGGAATTGAACACCTTTGAGCCCTTAGAATTGCGATAAAAGTTGTATTCTCCGAACACATTTTGAGCTTGTTTCTGGTGAGCTATTATTGAGCTACCTTGTCATTATCGACTGTTCAATTCTAATTCCATCAGAACATCTTTAAAGGCCAGAAGTCTTTAGTTGAGGCAAAACTATTTTCCATACTTTTTTCTATCGCATTAGTGTGAATCAGACTTTCTGGCATTTGGCGCCCCCTCAAAACACTGGGCGCCTTCGGCGCCCCCATCTTCTCACGTCGCTGGGGGGGGGCACGTGCCCCCCCGGCCCCCGGCCACCACGCCACTGATCAGGTGCTTAAGTGTATGACACGGATGAAAAACAGGGCAGATTTTATTGTGGATGGCTTCTCTTGTTGCCAGAGACTTAGGGACGGGTCATTAATTCTTGCCGGGCGAGGGGGTGGAAGACTTCCTTAAATATTTGATGGGATTTTCGTCCCCCCTCTCAGATTTATGAAGAAATTTTGGTCCCCCCACATCCAACACTGCAGAAAATATTTTCAGCCCCCCTCCCAATAGATAAATACACAATACCTGTGTATATACCTGTGGCTCAGAATGCAGTACAATATTTAACAAATCAACAGGCAGAGACAAGAGAAAACAACACAATGTCTAGTGAAATGAGAAAACAGCTCTTGACAACTTGACAACATGACCATTTTTATATATATTTACCCTGTTTTTATAAGAAACAGTTTTTTTACCCTGGGTACCAGACTCTCCCAAAAAAGAAATTGAGATCCCAATTTCTTTTTTGAGAGAGTCTGGTACCCAGGGTACAGTTCTTTTAGAAGCCAAAAGGAATTTTACATCAAATTATTTTCATACCTCCTCCTTAGGATGTGCTTAATTTTTCATCACCCCTCCCTTTGAGCGGGTAAAATTTTTGACCCCCCTCCTAGATATCTTCCGCCCCCTCCCCAGGAATAATTAATGACCGGTCCCTTATAGAATTATTCCCAAGTACGGAATGTAATACCAGTGCTGAAACTTGTTTTTACCCATCCCGGGTATCAAGAGCGTGCTTTGTGCCTTATTTGCATTTTGCTTGCGTCAGCTGAAATGTTGATCAAAACAAAATCATATTGAATGAAAAGAAAGTATCAGCTGATTGGTTAGTGATGATGTCATCGTCCAATTTAATATATCGGTGATTTCTATATGACACGATTTCAATAATCAAAATGCAGGTACTTCAGTAAACCACACATATTTTGATTTCACCTCTTTTCAAGTGTGCAATAAAATAAGGTCATACAATGACTCTTTCTTCTTTTTCAATACAATTTCTCTTGAATCAAAGAGCCCAGTTAGCATTCCATATAAGGGCATAAATTTGCAGGTTAACAATCCATATAAGGGCATGAATTTTGAAGTTAACAATTCACATAAAGGTTGTAGTTACTACGAGCAGCGTAGCAAATCCAGTTAAGGGTATAAAATTACACCTTCAGATTTTGTTTGCATCATGATTTGTTGGCAGTTTACTTGAGTTTCCTTTGTAGTGAGAACCAAGAGAAGGAAAGTAGTGTTTATTTTGTGTGGACTGTGTTAATCTAGCAGCCAAAATTGTTGTCTTCAAACATACCGCATTTTTCAGTTGGAGGCTGTTCAATATTTTGCCAATGTCTCTGGTATCAAATGGAAATTAGATGGGTACAGAGTGAGAGTGTTTTTGTTACTAGAAAGGTTTGGTACAAAGGATTCTTTTCCAAAATGTGTTGGATAAAATATATCTGTCTGCTTTTCATCTTAAGCCCTGAACGGCAAAGATGCAAAGATATTCTGAAGTAATGATAGTTAACTTCATCAGTTGTCTTCACCAAATTAGAATGTTTAAAATAGGCGGCTAAGGTACGAACTGTGCTTATTCCCCTCCCATCCTGTTTTCGTGACGTAGTACACAGTGTAACGTGCAACTATTCTTTTTGTTTACATTTTAGTTAAGTTTTTGGTTATTGTCAAGAGACAGTTATGGTTGAGGGACAACTAGACAGCTATTATCAAGGGACGGTTCTGTCTGATTTTTGTTATCTTGTCTGTCTGAAAAAGTTGTTTTGATTGTAAAGTGTTTGTCGACCTTTGACCTTGTCGTACGTTGCAGTTTCTTATTTTTCCTATGTCTAGTACTTCCGTTTCTCGTTTTTGTCCATATATGGTTTGTATTGGTGCCCAGTCTCCGTAGCTATAAATGCTTTTGCGCGTGTTTCTGGGCGGTGTGTGTGAATCCAGTCATCCAAGTTGCAGGAGCTGAGCGGATGCGGAGGAGAAGTCGTGGGAGCAGAAGGCTCCATGGCCTACAAGAAAGCGTGGTATGGTCAACACTGTATTTTATAGCTACGAAGGCAAATAGATTGTGAGTTTTGTTTAACTTTCTTCCTTAGTTCTATAACTTTAATTGCTTTGATTGTATTAGATTTGCTGTACTTTATGAGAGATTTCTGTCATTCGTTGGAATAGACTTATTACTTGATGCCATGTTGACACTTTGAATTTTGTACGAGTAGGTAATAGTTTCTTAATGTTTGTTTGGTTCGATTATTTTGTATAACCCGTTCGCCTATTATTGATATTCATTGTATGTTCAATTTATTTTAGCAAACCACATTTCGAGTTCTGTAAAAGTTTGCAGTTGTTTGTTTTGCTGTGTTTCTGCGGACCCGAAGAACCAGTGGTGCGTTTGACCTAAAGCTTCGGGCTTTACACACAGAGTAATTGATATCCTGCTAATCCATGACGGCGACTTTCAATTTCTAGCGTTGACCAATCAAAAATCGCGTTCCCTGGTTCCCTATGGTCATCTCGTATTACATTTTATGTCACATTACATCTATACCTGAAACATGAAGCACAAGGATTCATTGTTCTTAATTAGGTGATCTTGAGAGAACAGCAATTACTCTCTGAACTTTGTCACAGAAAAAGACTGGGAATAAACACAGTCCTACAAGCAAGATTTTTACCTTGCTACAAGGTAGTCGCCCTTGGTTTGAGCTGTGCTCAACAGGAATGAATACACGATATTTAAGCGAATGGCTGCAGTTGCCGTTGGGAAAAAGTTTTTTCCATTATACAATTGGTTGCAAACCTTCTGCCTTTTGGAGCAGAAGGTTCAGCAGGCCTGCCAAACCTGCCAAACCTGCCAAACCTGCCAAACCTGCCGTTTTCGGAATTGGAGAGTCAATCAAACACAAATTCCGAGTCTTCCAAATCTACCGTTTTCAGAACTGGTACCAATCAAAGACACCCTTAGACCTGGCCCTCTGGCCTTATTTTCTTCAATCATCAATGAAATTATGATGGAATCACGGCTTCGAATCTCAATCCCGTGGGAGCGTTTTCAATTCTTCAATCGAATTGAAAATTCTATCACATTTACACCGTAACAATAGTAATAGACCTTTTAGCTATTCTACAAAAGAGTCTGGATCGAGCGATATTGTTATACATTTTTATACGCGAAGTTCGATCGAGCGGCGTTAAAGCTTCTATCTCTATTGTGCACATTCGAAAATTCTTCAAAATGTAAGCAAACGTCGTTCGATTGAGATTCCTTTTCAGAATAGCTAAAGGTCTATTCACAAATCTCGCAATCTGATTGGTACTGCAGGAATCGCGAAGTTTTGGCCTAAATAGGGACAAGTTTTTTACAGCAATATTATGAGTCTCTGTTGACTGAAGCGCCATTATCAAGTCAAAGAGCAAAGGGAAGCAAGAGACTCATCGTCATAAGTCTAATATCTGGCATCTTGTTAGTTTCTTCCACGAATTTCATGTAGCAATCTGTTCGAAGTAAGTTTGATTGCAAAGCAAGATTAAATTTTCCTCATTACTTCATCCATAAAACTTGCTTTTTCATGCATTTCAAATGGCCATCTGCCCGCAGTAATTTTGGTCACATTAATTATGTATTCCCTCCCTGTTCCCAACAGTCTTCGATTCCGCTCCGTCTTTTTTAGTTTTCTCGAGGTACTTTTTATTCTGTGTTTCTCTCTCCTGTGAGAATTGAATTGCATTACTTATGAGTTGTTTTGCTTCTATCTTGACAATTCAACCTTGACTATAAGTATCTTGTGTACTCTTGATTTATGGGTTGATAATGAATCGTGGACGATCCGAAACGTAAACGTGCTAAAATGATCGGTACATCGGTAGATATCGGCGGGAGTAGCACACCAAACTTCAGCATTGATCTTCAGTATGCTGACGATATTGGCAATGTAACAACTGACAAATAACATAAGGACATTATAAAGCAAGAACTCCCTTCAAAAGTCGAACAAATAAACCTAGATATCAATACTGAAAAAACTGAAGTATTTTGTGTTGGCACAGATGGCAACGATGAATGGAAGACCATGAAATATCTAGGAAGTATTTTAGAAACCGAAAAAGACGTAAAATGAAGGAAGGGACTATCGATTGACGCCTTCAACAAATATGAAAGAATTCTCTGTAACAGACAGACATCCATAAAAATATGAATGCTTACTACATTTATATATCAAATGCTGCTTTACAATTAAGAGATCTGGACCTTAACCAAGAAATTGGAACAAAGTCTCGATATCTTCCAAAGAAAACTGCTACGTAGGATGCTACACATCAAATTAACGGATAAAATAAGAAATGAAGAAATATATAAAAGATCAAATCAGACACCCATCACAACCGAAATAAAGAAACGGTGCTTAAACTGACTTGGGCACATGTTAAGGTTGCCAGAAAGAACACCAGCAAAAGTAGCTTTCAGAGAACATTTGAAAAAGCGAAGGGTAATGGAGGAAGACCAAAACAGACATGGATCAGACAAATAAATAAAGACCTGGAGGAGCCAGCCAATGAATAAAACAGTGGATGAACTAACTGAAAACGATTATGAGCGAAAGGAATGGAAGAAAACAGTGGCAAGGCTAATGTCTTGAAGAAGACGGAAAAGCCAGTAAGAAGAAGAAGAATAACACCAATACACACAGGCACAGAAATGAAGTAAAACTCAGATCCAAGTCGGACAATTCAAAATAGATTCTTGTTAGAAGTTTTGATAACGAACATACACCTTTACTCCAATGACAGCTCAAATCGGAAAACTTTATACATTAAATCCCCGCATATAAGAACCTACTTTTCGAAAGCACTAAGGCACTAAGACTAATTTCAAGGTATAGAGGTTCTTATTTGAAGGATGCCGCGTGTAGTCCCCTCGAGAGTCTTACAAAGATGCTCAGCCTTGTTTTTTGCTTTGGAAGCGTTCTTATTGGCCTTAAACCGAGGAGGAGAATACAACTTTTTAAAGCCAACTGGGACCACAATGACCTTGATAACAGCTATCAAATATCTACTTTGCAACCTCTGCAATAACAACCTATGCTTCATCAGACTGAAATAGGTTCTTAATTGCAAGGTACACAATATAGGAAAAACAGCCTCTAGATTCTTATTTTGGTAGGTTCTTATATGCTGGGATTTGCTGTATTTGGTACAACCGGTATAGCATAAGGCTCAAGTCTTTCAAATCTTTGAAAAGGTTGGTGTAAAATTGTATCACATTGTTTCATGAAGTGAATGACTTGAAAGGAACTTTAGGTAATCTGCCGTAAATCTGCCATAGCAATATTTTTGATATCTTGATTATTTTCAAAATGGCAGAATTTAGATTACGTTGTGAGATTTTGTTTCCACAATCTTTCAGTAGATCCCGTGTCTTGTACGACAAGTTGTAGTTTGAAATCTGGTTTTGGTTACGATGTTTAGTTTTAATATTATTGTTAAGTTATTGCATATGTTTTAAAAAAAATGGTCACCAAAACAAGATTACCAAATTACAGCTAGAATTTTGATTATTTAAAAGTTCATCGAAAATTATGAAAAAACTAAAATCATCGTAAATCTGAAATTACTCCAGAAAAATTGGCACAATATTCAAGAAAACCGTTGTGAATAGTTTAAGCTATAGACTCCATGTGGAGCGAAGACACTAGACGTGTGTTTAATTGGTGGCAATTCAGAAAACGGTAGACTTGGAAGACTCAGAATTTGTGTTTGATTGACTCCCAAATTCAGAAAACGGCAGGTTTGGCAAGTTTGGAAGGCCTGCTGAACATTCTTCTCCAACAGGCGGAAGGTTTGACAGACTTTGGAGAGATTCTCGTTTTCATTTGCAAAACTCTGAAAACGAGGCAAATTTGGTGCTGCTATGGTAATTGAGTCAGCTCAATCTATGTTGCCGAGCACCGGACTCGTTTTCATGTTTTCAACTGGAAGCATCATTTTTGCAAGAATGAATCTGAAACCTGCTGTTTGGAAGAATTTTGTGTTTGATATGGCTTTGTGTTTCCGTCTCTGCTACGTTTACCGTGGTCAGAATTTGGTAGGTTTGGAATTACCAATCAAACACGCCCTAATTATAAAGGTGAGTATTTGAATATGTGATAGAATTTTACACTCACCCTTTAAAGATTTGAGCTCTATGCTAACCGGTATGAAGCGTACGTAATTTGTAAATCGAATGGAATGCAACAGTAACATGAACATAACCTAGGCCTGGAATAAAAACAAAAGCCGACTTTGGGGGCGCAATGGATCATGGATAGCTAAGGGTCTTTCAGTGTCAAATACCGCCTGAGTAAAACGTTCCTTGTTACTTGTCTCAAAAAGATTCCCAGAATTTGAATGTCTCATTTAAATGTATTACAGCACAGGGAATGCCAGACAGAACCATTTGTTTGTTCTGCTGTTTGTTAATTACTTTAGAAGAAAGAATATGAGTTCTACCGAGTTCGTCAAAAAAGTTCAGGCGTTTGATTTGAAAATTCGCAGCTATACCGGGTGAGCCATAAAAAAGTTCCCACTTTTGAAAATTCATAACACCAAGACTAATTCACAGATTCGAATCATTCAAATTTTAGTTAAAAGCCGAAAGATCAAAGTATTTTTGTGATCTTTCTCGCTGTCCTACCAGCATTACAAATATTGGTTAATTCAACTTTACAAATATTTCATGGCTGCAAAATGACTGAAAAATGGCCTAAAACATCGATCAATTCATAAACGACTTCTCGCACAGATTGATGAAGGAAATGCAACTTCTCATGGGTGAGAGATATCCTCTAGGCATTAATTGCCTTGGGATTGAAAATCTTTTGTATTTGTTTGAAATTAGAGCTCTTGAGAGAAGTGAAACGCCCATGGCCTATTGTTCGATTTGAATAGAGTCCTTACGATTTGATCAATGTTTTAGGCCCTTTTTCCGTCAATTTGCAGCCATGAAATTTTTATAAAGTTGAATTTACCAATTCTTCCAGTGCCGGTAGGACAGCAAGTAAAATCACAAGAATACTTTGATTTTTCGAATTTTAACTAGAATTTGAATGATTCAAATCCGTGAAGTAGTCTTGGCGCTATGAATTTTCAAAAGTGGGAACTTTTTTATGGCTCACCCGGTAGAGTACTCGATGGGTTAGAATGCCATGAAATCAGTCAAATAGACGAAAAACCGAGGAATCTTTTGTGATTTTTCTCTTGTTTTTGTGGATGGGAGATTCGACCCTGCGAAAGTCATTTGTTTGCGAAATGCCTGAAAACATTCTGAAACACTCGATCAAACCGTAAGAAAACTTTTTATACCAAACAACTTTTTATATCTTTCAGCAAGCTTATTGCCACGGGGTCAAAATACTGTATTCAATTAAATCCATCCAGGTCTTTGGGTGCTGCGATTTCTTTAATCCCCCGAATCTTGGGCGCACCCGTTACAATCTTTTGGACATTATATGTCGAGAGAAAACTGCGCCCCCCCCCCCGCCTCATTTTCAATGTTAGTCACTTTAACTTGCAATTGCTGCTTCCCCCCAAAAATAAACCAACAATGAATGGGAGGGAAGGAGTGCTGATAACGGGGCATCGTTTGTAAGTGCTGTTACAAGTCGTTTGCCCAACAGCAATATTTCTCAACAATTTGGCCCAGGATCGCAGGTACAACTGAGCCAACTGCTGTATGCAGGTGACAGAATGGAAATTGACAACCGTGAGAATTCCTTGAGCTTTGCCATGTGAGTAAGGCGATTTTGCACAGTGATCGAGCGCATATGCTGCTTGTCCGCTTTTCAGCATTTTCTTATATTATGAAACGAAATGCCGCAAGCGTAGCCTCCCCAGTCAACGTTAGTGTTATGTTAGAAAATTTTCGGCTCACTGTTGGTGTTTTCTTGTTTTTCACCCGTAGCGCAATTAGATTTCGTCGTTAAGTTATTTCAGACTTTTTACATCAGTCGTTGTCTCGCTCATTCACCTAAATTTATTCTCTTAGCAAGACAGGTACTCCCGTATGTCTAGGGTCCGGTCAAATAAGGCGATTCTGATACCACCGGCCATTGTAAATCCTGTTTATACGACACCGGTGCGAAGTGAGAATGCCATAGAGCCGCGCCGTTTTTTTGACTTTGTGGTACGACATTGGCACTCGAGCCTGTACTGGTACGATAAAACGCCGTTTTCAAGTCAAGCAAAGTGGCATATTGCTCAAATACATCGCCAACCCGATTCGCTTAAAATAAGCGCCCATGCCCCCCCCCACATCTCGTTGCCTTAACGAACACTTAGGAGGGGTAAGCTTCATTTAACAGCTCAGAGAATTCAGTTTGTCTTCAGTATAATCAGTGCGAAGTTTTTGTGGCATACTTTGTACATTCTACCAGACTTGCAACGAAATTTCTGTTCCCATTTACTGTAGCAGTCTGCAGGAAATATTTGCAGAAACTGTTGTCAAATCTTTGACGTTTGTTTAACGGCATTATACCGGTATTACCTGTTTTGAAAGTTTGCAAGTCTGTCGTCTCAGTGAAACTTCAACTTAATTCTTTATAGTTTTGCGATTTCGGATGCTCTAGTATCTCAGGCATGGAAGTATTAGCTAAAGATTGGATCACTTTCTTTTATTTGTCAAAAACAGTTAAAAAGTGGCATATTGCTCAAATACATCGCCAACCCGATCCGATTTGTCATTTTATTTGAAGCAAATCTTGAAACAAACCTCCGATTCGGTATCTGACGTTGGTTGGATTGGATTTACCAGTGGCTGGTAGGAGTGGATATTCTTGCTAATCAAGCAAAACTCTGAGCCGCCAAAGTAACCGTTAACGTTTTCTTGAGGCGTTAACGTTAAACGTTGACGATTGAATGAAATTGAGCCAATGACATTAGCCATAAAACCGCCGAAGAACTGTTTTCAGGGGATCTCCTTGGGTGCATAGTTGTGCTTTTAAAGATTAAGCTAGAGCCTTAGTAATGCATCGAAATCCAGATTTTCAAATAGATTGAATTTTCGTTGAGTTAAGACGTTTCAAACACAAATTTTTTACTCACAGTATATCTAAATCAGTCTTTTTACTTCGGGAAAATGAAAAAGTTTTTAAATACCTTCAGTAGCCTGTTTTCCATTGGATTTTAAAGAAGCAAAGAATTCTCCCGAACTTTGCTCATTGCCTCACTAACTTCTGATAACGTATTATAACGCATATTATGCATTAAAGAATTTCTTTTGGTTAACTACAAAGTGTAACAGATGTGGATTTGATGGTTATGAAATTTTAGCTCCCCTAGCTGGTGATGAGTGATGTCATGGTAAATAGCTTGCTTTGCTGTGTTGGAATTTTTTCACCTGTTGGTGCAGGTTGAGTGTTACTAGTTTTCTTGCTCATATTCTTCCCATCTTTACAATTTGCAGTGTCCAGTTTACTGTAGTTTCTTTTGATTTGATTGAGCAAAATGCTATGGCGATGCGCAGTAGTGGCGTTAAAGTGAAAGTTCTCAATCGTTATTCACGTTCATTTATTTTTATTCACAGGAAGCATTGGCATTAGAGATGATGGCTGATTGGGAAGCAAGAGAGGTATGGTTAAATTAGACCAACGTTGTCTTTGGTACTGATAGTATTTAGTAAAATGGGCACGTTCTGTTGCGAGGGTAAACATTGTTTCAAATTCCCGAAAAATTTTATTGGGGGACAAATTATACGGGGTGTCCGAAAATCTTGTGCTCCTTTTGTGTGGTTGCTGTAGATTACGCTAAAGCTTAAATGAGTCAATCTGACAAATGATTACTGATTTATGGCAGAAGAACAGAAAAATAATCGGCTGCTTCAAAAACAGCACTTGTGTTGTTCTCCAGCAATACACAAGATGTACAGAAATACCTGCTTGAGGGGTGGGGAATGTAATTTGAATTTCATTTGGCAATAGTGGAGATTAGACAAAATAGAGAGCAGAGAAGAATAAGCAAAATCCATGCTATCAAGGGAAACATATACTTTCATCTTTCCATTGTTCTCAAAGGATACATTATCATCATCGTCATCATCATCATCATTGTCATCATCATCGTCATCATCATCATCATCATCATCATCATCATCATCATCACCATCATCATCATTGTCATCGTCATCCTCATCATCATTGTCATTGTCATTGTCATCGTCATCGTCATCGTCATCGTTATCATCATCACATTCATCATCATCATCATCATCATCATCATCATCATCATCATCATCATCATCATCATCATCATCATCATCATCATCATTATCAACAACATCAACATCATCATCATCATCATCATCATCATCATCATCATCATCACCATCTCATCATCATCATTGTCATCATCATCATCATCGTCATCATCATCGTCATCATCATCGTCATCGTCATCGTCATCGTCATCGTCATCGTTATCATCATCACATTCATCATCATCATCATCATCATCATCATTATCATCATCATCATCACAGTCATCATCATCATCTTCATCACCATCATCATCACCATCATCATCATCATCATCATCATCATCATCATCATCATCATCATCATCATCATCATCATAATCATCATTATCATCATCATTATCATTATCATCATCATTGTCATCGTCACGGTCATCGTCATCGTCATCATCATCATCATCGTCATCATCATCATCATCATCATCATCATCATCATCATCATCATCATCATCATCATCATCATCATCATCATCATCATCATCATCATCATCATCATCATCATCATCATCATCATCATCATCATCATCATCATCATCATCATCATCATCATCATCATCATCATCATCATCATCGTCATTAATTTATTCTAAGTAGGCTAATATAAAAGATAGCTAAATTATAGCTAATTAAGGCCTACTTTATACAACTTTTACAATATCTAAAATGAAACAAGAGCATATTTACAATGTATATACACAGATATAAATTACAAGATAAAAACGACTATCCTGTTAGAAACCGAACTTGCAGATATAGCTATCCGTGATGTAACTACAAAATATTAATGCACGTGATATAACTACAAAAAATGTAGAATACACTTGTATTGGAATGCCACTACATTTAGACAGGCGCAGAGGAAAGTAAATCATCCTGATCGTTCTGATCAGGGGTGGCGCCAGAAATTTTCCGACAGAGGGGCTAGAGCTTCCGACAGGGGGGGCTAAAATGACTGAAAAATTGTGTTTTCGTGCGCTATTTTGCCAAAGTTCCTCCGACGAGAACCCAAATTTCCTCCGACGGGGGGCTAGATGCCTCCGACGGGGGGCTGTAGCCCCCCTGGCCCTCCCCTGGCGCCACCCTTGGTTCTGATGGATACAATTATTGTTCTCAAAATGCTATCTTGTGTTTGTTGCGTCAGTGTGATCGAATACTTCAGAGAACCTTGCAAGATGAAGAAAGCAAACCTTCCTGGAAACCATTTCTCAACTGTATGGCTTTGTCTTGTTACGTCTTGAAATTGTATCTGTGAAATTTTAAGAATCGTTCTTGGTGTAGGCCAGAGGCCTTCTTACACCATGAGCGCTACAGTATAATGCATTTAGATTACCGTAAAAGCTCTGTTAAGCCCCCCTCTCTACGAAGCCCGCCTCTCTAATAGGCCCCTCCCCTGTGAGCCAGAATTTTAAAATAAGTCCTTTCTCTATTAAGCCCCCCTCTTATATCAAATTCCAGAAATTACCAACGCTTTTCCATGTATTTTGCCAGATAATCTTGCATGTTTGTTTTTATAATGTTTAGGATGGAGAATGTGTCGAATTTATGTATTTGACTCTTTTAATACACCACTTCGATTAAGCAGCCTCGTTTTGAAAGTTTGTCAAAATTCCTTCCTATTGTTCTTATGAAAATTTCGAGACCAGATTCGGATTTAGCACCCAAACATTAGTCTAGTTACACGTTTTTACGCTACTGGCGACTGTGATGTTGATTTTATGACAAAGTAAAGTTCAAAAATTCATAAGGGATTTGACCGTGAAAAATCGTTCGGAGTGAAACTTTACACCCCGAGTCATTTTCACGGTCAAATCCCTTATAGATTTCCAAACTTTAAGTCGCCATAAAATTAACACCACGACTGCTAGCAACATGAAAACCTGTGGCTAGACTAAAGTTTGAGTGCTGAATCCGAATTTGGCCTCCGAAATTTCATATGAACAAATTTTGAATAATTTCCAAAACGAGGCTGTTAACCGAAGTGGTGTATTGTATGATGAATCCGCAAAATATGGGTAAAAGAAGTGAAAAACTATCACATTTTGCCTTGTCATTTGAGTTTGTAAGTAAGCCCCCACTCTCTAATAAGCCCTCTCTGGAGTGTCCAAAATTAAATAACCCCCCCCCCTCCCCGGAGCTTTTGCGGTTTTTCGTTTTCATTTACCATGTGTTGAATAGAAAGTTTTTCAAGAAAATTTTAGCCTCTATTTTAGTGTCAATAAGCCCTTTATTCTGTGACTTACAGATGATGTTTTGATGAAGAACATTCCATAAGAAACTTTCCACTTTAAGTTTAAATGTTTGTACTCCCTCACTCCTTCATTAATCACTTATGCATTGAGGTCACAACATGCTTTGCCCTTAATAACTTCCCACGCAGTAATGCGTTGACTTGGCGATGTCGTGTGTTGACAAAGTTGTTAGCTGGTAAGCAACGTCAACCTGGTCTACCCAATAAAAGCGGGCAATTATCCTCTACTTGATAGGATGATGATGGACAGTGGGAGTCAGGAGGGAATTTATGATCATATTGTTAAGGAAGATCAAAGAAGAATTATAAAGAATTTTTGTCATCGAAACGTTTTCGGTCATGTCATCGTTGAGAAAATAGGGACCCTATGGGGATATGCGAAGAATTTGGTGCATTTAAAACATTATGGCGAGAATGAGTTTTTGTGTTGTGCATAGAGTAGTGTTGTCAAAAAGGACACTGCTTATTTGTTGCTGTTGTAGTTTGTATTCTTTTGGTAATCGATGATGAAGAGGAAGAGGTCTGAAACGTGAAAGCTATGAATCTCAGCACTGGCATTGGGTCTATTGGAGTATACAGATGGAATTCTTCGACACAAGGTGAACTCGTTACTTCCAGTGATCATGTTCACTTTCAGAATGTGAGACAGTCAGTTGCTCAAATATTTGTTTCGGTTGCAGCTAGTCACTCATCGTTGTACATTATATGGGAAATTGAACTTCTAGCCCAAAATATCTGTTTTAGTAAACATACAATTTCCAGAGAATTCTTTAGTCCGATATGTTTCAAACAGCTGCCTAAACCCCCTCGATCAACTTATAAACAATCTCCTCCCGCAAATACACTCCCTTTCTTTTCAAGAGTAAAAGATGGGAGAGGGGTCGAATTTCTTAAAAGCACCAAATATGATACAGTGTTTTGTTGATTTTACCTCTGTATGACGAATTTCACTTGAAATGGATGCTACGTGAATACATCCTTTCAGGCGCGGATTAGCCCACCGGGCTACCGGGCGAAAGCCCGGTGGGCCCCCTCGAAGGGGGCCACAATGAAGAGAGCCGTAAATTACGTTATGCAGTTTAATTTATCTAGGAATTACAAATAGCTACAATCAAGAAAGCTAAAGATATTTTTATCTTAGTTTTGTTTTAGCTGGAATTTGCCCTCTAACGTTCTTGAGATTCTTTCAAATGCGAGAAAGAAACGTGAGAAAAAATTGATTAAAGATTTGGGCGTGTAGAAATTTAGCGAAATTGCTCGAGATCTATTTTACCAATGGGAAACAATGGACTGAAAGATGTATTCAAAACGAAAGTTGACTGTGTCCCTAAAATCGTACCTATGATGATATAATGATAAACCAAAATCAACTGCAAAACTGTGCAAATTTTTATGTCAGCAATAGCTAATATAGGGTCGAAGAATCATTCTCAGCTCAAGTAAATGGCGTGCCATTTCAGATTCTTTCTGGCGGCTTCGCCCCCAGACCCCCATCACCATCAGTATAAGTTGAAAATAACATAGGCAAAGCTCCAAAGTGTGCTTCAAGTCGAGAATGAATTTATTGAAGACAACGTAAGCTCAGAAGCCATCATTCCGAAGAACTCCATACATTCCTGCTTTCATACATTTTCGGAACACAATAGAATTGCTATGCATTTTCTTAAAGTCTGTGTTTCGTGCAAAGTTTGGTGTAAGTAACTAGTGTTCTTTTTGTTAACAAACATTACTTACTGTGTACTGTTCCTGAATTGGGCAATTGGTCAATTGACATTGGCATGAGGGGGGCCCCTGACGGAAAAAGTCCGGCCCTTTTTTAAGAGCTAATCCGCGCCTGCATCCTTTTGTTGTCGCTTTCTTGTCACCATTTTCATGGTCCACGAAAATAGCTGCCAGCAAGAAGATTGTACTTGCAAGGTATGCTAGTTTGCAAAAGCCGTTTTAACTTAGGCTAAGATGGCAGGACATTGTTGTTATTTACTTGAATCTTCTGATTTATTTATTTACAATTTCCAGATGGACGTGAGATTGGAATGCGACAGGAAAGCAGAAAAGATGTTATTAGATCAAAGTAAGCCCTTGTCATAATGTTTTGCCTCATCCCCCTTCCTCAATCTTTCAAACAGTCTTTAACAATGATATCAAGTTCATATCAACCCTTCGCAGTGGTATCATGCTAGTTCATTGGAAGACAGAAGTCGAATGCACCGTGTGTGCCAAAAAGTAACATGTTTCATCCATTGACGTCATTTTAGCTTTAATCGAAGTCTAATCGCTTCAAAATACTCCTCGATTGTTAACTTGGACATAGATACCTCGTTTTTGATTACAAAGTCCACTTTGTAATCTAAGAAGGGGCTTCGATGTCAGTGAGTCAGTCAGTCAGAAAGAAACCCACTTCCGTCACGCTCGTTAAAGCAATTGATTAACGTTTTATCTCTGCTAATTGGCACTGAAATAAAGAAAGCGCACATAAAGCGCATACAAGACAGAAGTTTCCCGCGATCCTATAGCAACATTTGACGTCGGCTTATTTCATGTTAGACAGATTTGACACCATAAGATGGATAAATTACTAAGATGTTTACCCTGGCACAGCAACAAATTCACCCAGA
Organism: Aurelia sp. 3 sensu Dawson et al. (2005); assembly: GCA_964020215.1. Classification (NCBI taxonomy): domain Eukaryota; kingdom Metazoa; phylum Cnidaria; class Scyphozoa; order Semaeostomeae; family Ulmaridae; genus Aurelia; species Aurelia sp. 3 sensu Dawson et al. (2005). The sequence continues at coordinate 1,424,744 of OZ026573.1, read as the reverse complement.
ATTGGCACGTTCTTGACTTCATTAGCAGCTTTATTATGTCAAAACAATCGTTTTCTAGAACGAACGAATCATTGGCCACTTATTGATAGTACTCATTATGCAAATAACTCAACTTTAGAGGATGATGTAACCGGCGGCCTGCACAGAGGCTAGCATTTGCAGCATAACCAAAGGTAGAAGGACCCCCCTCCTACACAGCAACGGATGCAATCATCGCAGGTGAAGTTGAAACGAAAGGTGTAGAATCCCAGCAAGCAATGGCGCCATGGACTGGGGGAAGGGACGTGATCACACTGAACCAAAACATCTTCATGCATATCATTCTGCACAGAGGAATCTTCGTGACTGCTTGTCTCAAATTAGATGCCCGCGAATAGCAACAACTGAAACGTTCTGTACGGTTCTGCATAAGTAATTTTGCGTTATCGTAAATCTCACATGACATCTCATTTGACACAGATGCACCAATAGTTTTGTGCACGAACTATAAGCAAACTAGGGGTAATGACTTTTGATTTTTGCGTATCATTCTCGTTTGACATAAAGACCAAAACATTGCCTTTGACCTTGAGGCGATTCTTGTCCTTATACTAGGCGCTCGATTTTCCATTGAAGGCGACTTTAGCAGCAACACTCATCTCTCTGACTGTAGCAAAAAACAGAATCAACGATCATTTGGGGTTATGAAGAAATCAATAATCAGATATTCTTATGCTTGTTTAGCTCAGGACGGACTTTGTAATCATCCAAAAGGATCTTATGTTTTGGTATATTGGTGCTTCCAGAATTGAAACATTGGTGTTGAAAGCTCAGATTTGCATCCACCTCCAAACCAGAGCTTTATTGATCAGTCTTTAACAGTTACTAAATTTATCATTTACTAAATTTGATCACTTCATTACTTGTCGATCGGGTCAGTCAAATAAGTGCAGATGTTTGTGAAGCTTGAACTATTGGTCATACTCAAATCAATTGATGATACCTCCAGTCCTCCAGTGGCGGCGCCAGCTCTGAAAAATCTGAGAGAAATTGGGGGGATTTTGACGTAATTTTTCAATCTAAAGGTATACCCAACTAATTCTATGCCATTTTTCTTTGATAGTTTTTGCCGACTTTTGGGAATTGGGGGGACAAGTTCCCCCTAGTCCCCCCGTGGCGCCGCCACTGGATACCTCTTTAGCTGAAATGTCAACTTAAAGGAGCTGGGTCTCTTTATGTAAAAACTTCTTTCGAAATGACGATTTTGCAGTATTTTTGAAGGCCATATCACAGAGATTTTCCACTATATTTCTCAAAATGAAGGTGTTATTTTGAAGATGGACCCTTGAGCTTCGTAGAGAAAGAAACGAATCACTCATATGTTGCATGATTGCAGAGATATTTGTGGATTTTTGGAAGTAACTTTCGTTTGGATTCACCCCATCCACTGAAATCTTTGCACAACACAATGGTCACGTGTAGACAACAATATAGATTACAGAGATAACATATTTGTTTACGGTTACGTGATCCTGTCCCTTTAAATGAGAAAATTTGATTTATCAAAATCATTCAATGCTTCACATATTACTAGTGTTTATAGAAATGCTTTCTTTTGGGAACTTCAAAACAGGTTTCAATTCCTTGATCAAATTTGCTAGCAAATTAACCTCACAGCCATCATGGCCAAGTTCTATCCACCTATCCAGTCGCTGAAATGTTTACTCGGTGTTTAAGGCGGTCGCTGCAAAATCGTATCCACTTGGGATTATCATGAAGTCTTTTTGTCTATTGTCCTTGCTTTGATTCACACCTCAATTCAAGGCGGTTAGCAATTTCAGACAGATAGAAATTCTCTCAACCAGAACTTCGAAACAAATATAGCCGCAAAGTTTCCCTGAAACCAGTACCGCAACTTCTCACTTGGTGCGGGCTAAGGGTGGTCTGTAAGAAAAGCTATGTGCTCAGAAGAAAGAAGAATTGTAAATCTAAAGTTCTCTCGAGCGGGTTTTGTGTACGTGATTCAGAAGCCGAGCAGAGGGCAATTGCAGATAGTTACTCTTCAGCTCCTAAATAAAATAAAATAAAAATCCGCGAGACAGAACTTTTAGATTTACCTTTCTTCTTTTGTTATAAGCACCTAACTTCTCTTAAAAACCTCCCTTCAGCCGCCCTTCTCTCTCCCTCTCTCCCTCTCTTCCCTCTCTTCCCTCTCTCCCTCTCCTTCTCTTAAAAACTCTCCCTTCAGCACCAAGGGAGAGTTATCCGCACTGGCTTCAGGGCAACTTTGCGGCTGCATTTGTTTTGAATTTCTGGTTGAGAAAATTTCTTTTGTCTGCATTCGCTAATTGCTTTGAATTGAGGTGTGAACCAAAGCAACTGATGCCATTGTATTACAAAATCTCCCCTTTGTTCTATTGTCCATTATCATGAGGCTTGATTGCTAGCAAAGATATCGTAATATGAGAACGATGAAACCGACTTTTAGGAGCTACATTTTCCGTTGTAAGTTGTTATGTTCACTACACAGGTATTATCAGTTTGTAAGACTCTGAAGCAGGGCCGCCGAGAGCGTTGGGAGGCCCAGGAGCAAAACTGGGAAATAACTCTGAACTCTTGATCCTAAAACTCTTGATTTATCATTTCAAAAAGTAAATCTGTTTAAACACGTATTTATTTCTGATTGGTTGATGACGTCATTTTCACGCAATTTCTGCTCTGTGGGACCAGCATAGAACGTGGAATTCTCGTGCCTCTTGTAGCCATTTTTTGAATTTTTGAGTCTTGAAGGTGAGTGATTTACTAAACAAAATTTTCCCATCTAAGTTAGCCTTTGAGCGAAAGATTGACATTTTAGTTTTGAATATCAGCCACACAATTTTTATTTCAAAGCCCGCAAAATGTGTATACTTTTTTGACTCACACGGTATTTAGATTGAACCAGTCCCCTAAGACTGCGTTCACACGATGCCGGCAGATTTTGAAAACGATGAAAAAAGTGACGGTAGCAAAATTTGAGCTAGCGTTCACACGATGCCGGCACAATTTGAAAACGGTAGGAAATTTGACGATAAAAGCTCGTTGCAGGATTTGATGCCAAAGAATAGTACCTGCACCCTAAGAATAGACTTGTCTCGATCCAAAAGTGTCGAAAAATGTTCTGTTTTCATCTTTGTTGAGTGTTTAAATGATGCTGTTTCAAATTTATGCCGGTTACGGTTCCGTTTTCAAAATCTACCGTTTTCAAAATCTGCCGGCAAAAAATGTGCCGTTTTCGAGTGAACAGGAGGCCTATCCGTCACATTTTTCACCGTTTTCAAAATCTGCCGGCATCGTGTGAACGCAGTCTAAGTTAACCTGCTTTTAGCTCCATATATTTACTTGGAAACAACATATCGATACGTAATGGCTCGAACTATTGTTACACCCAGGCTAAAATTCTTCATTTCCCGCTTGTAAAAACCCCGCATTTTGGGAATTCTTGACAGTTACTTTCCATTGGTTCAAACATCCTTTTCATTACATGCTTATCAAATTACTTTGCAGGAAATGAGATGCGATCTCAAAAGAATAAACAGCTAGATGAAATTAACAAAGAGCATGCAAGACAAATAGCATTGATGGTTGATGCGAACAATAAAGAAAAGGATGTATGTATTAATCATTATCAGCCCGAATTAACACTTGAAGTTTTATCCTTTGTTGCTGCTTGCTAGGGCTCGGTCGGCGCAATTTTTGTCTACAGTAAAATCCTGCCTCTCAGAAACTCATTACACGAAAACAGCCTGATTGATTTCTTATGTTAGGATATACTTCTTCAAAACAGGGTGTGTATACCATTGTTTAAGACTCACTTTAGATTCCAAACAGCTGTCAAAATTGTAAAGAAAGCATTTGGAAATATGGATGGTTGTACGAGAAACTTATAGTTTGGGCCAGTACCGAAGTTTCTTGAAATTATAATAATTTGAGTTTAAAACCTTCATTCTTGTTTCTTGAAGATTGAGACCTATTGGAGACATATTCAAATACATGCCATGCAATATTGCCATATATCATTGTAAAAGAAACTGCACATGAAGGGAAGTTTCTTGTAGAGAGGCATTTTTGCAATCTTATTTGCAAAATCGTAAGCAGTGTTGCAAGTTTAATGGGCACGTATCCAGCATGGAGTCTTTTAAGTACGGGGTTCCCCAAGGTTCTTGCCTTGGGCCTTTATTATTTCTGATATATATTAATGATCTTCCCCTCTCACTAAAGTTTGGAGAAATTGATATGTATGCATACGACACCAGCATCTCCTACTCGTCGGACTCGGTTACAAATATTAATGATTCAGTCAATGAAGACTTGGATCACCTTAAGAACTGGTTGGAGAGTAATAAGCTATCGCTAAATGTAGCAAAGACACAGAGCATGCTAATCGGTAGCCGAAATAGCCTCAAAAATATCGGCATGTCTGAAAACCCAGAGCCAGCCCTGCAAATAGGAGAGGAGCCTATATCTATGGTTAAACACACTAAGTATTTAGGTGTTCAGATTGATCAGCACTTGCTATGGGATGACCATTTAAGTGTTATTACCAAAAAAATTTTTCGAGGTTTAGGAATGCTGAAATACTCAAAAAAATACCTCCCATTATCCACCATTCAAAGAATGTGTAAGAGTCTTGTAGAGCCTTACTTCAGGTATTGTTTACCTGTCTGGGGTAACTGTGGCACTACGGCTCTTCAAAAATTGCAAAAGCTGCAAAACAGAGCATAGCCAGGATAGTCACAAATAGTCCCTATGACGCCTCCGCATTACCGCTAATCAAACAACTCGGCTTGCTAAATATTCAGCAAATGATTGAGTTTGAAACAACTAAGATTGTTCACAAGACATTGCACAATGAAGTACCTGAATATCTACAAGGTCTGTTTACTTGGGTCTCTGATAAATGCGACAGGGAATTATGCAATTCCAAACTGGATTTGAACCTTCCGCTGTTGAAAACATCCTTTGGACAAAATAGCTTTTCATTCAGGGGAGCAAAACTTTGGAACAAATTAGGATCCGAAGCCAAAACTACGAGTAGCTTTTCTGCTTTTAAGAAAGCTGTCACGCAAAATTGACTCCATATATTCTTTATTCTTTTACTTTTACTCTATATTTTCTTATACGTAAGTTGCGACATAAAAATTGTAAATAGGTTTTTTTTCAATAGTCTTTTTGTTTAGTTGACAGGGCAAGCTGTAAAGCAGTAATTTTAGTTATTGAAGCTTTTACCCTGTTTAAAGAATTAGAAGTGAAAATGAAATGAAAAATTTGATTCAGCGAAATCGGGCCTGAGTTTCTTATAATGCAGTTTCTTATTAAAGGTGGGACTTTACTGTATTTCAATCTCTGATAGAAGCTTTTAGCAACAGTGAAATGCCTAGCATCACCACAGAAGGACGCTCAAGTTACGCTCATCTCATTGAGTTGAATTATTGTTGCTATTATCGCTCCACTGAGGGCCTTATGGATATAGAGCTGTAAAGGCGGCAAAAACTTTTAATCGGCGACGAGATTCTGTCGCCCCGTCGTCTACAGATCAGCATGTGGTTTAGAGCAAGGCGGGTTTTTGCTTTTGTGGCAAGAATGATCCTTTACCGAAGTACCTTGTTTTATGGTACAGCAGTTCTAGAAGACTGACTTTTGAAGTATTTTAGACTCGTGGTCGTGAAAAAAGTAGCAGATGATTTAGGCCCAATATCTAAATTCTCAAAAAGAATCCGAATCGAACGATAGCCTGATACAGTTCGAATGTACGCAATAGTGATGGAAGCTGCAACGCCACTTAATCGAACCTTTTTGTAGAACAGCTAAAAGGTTTCAATGCGGAGCAAATCCGTTTCTGTAAGCATAGGGAAATGGTTCGTAGTTGGAGTGATATCAGTTCAGGCAAAGAGCCAAACTACGACATGTAATCGAGTCTATGAAATACTTAAGCCTGTGTGCAAACTTGGGCCTATTAGTCGAGTTGAGGTCATTACTTTATTTTCTGTCATATTTAGATGGACCTTTTTGTCTATTTTGATTAATCAATCTTGATATTTTAATGTGTAAACTAACCCATCATCAAAGAAAAATATATAATAATATATGAAAACAAAACTGTTTATGAAAATGCATTTCGATATTAAAATCTTCTTCAGTTAAAACTAAATTTAACTGAATTGAAAGTTTAACTGATTACGGTTAAAACTAAGTTTAATTGATTAAATTAAATACTGAATTAACTGAAACTGAAACTTTAACTGAATTAGATATGGTTAATTAACTGAGGATGATTTTGATATCGAAACGCGTTTTTATAAACAGTTTTGTCATCATATTTTATATTATTCATATTAATATTTAGTTAATACATACATTATATATGATTAACTAGATATTAAAAGGAAATTTTTTCTCCAAGTTTTTAAACCGTCCTGATCTATTGTGTCTTTCAGATCCAAATGCTATGACTAGAGGTGCCTTAGAATAGTCATGAACCTTTGGTTCTCTTAAAACACATGCCTCTTTTAGAAAGCTTATCTTCCTAGCATTGATCTTTTTTCCACTTCCTTTTTTCACAGTCAAATAAAAATTTACAATACAAATTTACTAGTTACGCTACTTACAAAATACTTCACTGCACTGCAAGGACCATGCCAATTACTATGACTACTCCGTTGCATCACAAAACACTAAGACGACATTCATATGAATGATAGCATAAGTTCCAAATCTTTAAATCGGTGTAAAGGGGCGGACGTAAAATTCAATGACCTATTTCTTTAAACTGGATGATTCGAAAGAAACGTTAGGCATTTTTCTATGATTCTACCGTTGGACTTTTTAGAAATCTTGAATATTTGTCGAAATTACAGCCTATTTTATATTTCAGCTCACTTTATGATATGACGTCATCAAACTTCTAAATCGCAAACCAGAAAAGTCAAAGTTGTTTTGCTTGATAATATATTGTAGGCATCTATAAACTACTGTTTTCTTGAAAATCATTTGATCTTTCTTCAACGGGCTTAGAAATTACGATAGTTTCAAGTGTTTTTCGAAAATTTTCTTGTACTTATGTTTTTGTTTGTTTTGCCATAACACTCGCATTTTCATTTCTTTCTTTAAGTGTGAGTGTTTTGAAATACAGGGTGTCTCAAAAAAATTGTTCGACGTTTGATTAAATGCTAAAAAATAACGATACACTGAATGGACCCTTTGTCAAGTCACCCTTTTCCTGAGATTTTGAATTAATTTTTGACACAAGAATCTTGCAAATCCGCTGAAAATTAATGGGGTTACAAGCTTTGAAGTTCATGTTTGTGCAAATGCTGAAACCAGACGCCTCAAAATGGCATTTTTGATTAAAGTCCCATAGGCCGTCGTTTCTGTTATTTCTCAATTGTTTCAGGGCGAACCAAATGGGACTCAAACAGATTTTTGATAACCTAACTGTCAAGTATATGGATGCTTTGAGGAAACAGATTCAGTCTCTCGCCAATTATGTTTTGAACCACCGTTTTTGGACCTACGCAATGTTAGGAAATTTCCAGGATGATCGCAAGAAATAATTTACTTCAGAAGTCCTATTTGGTTTGCTCTGATATCAACGAGAGATATGACATTGGATAAGCTTCTCTTACCTCCGTCTTCGAGCTTTTTGCAATATAAGTAATCTGGGGGGTCTCTGGTTTCAGCTATCGCATATTTCCGACCTTCGAGAGCTCGTAGCTCAGTGAATTTTCAACCGATTTGCACGATTTTAGTCTCTAAAATTATTTCATAATCTTAGGAGCAGGGTTATCTTTCCATGAGCCTGTTCATGTTGTCCTTATTTTTTAATGTTTAATCAAACGTCGAACAATTTTTTTGAGACACCCTGTATATGGCAAACAAACAAAAGCATAAGTATAGTCTTGGATTCAACACTTGGGATCAAATTAAAGCTTTAGCAGGTTCTGCTAAAAGAAAAATTTTTGTTGAATTCTTTAAAAAAGAAGAAAGACACTGTAATTCTGAAAATATTGAAGATTTAAGAGAAGTCCAACGGCAGATTTACCGTACAAAAGTTCAAGTTTCTTTGAAGCCGTTCAGTTCAAAGAAATAGGTCATAGAATTTTACACCCAGCTTTTTAAAGATTTGAAACCTATGCTATGAATGATCAAAGGATAAACAACAAGACATGAAAAAAGCAAATAACACTACACACTGTCTCAAATTACATATCAGGTGGAAAATGTGCAGAAAAAATTACTGCTGTAGTTATTTATGAGTAATTTTGCGTTTTCGCAAATCTCACCTCATATATGATTTATGACAAATAAGTGTTTGCTTACTAGGGGTTATGGAGGCTAGATACTTTATTCAAAGCGACCATTAGTATGTATTAAACGTATTGTTAACTCGAGGATGCTTCTATTCAGTTCGTTTGGAAAATTTGTATTGCCGTTAACCGTAAAATAAGATTTGCTACAGAACATCATCTACAAGATTTGCATATCCGTATCTTCGTATTAGAGTGTATATTCTAGCGAGGAGATCAGTCCTTTGAACGACATTTTTTTCAGACACATGGGAATTTTGAAAGCTGCTTAAAACTATTCTCCACGTTGCTAATAAATATTCACGTCCATTTATACAATATTTCTCTAATTGCGCAGCCATAGTTGAGTGAATCGCAATAAAACACTTGCAAATTGTCAGAATATACTGATGTTCCCACGTGTTTTGAAGCTTCTAGTAATTTGAAACAATTATTGAGTTTCAAATTTTGCAATTCTAACAGCATGCATCTTAATACAAAGATAGAAAAACATCAGAAAACTTTGTGAAGCTAAATTCCTGCCCTGGAAACTGTGACAGATGGCATTACGAATGTTTCGAAGCTATTTTTTAACCCGATGAGCGAGGCGTGGTGTAAGGTGGACTTGCTTCAAGTCTCGCTCTTGATCAATAAACGAAGTCGAGGGAAGTAGAAGAAAAGGGACGGGAAAAGGGAAGGAGAGCGAGACTTATGGACTACATGTTCTGCAAACGAGACCGTTCAAGATCTTGACCGGCGGCTTTCTTTCATGTTAGCGGAAGAGCCAATCAAACTTGAGCAGGTGAATGCCAAGCCTCGTTTTCGGAACGCGTAGTCCACAAGTTTCGCTCTCCTCCCCCTATCCCTTCCCTTTTCTTCTTCTTCTTCCCTCCCGTTTGTTTATTGATTAAGAGCAAGACTTGGAGCAAGTCCAGGTGTAAGGGTCTGGTAGGCATGATCGTTAGAAGAATTCCCAATCAATGTATTTACATGTTTCATTTATTTCATGTTTATTCATTTGGGCGCGTTTGATTGATTTGATTTGATTTGATTGATTGATTGATTGATTGATTGATTGATTGATTGATTGAGTGATTGATTGATTGATTGATTGATTGATTCATTGATCGATTGATTATATCTTTTTATCTATGATAGCCCCTCAGTAAGAATAATTGATTTACAGGGGGCCACGCTAAAAACTTACAAAAGCTAATTATTGACAGTAGATACCAAATTTTCCATGAAACCAAAAGTAATTACAACTTGTCATAAATAAACGAAAGAAAAACAAAAAGAATTGTTGATGTTCATGCTTTTTCCTCCTTTTTAAAAGTTCTAAGGGTTGTTGTTGACTCTCATGAACATGCCTGTCATATAAGAAGGCACATCCCCATTAAGGGATCTGAAGACTATTTTATGACCCATTTAAGCGCCCGAATGACAGGTAAAGCGGTCGCATCAAATGGACTTTCGTAACTAGTTTGGAAGCCCGTTTTTGGAGTTTCTGTAATTTTTTAATGGCTATCACCCCAGCATTTCCCCCAGACAGGACTACAACTATATCTAAAGTACGGCTCCACCAAACTCTTATACAATGCCTTGACAGTTAAAATCGAAAGGTACTGCTTAGCATGCTATTGAGACATGGACCATCAGTATAGAATGTGGAACAAGATAGGGGCCTTTGAGATGTGGATGTTTCGAAAAATTTTAAAAGTACCCTACACAGGTCATATTACAAATGACGAGATTATTAAACGGGTAAACGAAAATGGTAGATCACTTAAAAAGAATATAATGAAAAGAAAAATACAATACTTTTGTCATATAATAAGAAACGACAGAATACAAAAAACATTGATAGAGGGTAAAGTAAAAGAAAGCAGGCAGAAAGGGCGACCACGCAGAACATGGTTGACAGATATAAAGGAATGGACAGGAGCAAACATCGGAAAAAGCGTTAGGTTGGCTGCTGATCGAGTGTGCTGGAGAGAGATGACCGCTAATCTGCCGGTGGTAGTTGCTATATCCAGGTAACAGGTAACTGCTTAGCATAACGCAGTACGCCAAATCCTCTAGAGATATCTTATTAGTTGTTAGGGCCAATTGAGATGTCCGTTTAAGTTGATGGTCAACCTGAACACCAAGGTGTTTGACCTCCTTTACCAATTTATATCCAATTTTTAATTTAAGAAAGTAGTTAATATTCCGCCTTTATTGGAGAACGGAATATTTGTGACTAATGTACAGGCGAAAGCTAATGTTTTCAATGATTTTTTGTTGAACAATGCTGCTCTTTAGCAATTGGGAGTACCCTTCCAGATTTTCTACCCCGCTCTAACAAAATGCTACGAAACATTGCTATTGATAGGGATAAGGTTCTTAAGTTGATACGTAACCTAAATACTAATAAAGCTCATGGATGTGATGATATCTCAGCATCAATGATAAAAATTTGTGATTGCTCCATTGTGGAGCCCTTGTGCCTTATCTTTGAAAAATGCCTTGAAACAGGTAAATACCCTTCAATATGGAAAAAAGCAAATATAGTTCCTGTGCATAAAAAGGGTAGTCGACAATGCAAAAAGAACTATCGACCAATTTCTTTGCTTCCATTATTTGGAAAAATGTTTGAAAAATTGATCTATGATTATATCTATAAGCACCTATGCGATAACGGTTTGTTAACACAACATCAATCGGGTTTCCGACCAGGTGATTCGACAGTCAACCAACTGTTGGCAATAAGTCATAAAATTCACTGCGCCTTTGACGATGTTCCAAGTAAAGAAACTAGGGCTGTTTTTCTTGATCTATCTAAGGCCTTTGACAGAGTTTGGCACAAGGGCCTACTGTATAAACGTGAGTGCAGTGGGATATCTGGAAACCTCCTTGCACTAATTCGTGATTTTCTTGCAAACCGTGAACAACGTGTCCTGTTAAATGGGAAAAACTCTGAATGGGCAACAATATCTGCTGGAGTACCTCAAGGCTCTGTTTTAGGCCCCTTGTTCTTTCTTGTCTATATAAATGACCTCGTTGATGACTTGAAGAGTGATGTTAAGATTTTTGCCGATGACACATCTCTATTTTCTGTTGTAAATGATGTAGCTAGAACTGCTGAAGAGCTTAACAGTGATTTGGAGATAGTTAATTTGTGGGCATGGCAATGGAAAATGCAGTTTAATGCTGACAAGACTGTCGAACTTATCTTCTCCACAAAAAGAGTTAAGCCCCTTCATCCCCCTCTACTGTTAGGAAACGATGTGGTTACAGAAACCGCTGAGCATAAGCACCTTGGCATGGTTCTTGATTCCAAACTGGATTTCCAGAGCCATATCAAGGAAGCCATTTTAAAGGCAAGACGAGGAATTGGACTAATGCGACACATTTCTAATTACGTTTCTAGGGACGTTCTAAATCAAATGTACATGCTTTATGTTAGACCTCACTTAGATTATGGTGACATTGTCGACCACAGGCATGACCCTGAGATGCTCCAAAGCTTCACGCGTAAGTTAGAACAAACTCAATATTTGGCTGCCTTGGCGGTGACCGGTGCATGGAGAGGTACAAATAGGCAAAGGCTGTATGAGGAACTGGGTTGGGAAAGTCTTTATCAGATGAGATGGTATAGACGCTTATGTCATTTTTTCAAGTTAAAGAACTCACACCATCCTGAGTATTTGTATGCAGAAATTCCACCCGAGCGTCAAGTCATGTATAATCTCAGAAGTGCGCGTCTGTACGAGCAAACCATAGGTAGAACTGTCCGGTTTTCAAACACCTACTTCCAGAATATTTTTTTTGAATGGAACTCGCTCACCCTTGATATAAGAAATTCTACATCAGTTGCTGAGTTCAAGCGTAAATTGCTCGGAATCATAAGACCTACTCAAAAGCCTACTTATAACATACACGACATAGTAGGTATTAGACTTCTGACTAAGCTTCGTTTGAATTTTAGTGCTTTAAATGAGCACAAGTTTAGGCATAATTTTGAATGTCTGGACCCTATCTGTGCTTGTGGCACAGGTAAAGAAGATAACAAGCACTTTCTCCTGCATTGCCCAATCTTTGAATTGCAGCGTAGAGATCTCCTTGGTCAGCTCGGGGACCTTCCTGGTATTGATATTGTGAGTTTGGATAGTGAGACTATTTGCGAATTACTCCTATTCGGTAGCCCAAACTTAAATGTGATTGTGAACAGAATAATTCTGGAAGCGACCATTTCCTTTATCAAATCAACACAGCGACTAGGCTAGAAATAAAATCATCGAATCACAGCGCACCCCACAGACTAATTTCCACTCAGTAGAGTTTTCTGAATGGACTTATTTTTAAGGCCAATCTTTGGTCGGCTGGGTTTTCCGAGTGGGCGGAATTTTAAACAGTAAAAGGTTGCTCAGCTGTAACTGTCTATTCATTTCTGAGCGACATTTTCTCTCGCAATCAATAGAAATTCCGCCAGTTCGGGGAATTCCGCTGTCTGGAGGGCCGCCTTTCCTAAATCGCTTATTCGAGTGTCACGCGCAACATTCTATTCAATTCAGAGCGACATTTTCCCACGTAAACTATTGTCCGGTCGGAAGGACTGACTGAGTGGAAATCTGCCTTACCAGGTGAGTCAGAGATACATTTCTTTGACGCACCTGGTACTCCAAATTTTTTATAGTGTATATTTTTTTTTTGTTATACTAGATTTATTGTTGTATTTAATTTTTGTAATATGTCGTTCGTAGTGGGAACTCGATGACCTTGTGTCCTTTCTCGCTGCGAACGACATAATTCTTTCTTTTTGCGTATTCTAGTTTAACTGTTGTTGTTGTTGTTGTTGTTGTATATTTTTAATATTTTAGGATGATATAAAAAGAAAAATTTATATCCTCAGAACCAGTCTTAAAAGTGTGGTTCAATTGAATTGGCATAGTAACTTTTCGCAGCTTTTCATTACTCCCTAGCAACACTGTAGCCCATCAGTCCATGAGAGCTGCTTTTCAGGGGGCCATGGAAAAAAGCCTCTACAAATTTCAAAATATTCTCGCTACATAACATTAATAGAATAAGAAGTTTCATCATTGTTTGTTTTTTTATTCTTTTCTTGAAGGTAGCAAGGGAGGGTGCCTGTTTAACATCAAGTTCAATGTGATGCTAAAGCCTAGGCCCACGAAAAGATATGGCCCTTTGCCCATCGTTAGTTTTTCGGAAAGGTATTGAAAGATCATTTTCGGTATTTCTCAGTTCCTTGACATGTCGAGTCGAATTTTTTTCGAACAGGTTGGAAAGGTATTTTGAGACCAGCCCATTTAGCGATGTGTACATTGCTGTTGCTGTTTCGCTTCTAATAATGTCACTTACAGTTGGCCAATTTTAAACTGTGTATTAGTGCTAATAGTAGGCATATAAAATCTACTTTTAGTTACAATTCTAACCGCTCGATTCTGCAACTGTGGCAAGGCTTGCAGTTTGCATCTTAATATCCCATTAACAATTTACAAGCCGTTTTACTTATTATGCTACGAGCAAACTACTTTGCAAGCACTACAAGGACAATTGTGACCGCCGGGAACAACGACTATGACTACCCCGTGGCCTTCACATTGTAAGTATTAAGATTACTGAACGATATGTGTAAAATCATATGCCAAGTGCCATCAAACGGAATCGCAAAATTCAAATTCATTATGGTAAAAGCCTAAAATGGAGCCTAAAGCCTAAAAAGGAACTTTCTTTCGTTACTTTAGCCGGTTGGTAGCTGTTGCCTATCCTATAGTTGCCAACAGTTTATGTTCAAAATACGAGCAAGTAAATCGAAGATAGATGGTTTTTCGTGGTAGTTCCGTTTTTCTGAAAACTTCCAAAATTTTCCATTGAAAAATGTCCAAAACTTTCCTTCCGAAAGTATTTTGTTTGGATTTTTTTTAGGTTTTTGTGTTTAATGTAGTCTGCTTTTCCTCGCAGATTCTCGTGCATAAAATGACAGCAAGTTTAAATGATGCAGAAAGAATAAAAAAATCTATGGCAGAGCTCGAGGTAGATTTTTTACCAACATTGTTATTCTTTTGCGTTTAAAGGTGCTTTGCAACTAGCTTGCTTTGTTAATGCATCCTGTTATAGTTTCTTCTTTGCCATCATTTTATTGGATCGCTAAAATGCCTGAGAAGAAAGAGATTTCACCTGCCAGGCATGACGTTTGCAAAGGCATCTTTTAGGATCAAGCTGTGGACCTTTAGATCTCCAAACATTTTACTGCGCAATTCTGTCGAAGAATTCTAAAGCCAGTCAGCTTTGTTACCTTTTCACCTTGCACGAATGGCATTCGTTTTGGAATTCATGCTTTGTGTACCTTGTGGACCTGAAAGAAGTAAACATGTTTGAAAATAGTTCTGTAGAGAATGCTTGAAGTAATAGAGCTATATAATGAGGTCATGCATTCGTTTATTTTTTAGCTGAGGATGGCACAAGTTTAATGCTGAAATGTTCTGCGGGGTGTCCCAAAATAATTCTCCCCCGTTTTTATGTGGCTACTGTGAAGGAGCTGTGGATTGAATTATCTCGATTTTTACACAGTTGCATAGGTCAGGCTTCAACGTAAACTTTGAGACCTTGTTTGAGTCGGCCTAGCACGTGGTTGCTGATTTATGGAATAGAAAAGGCAAAATAAGTGGTTGCTTCCAAAACAGCACTTCTATTGTTATCCGTAAGTTTTCAAAGAAAGGGTTCTGGCATCGTATTAAAGTTTTCACAACATCCTTTAAATTAGAAAGTGCTCTCTAAACAGCACTGGTAACCCTTGAAGATCTAGTAAGATATTCATACAACGCTAGAACCCTTTCTTTGAAAAGTTACTGTATTTTGAAATTGCTAGCGAATCACAGAAGTGCTGTTTTTGAAACAGCCACTTTTTTTTACTTTTCTCTACCATAAATCAGCATTCACGTGTCAGATTGACTCATATAAGGTCTGAAACACTAAGTTAAAGCCTGACCTATGCAACTGTGTAAAAGTCGAGATAATTGAATCTACGGCTCCTCCACAGCAGCAACACAAACGTGGCACAATAATTTTTTAGCTGGCTGTATCGTTATATTTTGTCTTAATCGGACTATCACTAAAATTGGCTTGTCTTCAAATTGAATTGGATTATTACCAACATTGACTTGTCATCATATTTATTAATGGATTTACCGATTTTTGGATGATTTATGAAAATCATTACGATACTGACTTCTTATCTTAAAGGACAAGTCCGGGGTTGATAAAATTATTGTTAAAAAGCAACCTTACCAACTAGACAGAGCAGAAACTGCGCACGAATGCGTAAAATATCGTAACTTTGAGCTCCCCTAGCTCCCTGGAACAGATCCCGAAATTAGGTAACACTTGATTTTTTCTTCTAAGGACCTTAAAGTAAATGAACGGAGATATAGCGACATAATCTAAACATAGCACAAAAGAACGGCAGGTGCCATTAATCTTCTTATTGTCTTCGTATATCGAAATCATCAAATACAATAGGCTATATTCAGACTACCCAGTCCCCTTAGCTAAGTTTGCTTTTAACCCCGTTGATTTACTTTAAACTGTAGATTTATCATTTCAAAAAGCTTATCTATTCAAACACTTCCTTATCTCAGATTGGTCGACAACTTCATTTTACGCAGTTTCTGCTCTGTCTACCAATTGCTGAACACCAATTGTGAGTTCTTTCCAAGTTTTGATGCCTCCAATTTTCATAAATTTGTTAATGAATCTTCGTAAGTTAGGCCAAATATCGTCACCATTTTGTATTTTGTACGAGTGAGGGAAGGCGCGATAAGGAGACTAGCAATGTTAGTGGTATGATATCAACACATTTGGCAGCCTCGTTCAGGTCAACATGAAGTGACGTCATAGAAAATGACGTCATTTCGCACTTCTTAGCAGATTGAAATATGTAGTTTCGCAGATTAAAACAGAAAAAAATTAAAAAGTATTACACACCATTCACAACAGTGTGATCTCTTGAATATTCAACAATTATACAAACCCCGGACTTGTCCTTTAAGGACGGTCATTAAGATATAAAATGAAACTGTTCATCGTTAGACTGATCATGGAATTATTATGGTTATTATTTTCATTTAATTCGTAGCAAACCAAGGCAGAAACCGAGGACTTAAGGTCAGAGCTCAGTGGTGTCAAATATCAATATCGTGTTGCAAGTAATGAGCTACGTGATATGGTAAGTGTGGTCGGAAAAAAATTTCTGGCTATTTCTTCTATTTTCTAAATCTTTCTTTACCGGGTGTCCGGGATGGGATACATACAACTTGGTAATGGGGACGTGCCATCGGGAACGGTATCGTTTTAACTGCCGGATGAACCAGAAAAAAATTCCCACTTTTGAAAATTCATAACAGCAATAGTATTTCACAGATTTGAGTAATTCTGATTCTAGTTAAAGACCAAAAGGTTGAAGTATTTTTGTGATTTTTCTCGTTGTCTCACGAGCACTACAAAAACAGGTAAATTGAACTTTACAAAGATTTCATATTTGCAAAATGACTGAAAGTGATCGTTGTACCTAAAACAACGATCAAAGCATAAATAACTCCTCGTACAGAATAATGAAGGAGATGCAACTTCTCGTGGATGAGAGATGTCCTCTGTACATTAATTTACCATGGGATTGAAAATCTTTAATATTCGTTTGAAAATCGATGTCTTATCACACTTGAGGGAGGTGAAACTCCCACTGCCTATTGTTCGGTGTGAATAGAGTCCTTATAATTTGATCAATTTTTTAGGCCCTTTTTCCGTCATTTTGCAACCATAAAATTTTTATAAGGCTAAATTGACCAATACTTCTAGTGCTGGTAGAACAGCGAGAAAAATCACGAAAATACTTTGATCTGTCGGCTTTTAACTAGAATTTGAATGATTCAAATCTGTGAAGTAATATTGTTGCTATGGATTTTCAAAAATGGGAACTTTTTTCTGGCTCACCCGGTATTTGGTATGAGGAACGCTTTCGATCTTCACGATTATGATACAAAGAGCGATATCTTCTTTGCAATTTTGGTATTAAGAACAAATAAATAGGCTATTCCTTAATGTTATAAAGTTCGGGTATACATTTTCGAAAAATTGGCTTAAAAACGAGTTATATCTTTGAAGCTTGGGTAGCACGTTCCCAACGAGAACTCGGTGAATTGCCCTTCCAGGACTAGGGAAGAAAAACAAGCAACTTGTGGAAAATTGTAGAGATTGGTCGAAGATGCTATCTCAAAGATTCCTGCTCTCCATTGATAAAAGTATAAGTTTAATTAAGTACCAAGTTTAGGATCTGTGTTGGTATTTCGATGTCGTAATTTCATATCGGTTTCAAAGCTATGATCTGGCCCCTACCAAATGCTGGTCTGTGTTTTAACAATGAAGAATCCATAATGTTTCTTGTTTTGAACGAATATTTCTTGTTTTGAATGAATAATGGATACGTTCTTCTTTTGCCATGGTTTTTTAAGTTCAGCAAACTTGGCTTCGAGGCATTCTTTATATTTATTCGTTGTGGCGACCTAAAACCGGATCTCCACTGGGCGGAAAAATATCGAGGCAGAAAAATTTCCGGGAATCTAATTGGCTGATCGAATTGTCGCCGCTGAAAAATGCCGAGCCGTGAATAGTAGGACTGCGTTCTACTTTTAGCGGCTAGACATTTTTCCGCCTGTGGAGATCCGGCTTAACTTTTGCACACGCAGAACGCAAGTTCTTTTGTTTCGCCAGCAGATTCAGGGCTCAGACAATAATGATAAACATAATAAAGATAACGAACACGGACAATAAATTGCTGGAAGCTAGGTCATTATGTAAACTTCATATATAAATATTTTCATATATATACGACGTGTATTGATATATTTCTATCTAATTTATTTGTAAATAGTTAATTAGGTAATTCAATTTTAACAGGGCCAAATTGTAAAACAATATACTTATTGAATTTGTACTCTGTATAAATATGTTTAGAATATGTTTAAAATATGAAATATATGAAATATATGTTTTAGATTGTGAATGCAGTCCCCCCACTTTTGCTGGAGCGCAGTTGAACACGTCTGTTTTGTTCGAAGCCATGAAGCATGAAGATGAAAATTACAAAATTGAAAGTTTTCACATGTCACAAATTTTCCTGTTTTTAATTCTATTCAAAATTACGTCCACTCAATCTTGCCGCGTTAATTTTATTGTAATTCTAAGTATTTCACTCGCTCATTCACGTTGATTTGATAACGTATGTTTGATGTACGCTGCGTTTTAGCAGCTTGAGATTGTATATTTTTTTGTGAGTAAACAACAATTATGTTTAAATATTGATCTAGAATTGGTTTAGATATTGATCTAGATGATAAACCTTTGTGTGACTTGCTTCTGTTCGGAGACTCAATGAATAGTTTCATCACCAATCGAATAATCCTTGAAGCAACAATTTTTTTCATCAAAAACACGAAAAGGTTTTCAGATTGAACTTAAGCACAAAACAGCAGCAACATTTTTGTTTATTTTTTAGTTATTGTAACGGGCGTCTTGTAAAGAAGTATTCCCATTTGCACCGTGATTGCTGAAATGCATACTACAGTCTCCAAGATAGTGTTTGGGTGCTTCATTGACCACCTGCAGTAAGGTGGGGGAGGTCTTCTTTCTGAGACGCCCGTCCGAGTTTCTTTTCCTCATTAATTTTTCCTGTACGTATATATACTTTGAAATTATTGTAAATGGCTGTCGTAGTTGGGACTCGCTGACATCATGTCCTTTCCAGCTGTGGCAGCCATAGAAAATTTAAAATCAGCTTTGTAGTTTTTTTTTTAATTTTATATGGTAAAAAAAACAATTATGTTTTATTCCTTCACTAACTAACAAATCATGTATTTATTTCGTTTCAGAAACAACAATTACAGATGTACAAGGACCATTTTGCCGAAAAAGTGAGTTAAAAAAGAGAAAGAACTAAGCGGTTACTTTATATGACATAGTTTATGCGTTTTGCGGGCTATGGAATAAAAGGTATGTGATCGATATTCAAAACTAAAATTTTAATCTATCAATCAAAGGTTAACTTAGATGAGAAAATTTTGTTTGGAAAATTCATGCATCTTTAAGACCGCACGATACGACTAGAAAAGTGCATGTAAGGGTTTTGTATGAGAATGAATTATACAAATTGAAATATGAATCGAGAATTCCACGTTTCATTCTAGTCCATGATATATGTGGCATTGAAGTTTACATTGTCAATTTCAGAAGTAGATTTATAATTTCAATAGTACGTAAATCATGGACCAGAATGGAATGTGGAATTCTCGTTCCCAAACAGGCCCTTTACCAGCATTTTTCTAATTTCTGGGTCTAAATGATGAGTGATTTTACCAAAAAAAAATTCTCACCAAGGTTAGCCTCTGACTGACAGATTATCATTTCAGTTTTGAATATCGGCCTCATACTTGCTATGGGGGGGGGGGGGTGGTCAATGTAGGAATTGAACGAGACATAACGCTTATGCCGCAAGCTATAACTAATCGATTTCCAAATGGCCAAAATACTTCGAGAAAATTTCTTCATTGTCCTTTCGTGTTGATTCTTGAGTAAGTTAAATCAACATTTTTGATCCTTTCAATGCTTTTGCGATGGAAAACATTGAGATGAAACTTGCATATGTCGTTATCTCTTTCTTTAGTGTGAGTTAGAAAAGTTGCAACAAATTCAGAATGCTGCCTCTAGGATTTTGACTGGTGCGAAGAGAGAGAGTCACATAACCCCAGTGTTAAAACAGCTTCATTGGTTGCCAATATCATGCAGGATGAAATACAAGATCTTAACGTTCACTTACAAATGAATCGATAACCTTGCACCAGTATATCTTACTGAGTTAGTCACATTACGAACAGCAGAGCGACGAACAAGGTCTGCTGATGATGACTTGACTCTCGAATCACCAAGGACAAAGCTAGTTACTGCTGGTGATAGTGCATTTACAGGTTCCTCTCCTCTTCTTTGGAACAGACTGCCATGCCATATACGTTGCGAGCAGTGGATTCTCTTGACACTTTTAAGAGCAGACTAAAAACGCACTTTTTTAAGATCATTTTATTAAATTTTATTCAAACAATTTTTCATCATTCTTTTTAACACTGTAGAATATATCGCTCTGATAGTTTTATGAATATTATGCCATACGCCTTTGAACCGCGTGGATAAATGGCGCAATATAAATGCCTTTTTATTATTCATTATCATTTAGGCATGATTGTACCACACTTTAAACAGTGGATACATTTTTATCCTTACCTGGAAGTTCAAAGCCAACATTTGCTAGAATCTGTTAGTGATCTGTTGGAAGAACATCATAACGTCTTAACTTTGATTCTTTGTTTCCAGGTTTCACAGGTTGATGAAAAATACGCTCAGCAGATCAATGCATTGATGATGGAAAACCAAAGCATCAGGTTGCAATCTTCAAGCAATCTAGGCTACGTTCACATTGCTCAACATTCATTTCATTCGTCTTTGTTGTTGAATACGCTGCTGACCGTTATTGCATTCTCTATGAATGTGGTTGGCTTTCACACTGCTCGAGCCAAACGATGGTTTAACCTAAAGCCTTTGTTTGTAGCTGTCAAAAAGGTGCCAATCGCGAGTTTCTAGGCCATTGTCACCAACAGCAGCGTTTTCAAGTTTATCTGCCTTTAACGCCGTATTCCAAAAATACTTTGTCTAAGACTTACTGCAGTTGTTGTATTTGTCACTGTTGGCAGTCTTGTTTTGATAATTGAGATCTAGGACTCATTGTAATAAGCCTATGAAGGCCCGTTCCATAATGTTTGCAATCAAATTTGGGAGATTTTAGGCCCAAACTGTTTCTACCGGAATAGAGGACAAAAGCCCTTTGAATTGTTGTATTTTTCACATCAATTGCTATCTTTTTTGCTATCTTTTTTCAAATGTAAAGTCAGAATTCATTTGCACACTTGAAAGGCACATTTAGATAAAATTGCGCACTTGTACACTCGACATTTTGCTCTTGCACACCCGAGATCTCGTTGGAAACTGCCGTACTATGCAGTCTAGCAGTCCGTTTTCACAACGGAGCTGTATGAACACAAGGCAAAAGTTGATAAGTTTCTCTCTGTTTTCATTTGAATACGGAGCTGTGTAAACAGAGCTTCACCGTTTATTCATTCTTGATTCCGCCCTGTCTTCATTTTAGTAATCATTTTGGTGATCATTTGACTAGCCCCTTTGCAATGGGCAAACCAAAAAAAGTTCGGCACAAAAGAAATTCAAGATGCCGCTTATCGTAAGATTTTCTTTTCGAGCTAACGCATCGAAGATCAACAGATTTCAGCCGTAGTTAGTTTCACAATACGTTGTCTGCCAAATTGTGTGATAACCCATGGGCGGTAGGAGACTGCTGTGTTAGCCTAAAATGCATAAATCGCCTCACAAAGAAATATATTCATTTAAACTTACGATGATGTGGTTGTCTCTTTCTTCTTCATTGTCTGTACCCAAATATTTCAACTAATATGCATACCAGAACTTTGGCCTAAGCATTGCAATTTCGCATTGATTCTACGCATTGGTTGAAATATTTGGGCATTACATTTCTTAAGACAATAAAGAAGAAAGAGGCAACCACGTCATCGTAAGTTTAAATGAATGTATGTCTTTATGAAGCGATTTAAGCATTTCAAGCTAACACAGCAGTCTCCTACCGCCCATGGATAACCTAACAGGTTATAAAGTATTCAAAACTTTTATCAGGTCAATCTTTTAACGCTTTCCAATTTTTCACATTATGCCAAAAGTAGTCTCATGTATAATGATTTTCAAATGACATTAAGATAGCTCTTTAGATACCGTGTCCAATTTCTGTAGTCAAAAACAGTCTAAAATTCATGTTCCACCCGTTTTCACCTAACTTATTTCCTAATTAAACTTAGGCAGCAGTACCTCAAAAAATGCGATGAACTATTCCAAATCAAATCGGAAAGGGACACCAAACAGGTAAGCAGGTATCATCTTCGCACTTTTTCATCAATGTTTAAATGTTGCTCTTTCCTTTAGGGTTTTAGGCCCGGGGGGGGGGGGGGGAGTAACGTAACATGTTGAGGGTACGGGTGCGTGCCACCCTTATGCGTTGGTTTTTGGGTCCAAAATTCTCTTAACAAGGGTCCCTTTTTCGGCAGATGTTCCTTAAACATAGGTAGATTTTCTATAAATTTGAAAAAATGGTCAAAAATGGTTAGTATTCCACCAAAATTCATCATAAAAGTGGGTATGACGGAAACTATCGGTAGTTAGAAAGAGGGTAGCTTTCTGAAAACCGGGCGGCAGATCCCCGTCCATCTGCAAATCATATACCCCCTCCCCCGGTTTTAGGTCAATTCGTTGTTTCTGTTGTAAGATTTAACAGGCTAATTTTGTTGTTATTCTTTTATAGGAACTAACAGTTTTCTTTCCAGAGATAGTAAGGTCTAATGTTGCGTTTGTGAGTGTCTTCCCGGGGGGGGGGGTACTATACATAATTTGGGTACGGGGACGTGCCAACGGGAAGGGTATCGTTTTTCACGATTTTGGTATAAGGAACGGTATCGATTTTCATGATTTTGGTATAAGGAACGGTATCGATTTTCGCAATTTTTGCAATTGGTATAGGATCGGGTATGCATTTTCGGAAAATTGGTATAAAGTCGGGTATATATTTTTGAAAAATTGGTATAAAGTTGGGTATACATTTTGGAAAAATTGGTATAAGGAACGGGTATGTTTTTGAAACCTCGATGGCACGTCCCCGTCCAAAATCAGGTCAAGTAGCCCCCCGGGGGAGTGTCTTACAGTGAGTCCGTCATTGAACGCCATTTTAAGAATCATGATTAGTACCAGCCCAGTAGATTTTGACAACAATGACAAATTTCAGCTTGCCATTTTCAAATTTGACATTTTTTTCCCATTTTAAATATTTGTACAAGTTAACAGATTCCAGTAAAAAGTAACTGATTTACAAATCGACCTGTGCAAAAAACAGAAAAGCCTAACTTAAAGGGAATTATGATGTACAATAAGATAAATGCAAAAGAGCATACATTAATTTCCAAAATTTTCGGACGTTTAATTTTCGGACATTTAATTTTCGGACAAAAATTTTTGGACCAAATTATTATCGATTTCGGACAATTTCGGACAAAATTTCGGACATTTTCAAAAAGGTGAATAAAATTTCGGACATATACGATTTGATAATGAGTAGGCAAATCATACACCAGATGTAGCAAAATTTCTTCACTCTATGTCTCAAAACAGAAACCAGCATAGTAATCAAGTGTAAAATACAAGCATTATAAGGATAATCATGAATTAAAGTTGGGGCAGAAAGACTTGTCCCTCATGTAACAACAATAACATCAACAATAATGAGAGTAACAAAACAACAATAATAGAGGTCAAATATACGTCTTTTATTAGGAACATAGAATTTGAGCCCGTGCTGAGAGTTTCCTAAATTACCAGAATTTCAGCACTCCAGGATTTCAAATCAGTTTCATAAGATCCGTCACAATCTTCAAGTTCACTAAGACTTATTATGTTTTTCTTTCATTGATACATTGCCTGTCCTTCATTGAGATTTCCAAGGTTCCTCCATTAGAACAATAGTAATCTTATAACAGAATTTCATTTCTTATCCAAAGAAATTTTCTGTCATTGTGATTTGCCAGACAATTAAATTTTCGGACTACTTAAAAATTAAGACACTTAACTTTTTTTTCAATTAAATTTTCGGACCACTAAAAAATTCGGACACTTCAATTTTCGGACAATAATTTTTTTGGACTACTCATTTGTCCGAAAATCAAAACGTCCGAAAATTTTAGAAATTAATGTAATAGAACTATAAAATGAAATATAATGTACCTGTCATATGGATTTTTTAAAGGTAGCCAGGGACGGTGCCAATTTAATTTCCTTATTCAGCTCATTCCATAATTTTGCTCCACGATAAGAAAATGCGTTTTGGCCTGTGCATGTTCTTAACAGGGGTATCTGCAAGTATGTTTCGGTAGAGCGAAGATTGATGCTACAATTTATTTCAAGTTGGTGACTATAATAGCAGCAACGCTATTTAAAGCGATCACTGCCCTCTAAAAATTTACTAAAAAGCTCCCCTAAATGTTGAGGAGCAAGTGAGTTCAATGTCTTTTAATTACAGTTGAGTAAGACAAAATGAGAATTGATATTTCCAGTTGGTTATTTAGACCAGGCCACGATAAATGTTGAATAAGATTGGCAACTACTAAAATGCTGAATTCATTTTACTACGTCAAACTGTGACCTGTCTGTAGCAATTAATATTCGAGACGAGGTTGTTCTATCCAAAGAAATTGAAACACGTGTAAGACATTCAAAATTTTTGAAAATAGAAAATAGTAGCATTTGCTTTTTTGTTCTCATGAAAGCGCTTGCTGCTTAAAATTGTCTTTACCCAAATGTTGGCAATCGTAAATTTCTATGAAAAGTATACGACCTGACATTCCACGTTCGGAAATTGGTGAATGGCTCATGCTCGTAGATTTCTCAAAAGCGGCGCCGATCGCTGATACTCAATACTCCTAAATTTGATTGGCCTTTCAGGAGTTTTTGAAATGTAAAGGCAATCAGCATTGGTCAAAGAGTTTTCCTGTTCTTGGTTATCTAAATGTGAAGTTTATTTTGGCGCAGCCGATTCGTGGGGTGTCCATAAACATTATTCGACGACGAATTAGATATTGCAAAATAACGAAAGAATGAACAGTATCCACGGTTAGGTAACCCTTTTCGTAAGACCGTTAATTATTTTGAGACACTAGAATCTTTGAAAATTCAGTGTGTTGTGAGCATTTAAATATCAAATTGTGCAAAATCTTTACCAGAGGTATGTTACTTGTTTTGCAAACAGGTTCCACATTTGAAGTAAAAAGAAGGTTACCCAATGTTGTACATCGTCAAACTTTGCTCCACAACATGAAAACTTAATCTATAACAGACAGAATCATTTTCAAGTTTTACACATTGTGAAGAGCTGGGCAAGCGAAGGAACCAAATTCTCCATACCTACGTTAAGAAAGTGACTAGAAATGCGATCAGTGCCACATCCATTTGATTTGTTGATCGTAGAAGATACTTTTAAAAGCTCTTCAGTGGTAATAGGTTTAAAGGAAAATGTAGAATCAGTCTTCCTCTATAATAATCACCATTTAGAAGAGGGTTCCCTTTCTTAGGTATATTTTCGCTAAGGCTCGCACTATCATCACAGGAAAATTTATTCATGGTGTCGGCTATTTCTTGGCGTTGGTAATTGTAACCTCACCATCTTTAAATCTGGATTTCTGTTTTGACCGATTGCACAACAATTTTTTTCTGTTAAAAAGCATCTAATGTACGTTGCACAACTCATGCATACAGTTGGTGATATAGCCCAGCCCATTCATGTTCTCAAACTGCTCAATTGGCTTTCCGACTGCCACTCCCTGTGAGAAATGTAAATCCACTTACAAACAAGAGTCTTGACGTCATGTGGAATTATTTTCACAGACACTTGCTCTCTAGTATTCTTGATTAACACAATATTCTTTGGATCAGCTAGTATTAATAAGGTGACCCGGAAGACTTTCTTATATTTGGTTTGTTTTTACACTTGACATTCAGTGACATTCACTTTTATTCAATGACATTCAATGACCGTACTTTTAGATAGCATATCCAATATACATCGATTGTACAGTGAGATCTTATATCTTCCAAACATGGTTCGGCCGTCCACGAAGTTTTACCAATCAAAAGTTATGCATGTTATGAATCATCTTAACTGGAATGTGAGACTACTCTTACATGATAAAGCCCAGGCCGATCTTAGTTTCAGAACGGTTTGAGTTTTGGCTGTTCATTTGCCTCCCCGTCACATGAACATTTGCAGACCGGTTTGAGAATATAAGACAATGCGTGCTTTCCTTGGACAATGAGAACAATTGCAATTGTTGTGTGGATGATATTGGCATTGCTTCATAACATTTAGATCCAGCTGGCTGACTTTTAATGAAATCTTGATTGTTTTGATTCCCGGAGGAACTCAAGAAATACCAATCACGCTAGTTTTGAAAAGTCATTTCGCCCCGAAATATGACATTTTTCTGCTCACATGAAAATTTCAAGCCGAAATATAAGTTTCAGGTCGACCTGAGTTTCATTTCGCTTGCGTCATGTGGCGTTTCTCCAACAGCTTCGACCGCAGACCGATATGAGTTCAGACGGATCTGAAACTGAGATTGGTATGAGTTTGTTTATATAAGGGCACTCTAAAAAGGGGTCGAAAAATAATCCATAATTTGACACAGCAAAGTTAGTAGATTTCCCCGTTACAAAAATGCCTGCCGGGTTAGTGAAATAAACAGTCCCTGTTTGAAAGGCCATACTGCTCCCGGATATCATGACCATAATGTTAGCACATACATTACATGATAGTGGACCTCTTCAAATTCATTTTTAAATTTACATTGCTAAAATCGGCCACTCTGTTCTGAAAATCTTCGCGATTTTCTCGAGAGGACTTCTTCAAGAAAGTTAACAGGCCTAAGGTTGCGACCAAATTTTCCAAAAATTTTTTCCAAACAGCAATGACCTCGACGCGTTTCAGCACGTGCTATCCTCTTGGGAGGGTGAAATTGATCGTTTGTTCAAGTCAGTACGTAACATTTTCATCAATTTTAGCGCTGTTTTGGAATCAGTTCTGCATTTCAACGTTTTGAGGTGAATGGAAACTTTTCTGGTAAACTGATGGGCATAATGGACGACAACAATAGCAAATAGCAGCACTCAGACTTTATTGCCGAAAGTCTGAATTTGAAATCATTTTACTTGCTTTCATTGTAGATTTCCTTTCAAGAGATTGAGCTTATGAAAAATCAAGCCATATCAAAAATATTCCAAATCGTAAGGTGCTGAGTGAAGGAAAAGGAAAGATGGAATGTAAATAGAAATATGAAATTGGCAAATGCGTAAAGAGCCGATGAGAGATGTTCCCTAATCATAGCTATCTCTCGGGTTTCAATTTAAAGACAGAAAGTCAAGTTATGATAAAACTTATGTCAATGAATGTTCCCCCGCTATTGAATTTGATTTCTAGTACTCAGTGCCCTGATGTTTAATCTGTCTTGCCAACCGGTCATTGTGGGCGATACTACTCTATCTTTTAGATGGTTTGGGCTTCCTCTTTTCTCCTTTATAACACCCCCCGGCTAAATGCCCTGGCATATTCTACCCTGGTGCTTTCCTTAGTGGAGAAAATGAAGCAAAGTCAGCCCCCGGACAAGCTGTGAATCTCCCCGGTAAACAAATGAAATATGAAATATATGAATATGAAATATGAAAGTGCCTCACAAGTGAAACCAAGGCTTCATATTGACAAACCCCGGAGAGAAGTTTATGAAGTTATTCCTATGTGTAGACAGTTTCCCGCCAATAATCATGCTGTCGTCGGTACATAGATGGAGCTCCCCGGTGAAATTTTAGCCATACTTTTCGACCACAAGCACCCCGGTGAACATCTGACCTGTCGCCGGGGCACTTAGACAGGGGTGTTTTATAAATTACTTTGTTGTGATGACTTTATTATTACTGATAG
The DNA here is from genome assembly GCA_964020215.1 of Aurelia sp. 3 sensu Dawson et al. (2005). Lineage (NCBI taxonomy): Eukaryota > Metazoa > Cnidaria > Scyphozoa > Semaeostomeae > Ulmaridae > Aurelia > Aurelia sp. 3 sensu Dawson et al. (2005). Next base: position 1,396,748 of record OZ026573.1, on the reverse strand, counting down.
CTATATTTCCTTTCTAGGAGGATGATCTGGTGACTGCAAAAGATGTCATGCATGTAAGCTGACTTTATTCATTCTGTTTGCCTCTCGATTATTTCAGGAATATTCCATGTTACAATTCGAAGCTTACGCAACACGCAACACTGTTTGCACGAAACTGGTTCAAAATACACGGGACTGTCCTAGCCATATACATTTGAGATCACCTAGCCGCACTTGTCTAAGCCAATGCCAATCAGTATATCTTACTACAGGGTTTCCAAGAAACGTGTGCTTTGTTTTTGTGGCTAATGAATCAGTCAATCAATTAATCAATCAATATTTAAAGTTAGTATTTACAGTAGTATTGAGATAATACTAATTCAAACCAACTGTTTACAAATATGATATATACAAAGTAGAAAAATGGTGTTTTTAACCAGCGACATATTTTACAGGTGCATCTTCCATTTTCTACCAAAGTCTCCAGGGCGATCGGCTTTTTGAGACATGCAAAGTCCTTTCTGCCTATGGCAAGTTTGAAAACTTATTACACAGGTATTGTTTAGCCCCACTTTCGATATCGTTGTTCTGTCTGGGGTTGTGCTGGTTCTACAGAAATCAACCAGCTGCAAAAGCTCCAAAATCGTGCTGTTAGAATCATTACAAATAGCAGCTTTGATACCCCAAGCAGACCACTTATTGTGGAGTTGGGCTGGAAGACAATTGAAGAACCTATTGGTAATGAGTCTAAAACAATGGTCTTCAAGTCGCTCAGTGATTTGGCTCCGCAATACCTGTGTAACCTCTTCACCAGAAACTCAGCATGCTCCTCCCGCAACCTCCAGAACACTGAGACTGATTTAAGGTTCCCAAACAAAAATTCAGCAAATGGGCAAAAATGCTCCTCTTTCCGGGGAGCTACACTATGGAATAGCCTTCCTACTGAGTCTAAGACGGCATCCTCCCTGAATGGTTTTAAGAAATCAATAAAGGGTTAACTTTTTCTTTCCATTGTATATATTGCATTATTGTAAATAGGCTTTTAAATTATGACTCGGCCTCGGCCGAAGGGCAACCCTCCTTAAAAGATTCAAATATGAAATATATAAATACATCAATATAAATGTCTATCCGAAATCCAGTCTTTGATCCTCTTTTTAAAACGTGACGGTGTTTGTTCTTGTTTGCTACTGTCTTCAAGAGTATTCCATAGGAAACTACATCGAAAAGGCAGTGAATCGAGTCCAAAGCCAAGTGTCTTAATTGTTAGCAACTTGCACAAGTTCTGCTTGGATTGTACGTTCTGGGTTTCTTTTCATGAAATTACCATACAAGTGAAGGGCTCAATTATCAAAACTCACACTAACCGGTTTTGTTGTTGTACAGGGAAATATAAAGCCCTCGGTCTTAATGCACAGACCTCGCAAGCTCGGTCTGTCCTTCTAAGACCTCGGGCTTTATATTTTCCTCTACAGACATGTTCCTTTTCGCAGAGCAATATGGGACAGCAACAGCGCGCACGGCCTTGTGGTTGACAGAGGCTCTTTGATCTTTGAGAAGGATGAGATTATCAGATTTTGATAGAAAGAGCAGTAGCTGTTTTCATTGAAATGCAATTACGATTAGCAATCACAGACAAAGATGATTTTCGCAAACAACAAATCAAAATAAACGAAGCCTCCAAAGGTGCCTTGAAACCAGGATGGCTAGTTGTCGCATTGTGCATGCAAAAGACATTTCCAGAGAGGAGTCATCAGTAAATATATAAAAGACCAATCTAAACATATATTTTTCGGATATATTTTATTTCTCTCAGGAGCCGATCATTGATGTTTCTACTGGAATTGCATTTCATTTAAAAATTATTTATACACGGCAGCCCTGTCAGTCATAATGATTGATTTTCAGGGGGGGCATGCCAAAGACTTTGCAAATTAAAACCCTCCTAATACCAAAAATTAAAAACAAGGAAAATATATAATTACAACCATATTCATTTACAACAAATTACAATACTATTTACATCTAACTCTTTCTCTTTTTCCTAAAAGAAGATTAAGAGGGAGCTTGCTTGGCCTCGCTGCTAAGTCCATTCCAATTTTATCACCAACGAAGCTTGAGACCTTTAAAAGGATGTCATTTTTGAAATTTGACTATGTTACCAATCATGAATTTCTTTATGCTCATTTTTGTCAGCATCGAAATAATTTTTTTCCGTATTTCAACATCTTTGATTTGCTTGAACTTGTGGTAGTTTGTACTTGTACAAGATGCCTGATTCAGTTATTATCATTTTATTATTTGTTATCAATTTCTTTTTCGTTGGCTAAAATAACTGGCAGCTAAAAATATTTAGCTCATTAAGTTCAACGCTAAAGATGATTATTACAACGTGTGAATTGATACAAAATTATTTAAACTATTTGCAATTCATCAAAGTATGCAATAAAAACAAATTTCTAAAAACATCATAAAAAGCTCAATATCGGAATAAAATTGCGACACAGCTTGCATGGACAATTTCTCCCTTCCAATTTTCATATTGTTTGCGGTAACATTTGCCATAGTTGTAGACCATTTAGTAGCATACTCCAAAACCACAAGAAATGATTTATCAAATTGAGTTTCATCCGGAACCATCTCTGAAAAAAAATTTGCTTTTGTCTTGGACATGGGCCTTCTACTATAAATAAGTCATTTTTTACATGAAATTGCAAGTAAATATTCTAATTTTCATTTTTCCTTCATTTGCTCTATTCTTTGACTTGAAGACTACATGTCCATTCATTTACTTTGAAAACTGAAGCTGAAGAGTTGTCAGTTTGGTTGCAATGTTTGTGCAGTATAATTTTCCAAATATTTGTCATAGTTTCTGGACTTTATTCAGTTTGTATTTATTTTGAGACTCAAAATAGAGATGGAGACTTTGTCTTACTAGGTATGTAGCTATGTTATCACCTGTTGTGAGGCATAAGGCAATATCTATAGTTGACTGTAATAGGATAGCCTGAAAGTATAGGAAAAGGAAGAGAATGATTTAACCTATTTTTAGTTTTCGTGCGTCATCCTCTAGGTTAATCTGTTTTTTCATACAGGTCAACTCGCATTTGGATTAAATACGGAATATTGCTAATTGTCTTCTCCAGTATGACTCTTTGTATATTGCACTTTTGAATCACCACTGCCCCGATTCACGATAGTTTGCTAGTGAGATGCCTTCATGGCCACGTATTAGAAACAAAACACCATTGATCCACTCATAAAGCATGCCAAAAGTGTCAGAAATCTTCTACTTTCTTTTCTTTTGTAAATCCATGACAGTCATCCAATAACTTTGTTGTACTCTTGGTGGGTATGTTGCCTTCTGCATCGTAAAAAGTGTCTGCGTCGTTGAAAGTGTCGAAACAAAGTATTTCTTCCTTGCTTGCTTGTTTGCTTGCTTCCATAATTAATTGATTGATTGATTGATTGATTGATTGATTGATTGATTGATTGATTGATTGATTGATTGATTGATTGATTGATTGATTGATTGATTGATTGATAGATTGATTGATTAGTTGGTTGATTGATTGATTGATTGATTGAATAGTGGATTGGCCGATTGAATGGCTATAATTCGTTAGTTAATGACTGATTCGATGCATATGATCAAATAAGTGAATGAACGAGCCTTTGCTTGAATCAATATGATTCATCAATTGATTCATTGATTAAGTGATAACTAGGCATGTGGAAGCTTGATTGATTGATCGATTGATTGGGTGCTAGACTGATTGGTTGACTGATTGGTTGACTGATTTCATTTTAATGAGTTGATGCATAAGGCATCTACACGGTGAGTAAGATAGTGAATGTGTGAACGCATGCTGGAACCAGTGTAATTCATTGATTTACTCGTTGATGATTGATTGATTGATTGATTGATTGATTGATTGATTGATTGATTGATTGATTGATTGATTGATTGATTGATTGATTGATTGATTGATTGATTGATTGATTGATTGATTGATTGATTGATTGATTGATTGATTGATTAATTGAGTGGCTGAATGATTGCTAGCTTGATTCGTTCATTTATTCACAGAAAGTCTTTTCCTTTTCAGGAACTGATTCGCGTTCGTGCACGTGCTGACATCAATCTTGTTACATCAGACTGGAGAGGTGATTCCACAGGGGACAATAAATCATTTGCGAAGACTCAGGCTGATGGTGAATCTAAAAGTAGCAAAAATAAGGAAACAATAAGGCCCTCAAGTGCACCTTCGACACCCACAGAAATCAAGCAGGCCGTTCGAGATACATTGAAAGAACATTCCACTCTATCATCAGAAAATTCAAAAAAGAACTACAGGCCGTCCTCATCTAGGAGCATTGCATCGTTCGCTCCAACAATATTATTACCAGAAGCAGATACACGCGAGATAACTCCCAATTCTAGGCGTAAAGTTCGTAGTGCAAGACTGCTCACCAGAAGATAACACTTCACTAAACGTATTAGCAACAGCTTTGAAAAAGTATTTCGAAAGCTTATGGCAATCTTCGACGTTCCTTTCATTAATTCATTCGTATTCTCCAGCAGTGAGCACCGAAAAATTCAAACAACTACTCGCTAATATTTTCAGCAAAAATGTATGTAACTTCATCAAAATTTGCAGTTTTGAAGAATATTTACCCTCACCTTAGTCTTTGTAAAAATGGTATTCTGACAATGATATTTAGCTTCATTTTCTAAATGTAGTATTTACCGTAAAGCTAAGAATTTGATGTAACCTGTGAATGATGTATCCATGATACGCTATAAATATGTACATATTAAACTGAAATTCAGTAAGGTAGTTTAAAAATTCCAATAAACATTCAGCTTTTATTTTTGGTAATATATATCAGCAGCAAACTTCGCTTTGTTTCAGCATTATTTTTTACATTTGGAAAGAGAAACGCAGTGATTTGCTTCTCTGAATGTTTTCTGCAATATAACATTTGTGAAACTAACTGCACAATTGAACATTTTGCCGGTTGGGATGCAAAGGAAACTATGGCTAACTATTGCGTTGCGCATGCGAAAAGGGTGCTTAGGAGAAATCATTGAATATTGAATGATTGAATGAAGAAGGGTCCCTTTAAACATCTTTCTCCCGGATCTTGCTGACTGCTTCGAGAAAATGAGAAGAATGCATCAAATTCTCATTTTTCAAGTGTGAATAAGACTGCGTTCACACGATGCCGGCACATTTTGAAAACGATGCGAGATTTGACAGTAAGAAACTCTTTGCAAGGCTTTAATGCCATAGAAAGGTACCTACACCCTAATTGTAAATCAGTTTCGTTCCAAAAGCGTCGAAAACTGTTCTATTTTCAAAATTTTCAGGTGTTTACACGATCCCGTTCCGGTTAGAGTTCAATTTTCCAAATCTACCGTTTTCAAAATATGCCGGCAAAAATGTGCCGTTTTCGTGTGAACGGGAGGACTATCCGTCACATTTTTCACTGTTTTCAAAATGTGCCGGCATCGTGTGAACGCGGTCTAAAGCACTTCTTGACCGGCTTCTGAATCAAATGTATGATTTTCGAGAGTCTGATGCTTAACCATACAAAAAAATCCTGCAGACGAGAACATAATCTTCTACAAAACAGACGGATTATGTTCTTATAAAGATTGTACTCTTCCCATATTCAGGGTGAGGCTCTGGTGTCATCAGAGACCCAGAGTGAGGATTACAAAGGCGGTCATAACCCCGGGGGGGGGGTAACTTGAGTTTCAAGATACGGGGTTGTGCCATTCAAATCGTAGAAGTACCACCCATAAATCCGGAGCAATTTCTCAAAAGTATTCCCATAAATCTGGAGAATTTGCTGAAGATTATAGCCATAAATCCGGAAGTGCCAAAACAGTTCACCAATAAATGAATTTTTACACAAAACCATACCCATAAATCCGGAAAATGCTAAAAATTTTTTAAAACCATACCCATAAATCCGGAATCTATCATGAAAAAGGTACCCTAAAAATGGCACAACCGCGTACCATGGACAAGTTAAGTTACCCCCCCCCCCCCCGTCATAACTATGCTGAGCACAAAGCTATATAATGTGTATTTGATGCAGATAAAAGATGCATGAAATCGTGATACTGTATGTTGTTGGCGAGCGTACGACTTGGCAGTTTGCTTGAAACTTGAATTTTCTAGGTATTTTGACGAAACCTACGGTCACCCGATGCCCTCACATTTTGAAAACGGTGGAAATGTGACGGTAGCAAGATTTGAACTATCATTCACACGATGCTGGGACAATATGAAAACGGTAGAAATACGTATGCTTGTAAAGGAATTAGGGATTCACATTCTGGCCTTAAATGAGACAAAGCTTGACAAAAGTATTGATGATAGTTTGGTAAATATCGAAGGGTATACTATCATAAGGCACGATCGTGACCGCCATGAGGGTGGTGTGGCAATTTATCTAAAGGATACCTTGTTAGATAAGACTACTGTGAGAGAAGACCTTCCTAACTCAGCTCTAGAACTTATATGCGTTGAGATTAAACCTATTCATGCTGCTTCTTTCGTCGTTTTGGCTTGGTACAGGCTCCCTAACGTAAGTTTTGATATCTTCAATCAGATAGAGGAATGCCTTCAGTTTCTTGACAGGGAAGACAAGAGATTATTCTTCTAGGTGATACAAACTGTGATATTCTGCCTAAATATTCCAAAGAGGGAAATGCAAATTCTAATGACCTTCCAACACATTCTCTTCGTTTGCTAGAAATTTATAATCTATTTGGTTTTCAGCAGTTAATAGAAAGCCCTACTCGTGAGACACTGGTCACTACTTCTCTGATAGATCATATAGCTACGACAAGCAAAACTAACATAGTATCTTCTGGAATACATAAATCTTCTTTCAGTGATCATTACTTGGTCTTTTGTGTTAGGAAATTTCGTGGTGCTTGCAAAAAAACAACACAAACATATTTCTACCAGGCAAATGAAGAACTTTGATCAAACCGAGTTTGTCAAAGATCTTTTGGGGGTCGACTGGAAAGGCATCGTGCGAAATACAGACGATATAAATGTCATAGTTAACACCTGGACTAACATTTCCTCTCTTATCCTCGAAAAACATGCCCCAACACGAAACAGACGTGTTTCTGACAGATTCTGCCCTTGGTTGACTAATGATTTCAAACTTATGTGCAAGGCAAGAGATAAGTTGAAAAAACAAGCTATTCGCTCAAAATCCGAATTATTGATGCAGGCCTATAGAAATATACGAAATCAAGCTAATAGATTAAATGAAAAACTTAAGCGTGAGTATTTTACTCACAAAATTGCTTCCTGCGAAGGGGACCTCAAAAGCACATGGAAGACCATCAACAACGTTTTAAACAAGAAATCTAAAACCACCAACATTGCTTCACTAAATATTGAAGGAAAACATATTTCTTCTAATGCTGATATTGCAGAATCTATTAATAACTTCTTCTGTACCATTGGAGAGACGCTTAGTGACAAAATTCCCTCAGCAAGAAATCCTCTCCTTGAAAACGACTACGTGATCAATCCAGAAAAAACTAGGTTTCAATTTCACGTTATTGATACCCTCCAGCTTGATAAAGTTTTTAGCAAATTTAAAACCTCAAAGGGATGCGGTACTGATGGCATTGCTAGCTGTTTTTTAAAAATCGCTCTTCCGGTTATCTCAGAATCTCTTTGTGATATTTTCAATCTTTCAATTGCTACTGGTTGTTTTCCAGATAGCTGGAAAATAGCTAGAGTAGCCCCCATTTTTAAAAAGGGTCAACCTGATGACCGATCTAACTACCGACCTATATCAGTTCTGCCTGTTTTAGCTAGGGTCTTCGAAAAACTCATTCATAACCAACTCTACGATTATCTCGACAAAAATAATCATCTGTTTTCAAACCAATCTGGCTTTAGAGCTCTTCATTCTGTTGTCACTTGCCTTCTTAATAGCACAGATGACTGGTATGTAAACATGGACAATGGCAGATACACTGCGAACATTTTTAACGATCTAAAAAAGGCATTCGATACTGTCGATCATGACATTTTACTTGCTAAATTGAAGATATATGGGATTGAAAATCTAGAACTTACCTGGTTTACGTCATATCTAACTAACAGAAAACAATTCTGTAAAGTAAATGGTGTCTGTTCAAAAACCAAAGATATCCGCTGTGGTGTGCCTCAAGGTTCCTGCCTTGGTCCTCTCTTGTTTCTGATCTATATCAATGATCTTCCGTTTTCTCTGAAGAAAGCTAAAGTGACGATGTATGCCGATGATACAAGTATTTCTTACTCTTCTTCGAGTTTAGAAGATGTAAATCGAACTCTAAACAGTGAACTAAGTCTTTTGAAACAATGGCTGCTAGGAAATAAACTTTCCTTGAACATACTAAAAACTCAAGCTCTGGTTGTGGGTTCCCAGCCCAAAATTAAGAAAATTATTGATAAAACTGTTGATCATCCGCAGTTTTTTATTGGTGACTCTCAAGTTGAAAATGTAGAGCGGACAAAGTATCTGGGTGTGATAATAGACCGGAGTTTAAGTTGGGAAGAACATATTAATATTCTCCGTACCAAAGTTTCTCGAGCAATTGGGTTTTTGAAATATGCCAGAAAATTTCTACCTCAAAACACATTAAGTAAAATGTATCGGGGCATTGTAGAGCCCCATTTTCGGTACTGTTGTTCGGTGTGGGGATGCTGTGGGGCGACCAAACTGCAAACCCTGCAAAAGTTGCAAAATCGAGCGGCGAGAATTGTAACGAAAAGTAAATTTGATACACCTGCTACGGCACTAATACATAATTTAAATTGGCCAACTATAAGTGAAATTATTAGAAGTGAAACTGCTACTAACATGTACAAGTCTCTGAATGGCCTCGTACCTGAGTACCTTTCCAACTTGTTTGTCAAAAATTCAACTCGAAATGTCAGAGAACTAAGAAATACTGAAACTGATCTTTCGCTACCACTGCGGAGAACTAAAAATGGGCAAAAGGCAATATCCTTTCGTGGACCTAAGCTTTGGAATGAACTCGAACTTGATCTTAAACAGGCACCCTCCCTTGCCACCTTCAAAAAAAGACTAAAAAATTGAAACACGTGTTCTTTTTATCATTCATGAAACATCTTTTTATTTTGTTTTTAGATTTTGCCACGGCCCCCTGAAAAGCAGTTGCTGAGCAACTGACGGGGCTACCGTGTTTAAAAAATTGAAAATTGAAAAAATTGAATTGAAATTGTAGGAAATATGACGGTAAAAAACTCGTTGCAAGACTTTGATGTCAAAGAAATGTACCTACACACTAAGAATCGTTCCAAAAAGCCTAAAAAAATGTTCTGTTTTATCATTTTCGAATGTTCACGCGAGGCCGTTTCCAAAGTGTGCTGGTTAGAGTTCCGTTATCGAAATCTACCGTTTTGAAAATCTTCCGACAAAAAAACGTGCCATTTTCGTGAGAACGGGAGGCCTATCCGTCACATTTTGCAACGTTTTCAAAATTTGCTGGCATCATGTGAACGCAGTCTAAAACAAAGTTTTATAGAAAAATGTGATCAAATGTTAAAAGCAATTCTTAGATTGCAGACTCACAAACATAGTTATTTTCAGTGCGATTTAAATTATGACTTTTGAGGCTGTTAAGGTTCATTGTTTTTGATGACTGTATCGTTTTTTAAACTGTGGAAGAAATCATTCTGTTTATTAGAACACTGAAAGACATCACTCCTATTTTGGTCCTTATCTTTGGGTGCCTTTCTGTATATTATTATTCTCCAATAGACCTTTTAGCTATTCTACAAAAGAGCCTGGATGGAGCGTTATTTTTATACAATTTTATACGCGAGGTTCGATCGAATGGCGTTAGAGGTTCTTTCACTATTATGCACATTCGAAAATTCTTCAAAATGCATCATAACATCGTTCGATTCAGATTCTTTCCCTAAATATAGCTAAAAGGTCTATGTTCTGTTTTGCTTGGTTTTACTGTATCATTATCCTTTCAAAATATACTGATGATTTCTCTTAAAAAAGCTGTTCGCATGCACAATGCACCAATTTAGTCATACTGGCTTCACGGCACCTTTGGCACCTTCGTCATTTTCATTCATTACTTCTAATCCCTTTAAATGGTTGCGTCAATCAAATGTGACAGATACTATTATACAAAGTCTGTCAATCCCGGGGGGGGGGGTACATAACATGTTGAGGGTACGGGTATGTGCCGCCCATATGGGTGGGTCTTTGGGCCCCAAATTCTCTTAACAAGGGTCCCTTTTTCGGCAGATTTTCCTTAAACAAGGGTGGGTTATCCAGAAATTGGCGAAAAATAGCAAAAAATGGGTGGTTTTCCGCCAAATTTCATCATAAAAGTGGGTATGTCCGCAAGTTTCGGTAATTAGAAGAGGGTACCTTTCTGAAAACCGGGCGGCAGACCCCCGTCCATCCGCAAGTCATGTACCCCCCCCCCCCGGGCTGTCAATGTTCACCAGGGCTGTTTTTCAAGGCCCAATCTTGTCTGACTTCAACTCTCCCCACCCGCTGGATGGCCTGCGAATAGTCAGTCCACCTAATGATTCAAATCTTTTTCTGCCTCGTTACAATTGTGCATTAGGATTCAGTTTGTAGCCTAAAAGCTAGACAAGTCAGTCCTTTCTTATGCCGGGTGAGTAAAGAAAAACGCATGGCGTTTGGAAAATAGTAGTCTCTGAATATCAAAGTGATGGTACTTAAAACTGTTTTGTTTCATTGCCGATATGTTCAATAAGATTCAGTGACTTACCCAGATTTCATCGGCCGTGGTTGTTCCTGCCCATATAGCAGATTTTCTGCGGAAAGTCCCCTTCGAAAGCCTACAGAAACGAATGAAAACGACAATCAAAATGTTATCAGTTTCCTTCCTCACAACAATGACACTTACATGTAGAGGCATATATTTTCATCTGGATAAGTTTTTATGGAAGTAAGTAAGCGAGTAAGTGCAGTAAGTAAGTAAGTAGGTAAGTATATATTTGCCACTAAAAAATTTACAATGGTTAAAAAAATAAAAATAAATAAATAAAAAATAATTAAAATATTTACAATACATTTTACATGGCAAATTTGATATATACAAGTTAAAAACGCCCCTAATTATAGTGGAAGGGATAGCATTAAAAGATCGAGTTGACCTCATTTCTATAATGGTCCCCTTAGATGTGACTGCAAAAAAATTATGAAAATATTTTTATGTGCTTTTGGATGGCGCTTGTTGAGGATACCAAGGACTTCCCCTTTGTCTGAGGCCCTTGTTTTGCAGGTAATGTTCAAAGCAGATCAACAGCCGAGGAACTTATTACCATGCGCGAGAATGTTTGGATTGTGGTTGGATTCTCCGCCCGCATTCTTTCCACAGACCAAACATGCTTTCTGCGCATAATCACAGGTTTCCTTTTTAGTCCAGCAGCCAGCACAAAATACCTTGTCTAACTTTCCATACAAAGTTTTTTGATGAATTCTTATTGTAGATATGTTGCTTATTGATAATCAAACGGATGACAGTTTGTCACCTTTGGGCTTTCTGGGAAAACGGAGTCAGAAATTGATGACGTCATAGCTTGATAGCAAAGGATTTAATGTGAACATGCATAACTACAAGAGCTCTTAAACAATGTTTCCTCGCTTAAATCTCTCAATCTAAATTGAATATAACAATAAATTTTGACAATCCTTCAATAAAACAAACAACAGAGATGTCACATGATCTATTCCATTAATGTATTTTACGGACCAGATGACATTTACCGGACCATAACGAACATATGCTGTTTTGGGAGGAGCAACGGCAAATAGCAACGGAATTCTTCAAGAAAACAACTCCAAAAGTGGCAGATTATATAAAAAAATGTATTGTAGTTATTCTTAACGCACGGAAAAATCCTGTAGTCATCATGTAATATGACTTGGAAATCATTCTTCCTCTTCAATTAAGGTTTTGTAAGCTTGTTTTTACAGTCACTTTCTCCATTGCAACTGCAAAATACAGTGCATGGCAGATTTGATCGGTTGCAACTGCATTTTGTTGTTCTGCAGCGTTTGTCACCGGCACAGTTACATTTAATCAGCTTCAAAACATTATCTGGGGCCAAAGGAACGCCAACTGGTACAGTCGTTGGTAGCAAAATTTTCATAGATTCATCTTTAACATAGCCGTATTCCTGTGGATTAAGTGCAGGTGGATCAAGAGAGGTGGCCGCTTTCCAAATGCAGGTCTGCAAGTGGGCTCTTTTAACATTCTCGGTAAAAGCTTCTGTGGAAGGTGGCAGTGTCTCCAGTTTTGGCGCTAAAGCACCTTTCCCAAATCTTGCGGCCCAGATTTTGTACCTGTACGCTGACATTGTTTCCTCGGTGACTTTATTGCTGTAACATGCTCCCATGAAACTCGTTGATTGGCTAATCAGGTCAGCTAGCTGAGCATTTGTGCAGCCAAGATGTGACAATGAAAAGGTACCCGTTTTAAGAACTTTTAGCACAGTCCCTTTACCAATGCCAAAGTAGGTCGGAACAGTATCGCAGCCTGACAAAGCATGTGCGGCCATTAAATCGGGTATTATTGATCCATGGACCTCAACAGTGGCTTTTATGTCAATGACTGATCTCTGCTGTATTGGAGAGCTCATAATCATCGGGCAAGTGATATTTTCCTGCTGATAATGATAGAGGAGTAAGATGAAGACATCTGTGTCGTCTGCAAGCACCAAAACTGTACCGGATCGTTCCTTCGCGCACATAATAGCTTGTTGTGCAATGATGTTGTCGGCTTCTTCGTGAGATGTTGCTACATCATGTCTTGCAATAGCCACCGCTCTGTGGATTTCAGTTGGAACGTTATTACTGCCTGTGATAACCAATTTGTTTCTTGTCGTGTGCATTCTGTGGAAGACATGATCGTTGATTATGCTATTGCAAATGATTGACATCAGCTGCACCTTGTTGGCCGCTACAGTTAGCACAGCTTTTTGCGATGGGAGTGGCATGTTCTCTGTCAACTGATAAACCCTACTTGCTTCAGATTCTCTTCCCGATCTAGTTACGTTCTTTGTGCTATACTCTCGATACCTGTCAAAGATTAGGTAGACATCACCCTCAAGCAGCTTTTTTTCAATGTATTTCTTGAAATTGATTACAAAATCTGCAATGACCCCTTTCGCTGGCCAATGGACCACCCATAGAATAGCTGAGCCATCAAGCACGATTGATGTCACTGATGAAATGCTACATCTTGAAGATGCTTCCTTCGCTAGACGATTTTTTAGATCAGACTTTCCTTTGCATAATCTCATAGTACCAGAATCTTCAAACATTGATGTCGGGACGGGAGCCAACTCATGGCTGAGTACATTTTCGATATCGATGTCCCTTGAACTTGCTTGAATTCCAATCACTCTGCTATAGATCATTGAAGTATCGTAGAGCTTCTTGTTGCCAAGTACGATATGCTTCTTATTCTCTGCTGCAGTTTTAACTCGTTTTGAAATAATGTCATAGAATCCAGAGGGCCAACCATTCTCATACTCCGTCATTTGCTCTTTGCCAATGATTACGGCTTGGTGAACATTGACTTTATCGCTCACAGTTCTGCCACTCACGATGTTGACGATATTAGCTGGATGTGATGAATGATCAAGTGGATCGATGCATAACTGAAGCTTTTCCCGAATACTTTCTCTATCTGAACCATCAGATGCTATCCTTGATTTCGTTTCCTCTTTGTGATTCTCCTGGGTGTTATGTCGCTCACCACCAGCGAAGTTTGCAATATCTTGTTGGAGACGAGAGCAAATGTGAAGGCTGAGGGCCCATGTTTTTAGCGTTTCAGGCTTCAAGGTGATTCCAATGATACCGCCGGGACCATGACCGTAGCGCATGAATGTAGTCTCGATGTACATATCACTCCAAATGCCATTCCATAGCCCTGGAACGTGATGCATTGCATGCTCTCCTTTCATAAACTTTGATAATTCCTCTTTCGGCAATGATTCCATCGAGCGAAGGTAGTAGAGGCCGTATCGGGCATAGTTCACATGACCAGATGCAAAAAAGTATGGCAACATCTGTTGCACAGCGGCTAGATGAAGTGGCCAATCACCCTCGCGTTCTGCTCTCACGTAAAGCATCATGATGAATACGGGCTTTATGAAGCAATCAACCCACAGCTTCGATGTTTTACTTTTCTCTGCCACCTCGTCCAAGTGTAGCAAAAGACTATCCATGCTTTCCATATTGCCAGCATCAAGGGTATTTCTCAATAGCTCTTCGACCACCAACCTCATTGCCCTGACGTTTTGTGGAAATTTTTTTCCTGACAGCATCTTCTCAACCCCGGCAAATGTGGCTTTCAGAACTTTGGACAGCCCGGATCCCTCCATCAATGAGCCGACAGCACCAACAAAACTCATGAGCATATGCATTCCTCCAAGACGGATTACAACATCTGAAAATCTCTTCTGATATACCCATGATACCTCCAGTGCTACTCTATACAGCTGCTGATCACTTGTGAAGACTAACCGTTCCTGGCCTCGTGCTTTCGTTAGTTTCATTGCTTCATGAAGAGCGGTCATCATGGTATCAGGGTCAGATGGTGTCATATCGATCAAAGGGAGATATATTGCGTTGGTTTTCGGTTTCAATGACTGTCCTTGCTCTCTTGTAATCTTAGTATTGAAGCCATTGTATTCTGGGCAATTTTTGTCATTCCCTATTTCGTTTAAGAACTCAAAATCTAGCTCTCTCGCCCTTCTTTCAGAAATAATACGGCTGCAAAGTACTTTTAGAGGGAGCACCTGTTTTTTGGAGCACTTTTCTGGCATCGGAACTCTCTTTGGTCCCTGAAAACGCTGAATCGGAACTTCCAAATCTAATGGTTTAGATAGCTCTGCCTTTGAGATTCTTGGAATTCTTGCATCAGTTCCTTTATCGTCATGGTGTTTTGGTTGGGTAATAAGCATTGCAAGAGCATGAGTTGTGACTTTGCCATTTTGTGACGATATATCTGCATCGAAATTATCAGCAACAGCTTGAATTAAGCCATGATCAGCCCTATGTATGCCACTAAGCTGCATCTCCTTGGTTGCTGCGAAGGCTGCTGATTTCTTGAAGCGTAGTATTTCATCGTAGGAGCATGTAACTCTAAACTGATACATCTGATTGATGAGAAGCTTTGAATCCCGTATTAGATTTCCGAGAGCCAGCTGTAAAGTCGTAGGGTGATTACAAAGAATATTTGTAACTATATTGCCTATCAAAATTCCTGGAGGTGTGTAATTCAACTTCGTTGAAATTTTTGCTAGGAGATCCATCAAAGTTGTGCTGACGGACATTGATGCACTTTCCTGTGTGATGCTAATGTCATAGCTGGACTTATCAAGTACTATTTCTTTTACTTCATCGCAAATTTTCTTTGCAAGTTTTGTAATCAAAATATCTTGTTGATCATCTTCCTGGTCGTTTGATAATTTAAGCACCTTTGATGCATTGTTCTTGAACAATAGCATGCTTGCCAAACCAGGTGATGAAAGAACGATGACATCCTCTCCAAAGTAATCTTTAATCTGTTCCAACAGGGATCTTCTCACTAATGCATTTCCTCCACATCGTTGGTACATTTGGAATAGCTCAACTGAATTCCACATGCTTGACCTATCTTTAGAAATCTCGCAAATCACAGAATTGAAAGCTTCGTCGGTTTTTTCCACTTTCTGTGACCTATTTATAGCAGCAAAGATAGATTTTGGAGACATGAAGTTGGCCATACAATCAACATGGTACCGTGCATCTGCTGCATGTAAGTCACTTACTGCGCCTTCAATGCGAATTCTTACTTGATGTGCAATTTCATCGTTGCGCTGTGTGCAGATGTCCAAAATTGACTGTTTGAATGATTTCTGTCCAGGTCCTCCATCAGCAGTTCTACACAACGATGCTCTCCTCCAGCGATTTGGATGTTTTTTGTCTCTCTCCACTTGGCAAATCTACGGTGAATATGGTATCAGACGCTTTACCGAAATGCCTAACACTTTTCGCTTGGTCGCTAGGTAGTCATATGTAACAAGTATAATTTTATATTGCAAAGAAAACATATACAACTTGCGTGGAGAAAATTTGACGGCTTAATTTATGTTAAATTTTCAAAAAAGCGCCTCTTAACTTACCAACATTTCTGTTGCTTTGTAAAAATTTTCTAATTCTGTTAGTCCGTCTTTTAGCCTAGCCGGAGCAAGCCTATTAATGATTCAGAGGCTCTCTGAATCCAAACGAGGCTCCTCGTGCTGCTTATCAAAATGGTAGCCAAGGAAATAAGAATGATCTGTTTTATTCTTTGTTTATTTCAACTTTATACTTTTCATAAACAAATATTTTCTGCATCAGTATTTATTTCATGTCTGCCAGAAAGGAACGCAAGGTTCAGTACATGCTGTTCTAATGTGCGAAGCAAAATGCAGGGAAAAAGAGTTTCACTGACCTGCCCACAAAAAATACAGTTTTCTTTGAACTGAAAAGCACACACATCAGAGCGTCGATGTCTCTTTGGTTGATTCAATACTGTATCACTTGAAAGACCTTGCCGTTTCTTGTGCCGACTTAGATGTTGTACGGAAGTGTATGTCGATACACAACTTCTGTGGCATTTAATGGCCAGTTCTGGATTTCTCTGTAGATTTTCTTCCAGGTCGGTATGAATATTGTCATCGTATTCCTTGCTGAATTTGACTATCGTCTTAACACGAGCCGGACCTGCGTTCTTAACCTCCTCATTTCTTTCTCCGCATTCATATTTCCACTTAAAAAGACATTCATCCTCCATTTGAATGCTCGCAAGAAAGATTTATGGCGAAACAGTGCATGTCACAAGGAATTATGTTGCGCATGCGCAGTAGGTTTTGTTGTAGAATTGCATTAGGCAAGCTTTAAATCGTTTCTAGACATTTGCAGAAGTGTGTTAGCAGAAAATTTCGTCTAAAAATCCATTTTACAAACCTATAAGCTACACGATTTTAAGAAAAATTGCAATTTTAAGAATTTCAAAACATTGGCCCCCTTTGACCCCAAAAATTTCCAAATGCCCAAAAGTGACAGGGTGTCATCAACCAGATCCTTGAAGCATGTAGCCAAGCCAACCAAAAAATGCCAAAATCTGTTGTATGGAAGCAATTGCATACTTTTCTAGAAAAGTAGCGATTGGCTGCCAGACTATTTCGGGGGATAACCGTTGCTTGGAACATTGATGATTCGTATCCCCAACAAAAGCATAAATATGGTAATGCCGAAACATGAATGCGCGATTTTAGTAGAACACATGTCTTTTTCCTCTCTCTGCATATTTTGGAAAAAATTGTCGTTGATCTTGTGGATAAGAACTTGTTCATATCCCAAGAAGACAGAACCTGCTAAAAAAAGCGTGTGCAAGTCATTGCTGTAATACCGCATTCAAACTTACACAGTTAAAGCAGCTTTATCTACACCAGGTTACATTTCAAACCAATCAAATGCATCCGATTTGTAGCAGTGACTAATTAGAAGGCCTCATTTGCCAACCTGATTTAGTTTAAGCTGTCTTTAACTTGCAGTGTGAATTGGGTAAAAGGTAGAACTATTAGGGAATTTGCTCATGATTTTAGGACTTTTTAGGTTTCTCCAAGCACCTTCTGGCGAAAAGTCTGAACGGAGTCAGCCAGAAAAATCTAGAAACAGCTTAACATGTGGCCCATTCAATCAAATATTATAACGAAGAACGACAGTGACTTTCCAGAATCTGAAAGTGAAGAGAAGAAAATCTTCTGCCTTCAAATGGAAATTGTTGGGCTTGATAAATGGCGTCACCATGGGAAATCACTACGTTAGTTGTGGGCAGCTGATCCGGTTTTGCGGAAAAACGTTCGAACTCATTTTTTTCTCTTCGTTCAAATTCAGTTTCTCCCACGAAATAATCGATGTTTTTGCCATATATTTTTGTGTAACACAGCGCGGATGCTACTGTGCTCATCATTGGTGCTGTGTGTAATGGATCTTTAATGATAAATTTTGCGTGAGAAATGACGTCCTTCAGTAATTGCAGTTGCAAAAGAATATGAAAACTCACGCTATTTTGCAAAAATGTTTTTCTGTTGGAAAGGGATGTTTTTGGTACAGAGGGACCTGTCTCTTGAATGAACTGAAGTCATAAATAAAAAGAGCTAGTCTGCCAAAGTCTTCAGAGAAGGACTTATCTAATCCCTCAGGGGGGGGATACATGACTTGCGGATGGACGGAGGTCTGCCGTCCGGTTTTTGGAAAGTTCCCTTTCTCTAATTAAACCACTTTTATGATGAATTTTTGCAGAAAACTGCCCATTTTGGACTATTCTTTGCCAATTTCTGGAAAATCCACCTAGGTTTAAAGAGACACAATCGCATTTTTTTCGTGTATGAAAATCACGACGAGAATTCTCCAGCATGAAGTAGAGGCCTCGTACTTTCCGAACATGTGTTTACCCTTTTCGTACGACATCTGGAAGTATCGAAAAAGTATGGAAAGGATGGGGAAACGAAAATTTTATACCCACACTTTTTTACGATTCCGTGCGCATAAGACAATAGATCGGTTCATCGAGCGAGTTCGTCTTATTAATTCTCGGTCATTAGAATTTCCGCTTCAAAGCAGATTCACCGGCACCGGAGCATGTCGACACCAGGCCTATTTACAGCTTGTCTCGAAAAACTTCTTTCCACTCTTGCTCTTGTTGACTGCCCTTTCTGTGCTCACGAACGTTTACCAGTGGACATCCCAATCTTCGGTCGTATTGTTCCCACGAAAACGACAATTTCAACGACAATTTCTCGTGAATAAATTCGGTCGCTCGCGCCGCTCGCACCCACATTTTCCCTCTTCTATTTGCAGCCGCCATCAAAGTCCACGAAGAAACAGAAAAGCTCATAATGATTTCTTCATAATCTAGGGGAGATTTTGTTTCCTTGGCAATATTTTTGAAAAATGTTATTTATTTGCGATTGTGTCTCTTTAAGGAAAATCTGCCGAAAAAGGGGCCCTTGTTTAGAGCATTTTGGGCCCAAAAATCCCACCCATGTGGGCGCCACATGCCCGTACCCTCAACATGTTATGTACCTCCCCCGGGATCTAATCATTGGCCATAACTATTATCTTTGCTTGTTTCTTTGAAGGTTTCTTTAAATTTAAATTGTAATTGTAGCTTGCTTATTTTTCTGTAATCTAGTTTATTGCTTAGCCACCTGTAAATAAATTTTTTAAGTGAGGGCCTACCATGCCTAAAAACTGAAATGAAATCAAAACATGAGGATCTGTAGAGCGTCCTTTACAGACAGAGCAAAAACTGCGTACGCATTTCGCGGAAACTCGTAACTCTGAGTTCCCCTAGCTCCCTGCAACAGATCTCAAAATTCGGCAACACTTTATATTTTGTTCCTTGGGCCTTAAACTCTTGATTTACCGTCAGTGGCGTGGCCACGGGGTGGTATGGGGGGGGCAATTGCCCCCCCCCCCCCACTTTTTTCAAAAGATGGTCCTCGAGATTCCTTCAAAATCGAAGAGAAAATAGCGGGGTATAGGTTTGGTAAAATCTTTCCCAGAAATGGCCGGCTGATATTACGTAATTGAATTACATGATGATAATATGTAACTCTCCTTTGATTCGAATGTGATTTTTGTGATTTTTCTCGCTTTTTCAAGAGCACTAGAAATAAAGGTAAGCTCAACTTAACGAAATATAATGGTTGCGAAATGCCTGAAAATGTGCCTAAAGCACTTGATCAAATAATAAGCAATCTCCTCACATAGACCATTCCGCAAAGGTGTTCTCCCTCAAGAGCAAGACTTGTTATAAAAGAATTAGGTTGCAAAACAAATAGTGAAGATTTTAAGTCCCATAGCAACAAACAGGCATACGATATCTCTCATCTGTGAAAATCGTACTTTCTTTATCGTTCTGCTCGAGAAGTTTTTTGTTCATTTGATCTATTTTTTTCAGCCTTTTTTGGGCAATCGAAGCCATGAAATTTTGCTAGTCAAATTTACCTATGCTTTCTGTGTTCATAAAATACTTCAGTCTCTCGACTATCAAGCAGAAGTTGATTCATTTCAAACCACTCAGTACTCTTCTCTCGGCGCTTTGAATTTTCAAGACGTGAACTTTTTGGCACACCCAAAGGTACTCTAATATCTAGTTTGTGTAAAATACTGGTTATCAGGAAATGTACGACATAGATGGCATTGTAAATTTTCTTCTTTTCAAATGCGTTTATTGTAATTGTCTGCATTAGAAAAGAAAAGAAAAAAATAGTTGGGAAGCATATACTAGCTGATATATAAGATACTTCATACCAAATTGTCAAACCTTCCATTTTAGCATTTTAGCATTCCATTTTAGATATGGAATCAGAGGATGCAGTCTGCGCCAAATCAAAGAATTTTTTCAAAAAAATTTTCTTGCGCTTTAATTCATAGAATAACTGTCACAAAATTATGAGAGTTTCCTTATCGCTAATGGTGAGCATGATATTGGGAGGTGCGATCTACGCCAAAGTAAAGGGCGTGGCCCCAAAAATTTTCCTGGGGGCTTCGCCCCCAGACCCCCTCCGTCCTTTGCCCCCCACTTAATTTACCCTGGCCACGCCGCTGTTTACCGTTTCAAAAAGCTTATCAATCCAAACACTTCGTTATCTCAGATTGCTCGATGACGTCATTCTACGCAGTTTCTGCTCTGTCCTCGTGACATAAAACCAACTTTCTAATTCCAAAATACATGATTTTGCCATGCAAGTAAAATATGGTCAGTCGTGGTGCATGCTGGTTGGAAACAGATCGTTTAAAACCCTAATATCATCAGTTCAACTCAATTCAATCGCAGAAAATTCACCTTTCTATTAATCTCCGGGATGTTTTCGCATAAAAATGTCTTTAAAAAATCTGCTGATTTGAAGATGTGCCGTCATCAAATTTCTAAATCATACAGGACAAAGGTGAGAGACTTTTGCTCGATACCATGTTGTAGACATCCATGACCCATTGTCTTCTTTGAAGTTAATTTATGTTGTATCAACAGTTCAGAAATTACGACAGTTGTAAGTTGTATTGAAATTTTTCTTGAATTCTTGAAAAGAAGAAAAACAACAAGGTCTGAAGATATCGAAGATTTCTGAAAAGTCCAACGGAGCATAGGCCTCGAAGCCTTGCAGAAACTTTAAAATCAAATGTGTAAAATTTTATTGCCTAATTCTTTCAACTGAATGGATCGAAGAAAACTTTAGGCCATTAGCAACAAACTTCTGCTTGCTACCATCTTGTAGATCTTCAAACACTGAGTATTTCTTGTATTAGTCATTTTGACTTTCCTCAATCAGTTTACCATTTATGGTGCTTTTGATCGACGTCAAAGCTTCTGATAACTCCTCTCATACATAATCGTATAAAAGCTACAATTAAAACAATAATGATAATAGCGAAATGCACTTTTCTGGAATAATGGCGAACGACCTAAATTTCGCTTCGATTTATTGAGTTGCAAGAACTAGGCAATAACATTTTACACATTAAATTTTGAAGTTTGGCAAAGATTCGAGCCCTATGCTGTCCAATGGTAGAATTATAGCAAAGTAAAAACTAAAGTTTCTTTGAAACCATTTCTCTTTTACACCCATTTTTATAAAGATTTAGAACCAGGCTCAAGTTCATGCTTTGGCTTTAGAAATCAACTCTCAATTTATGCAGAGCCTGACGAAATTCAAGGATAGATTCAATTTTCATCGAGGAGAGCTTTCCTCTGAAGTCGCATCAATAACCCGCCCGGATCCAGCATAAGGCGGAAGGTTTGTTGTCAAATCAGCCTTCTGAAGTTGAATCCGATTGAGACAATTACTCAAGAGCAAGTGGCCAGATATTGTCTGTTTATCCCTTTATGCCCTTGGCCATAATAAATTCGTAATACTTATTTTTCAAGTATCAACAGAGTGAAAGCGATTATCTTTTGAAAAAACGTTTGGCTAGATTGCAGCCCTGGAGTCCTGGAGCAGCACCATTTCTATGGGAAGAGGGGAAGCTATGCCCATTTTGAGTACTGAGGATGCGCTTTCGGGAAGCATATCATTTTTCCCGCCTTTGGCATAAGGATTTGATATGGAGGAGGAACAAATATAGACTGATTGCCCGAGTCTCAGTTCTTCGCATTTAATTGGATGTTGCTTGTGGCCTCAAACTGAGACCCATGGCAAGACAGCTTCAAATGGGGATTAATTTTTGGCCAAGTCCGCCACGTTTACGGCGTGACCAATCAGATCGCTACTTTCTTAATATGGTCAACCCACTTGCCTCCTCTTAGCGGTTATTTGGCTTATTAGTTCAAAGTTCGACATTTCGAAGCGAAGCGACGTTCAAAATGACATTCGAACCAACGTGCGACTTTACTTTCGACGTTCGAAGGATAGAAGACGGTCAATGTTTCTTCAGATTTTTTCGAAAGATTTTTGTCCCTGTTTAGAGTCTGTTTGGTTGTGAGTCCTTGTTTGAGTGAAAGTGAAAACATCAGATTAAAAGCATTGAACGAACACAGGAATCACGTCGTAAGTCTAGAATAGATAGGCCATTTTTGAAAAATTGGCTATGAGGTTGGGTAGACGTTTTCGAAAAATTGGCATAAGGATGTATTTGCAGCTGCGATTTGTTATTCATATAAGACATTACGATACATCTTACTATACAACGATACAGGAACAATACCACGAGGAGCGAAAGACAATGACTACCCGGTGGCCAATACATCAAGACGCGCAACGTAAGACAAAAATAGCAGGGAGCGCCGAAAAATAGAAAGGAATTGTTTATCTAATTAGAAGATTAGGTAGACAGAGAAATGCATGCGCAAAAACTCGCGACGTTGAGCTTGCCCCAAGTCTATTTCGTCACCTGTAATAAGTCTGCGTGAAACAGTGAACGATGAAACAAGTCTATTTCGCTTTTCCCTTTCCTAATTTTCTCTTTCCCGATTTTTTCATTGACGAAATAGACTTGTGGCAAGGTAACTCTTGTTGATTCCTTTATTTGTAAATTTGGTGAAAGCGAGCGCAGAGTTGTTTTACAATAAACTAGCGGCTCACTAGAAAGGCTCTCCTCATTACGAATTCACTTGAAACCACACCGCAAACTTTAGTGCCAAGTTTCTCAAAAAAGCTGTGTACTCTCCTGAGGCTCTGGTACCCAGGGTATGTACTCTGCCTGCTTTGAGCCAAAAAACTAAAAAGTACATGCTAGGTCTTGATCATTTGTTTCTTACTTCTTTGGTTCTGGTACCCAAGGTACATGTTCTCTCTTTTGTAAGAAACTCGGATCAGTTGCTTGACGAGTCCGAAATCTGTGAACGGATGAGTTTTGTGTGAGATAGCTGTGAAAGCAAGTTGGAGATAACTTATTTATGGATATATAAACAAAGGTTAGAATATTTAAATGTAATGCAATAATTCCTCAAATTTCAGTGTCTTCAGTGAAAGAAAGATAGGTGCTAATGGAGATGAAACTGGCGGAAAATTTGTGATAGTTGAGCTAAGAAGAAAATAGTGAATTAAAGAGGCAGATCAGTATTGCTAAGGGCACATAATGCCTTATTTTGAAAAAGACCCAACAAAATCTGGACAACTTCTGGAAAGGCCTACCAACCGAGGCCAGGTGCGACCGAGGCCAGGCGTGTGAGGTTTTTGTGGAAAGGCCCACCACAACGTTGTGTGGAGCCACTGGAACGGCTCACTAGGCATGTAGAAAGGACCACCACAACCGCAATTCAGTACCTGCATCACGAGGATACCCGCGCACAGAGCACCCGCCACCCCCGGAATAGCTGCGAATGCCCCCCTGCCTCCACGAAAAGACCTATCAATAGTGTCTCTCCTGTTAGGAACCAAACTTTCAGAGTCATGTTTTGCAGAGCCTGCCGTTACATTTATCATCGCTCAACATCTAATTTGTCTCTGCAAATAGGAAGGGTGACTGACTGTTTTACTTCATGAGGTATACGATGCCACAGTTTATTTGTTTATCGTCATGGTAGGCTATGGTCTATGTTTAAGAGGACATAGCCCTTACCTTTGAAAGGTGGGCGTCATTCGTAGCATTCGAAAGTTATAGGCTTCATCTGTAGTCAAACCTCCAGTTCCTCAATCTCGTCCCCAGAGTGAGTTCGTTGCTCTACCTCTACTCTGGGATACAAGAGGCCGATCGGCAATCTGATTGGCTGTTCGCCATTTTGCGCCGTAACTCCTTTTTGCGCTGGGTAAACGACCTCGGCATGTCAAAATTCAGCTTAAAACCATATTCTTTACCCATTCCGACCATAATTTGCAACTTATTTCCGAAATTCCAAGAATGACAAGCCATTTCATTTTTGAAGCTGCGGTGAAAGTTTCCCGAGTTTGTAACTTAGGCCCATTTTCGTTCCAAACAAACCGAGCTTATTTTCACATTAAACACACTTACCGACCCCAGATTATTGTTTGAATACCTTCAAAAAGGTTCGAATAAGGTCCCCAAAGTGTTTGTTTTCAATTTCTCCATTCATCTTGTGCAGAATTAGCGCCAGAGCAACGGCCATTTTCCGTCCATTGGCGTTGTCTAGCCAACGGTGAAATCCATAATGGTTTCCACATTTGCCCATTTTTTGGGCAAATGTGATCGAAGTGTACCAGGGTGTTCATTCGGCTTCGTGATCAGCGTTTGACGTAAGAACACCCTGGGAACGAGGTTGCCAGTTCCTATCAAATCGAACAACATAAGACTTCAAAAGTCACCTAATCCTTGCAGAAGATCATTCCTCAAAGTATCCCATACACTTGGATTAATGTTTGGCAAAGTTTCGAAGTCGAAAAACGTTGCCAAAATCACTGCCCTCTGTTCAGGAACCACGGAGCATATTTTGGATTGAGAGGGCTGGGAAGAGTGAGGAGGTTTTAGGGGGTCTGAGGGCGAAGCTCCCGGAAAAAGTTTTGGGACCACGCCCTCTACTTTGGCTATAAAAGTGGCCGACGCCCTTTTCGTTAGCGATAAACACCTTAGAAAAGACACTCATTAGCAATATGTCCTATCACCAAATCACGCCAAAAGCATCGTAAATGGAAATGTTCTGTATTGCAAGTTCTTATTTAAAAGCGGCGGCACCGGGCTCATGGAGGAAAAGGCCTAGAATGAAGGCACTGCTTTGTCTTGGTCTCATCTTAGAAACTGAAAAATACAGGATATTGAAACATTTTCTCTCTACTTTTCAGAAACAAACATTTTGAACATAGCAAAACCGAAAAACCGAATAACGCAAACACCCCTTCAATGTCTAAGTTTGAAGCACAAATGAATTTAACAATTTTTTTTCAAATTTCCCAAGATTTTGTCTACCGTTTTGTGTCCATTGATCAAAATAGCTAGAACGTCGATAGAGCTTATATTATCCGGCCTCTTCTTCTGGAAATTATGGAGAGCGGAGCTAATTTCTTAGAAATCTTTCTTTAAAATGTTATTGCTGCACTTGTTGCAGGGTTAACCTTCAGCAATTTTACGGGTTTTGATAACTGGGTGATAACTCTGCTAATCAGCAATCTGTCAGCAACTGAAGTTCGTTTTGAAAACACCAGTATGTCAGGAAAGCATTTTACTCTGGTATCGCTTGCTGGAACTTTGAATATTTGAAGCAGCCATAACAAATCTACACACATAAGCGATGAAGAGTTTTGTTACGCACATTCCTGTTTGTGACACTTTCCCGCACGCAGCTCCTCACGCCTACTGCTTACCTCCAAAAATTTCAGAAAAAAGATGTAAAATAGCTGACGATAAAGGCTTGCCTGTGGTCCAATACTTTTCTTCGTACAGTATCTTGGGGTAATGTGAGGAGGGGTTTTGTACCCAAATTTTAGCAATTCAATTCAACAATAGGCCTCAACCTTTGACCTTTCTTTGTGGATGCTGATGGCAGCCATAGAAATGTGATGGCAGCGTTCAATCTGAGCTAAAAACAAGTTTTGCAGCTGCTTTTTCCAGACACCGAGGGAGTAAAAGCTTGCAAATAGTTGATATTATGTTAGCTGCAGTATCTATCTGGCTTGTGGTAAAAGTATTTCGATGCTCACGTTGGATACAACGAAGTTATTGCCCTATTTTGCAGACCTCTCCTCTTGGTTTTGTCGCAGCGCTACGAATTAAGAATCTGCCCTTGTAGTTTTTTCGGTCTTCTGCTTATAAATTTACTGACTAGAAGTAACTAAAAGTTATCAACTGCGCGCACTCTAAGATATTTCTGAACTCAAATAAAGCCACACTAAATTCGTAAATGACTTTTTTGTTGTTTCCTTGAACTGGATTTAATTGTTCCATTATTCCCTATTCCATGTTTTATGACTAGAAGGAGAGTGATGAAAGCACGGTCAACAGATTATTGTGCTGAGTTAATCCTATTGACGAGCATTTATTTGCTCGATTGGCCGCGTCGTCGCCAATCAATGCATGTGATCAGGGAGGCTGTAGGTATGCGAACGTTTTGAACAGCGGCAATGAAGCAATAGACAAAACAAATATGCGTGGCCAGCAAACGAAAATTCACTACCTCGCAATTAGTAAGCACGCTCCTTCGTCGCGCGCAATTACAACGCATGGAACCTTTACTCAATTCCTAATGAAGATTTGGCCCAAGTTACAAAGTGATTACTCTTCAAACTGATTTTTGACGCTTTTATTAAAGGCCATACACGCATAGCACGAGTTTCTCTGCTTCGGCAAAAATGGCATACAGTACAAATCAGACCTGTGACCCTAGGAGCATTTCCAAATGTTGACTTGGATGACTGGCTCAAGGCCAAATCCAAAGAAATCCTGTTTACCCGTATAAAAAATGTTTGATTGTAAACTGTTCTTTAACCAAGTTTTTACCAAAGAAGAGAATGGTTAAAGTTTCACAGCGAGGGAGAGCCTCGGTTATTACAAAACGGGTGACTTGGAAATAACCTCAATCACAGTTCAGCAATTCACTCATCGCTGGGGCTAAGCTAAGTAAGATAACTGAGGTGTGCAGAGTCTGAATTTGGCGAAACGATTTTCTTAATTAATGACGAAATAGCTATTTCTTGTCTGCTGTTGAATGAAAATAATGCAAGTTTAGTAATGAATTAAGCAAAGCTTACTTCGAGTCCAGTAACTGCCTTTGCTACTCCCCTGATTCATCGCTTTTCCATGATTTCAAAATTATGTAAATAATGATGAAAGGTCCTAGGTCTATTTTTCAACAAGTTAGTAAATGACTTCATCACTATTTTCCTTCTATCAGTATCATCTTTTGTACTACTTGTTTACGAACTCTGAAAGAGAATTCTGCATAAAAGGTCCAACAATGGACAGATTTTCTGCCATAAGATCATTTCTGAAGTCTTTTTACTTATATCATGCATGCAGCCGTTAGCTTGCCAACTCGCAATACTGAAAATCTGCCCCATCACGTAAACTCAGACGTTCTTTTGACCGGACCT
Source organism: Aurelia sp. 3 sensu Dawson et al. (2005) (assembly GCA_964020215.1). NCBI lineage: Eukaryota > Metazoa > Cnidaria > Scyphozoa > Semaeostomeae > Ulmaridae > Aurelia > Aurelia sp. 3 sensu Dawson et al. (2005). The sequence goes on along the minus strand of OZ026573.1, from coordinate 1,369,194 downwards.
GAGGACTCTGCGACCCGGGACTTACTACCCCAGACCATACGACAATACGACCCCAGGCCAAAGTTTTATGTATTTGGTTAACAAGACTTTTTTATGATGTATTGATACTTCCATTATTTTCAACGTCAATAGATATGCACATGAGTGACTGGGGATCTGGATGATAATAAAGAAATGTTTGCATTTAAGATATAACTTTCTTACTTCTTTGTTATTGTTCTAGCAAAATTAGAAAGGCTAGAAAGACTGGAGTAGCCCTATCGGTCGAAATGCTTTATAGCCCTCCATTCTGAGTCTGATACTTTCATGGCCTTCTAACTGAAACATGGAAAATTTGAAGAAGTGCATATTTGTGGATATTCAACATAGATATTCATCCATTCTAATTGTATTTAGAGGGGCCGGTTTTGCTCACAACAACTGGCTAGCTCATTATGAATACACAGAATTCTACGTGACCAAGAAAACTTTGACACGTACTAATGTCTTGCGTGTTCACTAAACCATCGGTGGTGTAAAATTTTCTTAAGCTATATGTATCAAACTTTGGATCGGGGTCGTATGGTCGAATGGTCGTATAATCGTATGGTCTGGGGTCGTAGGGTCCAGTGTCACAGGGTCCGGGGTCGTGTGGTCGTACAGTCCGATTGAAAGGACATATCCCATGCCACTGAATCCTTTGAGGCTAAAGGTTACCTATGGGAACCAACAAGATATTCCATATTTCAATAAAATCGCAGTTTATTCATATGAAAAGCTGAATTCTAACATACCATAGTATTTTCTCACAGAGCACCTTATTTCCAATCCCTTACATATCAATGCACACATCTATTTTATAAGTGTACAGTTGAACACGAATGTTTCTTAAAAAAAACTGCTGATAAGAAACTCCATTCTTATATCATCAAAAATTGATATTTTCATTGCAAGAAAATATAACTTAGCAGCTATTCATTTCATTCATGGAAAGCCTTGGCATAGTTTGACTTATTTTCACTTATTTCCTGTATCATACCATACAGGAAATAAGTATTACTACTGCCTTCGCAGTTTCCTGTATTACTGCGAAGGCACTAGAGCAATTTCTAAATATTGGTAGGCTTCTTTAACAGTGGCAGAAATTTTGGGGATTGGGGAAATTGCCCCCAAATTCCGAGGGGCATTTCAACATTTCAAACTTCTTGTACATCTTCCTCAAAAGTCCTTTTGTTTCCACAAATGTTCCACCAAAATCCGTAAAAATTCTTCTGTTCTGAAAAAATCTCGCACCCTTTTTCGAATGAGTGAAATGCCACTTTTCAAATTCGAAAAGATTAGGAAACTTTATTTAAAAGTCAGAAATCCTTAGGTAAGATCGAAACTGCAATGAAAAGACGAGTCACCGTGGAGGAAGAGAAGAGCTCTTATTAGCAAAAAGCAAATAAAAAGGATATGCTTAAAAGCATACTGTTCAGCTTTTATTTACACTTTCACTTCTTTAAATTTGAGAAGAAAATGGTCGGGTAAGTTAGCAACATTTCCAAGCGACGTTGGAGCGTGGAAGGGAGAGGCTTTTTTCTCCAAATCTGACCATTCAAAGAATTACCCTAGGAGCCAACTTTCTTTTAGATATTTGAAACGAATCTATGCATGACATGTCTTTATCAATAGGCTCCAGGTTTGACCTGGATTCATGTGCTGAAAACGTAACAATTTTGCTGAGGTTTATGTGAGACTCATTTGGGAGTAAAGGAATGTTATAGAAAGAGACATGTCTGATTTTCTCATTTTATGGAGTATAGGATACCACTCTTACTTAGTTACTTGAATTCTTATGAATGACCAGAACTGATCTGATTTGATTCAAGGCTGGTAACATGGCTTTTTTTCAGCAAAATTTTGGAAATTTGGCTCGTTTCCCTTAATGTTGGCTTCAAAAATTAACTTTGACTGTTTGGCTTAATTTTGGCTTCTTTTAAGATTTTGGTCAATTTTCATTCAATTCGCTTCAAACTGGAGTACAGACAATCACAATCTAGGACATTTTTCTTTGCAAGGCAACATCAAAGATACAGGGTTTTCATCGGAGCTACACAATATAGTATGTGAAAACAATGGAATGCAAGTGCCCATTGCTTGGAATAACAATAGAACGATAGGTGGTACTACAATGGATCATTGTTTTGAAAGGTTTTGCTTTATCTGGCCTTTTTCCGACCCTTGGTTTGGTTTCGGGGCGTTCCGGAGATCTGCTAACCCTGATTTCATGCTGAATTTAAATGGTGGTTACTGAAGGTGTACGGTAGCCATAAAAAGCACTCCGCAGGAGCTAGGAATGTTAAAGCGCGAGCGAAGCGAGCGCTTTTACTTCCTAGTCTATATATATAAGCGATGAAGAGTTTTGTTACGCACATTCCTGTTTGTGACACTTTCCTGCACGCAGCTTCTCACGCCCGCTGCTTACCTCCAAAAATGCCAGAAAAACGATGAAAAATAGCTGACGATAAAGGCTTGCCTGTGGTCCAATACTTTTCTTCGTACGATATCTTGGGGTAATGTGAAGAGGGGTTTTGTACCCAAATTTTAGCAATTCAATTCAACAATAGGCCTTAACCTTCGACCTTTCTTTGTGGATGCTGATGGCAGCCATAGAAATGTGATGGCAGCGTTCAATCTGAGCTAAAATCAAGTTTTGCAGCTGCTTTTTCCAGACACCGAGGGAGTAAAAGCTTGCAAATAGTTGATATTATGTTAGCTGCTGTATCTATCTAGGTTGTAGTAAAGTATTTTGATGCTCACGTTGGATACAACGAAGTCATTGCCCTATTTTGGAGAGGCTCTCCTCTTGGTTTTGTCGCGGTGCTACAAATTGAGAGTCTGCCCTTGTAGTTTTTTAGGTCTTCTGCTTATAAACTTACTGATTACAACGCATAATACCTTTACTCGATTGTTAGTGAAGATTTAGCCCAAGTTATAAAGTGATTACTCTTGAAGCTGACTTTTGACGCTTTTATTAAAGGCCATACGCATAGCATGAGTTTCTCTGCTTGGGCCAAAATGGCATACAGTACAAATCAGACCTGTGACCCTAAGAACACAGAGTCGTCATTTCCAAATGCTGACGGGATGACTAGCTCAAGGCCAAATCCAAAAAAAATCTGGTTTACCCGTATAAAGAATGTTGATTGCAACCTGTTCCTTAACCAAGCTTTTAAACCAAAGTAGAGTATGATTAAAGTTTCACAGCGAGGGAGAGTCCTCGGTTATTACAAAAGGGGTGACTTGGAAATAGCCTCAATAACAGTTCAGCAATTCAGTCATCGCTGGGGCTAAGCTAAGTAGCATAACTGAGGTATGCAGAGTCTGAATTTGGCAAAACAATTTTCTTACTTGATGACGAAATAGCTATTTCTTGGGTTCTGCTGTTGAATGAAAATAATGCAAGTTTGGTGATGAATTAAGCAAAGCTTACTTTTGAGTCCAGTAACTGCCTTTGGTACTCCCTTGATTCATCGCTTTTCCATGATTTCAAAATTATGTAATGTCCGTAAATAATGATGAAAGGTCCTTGGTCTATTTTTCAATGAGTTAGTAAATGATCTCATCACTATTTTCCTTCTATCAGTATCATCTTTTGTACTACTTGTTTATGAACTCTGAAAGAGAATTCAGCACAAAAGGTCCAACAATGGACAGATTTTCTGCTTTCAGATCATTTCTGCAGTCTTTTTACTTGTATCATGCATGCAGCCGTTAGCTTGCAAACTCGCAATTCGCACAAAAAACTGAGACGTTCGTTTGACCGGACCCGAGGACTCTGCGACCCGGGACTTGCAACCCCAGATCATACGACAATACTACCCCAGGCCCAGGTCAAAGTTTTATGCATTTGGTTAACAAGACTTTGTTACGATGTATTAATACTTCCATTATTTTCAATGTCAACAGAGGTGCTCCTGAGTGACAGGGGATCTGGATGAGAATGAAGAGATGTTTGCATTTAAGTTATAACTTTCTTACTTCTTTGTTATTGTTCTAAAAAAATTAGAGAGGCAAGAAAGACTGGAGAAACCCTAACGGTCGAAATGCTTTATAGCCCTCTATTCTGAGTCTGTTACTTTCATTGCCTATCAACTGAAACATGGAAAATTTGCTTTCCCTGATTAGAATCAAGCAAAGAAGTGGATATTCAGCATAGATATTTATCCATTCTAATTGTATTCAGAGGGTCCGGTTTTGTTTACAACAACTCGCTAGCTCAGTATGAATACACGGAATTCTACGTGACCAAGAAAACCTTGACACGTACTAATGCCTTACGTGTTCACTAAACCATCGGTGGAGCAAAAATTTAGTAAGCTTATATATATCAAACTTTGGACCGGGGTCGTATGGTTGAATGGTCGCATGATCGTATGGTCCACACTTCAATAAAATCGCAGTTTATTCATATGAAAAGCTGAATTTTAACATACCATAGTATTTTCTCACAGAGCACCCTTATTTCTAATTCCTTACATATCAATGCACACATCTATTTTATGAAAGTACAGTTGTACAAAAAATTTCTTTCGTAAAAAACTGCTTATAAGAAACTCTATTCTTAGATCATCAAAAATTAAGAATCTCCGGTGCTAGGACTTAGCAGCTATTAATTTCATTCAAGGAAAGCCTTGGCATAATTTGACTTATTTTCACTTATTTCCTGTATCATACTATACAGGAAATAAGTATTACTACTGCCTTCGCAGTTTCCTGTATTGCTGCGAAAGCACTAGAGCAATTTTAAATATTGGTAGGCTTCTGTAACAGTGGCAGAAATTGTAGGGATTGGGGACATTGCCCCCAAATTCCGAGGGGCATTTCAAACCTCTTCTACATCTTCCGCAAAAGTCCTTTTGTTTCCACGAATGTTCCACCAAAATCCGTAAAAATTCTTCCGTCCTGAGAAAATCTTGCACGCTTTTTCGAATCAGTGAAATGCCACTTATCAAAACCGACAAAATTGGGAAACTTTATTGAAAAGTCAGAAATCCTTAGGTAAGATCGAAACTGCAATGAAAAGACGATTCACCGTGGAGAAAAAGAAGAGCTCCTATTTGCAAAGAGCAAATAAAGAGGATATGCTCAAAAGCATATTGTTGAGCTTTTATTTACACTTTCATTTCTTTCAAATTTTTGAGAAGAAAGTGGTCGTGTCTGTTAGCAATCTTACCAAGCGACGTTGGAGCGTGGAAGGGAACTAAAGATAAATAAGCTTTTTATTTGGTTTGGCGCTATAAAAGTTTTAATGTTTTAGTAGTAAGGGAGAGGCTTTCTTCTCAAAATCTGACCATTCATCAAAGATTAACCCTGGGTGCCAACTTTTTTTAGATATTTGAAACGAATCTATGCATGAAATGTCTTTATCAATAGGCTCCAGGTTTGAACTAAACTGTATGAAGGGAAACAACCATCCAACCCCCCTTTCGAATTCCTGGGTACGTCGCTGGCTCAGAGACAGATGTATCATCTATCTATAGTAGATTTAGAGCATCAATGGTCGGCAGCAATTAAAGAGCAATCGTCACCCAGGGTCCTTTGCAGGCATGTTGCAATGTCAGACTATTTGAAAATAAAACTTGCCCTACGTAAGCGGAAATATGTATTCACTTTGCAGCAGATGAACTGATGCAAAAGTCATCTAAAGTCAAATTTTCATCATCAGTTCAACTATTACCGTGGAGACTCCTACCTTTTACTAGGCCAAATTAGATTTACAGACTTTCTGAAGATGCAGCCTGTACACAAAAACTCTAGGTGACAATAGCTCCTTAGGAACTCAGAAAAAAATTGAGGGGAACAACTTTAACATTTGAATGAAGCTAAGAGACTCGAGGGAACTCTAAAGCATCTGCTACTGGATTCATGTGCTGAAAACGTAACAATTTTGTTGAGATTTATGTGAGGCTTATTTGGGAGTAAAGGGATGTTATAGAAAGGGGCATGTATGGTTTTCTCATTTTCTGGCGTATAGCATACCATTCTTATTTTGTTATTGAATTCTTATGAATGACCATCACTGCTCTGATTTCATGCAAGGTTGGTAACATGGCTTTTTTCAGCCAAATTTTGGAAATTTGACTCGTTTCTCTTATTGTTGGCTTCAAAAGTTAAGTCTGGCTGTTTGGCTCAATTTTGCCTTCTTTTGAGATTTTTGGTCAATTTTCATTCAATTCTCTTCAAACTGGAGTACAGCAGACCATCACAATCTAGGACATTTTTCGTTGCAAGGCAACATCAAAGATCTAGGGTTTTCATCGGAGCTACACAATATAGTATGTGAAAACAATGAAATGCAAGTGTCCATTGCTAGAAATAACAATGGAACAATGGTTTGTACAACAATAGGTCATTGTTTAGAAAGGTTTGGCTTTATCTGGCCATTTTCCGACCCATGGTTTGGCTTCGGGGCGGTCCGGAGATCTACCAACCCTGATTTCATGCTGAATTTAAATGGCGGTCACTGATGGAGTATGGTAACCATAGAAAGCACTCCGCAGGAGCTAGGAATGTTAAAGCGCGAGCGAAGCGAGCGCTTTTACTTCCTAGTGTACAATAATGAGATAGTTATATTTTTGGCATAATGCTCCTGCACTTATTTAGAACGTAAGTGTGTTTCATTCCAGATAAAATTTTTCAAAACACTGTCTTCTGAAGTTAGAAAATTGTCTTCTGCATGAGAAACTGTACTGTAGGGGAATCCAGATGCTCGTAAATAAGGGTGTTAACAACTTTGCTAAGATAATTGGCAATATTTGATTATGTAAACATGATTTGCTGAAAAGCTAAGAATTAATTTTTGAAAATTATTGGGAGGCTTTAGCCCCCCAATCACACCGGCTCCGCGCTCTGTTACCTCGAATTTGGAACTTTCTTGCAGAATTGTCCCGATTTGATTCTATCGCGATTGACCAATATATAATCAAAGGTCGAGTAATTTTTCAGGGAAGACTTTAAAAATAAAGAATTTCTTGAAATCCTGATACATTCTTACTTACGGCTGTTTACATTTGATAAGCTTTGTCTTTGATTCTTCTTTAAAGTTATTAATATGGTTATTACATTACCTCAAATCAGCTTTGCATTTCTTATTACTGAAGAAACATACGTTACTGATCAAAATCATCGTGGAACGTTTGCCAAGTTACGTATATGCTAATAACTTGACGACTGTATTTGTTCAAACTCAGGCTCAATCTTTCTTCTTGCTCGATGGGAATCAGCAATGAATGAAATATATTTGGCACCATGTTCAAGGTGGATTCATGCGTTTTTCTTTGAATAAACGGCCAACCCAACTGGCCGATAGATTTGAGTCGTTGTTAGCAATTTTCAAGGTAGAAGGCCATGAGTCTGTTAGGCATAGCTCGGTCAAAGGTTGGAGCAAACTCTGTCTCCAGACAGGTGGACTTAGTACAAGTCTCTCTCTTTTGTTGTCTAAACTGTCTGGAAGATGTGAAATCTTCGGGCTGAAAAGAGAGAGAGACTGGATTTGTAGCAAGTCTACTGGACAGGTAAAGATCTGACAGTTGTTTTTGATCACCAGGATCCTCGCGAACATCTGACCTCTAACTGGGGGGGGGGCTAACTGGGCCGGCACATCGACAGCGGTGTATAAAACATAGGGATAATGGACCTAAGCTTGAGGTTGTTGTTGTTCTATCGTCGTGTGATTGGTCTGATTTGAGGCATTGTAATCCAACCAAGATCTGTGCGTAACACCAGCACAAAAATCAATGAAATGACATTGCCAGTGGAGAAGAAAAATTCTTGCAAAATACCTGCTCGCCCCGTGAGAAATTATTGCAAAAAACCAACTGCCGTCAGTCATCCTTTCCTTAAAAATGTATTTTCCCCGTATTCATTAGGGGCCGCAAACATATCGATTTTTTCCCCAACAAAGTCGTTTGGACGTTTTGGGGGGGGAGGGGTTTCGCTCAAGACGTTTTCAAATTGACACGTTATATCGAAAAAAAGGTCTGATAAAAAAAGTCACAACCTGTAAAATCTGAACGTTGTCTTTGTTGATTGTCTCTCATTATCAAAATAAGCCTTCTAATATGCTCGGATCTTAAACTCTTTCATTTCAAAAGTTGGCCTACAAAAAAGACACTCAGACCATAACATAAAGATTTTTATAAATTCAACTCAACAATGATACGAAATCAACTTGTAATTCAACTCAGCAATAGTACGATATCAGCTGAATTCTTATCCGGGTGGCTCATGTCTCGTTCAATTCTTACCCTGACCATCCCCCTGGGCATCCTGGGGGTCAACAAAATTTTTGTGCACAAATGCCCGGGGGCCGGGAAAAAATTCACTGTCAAATGCCCGGGGACGGGGAATTTTGCTTTCAACCTTGCCATTGAAATATAAAAGTTATAGTTGGCGATGTTGTTAATTGTTTTAATATTCGGTATTCTGGAGGAACACGAAGGATTTCTGATACTTTTAACACTTTCTAAAATATTGCTGATTCAAACGACGCAATAGAAGATCCACATTCAGAAATATAATACAATCTAAATTTGTCAAGAATGTGTTTCAGAGAAATTAACTCACAGGGTATAACAACTGGAACAGAACTGTAACAATTAAAGAAACTTCCAAAAGAACAAAACTGAGCTTCTTGTTCAATACAACTGGGTAATTCAAAAGAATGTTCTTGCGACTGCAAGGCTCTTCCTCAGCCTTCCTCAATATCTAGAAATTGATGTACAGTAGCCTATTGCATTCCAAATACTACTCTAGACGCAAACTGAAGTCTGGGATATCGTTCAACAAACATTAACGGCTCCTAAACCCTGTATCATTCAGGATATCAATTAAGCTTCCGAAGACCATGTTTCGATGCCGAAATTGGAAACCAAAAATGCCGAGATCTCCCGTGTTCGAATTCAGAAGTGTTTTTCCAAACATAGCGAAACCTGAAAGCTAAAACTACTGTAATGCAAGTTTCATGCTCCTATACAGTAAATACAGTACACATTTTGAATATCCCTTGGTTTGTCGAATGCCCGGGGGCCGGGAAAAAATTGTCTGTCAAATGCCCGGGGGCCGGGAATTTTTTCTGTGCAAATGCCCGGGGGTGTCCCGGGGGGGGGGATGGTCAGGGTAGGAATTGAACGAGACATAAGGTACGGCAACGTCGACATTCACGATTATGTAAAAAGTACTTCCCATCAATAGTATGCAGGGAACATCCCTTAAATTAGGTTCTATAGGAATTACATCTATCTATGTAGTTTCGCAAGAAATGTCAAAGGCTTGTAAGACAACTTTTCAGTAACTTTGTAGGCCAATTCAGTATGTTCGTTAGAGGATTTGTTGGTTCAAGCCTTCATCTCTTCATCACTTGGATGAAAATTCTTTAGGATGCTGTTATTCTTTGATATGCAGAAATTTAAAATGCAGAATGGTTGCGAGTAAATGTATTTCTCACTTTTTGCAGTTTATTTTGCTGTTGTTAGAATTGTTCTTAGCAATGAAATTTGATATGAGCGCAGGGTCAGTCTCCACACTAAGCACTGCAAAATCCAGGCCTATAACATGCACAAATTTCGCGTATATCGATATTTAGGTCATGGACGTTTTGTGGGGGGGGGGTAGGGGGGGCCTAAAGGAAAACGTCCAAACGACGTTGTTGGGGAGGAAATCGATATGTTTGTCGCCCCTTAGAGGGTCTGTTTCATCAAGCGCGCCCAGCACATGTCGTCTTTTGGTTTGCCTTACGACATGTGCAAGGAATGCTGGATGAAACAAACCCTTTAAGGTTTAACAACCAACATTGAATAAACCTTTTCAATTAATGGCCTCGTTTTGGTAATTTTCTAAAATTCCTTGATACGAAATTTCTGACCACGGATTTGGATTCTGCGCCCCAAATATAGTCTTCTTGCAAAATTTGATATTCCTAGACTTCGTGCTTTCGATTTTACGGCGATAATAAATTTGAGAATTTATAAGGGATTTGACCGTGAAAATCACTCGGGGTGTAACTTTACACCCTCAATCATTATTCACGGTCAAATCCTTTATAGATTTTCAAATTTGCTATCCTCATAAAATTAAAATCGCTAGCACTAACATGTTGAAATGTTGCAATTAGTCCAAAAATCAGGGTGCTGAATGTGAATCTGGTATCAGAAATTTCATATGACGCAAGCAAAAGAAACTTTGAAAAATTCCAAAACGAGGCCGCTTAGTTGAAAAGAAGTATTAACCCTAATCCATATAGGCTTTTTTCGAGCTTCCATTTATGGGGGGGGGGGTTCTTTCCACCCCCCCTCTGAAAACTACCTTGGACTCCTCAGAATCCAATAAAACTTGGCACAGTTACAGATCAAGTCATTTCTAGCTTGTAGCGCAATTCGGGTGTGGCTGCCACACCTTATGACGTCACAGTGACGTCATGAAGTTGAAAATCAGTGAAAATCAGGCTTCCAAGTTAAATTTGAATTTAAAGATGGTTTGGCATAAACATTTTGCAGTTTTTGGTTCACCCCAGCCACAAATTTGATGTTAAGATATGATTTCATAGAAATTAATGATTTTAGAGTGATATTTTGGCAGAAATTAGCCAATTTGTATGACGTCATTTGTGCAATTAATTTTTCTCTGTAAAAATAGACAAAAATAAGCTGCGAAGTGGTTATACCCCATTACAAACGTATCATTGGAGTCTTCTCAATTGAAAAATTTCGAAAGAATTAAAAAAATTTGCTAATTAGCCCAAATGGCGGCTATTATGACGTCATCATCGAAAAATGCTGACGTCATCAAATTCCAGAAATTCCGGCATCAAATTAAAGCTTTTCGTTTACTGATTCATTTGGTGTATAATACTTCATAATATGATCAAACCTTTCCATTGAAATCATCAAAAACAATGATTTGTTTGCTACCTGCTTCCAAATATGGGCATGTCACGTGACCTGTGAGCTCTATTGTTTGAAAATGTTTTGATCAAAATGTGGCAAATAGATAATTAGTAAAAGTCAGGTAGGTTTGGGGGACATAGTTGATGTCTTTGAAAAACACGGCAAGAAAAACCTCGATGGAGGGTGGAAAACAACCCCCCCCATGTGGATTAGGGTTAACCACAGACCATATCAAAGTCAATCCTTGCTCTTTCCATTCTTCATCAGCGAAAGAATTGTGCTTGAAGATGAACAGACATGACTGATGAATCGTTCTTGCCAGCAAATGACACTGAATTTTGCGTCACCTTCCAAGCATTTCTCAACGTAAATGATTCACGATTTTTCTTCAAAATGAACAATCTTATATTTCAAACTCAATCTTGAGTCTGTAAAGTGTTACTGTCCCGTTCATATGAACAGTGTTTACCCAGTTCTGTACAAAGACCGAGATACAATTTTTACTTGAGGGGGCCATGGGCCAACCGGGTGAAGAGCTAAACGACCCAGAGCCTTGGAGTCTAGGAGTACTCCCCTGGAAAAAATTTGAGACCACGCTCTTCAAATTGGCTTAACGGAACACTAATTTTTGTTTCTCAAGACAGTCTGACTTTACAGTTGAATCTGCAATTGGAATGTACACACTTTCCACAAAAGTAAAAAATGCCTAATTTACCAAAGGCCACTGTAGAGTTAGGGTGAGAGACAAGTTTGTTTGCTTGTAAATACCCCCAAAGAGCTTCCTAGACTAATGAAAGTTAGACATTCAAAGAGATATACCCGACATAGGAACATAGAGTACCTATCTGATATTTTGAAATACTAAAATAATAAGGAATAAAGATTTACTGTAGCAGCTGTTGAAATATTTTAAGGGGCCGATGGCCCCCTGGACCTCCCTGTGTATCTCGGTCCTTGGTTCTGTACAAGCTCAAAGTCTATTTGCCCCGTTACGTTTTGGACCGGTCATGTTGTGAAGTAAATATTGGACTGTCCCTAATCGAATTCAAAGAAGTTTCGTGAAAGGTCAATTTTCTGCGATTTTCATTACACACTTATGCTAAGAAACATAAGTTCAAATAAGTACAACGCAACCCAGCTAAAATCGATCAATAATCTTGAAAGTTATTACATATCTATATGTATATATTTCAGATTTCAGATTTCAGATTTTCATTTTCAAACAATAGCCTAGTACAAATTATGGTATACTGTAAACAGCTACTGAATGAAATTACACAGAACAAAACGAAGCAACAATAAAAGTATCAACATAACATTAACTAACAAGACTAGATCATACAATACCATATAAGAGGAAATAAGTGAACGAGAATCAAAACGAAAAGTATGCATTATTCTGTTTTATATATACATGTGAGATCGGTTTAAATGGTAATCAAAGGCTAATACAAGAATTAGATGAGATCTTTTGTCGCGTCTTTATTTTTGTAGGTGTTTGATAGATATTGGTCTATAAAGTCATATGTGAGTTGATTACCACTAAGTTTTGGTGTTTTCATAATGAAGATGAATCTATCTTTAACACCCATATGCTGGAAAGAGGGATATCGTTTGGTAATCTCCTCGAAGAATCGAAATCTTAAATCTTGGTTCAATTTGCAACTCATCAGGCAATGCATTTCATCTTCAGTAGTATCACAAACCTGACATAATCGTTCGTCTGGTTTCCGTTTTGGCCTATGGTATCTCCCAATTTCTATTTCAAGTTTATGGTCAGATAGTCTAAATTTCGTTATCGCTACTCGTTTCTTAATGTCCTTAATTTCCGATTTCTCCATGACGACGCCGTTTTTAAAAAGGCAGTATGATCGCATTTTAGGTTGACTTTGCAGTGTTGCCAATGTTTTTTGATTGTTACAATCAATTATCCGTTGATGTACGATTGCATTCAGTCGATTCCTGGACGAGGGATTGCTATCCTTGGTATGCCAAGGGTTTTCAAGTCCATGTTTATTTAAGATATCCCTTAGCTGTGACGTCCATGATGAAACCAAGTCACTATTTTTTATATATTAATACGTGGATCTTAAGATTGGGTTTCTCGCATCAAATTCAAGTTGCAACCAGTTTTTGATAGTTTAAATCCAGTTATGAAAAGTTGTTGTCTACCAAGTTCACATCTAAATCCGACATTTGAAGTTCTCCTCTTTACTCGTAACAAATCCTTACATAACTTAATGTTCAATTTTTCAATTGGGTTTGTCTCATTGAAACTGGGTTTTAAACATCCCCAAAAATCTGCTCCATACAACAGAACAGGTTTTACCAAACAGTCAAAGAGTTTTAGCGTTAGTTTTATGTCTTTACCAAATACGTCTCCTAATGAATTCCGTAACTTAAAATACGCTCTCAGACCATGTTTATCAAGATCGTTCAATAATTCTTTGAAGCTAAGAGATGGTGTCAGAAGGAAGCCAAGATTCGTTCGGACAACGTTCGGACAATGTCTATTTCTTGTTTGTTGAAGTAAAAACTATTACCTTTCAGCATCTTCCCTCCCTTGTTGAATATCATGCATTTTGTTTTTTCTACATTCACTTTCACTTTATTTACTACACAGTATTTATGGAGTTCGTCTAAGGAGTTTTGTAAGCCTTCTTTAGATTCAGCTAAGATAACGATATCATCAGCCAGAAAAGTGATCCAATCACTGATTTATTTAATTTAGCTGGTGCACTCTTTTGGTGTCTAAATGTGATGACTAGATCGCTAAGAAACATGTTGAACAAAGTGGGACTTAGAATGTACCCTTGCTTTACCCCATTATTTACATAAAAAAATTCAGTCCTTTTGTCACCAATCAGAATACAAGACTTATCATTCCTTTTCATGTCTTCTATCACATTAACGATATTTCCATTTAGACCAAATTTGTGAATTTTCTCTATCAATATTATTCGGGGAATCTTATCATAAGCTTTTTCAAAGTCAATAAATGCTGCATATACTTTATTTCCTCCTTTCTTGGAGAAGTAACTTCTCACTATGGAGTGTAGTATCATCAGATTATCACTCGTTCTATTCCCTTTCATGAAACCTAATTGTTCTAGTTGGATTATGTTACTTTAGGGGCAGAAACTTTCACGGGCATTCGCGAGAAGAAAAAATCGCGAAATTGAGGGCATAAACTTTCGCGATCAAGAAAAAGGTGCATTTTCACGTGAAGAAACAATAGCGACTGAAGAAAAGTGAGGGGAAAACACAATTTTCTAGGTATTCATTTTCAGTACTTCCAACATAAAATACAACATTAATTGTCACATACAGGACCTTTAAACAACAAGTGTTTCTTCCCAGTATTGACAATACTCTCTGTTTCGCCTTAACACAGTCATGGTGACAATTTACAAGGTTTCATGGCTCAAGCGACTAAAGATTGGGATGATTAAGGAACAGCAACGTAACAGATTGACGAAACGAAAAAAATTGGATGGAAAAAACTTTCGCGTATCGAGAATTTGCTGTAATTTCGCGAGAAAAATCTTTCGCGAATTTTGAATTTAGATTATGCCTTGGCATTAAGTTTCGCGAAAAATGCCGAAAAACGCAAAAATCGCGAAACTTTCTGCCCGCGAAAGTTTCTGCCCCTAAAGTATTTGCAAGGGCAAATCAATAATTCTTTTATTAATGATTACATTAAAAGATTTTCCTATGCAAGACAGTAAAGCTATGCCCCTGTAGTTTTTCTCATCTGATTTCAAACCTTTTTTATGTAAAGGTATAATCACACTATTTGTCCATGTTGAAGGAAAGATACCAATATCTAATAATTTGTTGAAAAGCTTTTTGAAGAGGTGAGGTATATACCGGATAAGCCAGAAAAATGTTCCCAATTTTGAAAATTCATAGCACCGAGAGTACTTCACGGGCAGAAAGATCGAGAAATTTTTGTGATTTTTCTTGTTGCCTCAAGAGCACTAGAAAATTTCATGGTTGCAAAATGACTGAAAAATGGCCTAAAACACTGATCAAATCATAAGGGACTCCTCGCAAACATCAATAAAGAAAATGCAACTGTTGGTGAGAGATATTCACTACCCATTTATTGCCATAGGACCGAATATCTTTAGCATTTGTTTGAAAATTGAGAGGTGAAACACACACCCATTAAGCCCTTACGATTTGATCAACCTTTTAGGCCCTTTCAGTCATTTTGCCACAGTGAAATCTTTGTGAAGTTAAAATTACCGATACTTCTATTCTTAGGCCGGTTTACACGATCATATTTACGTAAAATTTGCTTCAGCTTTTTTATGTGATCACAGAATGTGATCGTGTAAAAGGGCTTCACAAGTTGCTTGAAGTTATGCGAAGCAATTAAAATTAACCCTTTTAATTTGCCATCACAGATTTTTCATTTGACCAGCCTTCAAATGCAAAATCTGTGATGGCAAATTAAAAGGGTTCATTCAAATTGCTTCGCACAAGTTCAAGTGAAGCCCGTTTACACGATCACATTTTGTGATAAGAAATGTGAATCAAATTTTACGTAAATATCATAGTGGAAACCGGCCGAAAGACAGTGACAAAAATTACAAAAAGTAATTCGATCTTTCGGCTTTTAACTGGAATTTGAATCATTCAAATCTGTGATGTTCTCTTGGAGCTATGAATTTTTAAAAGTGGGAACTTCTTTCTGGCTCACCCGGTGTGTACTCTGATAGTCTGATTTATATATTTAACCAATGCTGACAGCCGCATATCACAAACACAGACAAGCTGTTTCGAATACGCAACAACGCCGTTCGCATAGCAAGCATTTTCATGCACGTCAAGCAAGTGAGGTCTTTCACAATCCATTTTCACTTGAGTGCATTGTAAGAAAAATTTCTTTGTACGAGTCTTTTACTCATGGCAGTGGGTTATTTTCTGAAAAATAGTTATTTTCGGAAATGTTTATCTTCAAAGTTTGTGGTCAAACACCCATTGAGCATTTTGTTATCTTCAAATGGAATCTTTCTACTTCAATGGAATGGAAACAGTAGGCTGACTAGTCCCAGACCCCTTGACGTCCTATATGAAAACAATAATTTGAAATCAGCAACAAAATGGTTTCACACAGCTGAAGGGTTTCATTACGATTTTATCGATCGCTAAAGTTACAGTGGAAATTTTGGAATGCAATAGCGCGATATATAAATGAAATGGCTAAAGACAAAGCTACAGCAGAGTTTAACCAAGAAATACTCAACAATAATGTGCAAACAAACCGACAGAACTCTCATGATCACTCATCGTCACAGGTAGGTTGAAGCGTAGCAAATACCCAAACAAAACCCGAAAGCAAATCACTTTGGCTACTATAATAGCATCTGTTTGTAAAAACCTGGAATTATCCGCCAAATTCTCATTTAAATCGAGTGATCATGCTGCTATCTTCTAAACTTATAAAATTCTTTCGTAGAAATGGGGCAGAATGCTCAAAAAGCGAAGCAAATCTGGGTCTGGCTCAGGAGGCAAATCCTCCACTCTCATGAAAATGCACAGCATGTCCAGCACGGTCACATCTAAGTCAGAATCAGTGAGTAAAAATTTAGGTATACGCCATTTGTTGGTTTCAACTTCACTTACCCCAGTTCAGGTTGTTGGTTTTGCTGTACAGGTATGTCTATTTATTGTTGTCTGTCTGTCTGTGTGAATAAATTGATGATAAAGCAGGTCATGCTCAAAAGATCACGAGCGCACTTATATTGATTTTCATTCGATACTCCGTCAATAAAGTACTCCGTTCGAATGGGAAAGGGTCAGTTTTTTTGGTTAGGAGCAATTTTCAATCTTTGTCTGTCATATCTCGACAGTTTCTCACGATTGGAATGTTGACTCAAATGAACTCCGATTAAATGCTTGATCAAACAAAGGAGCTCTTTTGGTCTCTTTGTGAATATCGTGGTATGCTCCTACTTTTTTGGCCAAAAGCTTGTATATAGTTTCCTATGTGTGTAACATCAAAGATTTAGAAATATAGTACCTATATTAACGATTTCCAGCATAGACAGGTTATAACATGCAGTGCAGAATAGAATCAAATGATATTGCAGACAAGGTCAAGAAGCCCAGCCAATATTTTTTTTTCAGTTTTAAGTAAAGATACTTGCAGCCAAATTTTGTTGAAATCCCCAGGGGGGGGGGTGTACTTGATTGTGACATTTACTCAACGTGAATCTGGACTTTGACAAAAGGACCAATTTGAATGGCAGAATATTCAGGAATTCTGAACTCTTATTGCATGAATTTGAGGAAGTTTTGTAACCATATGTATGAACTGTGTTGATTTGAGGATGCAAGGTCTATTCAAATTTCTTCTGTTGTGATAAATACTCTGAGAAAGCTACTCATCAACCAGACTTTAAAAACAGACCCAAATGTAGGGAATTTCAGGTGAAAAAACCCACCCATATGAATGGTATGTCCAGTATCACTTAGCAGTCAAGTACACCTCCCAGGGTTGTAATCCTTACATGAAAGATAATGCAGTGCTGAAGTTCAGTTAGTAACAGCATATTGGGGATAAAACAGCTTTGATTGTTTCAGGTGTAGCAAAAATTTTCTTTTCAGTGAAGTATGGTTGTAGAGGAATTGCTTTTGGATGAATAGCATTTGATATTTTCACTACCCTTCCTCTTACATTTGATGATATTCTAAATGATTCGGTAAACAGTTAAGGAGTAGATGGCATTGTCATGTGGAAACACCTTGCAGATCGACTGTGTGGGTCTTTGTTTACTTTTCATCATGCTTTGTTTTCAAGCTTGTTGTTTGTGAAATTACATAGCCATGCAGCCATGCAATAGTTTTTGTGAAAACAAAATAAATCACACCCTTCACTTGAAACCACAAGAGCCTCCAACAGACTTTGGTTTTGTATTAAAAACTAATATATAACACATGTTCAACCATTACCAACTAAATAATTGATATCATAATTTGATTTGTTTACTGCTGAAGGGTTTGAAATTGAAAACTTCCTTGACTCATCAGGGACAGGTCATATTGTTTGGAAGTTAATCTCATCATCATAATAAGGTAGGCTTTCTGTCAAGAAGGACAGCACATTAGGCTTTTATTCCCTGATTAAAACCTGCTAGTCTACTATGATTTGCTAAGAAACTTTGTACATATTAGATTTAAAGTTGTACTGATAAAAGGTTTTTTATTAATATTTCTTTGTTTGGTATTGCATCTTGCAGTACTTTGGTTTCTTACACAATTTCAACCACAAGTTCTTGTTTTAGCATAATTTCAGTATGCATTAGGGGCTGATCAATTTTGTGTTTGATTCAGAAATCATTAAATACTTGAGCTAAATCATAATCAATTATTTGCTGCCTTGTCAGTCAGTATGTACTAGGTGGTGTGGTGCTGTGATGAAATCCTTTCTTTTTGCTGCCAGTATGGTCCAGAGATATGGGTTGGGAGCAGATTGGCTGGTTAGAAGAACAAAGGCATCAAAGGCATTTGCCTCTGTGGGCAGCTTGCCCAGGCCCAATGATCCCTTTGGTCCAGTGGTGGTGGACACTTTGCAAGATATAGCAGGGGGCAATTGTTTCAGCCATTGTTAAAAAAATCGTTCCAAACAAAGATCCTTTGTGTAGCCATCACTGGGGCAAGTTTGCCCTCTTGCCTTGAAGTGTCCACTCTGTTAAGACTTCTGTTAAGGTTGTGGGAAAATTCTGAGCCCATAGAAGCAGCCTGCCCACCCCTTTAGTGGCACAAACTTGATTGGTCATCAATTTTTGCAAACACGCACCAAGAAAACATAAATATTTTCAAGATATATATAAAGTGTACTGTACGATGAAAGAAGAGGGTCAACAATATAAGAAGCAGGCATCATTTTGGTCTTTTATGCCTTTTATTTATGTTTCAATGCTGACTAGTTCTGCCCATGGTCATCTTCAGAGCAACGCTAACCATACACTATATTCAGGCTGAAGATTCCTCACTGAAAGGATGAAACACATTCCATACTTATATGCCACTTGTTACTCTCTGTGCCAAATTAATACTTCAAGACAGACTATACATGAAAATAATGCAGCCAACTCGATATGTAATAAAGCAGAGAATAACTATTCATTATCAAGCCAAACAATACATATTAATCTTAAGACATTCTAACAATACAAACAATAGCCCAAAGGAAATCCTACCTATTGCAATGTGTGAGACCAAAGGTTCAAAAATTTCTCACATTAGGCTATTGCTTTTTATTGTTAGAATGTCTGAAGATTAATTGCCCCGCGCCAAAGTGGGCATTATGAAGAACAACACATGTAAAGAGAATAAGAGATGGTGTGGGCTCAAAATCTCGAGAAATTTCAGCCGGTTTGCCATCAGAGAACAAGTCTGAAAAACTAGTTTTTCTTGAATTTTCAAACACATCGCTTAAGTGGCCGATCATGCTTCATGCAATACAATGATAGCTCTGGAAACTGGTCGGACCAGTTCCTAAAGGAAGTGAGAGCAGCAATTGTGAGGGTGTATTGTCTTTTCGATCATGAAACAAAGGCTATCATGTCTTCCCAACTGAAATTACACAACAGAAATATTTAAGAAATTAGCTGATAAGAAAAGTATTTGTACGTCGTGGCCACTGACGTCAACACTGTCTTGCGATGAAAGGAAGTAGCTTTGGTTCGCGATCTTCAAAACACGGAATGGGAAACGGGGAATGAAACTACAATCGGATCGGGGAATCAAGGCTCGGGGAACTTTTCTGATAGTTTTCTCTTGAAAAAGAAAAGTGGAAAAGTGGAAGCAGAGAAGTTTTATCTCTCTTAACTCATTCATGACTTCACTCTGATCAAGTCGAATACTGGGGAAGGCAAGGGGCACTACAGTATTTACTATTGCTAGTATATATTACTTGATATGATTTGATTATGAACAGTTATTACTGATGAAGGCTTGCACTGAAACGTTTCAATAATGTGTTTTTTCTGATTTCTTATATATATATTTATATATTTGTATATTGGCAACGAAGAAACAATGAATTGGATACTAATAGTGCGGATGAAAAACGAACGAGAAATAAACAAAAAAAAGAGATGTTTTTAGCACACTAAGGCCTTTCAAGTTAATGCTATCATCAGAGTGTGACTGTCACACTCTGATGATAGCATTAACTTGAAAGGCCTTAGTGTGCTAAAAACATCTCTTTTTTTGTTTATTTCTCGTTCGTTTTTAATATACATTTGTAAATGTAAATAGTAAATACCTATATTTGCCCAGGGGGGGCACTTGTGAAAATTTTGATAGGGATGCTCATGTCATTTTTTGGGTTTGAAATTTACGAAAATGTCATTTTTTTGGGTTTCGCTAAGTTGGCGTCATTTTTGTGGGGTTGAAAAAATTGCCGTCATTTTTTTGGGTTCATTGAAAATTTGTGTCATTTTTTTGGGTAATACTGAACTTTGAATTTAGAAAATTATAATCTCAATCAATTAATGGAAGTGCTATAGGTTGTTGAATAATTCTTTCTTCCCAATTACACTGAATCAGAAGTTTTACCTACTCTATGTGTCTATGTGTCAATTCATTGATATAGTTTTTAGGAAGAATAGTTGGTTGTTAACATGATGATTTTGACAAGTCATAAGAGTTGCTGTGATGGTCTCCAAATTCAATATCAGTTTTACTATCTCGTGCAGAATTGTAAGGTGCAATATTCTCAATTTAACTTGTTGTACAAAAAGGATAGTTATGGGGGCTCTCGAATAATTCCGTCATTTTTTTGGGTTTGAAAATTTTGGGCCTGTCATTTTTTTGGGTAGATTAAAAATCAGTCCAAATGAGCATCCCAATCTTAAAGTTTATAGAGTGCCCCCCCTGGGTACATTTGTCTGATTCATGAAAGACATTTGCCTGGTGAGTGATAAAGTTAAGAAGTTTGGTTAGCTATGGAATAAAAAGTATTTGGCTGATATTCAGAAGTGAAATGTTAATCTTGAGATGGGAAAATCTTGTTGGTAAAATCACTCATCTCACCCAGAAAGTACAAGTAATGGTTTTGTATGGGAAATAGAATTCCACATTCCATTCTGGCCCATGATTATTTGCCATTGAATAGTTTCTATTTTTGAAACTGACGTGTATGTATTGGATTTAAATTTCGAGTCTCATTCCCATGCAAAACCCACCAGCATTTTCCTAATTCCTGGGTCTAAAAGATCAGTGATTTACCAAACAGAATTTTCTCATCTAAGTTAGCATTTGACCGACAGATTAACATTTCAGTTTTCAATATATATCAGCCGTGTACTTTTCATTCCACAACCTGCCAAATGTCTAAAGATTTTTTTACAAATCTGGTATAGACCTTTTAGCTATTCTACAAAAGATCCTGGATCGAGCGTTATTTTTATACATTTTTATGCACGAGGTTCGATCGAGTGGCATTAGAGCTAATCACAATAGACCTTTTAGCCATTCTACAAAAGAGTCTGGATCGAGCGATATTTTTATACATTTTTATACGCGAAGTTCGATGGAGTGGCGTTAGGGCTTCTATCGCTATTATGCACATTCGAAAATTCTTCAAAATGTAAACAAACGTCGTTCGATTGAGATTCTTTTTCAGAATAGCTGAAAGGTCTACTGTGCACATTAAAAAATTCTACAGACTGTAGCAAAATGTCGTTCGATTCTGATTCTTTTCAGAATAGCTAAAAGGTCTATTGAAAAAGAAGCATCATAAATTCCTCAACACTTTAACCATGGTTAGTTTCACGAAACTACCGTTGCGTGCTGCACATGAGCAAGCAAAAGCTGCTGATGACATGCTTCATGATAGTATGGTAGTTTCTGGTGGACTTTCACAATAAAGTTATCTGGATCCAGGGCATCCGGGGACACATATATCTCTTGAAAGGTTCTTGCAAGTATCTATGCACATGACTGTTCTCCATTTTGGCGGGTGCTCCCTGTGCTTCAGTATTTGGTGCCATGACAGCAGCTCCCTGAAAGGAAAGTTAAGGAAAATTAAGGAAATAAGGAAAATTGTTAATATTTTTGCAAACAGTGATATAAAATCACTCCTGTTGCTAGAATAATTAAATGAACCACCGATGTGATGAGATTCTCTGTTACTCAAGTTTGCATTGCGTTGATTTGTAACATTCAATCAGCTTGCTAACTGGGTCGAAGGGTGAAAGATCAATTTTCCATTATTCTTTCACCGAAGGGCGAGTGTGAGGTTTGCGCAAGTGGTTAGTTTCATTTAGATCAGTTGGACGAAGGGAAGATTAACCAGGACACCACACGGCAATCTGTTTACTCTGACAGAAGAGACTTTCGCAAGTAGAAACTTCAGCATTTTTCGCGTTTTTCGCTGAAGTTCGCGAATTTTATTCTGCCAAATGTCCTAAGATGGGAAATTCGTAAAAGTTTATTTCCGCAAATTTTTCTTTAAAAAGTCAAATGATATTCTTCTTATTATATTAGTGAAATTCAATATCACTTTGTAAGACAACAGCCTATTCGAACTTTGGTACTCAAGCATAAGTATGGAAGATGGGGAAGATTCACCAGGAACATTGGAGATATTACAAAATTTGCTAAGAATCTAATTCGCGAAAGGTTATTGCTGCAAAATTTTCCATTTTGGCCGATTCTCATAAGTGAATTCCAAAAATTTGCGTTTTCTCAAAGTCGGGAAAATTTCTTTAGATTCATTTTATTCATTTTCAGTTTGAGCCCACGTTGCCACATGGGCGATTCTGACATGTGAAGAATGTAGAATTGTTCATGTTACTTCTCAAATAAATTAAAATGCTAACCTTCCTGGTTTTGTTGGTATTTACCACTTTAATGAACAGCCTCGTTTTGGAAATTATTCAAAATTTGTTCATATGAAATTTTGGACATCAAATTCGGATTTAGCACTAAAACTTTAGTCTAACCCTAAGTTTTCATGTTGCTAGCGGTTGTAGTGTTAATTTCATGGCGATGTAAAGTTTGAAAATGTATCAGGGATTTGACCGTGAAAATGACACGGGGTGTAAAGTTTCACCCCAAACGACTTTTCACGGTCAAATCCCTTATAAATCTCTGAACTTTATATCGTCATAAAGTCAACATCACAATAGTTAGCAGTTTAAAAGCGTGTAATTAGACTAAAGTTTGGGTGCTAAATCCGAATCTGGGCTCGAAATTTTCATATTAACAATAGGAAGAGATTTTGACAAATTTCCAAAACGAGGCTGCTTAATTAAAGTGGTCCTTGCGAGCTGCGAGTCTCATTCCGCCCTTTTTGAAATTTGATTTGAAAATAGGTGGTTAGTTGACATTGCAAAATGTCTAACGTCATGGGGACGCCATGTTTCTCATGCAACATCAACTAGCCGTCTGTATTCAAATCAAATTTCAAAATGGCTGAATGAGACTCTTAGCTACTTGGAAATGTTTAGTTGATGATGATCGGGTGGCTAAATGCGATGTCACAGTCTGCTAAACCCCCGCCACGTTTTTTCTGACGCACCCGGTACATTGATCGATTGCTTGATTGATTGTTTCATAACTTGATTGGTTCAGCGATTGATGTTTTGGTTTGTATTTTCGTCTCTGGTTGGTTATTTCTAACAGGAAAGTGTATTACTTCTTCTTCTACTTCAACAATATTTAATCAACAACTTCGATACTGAGGGCTCTGTTGATGGAAAGTAATAAAAGAAAATAGCAAGTGGACTCATCATGATAAACCCATGGACGCACAATGAAACCCGGGGTACATGACTTGCGGATGGACGGGGGTCTGTCGCCCGGTTTTCAGAAAAGTACCCTCTTCTAATTACCGAAACTTGCTGTCATACCCACTTTTATGATGAATTTTGGCGGAAAACGACCCATTTTTGGCTATTTTTTTGCCAATTTCTGGATATCCCACCCATGTTTATGGAAAATCTGCCGAAAAAGGGACCCTTGTCTAGAGAATTTTGGCCTAAAACCCCACCCTTATGGGTGGCCCATACTGGTACCCTCAACATGTTATGTACCCCCCCTCGGGCAATGAAATTGAAACCTGTAGGGAGAACATTATCAACTCCTTATAATATAATCCTATAACTAGACAGAAAGCTGCTAAACCTGCAAGAAAATCAAGTAATCACTTACCAACAACGTTATTGCACCAAAGCATTTCACTACATACGCATTTTGTCGCACTCTCTTTTGTTTGGTTTATGCGAAGAACAGATAAATGACACGACCGGGATTTTTATGCCGAACAAGCAAAAGACGTTTGAGTATCACGTGAGCAACACACCTAAGCCACTTATTGGATTGGCTAGTCTCAAACAAAGGTCATCCAATCAACAATCGCCAAAACTTTTGGCGGCAACTTCAAAACAGATGCAGAGCGAAAACAAACTCCTTCCTTGCCCTACTGAAAGTACAGAAACAGTCCTCGTTGTAGCTGTTTCCACACTCAACACTGCTGAGTAGGTGGGTACCAATAGCAGCGTCACTTTCTGGTTTAGGCTGGTTAGCTTTACATTTCTGTTTAGATTGACAACAACCGTTGCACCTATGAGTATCTTTCCTTATTGCAAGGGGTACGTTTTGCCTTATCCTGTCAACAAGTCTTTGGGATGTCCTACCTACGTAACGAGCATCACACTCGCTTGTAAATTCATACGCAACAAAACTCAAGTTTATGGCAGGTATGACATCCTTTTGGACTTTGGGCAGCATACGATGAGACTCAAAAATGACCCTAGAGTCCACAGTGCTGTGACACCCGATTAATGGCTTTACGAATTTGACCTTCAAACCTGTAACATCACCGATAAATGGTAGTCTAATGTACACCGGACATTTCTTTGGACCAATAACCTTCTCTGATGACCAAGTGGAGAATTTCTTATCAACACACCGATTAACAACATGGTCAGGGTAACCATTCTGTCTGAATAGTTCTTTCAACATACCAATGTCCAAGTCCAAATGACACGGCGAAGCAACAGTTCAGTGCTCCAGGCATTTGCGGATGAGCCTAAGTTGCCGGCTAGAACTTCCGATGCTAAAACACCTAAAATTCAAGTTTTCAGTGATACTAACCGTGAAAAAAGACGCAGTTAACCAGATTATTGTTTCCTCAAACCAAGAATCGACGAACCTTTCACTGTGAACAAGAAGTTCCTTATTTTGAGGCAAATTAGCTTCCATGAGCTTCACCGCAGCAATGAGAATCTCCAACTGGCAAGGGTTGCTAACTGGCAAGGGTTGCTTGCCTCCTTTCTGAAACTACGCCGAAGCCTCGTTCTAGAGGGCATACATAAATTTATTCATTTCCGTCTCAAATGTTTATATGAAATTCCGTAAGTCCCAGTTTGAGCAAAGTTGAAAAATGTTGTTGTCGTTGTCATTAAGGTTGTTGATGTTGTTGCGATAACTTGGACTATGTCATGTGTCTAACGAATGACCAAACTGAAGAGTGTGCGACGAAACGTGTATTTGGTGAAATAATTTTTTGAAATAACGTTGTTGGTAAGTGATGTCTTGATTTTCCTGCAGGTTTAATAGGTTTCTCTCCAGTTACAGGTTTATATTGTTTTTATTGTTGTTCTTTTACAGGATTTGGTACTGTTCTCCCCGAGGGGGCAAATCACTGATTTTTTTTCGTTCACCTTTCTTGAAATCACAAAAAAATCACATACAAAAATCACAAAATCACTAATAAATCACTTGCTAAAAGCACAAAAAATCGCAAATCACTGAGAAATTAATAAAAAATCACACAAAAAATCACAAAAAAATTGTTAAAATCTTTAAAAAATCACAGAAAAAAATCAGGTGATTTTAAAATCACAAAAGTCACTTACGCTATTTTGAGAAGTGATTTGCCCCTCGGTTCTCCCTGCAGCTTACAATTTCATTCTGGGTCCATGGGTTTATTATGATGAGTCCACTCCTTAAGGCTATTTTAGAATTTTGTGCCATAAATTATTCGTTTATAATAGAAGAAGAAAAATGAAAAATGAAGGGAAATGTATGAAGAGAATAAGTAAGATTACAGAACAGCAATACATTGGGCGAAAAATGGCATTTATGCAACCATATGGAATAAAGAGCAACAGTGGCTCATATAGCCCTCGAGTGTACATAGGTATGGCTACCTCATGCAAGCAGGTTCGATAAGGAGGCTCGATACAAACATAATTATATTCTCCATCGCAAATTCATCATGCGAACACAACTTGAAGACTCGAAGACTAATTATTTGAAAAAACTAATCAAAAGCCAATACATATACAACTTTAACACCATACAAATATTAAGACCTATTCCCTTTACGACTTTCACAACAACACATTAACGCAATGCATATTCTTACAAAACGATCAAAATATTCTCTGCTGTGACAACAGTTTGTTTGTTATGTTCGTATTGTTCACGACGGGAGGTTTTCTGTGCTAGCAACGGAGCCCTACACTCACGCAGTAAAACTTTCATGTATCCGTACATTTTTTTCGTATTTACTTATACTACATAATTAGTAATAAGTTAATGGGTTAATTACTAATTACTACTAAATACTAAATGAACAAGATACATAAGAAAGATGCCAATATGTATTTCCAAGAAAACTTTTATAAGACTGCACCAAACGCATGGCTTCTGCTGCTCCCCCTCATTATCATTATTAAAGGCTCTTGCGCAACTGTCATTCATTATAATCGTTTTTTGATTCGTTTTATGTGGGCTTCATGGATTTCTCTCAATTCAAGTGCAAATTGTAACACACGGATATCAATGCAGTGACTCCTAAGGCGATCTTTCCCATCCGCAATGTGCTACTTGAGCGAAATCACGAATTTTTTTCCATGCTGCATGAAATTAAGCCACCTGTAGTTTGAATAGCGTACATAACAATTTGCGATCGCAAAAGGAAGGATTTCGTGCCTATTTGTCAAAGTGGTAAGTACACTTACCTCACATAAGTATTGCACCATCGAAAACAAAATGGCTTCCTAAAGTTTCTGCAACTCAGTCAACAAAATTTGTAAAATAAAGTACCAGCATTTACAGGTTTCTCTACTGGGTGTTTTGAGACAGAAATTAATTGCTTATCCATGTTATTTTTAATTAAGGTAAAATGAAGTGTTAATTTGTTGATTTCTTTGATAAATTAGCAAAAACTTTAGAACAACATCAAACAAAATTTTAGTAAAAAATCTAGAAGAGTAGGCCATGTAGAAACGAAGAATGAACAGATTTCTTAGATCAAAGGTAACAAAATCTTGTTGTTTTCAAATCTGGACTGTGCAAACTTCATTGCCATGAAAAAAGTTTCCCTCTTCGAATGGAGTAAAAGAATAAAATTCAAGTAAACAAGGAGGAAGTCATTCAAGGTAAATGAACTTGAATCAATCTTAGGAGAAGTCATGTTGAAAAAAAGCAAACTCAAGTCACTTTCAAGTTTTTAATCACTGTCAAACTAAATTCGAGCGAGAGGATATTGTGAGGTATATCCAAATCAAGATATCTAATTGTGAACCACCTACCTAAAGTTTTCCATGAACAAAATTAATGCTAATGTGATAAAAATAGTGTCAAGCATATTCTTACCTTGGAATGGCTTCTTTCATTTTCATTTCTGTTTTATAGCCAGGTCACATTCCTCACGGTAATCCTTTGTCATAGCGATAAAGTTTGGAGAATCCAGATTTGAAAATTACGAAGTTTATTATCTTTGCTCTAAGAAATCTATTCATTCTTCGTTTTTGTTATGGCCTAGTCCTCCAGTTATCCAGCCAAAATCTTGTTCAATGTTGTCCTCAGGTTTTTGTTAATTTATCAAGGAAAGCAACAAAACAAAATTTCATTTTACTGTTAAATAAACAGTAGACAAACAGACGATTAATTTCCCGCCAAAATACCCGGCAAGGAAACCTTTAAAATGCTGATGCTTTTGTCATGCAAATTTTGTTGCTTGAGTTACATGACATTTTTGGCTGCCATTTTGGATACGGTGGTGCAATACTTACGTGAGGTAAGTGTAGAAGCAAAGGAAGGAGTAAACAATACCCCCAAAATTAATATCTTCCGTTTTTAATTAGCTTGATCCATCCTGAACATGTTCTTCAAATTTAGATCAATCATCGCTTTTGCTGGCTTTCATCGCATGACATTGCTGAGAAATTTTAGAGATTTTCACTTCTTCTTTGAAGTGTCCCTACTTCATAAGTGTAATTTTTATGATTTAGAAATAGCAGAAACTACTGTAATTTGCCGCTTGATATAATGCGCCTTCTATGCAGAAAGCTCCTTTTCATATGTCGCTACAAGTGACATATTTTGATGGATAGTTTCTTGTTGCTGTCAGTTAATTTCTTGGTTGCTGAAGATGATCTGAGACCAAATGACATCATCAAAGTAAAGATAATCTGGGATTTTCGAAATGCTTTTTGTAATACTTTTAGACACAGAATCTTTTTCACCAAGCCCCAACCAGAATCACAAGTCTAAAACACTTACCGGGTGAGTGTATGACAGTTTAAAGATATTGTTCTGAAGAAATTGGACGTCCCAATACCACCATCATACAATAGTACCCCCAAGACTAGATACCAGAAAGATGTCAGTCATTTCAGATTCTTTGCCAGGTAGCCAAAAAGATATCTTGGTTGATAATTAAGAAATTTACGTCTCAGCAAACGTGAAACATTTTTTTTTCATTTTTTTACTTATTTTGAAACATTTTATTTACCAAGACATATCATGGGTAGCTCGGACACTATTGTTGTGATGTTCGAACTAACCATGATAAAATGATCTACTCGCCAAGCCAAAAATTGTTTGTTTTTTTTCTGTGACATTATCATATCGTGGTAGGCGCGAAGTTCAAATTGGAATCCCAGCTAACTGAAATAACACTCCGCTACCCTAACTCAAACGAAACCCCTCCCCGGCACTGGGCTCGTCGTTGCGCGGGTTTTTTCCTTTGAGCTCTGTTTGGTTTTGTGAGTAAATCATCCGTTTTTCATGATTATTTCATGGTTAGTTTGGATATTACAGCTTGGATCAGCTGATCCGAACTGTCCATGGCATTGAATGTTTTATCCATAATCCATACATTGGATGTTTTATCCATAATATTAACCTTTAACGTCCTCATTTTATGACCCTTCAAAAGAGAATTCTAATCGCCATTCGCTAGCTGCTCGGATCAGCAGTGAGAGAAATCATTTCTTAGTGATTATGTTTTGAGCTTCTAAAGACACAACCAACTACCTTGGTCACAATTCATTGTACTTAAGCTACGTCAAGCCACAAATTATATTAACAATAACAAAGGTGAGCTTTGGGAAAGTTGCCAGCAAATTGCTAGATATATTTATTGTGCACCAAATTTGATAGCTGAATGAATCAGTCAGGCATTTTAAAGTATGGATCTTCGGAGTTTTATTCGTCACACACCGGAGAAGGAAAAATAGCTACCCTATGGGGATGTGCGAAGAATTCCGGTGCTTGTAAAATATTGGAGCGAGAATGGATCTTTCTGTAGTGTTAAAGAGGACATTGTTTGTTTGTTGCTGCTGTGTATTGTGTTCTTTCGATTATCGATAATAAAGAGGAAAAAATCTGAAAAGTGTAAGCCATGAATCTGAGCACTTGAGTGGGTCTGTTGTAGTCTACAGGTGGAATTCCTTGACACAAGGGTGAGTTCGTTACCTCCAAATATCATGTTCGCTATAAGGATGTGAGACAATCATTTGTTAAAATATTTGCCCCTGCCCCTGTCATTCATCATCATACGTTATACGGGGAAGTACACTT
Source organism: Aurelia sp. 3 sensu Dawson et al. (2005) (assembly GCA_964020215.1). Classification (NCBI taxonomy): domain Eukaryota; kingdom Metazoa; phylum Cnidaria; class Scyphozoa; order Semaeostomeae; family Ulmaridae; genus Aurelia; species Aurelia sp. 3 sensu Dawson et al. (2005). The sequence continues at coordinate 1,339,444 of OZ026573.1, read as the reverse complement.
CTACACCAAAATATTGGTGTTTTGGTAAATATACAATTTCCTGAGAATCCTTTACTCCGGGATGCATCATAAGGTACCGTAATCCCTCTATCAACTTATAAACAATCTCCTCCCTCAGATACATCGTCTCTCTTTTGCAAGAGTGAAGAATGGAAGGGGGGGGGGGATCGAATTACATAACAGCGTTGAGAGCGAGAGCCTCGAATTACATAAGAGCGAGAAATACGTTGCTGGGATGGCAACAACTGCACGTGCTGCATTTGGACTTCATTTAGTATTTTTTTATATTTTGTTACCTTGTATATTGTATACTGTAGGTAGTTGGTGTTAATTAGTTGTTGTTACCTACAATTAAGCCAACTATAAATAAGCTTTATGATCATGATGATGATGATTAGAGCACCAACATATGATGCAGTGTTTTGTACAATGGCTTCATGAATCTTGAGGGAAAATAAGTGTACTTGCTTACTATTTTGAGTGAAGAAAATGATTCAGCTGCTGGTGAATGGTAATGAGTACCTCCCCCCAGGTTGGCAAAAGATTGTCTTTTCCATCCTACTCCTCTGAGCTTCTCTCACTAGACTTTATTAACAGCTAGTTTCCATCATAAATGTGCCTGTCAAGTTCCAGAGAAAGTTCGAAATTTGCTGCCAGTAAGTATTTCGTCTAGCTTAAAGGCAGTTTGTCCATATATAAATAAGTTGCATTCACAAACCATGAAACTGCTGACACGATGCTGAGATGCATGTAACTGTCCAAGGATTTGATTGGTTAAGAGCCGGCTGTTTTAAACTGATCACATGAAAATAACAGCCTCATGGTCAAGACCTTACAAGCAATGGTGGAATGGCGGCAACGCAAGCTTCGAACAAGCGTACGTCTTTGATGCTTTGCAATGACAGTGACGAGACAAAGTTAGTGTTAAAAACATTTTAAAGCAGGAGGGATGAACAGAGATTGGAAAGCAATATCGAGCTAACAAAACTATTCGCAATGACTACACAGGCGGAGAGAAGTGGTGGACTCAGGGTGTGTGGCGATTCGAAAACAAAGTCAGGGCCTAAGCCTGAACAACTGGTCACATGAAAACACAACGAAAGATCACATGTTTCCGAGATACCCCCCTCGAAGTCTTCTACTTACATGGACACACTGCGTTAACTAACAGCTGCAAAGGTCAAGCTATTTCAAGAATGCCTGACCTATTGTTACACTTTTGGCACGAAAAGCGTCCGTAGATACCTACCTACATCGCTTCCTTCCTTCCTTCCTTCCTTCCTTCCTTCCTTCCTTCCTTCCTTCCTTCCTTCCTTCCTTCCTTCCTTCCTTCCTTCCTTCCTTCCTTCCTTCCTTCCTTCCTTCCTTCCTTCCTTCTTTCCTTATGTTTTCTGCGTTTTAAGAGGGTCAATAATGTTGATCATCTATGAGGCATCTATGAGGCAACTTCTGAAATTTCAAATGATAACTGGACTTAGGTAATATTAGAATATGTTAATCGTTGTTTTCTTCCGTCGTTGGATATCTTTTTCTCACAACTTTCATTCATCTATTGTTATGATGCAAGAAGCCATTCGTCGTCGAACGATAAATGAACTTTAACCCAAGCGCCATTTGCAGTCTCGTTGTAAAACAAAGTGCATTTAAATTTACATACATTGAAGAATGATTATGCTAAGGAAATAGTTTCAAGATGTTAAATGCTGTGTAATACCGGCTTAGTGTGTATTTTGATCCCTCAAATCCAATTTTGCTACGCTTGTGCTAGAAAGTAATTATTTAAACAAGGTTGGATGTGGAGCATTGACACAAGAGAGGATCTCTGAATTCTGTGGAAGGCTCTTGGTTAAACTTGAATTGTTTCCAGCTGTTTAAAGGGTCTTTCGCAACCAGCATGCCTTGCAGGTGCCATCTATTGTTTGGCCTTTGTTGTCACTATCTTCATTAGCCAGTGAAGATGGCGACAGTGAAATGGCGACAAAAGAGAGATGACACGTGGGAAGCAGGCTCATTGAACCAGTCCTTTAACCCTATAGTGGTTGGGCTATTTGATTGTACTATTTTGGTTGGGGGGGGGCAAAAAAGCCCCCCTATCTAACTCTTTACTGGTAATAGATAGAGCGACCAAATTTGGTGTGCTAAAAGCCTCAGGCATGTACTTTCTGTAAATATAAAAATTAACTTAAAAATAGCTACCATTTTTGCTTACGTCAGCATTTTCCTTTGTGTGGTCAAGAAAAGCGGCAAAATTGGCCAAAATCAGGAAAATCGAGATAAAATTAAATTTGGAGCATATTTTCCATCCAAACATGGTATTTATGATAGAATGCATCAAATAACACAACATTAAAAAAGAAATTTGCAAAATATTCCACTTCTGCTCCTTTTTTCGCGATAATTGAGATTTGAGAATTTGCGATTTTTCCTGGGTCAGTCCCAGAAAATTGTCTCCCGCCCCCTCATTTTTCAAAATATTTCAATGAAACTTTTTGAGAAGTTGCACAATAAGTAGTTGCAAAAAGTCAAGAAGTTTCATGGCTATAAAATTCTTCCTCGCAGAGTTATTTAAAAAAATCTACTAGGGGGGGGGGGCAAATTTGCCCCCCCAACCAAAATAGGGTTAATGGGTGGTCTGGTGAGCCCTGAACTGCATATAACCCAAACTTGGTAGCCTATGCGCAGCCTCAACACTCCTCCGCAAAAGTGCAGGCAGTCTACCAGCAGCATGCTTGACACGTATCATATCCTCGTTACCGCAGTATAAGGTTCAAATCTTTCAAATCTCTAAGAGGTGATTGTAAAATTCTTTTAAGTTTTCTTTGAATTTAATTGTTTGAAAGGAATTCAGGGTGCTTTTTGTAAATCTTCCGTGGATATTTTTTTGGAGTTTGATTATTTTAAAAATGGCGAGGTTTTATTTATTTATTTTTTTTGAAGAATCCATGGAAAGTTAATAAAATATTAAAATCATCGTAAATCCTAAACCTATAGAGGAGAAACTATACAATCTTTAGATAACCATAGTTTTGAAGGTCTAAAATATGGCTTCTGGTTTCGGATTTAGAATCTTTGGCGTCACACCTTCAAATATAATAAATGCCGCCATTTTTAAACTAGCTAAGATGTCAAAAAATTTCCATGGGAGATTTACAGCAAAGAATGCTAAATTTCTCTCAAGCCATTTAATTGAAAGAATTGTGCACTAGAATTTTACACCAACCATATTAATAAGCCTTATGTTTATTTCGCCATGAAAAATTCGACGACATAGGCCAACGAAGAGATGGCATGCGCCAAGCATGCTGGTCGAAATGGCCCCTGTAAACTGTTTTCAACTCCCCAGTGATCTCGTTCCTTTGCTACTCAATGCATCAAGTTTTAAAATTGTTGGTAAGTAGATTTGATTTGTAATCTATCAACAAATCAATCCATTAGATGACTGATCAAACCATCAGCTTGTCATTATAGTGATTGGAGCAAATCTATGGCTTAAATAGGATGACGAATCAGACTTGGAACAAATGATATGAATTAATAACTGGGAAAATCAAACAATTTCCTCAAATTTATCAATCAATCAACTAATCGATCAACTGATCTTTCATTGAATCGATTAATCAGTATGTCAGTGGATCACTCAGCCAATCAACCGAACATGATCGGTCAGCCAATCAACCGAACAAAATCGTTAGAAATCAACCAATGAATCCATCAATTAATCGAACTCAACAGATGGACGTATCAAGTATCAATCTTTTTATCAACTGGTTGATCATTCAATTAATCAAGCACCAATAAACAAAGGAGTTTATCAATTATGCAGTTTGCGAAGATGGCAAACTCGGCAGCCATTTCGTTATCAATTGAACAGTCAATCAATCAATCAATCAATCAACCAATCAATCAATCAATCAATCAATCAATCAATCAATCAAATAATGCCCATGGCTGTGCACATCTCCATTAGCCAAACAATCAATCTATTAGTAAATGAAACGATCAGTACAGCTGTAGACCATTTCTCCTTCAGGAGAAGCAAAAAATATCGCATGTACACACTAATTTTGAATAGATTTGCTTACCTTTTGATCAACTAAGAACTTTCAAATTGCTTGCAAGATGAAGAATCGCAAGGAGTGGCGAAATTATTCAAGCTCGACTTCATCTGTGAAATTTGTTTGTGGAAAAAGAGAGCAGACACGTTGTGCGTTTTCTAAGCTGCATAGCCCTGTGAAATATCAACCTCGTGGGCCGATTTCTACCGGCTCAGCTTTCATTCTGTCTATGGGTTTTCCACATTTCACAGCCCACAAATCACATTCTGTCCATGAGATTCAATTGACCATGCAAATTACGACCATGCCAAGGTTGGAAAGGCTCAGTCTTCATTCTGTGTATTGTTGTCTGCCTCTTAAATCATTTCAGATTTCAGTGGTCCATGTCGATTGCAGTGTGGCGAAGCTTCGACAACCTTGGGAGATTTCACCCGTCTATGCCATTACGACCAGGTCAACACTCCTCTTTGCCAATGACGACCAGGCCAAGATTCAACCAGCTCAAACTTCATTCTATCTAGGAGTCGTTCACGTGTCACAGCCCTCGGAGGTTTCACTCGTTCATGCCAATTACGACCAGGCCGGGATGTGACTAGCTCAACCTTCATTCTGTCCATGCGTTTTCCATATTTCACAGCCATCAAAGATTTCACTCGTCCATCTTAGTTATGAGCAGGCCATCATTACTAGCTTTATCTTCATTCTGCCTTTGAGTTGTCGACGTTTCACGGCATTTTACATTTCACTTGTCAATGCCAATTACGACCAGGCCAAGATTGGAAGTCAGTCTCCATTCTATATATGAATTGTCCACATTTCACAGCTCTCGCGGATTTCACTCGCCCTTGTCAACTAAGAACAACACACCCCTCATCAGCCGACAGGTGTTGTCGTCATCAGCCTCTGCATGTATATTCATGATAATGAGGAACTTCCCAACAAACCTTGAATGATGAATTTCACTCCAATTCCAAGTTATTGAACAGCGTATCGAAGTAACACTTTGAACATACGTATCCCATATGGTGCTTTTCCACAGTTGGAGCCCAACTCATTTGTAATCCAAAATCAGCGTGAGCGAAAATGTTGTGATTAGATCTTGCCACAAATCCTAATCCTAAAACTTGTAATTTACGATACTTTAGATTTAATTCCATGCTTAAGATGCATATCATCTTAAGTCATTTTGAGATGTATTTTAGCCGATTTGCATGCGATGGTATCAGTTTATACCTCACTTTGCGCAATTCACGGACAATAAAAACGTATTGTTTCAATTTGTGACGATGGACCACAGCAAAAAGCACTTTAGTCCACGCTTAATGCGATCATTGTTTGGAAAGCATCAGCAAACGTCTATGGTAGGAATTTGTCTTTTTTTTTCGTCATTTTTAGACCCAACTTCTGTTACACATCGGGGCTGTGTTCTTTGGCTCTTCTATTTTCAGGAATGTTACGTTGGTAACGAGGCGACAGAAGATATTGTTAATTTCTGGCAAGAATTAAAATGGCCTCATTCTAGCAGAAGATTCTGTTTTCATTTTAAACAGGTTCACAATTCTATGTCAAAAGTTAATTTCGTAAAACTGAATGAGGGATGTTATCCTGTTTCCACAACGATTTAGTACATTCATTTAGCAATACAATGTTGGCATATTTTGCTCCGTTGGTGATCACGAAGGCTCATGATCTGGTAACTTTGGAACGAAGGCACATCGTTTGTAAAATATATAGGGTCTCAAAACGAAGCTTCTGAATTTTTTGTATGATCTTTTGAGGTGGAATATTCAGTATTTACAAGTAGGTTGGAGTTTGGAAAACAGTTTTACAGTGAGATGCAAGGTCGTTCGATGATGGTTGATTTCCCAATACAACGGTATAGCCTTACATGTGATGTTGATTCACCTCTCTTGATGTAAAATAGGTTGTAGAAAGGAGATACACTAGGATGGTGGTTTTATTTAGTTGATGATAGGTAACAGTTTGATAGCGTAGTCATCAGCGATACAAAAGCAAGGCATCCAGTAGACTTTGAGCTTCTATGGGTAGCTGACATTGAATATAGTTTAGTGCCAGCTTTGCTGTTTTGGTTCTGCAAATGTGCAGGAAATATGCCAGTTTTGCTGCAAAATCAAAATAGCTCTCATACCGTAAACACACACACATAAGAACGTAAGATTTTAAAGTCGGCTTGTTTAGGTCCTTATGCAATGAGGTACATCTGTATGTACATCCAGTAATCAGAGTGTAGGCTCATAACATAGGGTTAGGGTTACATTTAGCCAACTTTATTGCTTTCTGTATGCAACATTTTTCATGAAATGGGTTGATTGGCAAACAAGGCACTTTTACTTCCCAATGAATGAATGAATGAATGAATGAATGAACGAATGAATGAATGAATGAACGAATGAATGAATGAATGAATGAATGAGTGAATGATGAGTGAATGATGAGTGAATGATGAGTGAATGAATTAGTAAGTGAATGAATGAATGAATGAATGAATGAATCAATGAATGAATGAATCAATGAATGAATCAATGAATAAACCCCTTATCAAGAACCAAGTGAAAACATGCTGAATTTTTTCTTATTTATTGGGTATGAAATATAATTTGAAGCTGTAGGTTCTTGATAAATAAAGGTTTTTCTACATGGGTTTTTATTTTACAACCCTTCCTTACTTCGAATGAACGAGGTCAAATGTGGAATATGCTACTTGCCTTTTTTATAATGGAACGAATTGAAATAATAAGACAATAAGTGTACTGCGAGATCAAAATAGCTGTTATAGCATACTTCCTTACTGCAAGTGAACAACGTCTATATGTCACTTGGCTTACTTTTGATAATGATAGAACGAATAGTTCTAGATAGATCATGAAACAATGGGACAATAGTGGCGCCGCAAAATCAAAATAGTTCTCATACCACTCTTCCTTGCTGCAAATAAACGACGTTAAATGTGGACTATGCTACTTGCTTGGTTTGTGTAATAAATGGAAGGAATCGCTTTATCTACATATATCATGAAACAATGGGACAGTAGTAAGTGATGCTGACCTCTCTTTGACCATTTGACCTTTCTTCGACTTTGACTATCGAGTAAGTCAATGAGTCAGAAAAAGGTGGGCATTTAACAAGCCATATTTAGATGAACAAATTCATACTATCTTTATGAAAGTATCAACATAGCCGCCAAATCTTTTCTTTTGTCCGAAGTTCCCAAGGGGCGCTGACTCATATCGCATTTTCTGCGAGAATTGACCAATCAGATGCCGTCATTTCATTACTTCCGCGTTTCGCAGCTAGATTTAGGCCATTTTGGGTACCCCCCAATAAAAAAACATTGCACGCTCGAGTAAATCGAATTTTTTAAAGATTTCAACGGGAAAAGGATGCTAATACATAGGACCACAAGTGTTCATGTAGTCTCCGTGCCATCACTCAAGATTAAAAAATTATGGCGATCTGAATGCTGGAATTCGATGTTTTTTCAAGCAGGTAGCGGCATCTTGCTCGCCGTCCCCCCAAAAGGTAGTTTTTTTTAGCAAAATTATCAACAATATGCATATTTCTTCTGAAATTTTCGAGATCTGCGCTTTACTTCACCTTGCCATGCGAATTTCTGACCCATGCCCCTCCAGAGTCCTTGCTTCATCCCCATATGGCAACTTGTGCCCCACTCTGATCCAGACTCAACTGGAAATGGAGGGTAAAGAAATAATTAAAGGCGATAGTGTTGTCATATTTTTGTCGGTAAGATAATTTACCGTCTTAAAGGGAATAGACATAGGTATATATCTCATAGTCGCTATAAATAGGCCAGAGAAACGCCCACAAATCCAGTGTTTCTTTATAGCTACACAATGAAACCGGATGCGTCGAAGCTGTCGACTACAATAGATTATAATTTTGACCTGGCCCGGGCCAGCTTTTAACCATGTCGATTCCCTTTAAATGTTACTTCAAAAATGGGGAAATCTCATTCAAATGCAATGTTCGTTGAAAGCTCGACTGGACTTGGCATTATCTCCAACTATTGCAAATCATTCACATCGAAAGAAAAGACGCTACGAACATATTTGCATTGACTGTCTGATGTGTCTCGACAAGAGAGAATATACAAAAAATTTGCCAACAAATTTCAAAAGTTTGCCTGCTTGGGGCCTGCTTGTCAAAAGGTTTTTTGGAGTTCGAAAACAAAATGATTTCCCAGACAATAATATTGCTAACAGTTGCCTTTACACGAATTCTTTTCGTAAGAACCTGCTGCTTTTAAGAAACTCAGCCATCAGACCGCCAAGTATTAAGAAACTCCAGTGCACGTACCTTTGATTAGAAACTAAGAATATCTAAGAATTTACGTCAGTATTACAAGTCTCTCAAGATTATCAGATTCTTCGTGTTCCCTTTCCTGTGTCGTCCTCGTGAATTTCAAAACAAGGTCCTTGAAACCTTTGCAATGCTGTTTTAGACGTTATTTTTACGTCATTTTCACTTATTTCTTGTATCATATTGCTCGAAAGGTACTTGAGAAAGGTCTCTTTGGAAAGGCTTCAAAATTGTTTGTTTTGAAATGTGCTCAAAATTTGATAATCTTATAAGAAACTTTCGATACTTTCAGTATTGAGCCAAATATTCAGTTCCTTTTAAAAAGGATGTGAAACTATATTAACTTTTACAACAAACTTGTCTGTGGACTTAGAGTTACGTTTGACCCCAGCTCTTCCCGGGTTTAAAATTTTTTTTATAGATTTTCTAACTTCTTACAAAATTGAATTTGCAACTTCACACAGGCACAGAGTTGGCTATTAGCGGCTTTTTGTAAAGCAATGCTATAGCATTGCTTGCAAGCAATGAGCATTTATCGTTGTCAAAATCTTCCTCGAGAAGAATTTAAAATTTGAAATGTGCTGACAGCTAGACAACATCTGCAAAGTAGATAGAAAGAAAACCTGCTTCATCGTGATCTTTACCGCTCCTGGTGCAATGCCGCCGTCGTCTTCCTTGTGAATTGTTCGCAATTCCGTTAATTTTGTCTCATTCACACTCCATCCCAAGCGCAGGAATTAAATTTGGCAGTTGTTTCGATACTTTGCTCCATCCAACTTCAGTCGTAATCGACAATCTTCCTATTGATTTGATACTGGAAATTGTATGAAAATGACTAAAGAAACTGATGCTTGCCTCTAAAACTGCCACCAATCATTCATTTGAAGCCACTGCGAGGAAACCACATGAACACTTGTGATCCTATGTATTAGCATCCTTTTCCCGTTGAAATTTTTAAAAAATTCGATTTACTCGAGCGTGCAATGTTTTTTTATTGGGGGGTACCCAAAATGGCCTAATTCTAGCTGCGAAACGCGGAAGTAATGAAATAACGGCATCTGATTGGTCAATTCTCGCAGAAAATGCGATATGAGTCAGCGCCCCTTGGGAACTTCGGACAAAAGAAAAGATTTGGCAGCTATGTTGAAAGTATCGCAAGTACAAGAACTATCTGCTTCCTAACAATAGAAATTGAATTAATAGACCCAAAGGGATAAGAAGTAATTCACAGTTAAGTTTTCTTTTGTGCTCCAGCATAATGGATGTCATCTTTTAGTTTGTTGGTAGAGAACCTTTATACTTGGCATGCTTTGAAAGTTCGCACGTGAATGAATATGAGTCTAATCGAAGGTGTATTTCGGGAATCTTGCGAAACACGATTCACTAAGTCGCTCGTGATTGCGAAATGAAAGAACGATTTCAGCCAAACTAATTTTAATATCTAAGACTGCATTCACATGATGCCGGAACATTTTGAAAAAGGTGCAAGATGTGACGGCTGCAAAGTTTGAGCTAGCGTTCACACGATACCAGAAAAATTTGAAAACGGTAGGAAATTTAGACGGCAAAAACTCGTTGTAAGACTGTGATGCCAACGAAGTGTACCTACACCCTAAGAGTTAATGATTCTCGTTCCAGAAGCGTCTAAAATGCTCTGTTTTCATCATTTTCAAGGGTTTACACGATGCCGTTTTAAAAATCTGCCGATTAGAGTTATGTTTTCAAAATCTACCGTTTTCAAAATCTGCCGGCAAAAATGTGCCCTTTTCGCGTGAACGGGAGGCCTATCCGTCAAATTTTTCATCGCTTTCAAAATGTACCGGCATCGTGTGAACGCAGTCTAAGTTAGCCTTTCTTCTATGAAATGAAGTTCAAGAAGAAAAATTTGCAGAGTAACCTGAGTTGATAATGCTTGGTGACGACCTCACGTTTTTTCTCATTCACCCTGTATATCTCTGCTAGTCACTTTAAAGGGTTTGTGCAAGGTTAAAAGCTTACATTTGCAGAGAGCAAAGCAGTTGAAAATATCCCATTCAAATTTTACGTACATGCCGTGAACAATGGATTGCCAAAGAAAACAACGAGTGTTTCTTTTGTTCTACTTAAATACAAGCCTATTTACCATTGCACATTGACTTTGAATTTCACTTATGCTGGTGGCGATACAAAATCATTCTGCGTTCAAGTACAAAGCTTTCCCACGCTGTCTGCAGCTTTTTCACCATTATGTTTTGTGCCTGATTGTTGTTGTCAGTCGTTGTTCGACGAAATGAAATCGTCTTATCAACATTTGCCTTATTGTGTCTAGGACACCTTGATATCTTTACGAATAAATTGCCTTGATCCTATTCTGCATCGTTTCTAAACCCCTTCAAGCTATTTCTTAATTATTAGCATCCTCTAAATGCTAAAAGAATGAAGTGATGAGAAGTGAACATACTTCCTCAGTGAACATTATAGCGTGATGCTGTGGTTGTAATTAAGCGTGATTAGCAAAGATCTTTTTTTAATACGAAACGAAGGAAAATTTTATGTAAATTTTAGATGTTTGTCAACTACCGTAAATCCTCGAATAAGCGCCCCCTTCAAATAAGCACCCCGCCTTCAAATAAGCACCCCGCTTGAATAAGCACCCATCCTATCGGGAAATCTATTAAATAAGCGCTCACCCTCCTCTACCGTAGGAAACGGGCACTTGTTCGATATTTTAGCCAAAATGAGTCTCTATTAAATAAGCGCTCACCCTCCTCTACCGTAGGAAACGGGCACTTGTTCGATATTTTAGCCAAAATGAGTCTCTTAGACGTAAGCTTTAGTCTTACAGGAACGGGGAAAGCTGTCGTAGAATAAACAGCAAAGTTGTTTGTTCTAGTTTTTGTTCTTGTCAGTTTCTAAATTTTCATAGGAAGAAACCTTATTTAACAAACTCTTACATATATTTATTAGGAGAACATAAAAGCGTGTCTTTCGAAATCCCTCTTTACTTTTTTGTCTTTACTTAGATTGCTTCGACATCCCAAGTGACATAAGCGCCCCGCTCAAATAATCGCCTCGCTTGTATAAGAGTCCCCCTTTGAGGCTCAAAGATTAGACAAGCGCCCAGGGCTTTTATGAGGATTTACGGTAGTTGTCGAGGCTGATGTAACCGTACAAATCCTTACAGACGCCATATCACGTGATACTATTTAGATATTCGTGCTCGGAGATCAGTGTTTGGATAAATGAAACCATGTCAAAACATAGCGTTGCACTGGGACAATCCTGCCTGAAAGGTTTTGCTAACCGATGCACAACTTTGCTTGCAGGATTAGTAATTGCTACCGGCAGCATCTTGAAAAGGGAAGGCAAACAACATTCCCATATGACGTTTCAAAATTTAGCGACGTCGTGTAAATGGGTTTCAATCTCAGAATTACTAGCCAATTCAAAGCCGTTCGTTTCATTATGATTTGGATACTTTTCTGGCCCACTCAGCTTTCAAGATAATATCTCTTTTGATTTTGCGCAGGGAGTAATCAACCCAATTGCCTTTGCGTGCCGCGAATGGCTGAGTGGCTGCGTGGTGGTCAAAATTAGGATGAATTACCTTCCAAATGCCTGATCACGCAACTCACTTCGCAATCCGTTCGAAGGAACCTTTAGCGAGGGGTTGCGTGTCTGGATGCTGTATGCACAGTTGGTCTAAATTAGCTTAGAGATAGCTAGGAATCTTATCGACTTACATAAGGTAAAAGAATGAATGAATAAATGAAGGAAAAAAGTACTTTGATAGAATCTTTTATTTTGCCTGCAAGTTCTTAATCCCTTGATGCTTGTAACAGCTTAGCCTAGTCAAAGTTTGCAATCAGCTTTCTCGGATTTCAAATGTTTATCAAAGAGCCATTAGATGCTTTGGCTGTTGGAATCATTTACTGGGTCAAGTAGAGAGTCTCTCTTTGTTAATCAAGTCAGTGCCTATTGCTGTTGTTGATAAGGAAAGTGTGTATGGAATATGCTTGGCGCTGAATGGGGTAACCAGTACCATGGAGAAAGTGCATTTACTTTTATCGGCAAAGGTGCGTCAAAATCCTCTTTGTTTGGTCGCGATGTTGAATCACTTTGTATCGAGATTATTTCAGAGGTATTTATGAACTTCAATGACGGACTGTAGTCTATCTCGAAATACACCTTTTCAACTAACCGACTCATTTTGGAAATTTTTGGAAAATTCATCACATGAAATTTCTGGTCACGGATTTGGATTCAGCAGCCGAAGTATAGTCTAACTGATAAAATTTTCATATCGCTAGAGTTTAGGATGTTGATTCTATGACAACAATAAATTTGAGTATTTATAAAGGATTTGACCGTAAAAATTGCTTGGGGTGGCACCTGACACCCTCAATCATTACTCACGGTCAAATCCCTTGTAAATTTTCAGATTTGCTATCGTCGTTAGATAAAATCGCTGGCACCATGAATTTGAAAATTTGCGGTAGAACTACAATTTGCGTGCTGAATTTGAATCTGAGGACAGAAATTTGAAATGAAGTAATCTACAGAAACCTTGAAAAAGCCCAAAACGAGGTGAGAAAAGGTGTACTAGATGTTAACGTGGAAGTACCCGCGAATAGGACTACCATGAAAGTGTTTTGCACGAGTAACCTTGCGAAGTCGTAACTCTCGCGTGACATCTAGTTTGAGTAATTTTGATTGGTAGCTGGCAGCAAATATGAATTTTTTGAAACGAGAGACTCAGGTTTCTGAAAGAACAAAGGGATTTGCCTTTTTGAAGAATAGATTTAAAACCTCTCAGTGCACACAATCGCATCAGAATAAATAGACAGTACATGAGGTCATGGTTGACTGCACAGAAAGTGTGAAATCTATTCTTGACGCTGCCAAATCCGTCTTGTTTTGTCAGTTCTATATTCTTTGTGTTTAAAAACTCGACTTTGCTTGCAGGTGGCTGCAATTTTCGATTCTCACTTTCGGTACTTTCTGAGCGAGGACAGCACCATGAAAATTCTACAGATAGCTTAAAAGAAGGGTATTTAATGTGTTTTCTGCACTCTTTTCTGACATTACATACAGAGAGTTGCTATTGGATATTCTAAGCTTGTTGTTAAATAGATATAGATAGCATACCATATGTTCTCTATTCTGATGTTTTTATGAAGTGACTTTTGTGTGGAATAATTTCTACTTTTGAACGTGATAACATTGATATCGCCCTGCTGCCATTACCGGGAGAGTAAGAAAAAACAATGTCATTTTGGAGGGCCACTGTTCCTTGGATATCAAAAGGATAATTTGGCAAGTACTGAATGCCAATAGTACACTTACCTCACAAAAGTATTGCACCACCTTATCCAAAATGGCGGCCAAAAGTGTAATCTAACTCTAGCAACAAACTTTGCATAACAAAAGCATCAACATTTAAGGGTTTCTCTACCGGCTATTTTGACGGAAAAATGAATGTCTGTTTGTCTACTTTTTATTTCTCTACCGGGTTTCTCTACCGGGTATTTTGACGGGAAAATGAATGTCTGTTTGTCTACTTTTTATTTAACAGTAAAGTGAAATGTTATGTGTTGGTTTCCTTGATGAATTAACAACTGAGAAAAAATTTGGCTGCAAAACTGGAGGATTAGGTCATAACAAAACGAAGAAGGCCAGGTACAATCTGTGCTTCTTTATGTTACTAGGCGGGACTAGAATGAACATAGCCACGTCAAAATACAACGAACTTGTTCGGTTATCATCTGGCCTTGATAGATTTATCTTAGAAAGACGTACTTTGTCCGGTCATCGTTATCTCATTTGACGGATAAGGCGTGACTCTCACGTCTGAAGCTATATTTTATCATCGGAAAGCCGTGTGCTTGCTACAAATCTCTCTTGTGAAAAAATTTTGAGAACGAGAGCTCTTGCCTTGACATTTAGTAAGTCTAGAAGTCCTGAACAACGGATCTCCTTCCCTCCTTCCCTAGAGTGTGCTTGAAAGTCCCCAGAGTAAATCTGTAAAATTTATGCAAAATCATCTTTTCAAGGAGGAGATCGCTGATTTACTGAGTAGAAGAGGTTTGCCTGGAAGGGTACTTGTCTGTCTGCAGTCTGTCTTCGATAAATCTTCACACGAAAGTGCCCGCAAATATTAGAAATTGCAATATTTTGCGTTATCATAAATCTCACGTGGAAGATTTTGTAATGCAATAGCATCAGTCGCTTTGGTTCACACCTCAATTCAAAGCGATTAGCGAATGCAGACAAAAGAAATTCCCTGAAGTAGAAAATCAAAACAAATGAAGCCGCAACGTTTCCCTGAAACCAGTACGGCGAACTCTCGTTTGGTGCGGGCGAAGGTAGGTTTTTAAGAGAAGGTATGTGCTTAAGATGAAAGAAGAAGGGTAAATCTACAGTTCTGTCTCGCGGATTTTGTTTATTTGACAAGAAACCGAGCAGAGAGCATTACAATTTTTGCATATCTATTGCTCAGACGTACGCAGTGACTCCTCAGCTCCTGGATCAAATAAACAAAATCCGCGAGACAGAACTTTAGATTTACCCTTCTTCTTTCATCTTAAGCACCTAATTTCTCTTAAAAACCTCCCTTCGGCCGCACCAAACGAGAGTTCGCCGTACTGGTTTCAGGGCAACTTTGCGGCTTCATTTGTTTTGAATTTCTGCCTGAGAGAATCTCTTTTGTCTGCATTCGCTAATCGCTTTGAATTGAGGTGTGAACCAAAGCGACTGATGCTATTGTATTACACTGCCCTTGTTTCTCACGTGAGTTTTAATTTCAGAGGAACTTTAACTCTGTATTTAGGCCCTGTTTACATGATTCCGTTCTCATTTCATATCGGATTGGCCTTCTATTTACACGACAGCGTTTTCGTTTCATATCAGATTGGCCTCCTGTTTCATGAGAACGCACCAATCCGATACGATTCATACCCTTTTCCCGTGTAAACAGAGCCCCAATACGATATGAAATGAAATCGGTATCGTGTAAACAGAAAAAAATTTTAAATCAAATTGCCATCCTCAATCCGATATGAAATGAAAACGTTGTAAACGGGGCCTTAGTCCAGTGAAGTGTAACATAGGGCTCGAATCTTTGCAAAATCTTTCGCAGAAATTTTTAAAACGCTGCTATTCTGAAAATAGTGATAATATCAAAAGTGCTCTTTCTGGAATCATGGCAAACGTCCTCAAGTTCCCTTCAATCTATTTAGTTGAAAGAATAAGGAAGTAATATTTTACACATTTAATTTCAAAGTTTTGCAAAGATTCGAGTCCTATTCTGCGAAGTGTATCAAGTTGAAAATATGCAATGCATCGGATAGATTCTTTAGTTGGTAAAAGTATTTTGGTTGTTAACGGTAATGGATCTTCACAAAAATGCGGACTTGATGAGAGTTCTTTATAGTGTTGTTCCGAAGTATCTACAAATTATTCCAGAAAATCAAATTTCATAAAAACAGTTCATTTGATTAAATCAACATTCACAAGCCTTCTAAAACTGTTTTTCTTCTTTAAATTGTATCAAGACATTTTCAATAAAATCTCTGAAAGAAGTAATTTTATTTCAGCCACTGGATATAAATTTTTTATGTTTTTCATACTATTTTGAAGGCGAGTCTTGTCAAAAATTCAAAGAAAGTTTTTGGTCGTCATATTGTCTAGATGGATATATTTCAGATATGCATAGCTTGTCCAGCCTTCTCATATTAAGGAGTTTATCTCATGCATTCATGTCTGAAGCATGATTTTATTTGAAAGGGTTATATCAAGATTTAACATTTTCGATGCGTATTTGCAAGCCCTAAAATAAGTGTGGTTCTGACTCATTTTGTGGTTTTGTAAATTAAAACTATGGTTCTGTAATTGGGGAAAGTGTGGATTTGAAAAAAGGGCAAAATTAGTGGACATTGCAGGGGGAGTACGAAAATGAAATTCACTGATAATGTGATAATAGAAAATAGAGTTTAAATCATAAAATTGAAAGGAAGAGTAGTACCTTCCTCATGAATGCGAACTAATACCAATCCACTCAGCTGCGCTCATTGAGGTTGAAGATAAAGTGGCACATTTGCAAAGCCCTCTAACCGACGAGAAGTAAACACGATCCTTGTTTTAGCTGCTCGTTCAGTCTCTCTGCTAAGTAAGTTTTATCGTTATGGTAAAGTTACTTGTTTATGCTCTATGTATGCTTTCAAATAAAGCCACGCCAAATTTTTAACCTTGAGTGCAGACCGCACCCAACATTAAAAAATGTGCACTTGTAAAAATTTGTTATTTTAGGGCCTGCGTATTTCTATCAAAATAATCGGGGTTTCGATTTCTGGTTGCACTGGAATTTGCAGGTTTCCTTTTGATTGAAAGGCGTAGGGCTCAAATTTTTCGAAACTTTAAAAAGCTGGATGTAAAATTGTATTACAATTTTCTTTTAACTGAATTGGCTTGAAGAATTGAGGATATTAAGTGGTAAATTTATTATGCAATTTTTCGATATCAAGGTTATGTTCAAAGTGGCAGCATTTACATTAATTTTGCAAGAAGTCATGGAAAATTTTCAAAAATTGAAATCGACATAAATCGTTACTCAATGGAGGAAAAGTGATACAATCTTCAAGAAAACTATAATTTATGAAGCTCTACAATATGGTCGAAAGCAGAAATATGTAGCTCTTCTGGTTTAGGATTTTGAAAATTGATGACGTCACAACCCTAAAGATACTAAAAGCAGCCATGTTGAAACTAATCTAGATAAATGAAAAAATTCCGTTCGAAGAAGAACTTAATGCAATCTTACGCCCACCTTTTTAAAGATTTGGGCCTTACGCTGAGTCGAGAGTGATTTCAGAAAAGGTCTATATTCCTTTACAAAGTCCGTGAAATACTTCACTTAGTTACAATTCGTTTTCCGATTTTCGGCTTGCTGAAACAACATTTGCCCTCGCTATGAAAATTTCTCAGTTTCCTTGCGCAGTTTGCTCATTTTTGGGTTTATGTAGCGCACCCGGAAGAGTTGCCCTTGTAAATTTGTCTCCGTAGGATGCCCTCAGTTTGTTCGCAAACCACAATTGTTGCTGATTCTTTGTTGATTAGTTTTGATGCATTGCGGGAAGAAAATTAGAGGCAGCTGTTGGACAATCATATTGCATATTTTGACTAGGCCTTCGAGATTGAATTGAATATTTTCCTCAATATAAATAATAACATTTTATCATCTGAAACGTGGTCTAACAATGATCTCATAATTTATAACAATAACAGCTATAACATACGAAATAGGTACAAAACAACAATAAACAACAATTATTGCAAATTAACTATAACTTTGAGAGGACTTTGGCTGTGGACGTAACACTTATGAATGATATGATGCGAGTAATCATTTCGTCAACTTACGATCACGCCAGTAACGCAGTTATTGTCTCTAAGGCCTTATTGCCATGGAGCTGCATGCTGCTGTGCGGAAATAAGGGGCTTTATTTCCGGAAGTTACCAGGTGAGTCAAAAAGTTAAAGGTTTGGAGGGTGTGGGATACAAACTATGTGGCCCATGATTAAGACTGAAGCGTCGATCTGTCAGTCAAAGACTAACGTGGATGTGAAACTTTTTTGATAAAATCACACATCTTTTTGATCCAGAAATTAGGGAAATCATGCTAAGGGATTTGTATGAGAATTCCAAGTTCGATTCTAGTCCATGCTTTACTTGCTATTGAAATTCAAATGTTCTTGAAACTGGCAATTGTGACAATTGTGCAGAATTTGAACTTAGGGCCTGTTTATATGAGGAAAAACACCTCACTTGCCAGGCCCGGTGCTGAGAGGTGAGATTCCACCTTCCAATAAAATCCTTTGTTCTTTCATTTCGCGTTTACATGAGGAACACAACACCACCGGTATAGTGAAGTCCCACCTCACTAGAGGTGGAATCTCACCTAGGTGAGGTGAAATTTTTCCATATAAACGAAACACCACCGGTATGGTGAGGTGAATTGAATCTATTCGTTGATTCTCATTGGTCAGTTCATCCTGATTTCACGGAAGAGAGACTTTACTCCACCTCACCTCTCAGCCCCGGGGCTGACAGGTGAGGTGAAAAATCTCATATAAACAGTGACTGAAATCTACCTCGCCTCTCAGCCCCGGGTCTGGCAGGCGAGGTGTTTTTCCTCATATAAACAGGGCCTTAGAGGAAATGAATCAGCATAAGTAGCGCAGGTATACCCTATCTGTCAAATTCGGCTGACAACGCATTTGAAAATAAGGATCTTGATTGGCCAGCTCTGCATTGATCACATGAAATTGTGTGTTGTTGTGTTGTTTGCTCTAGTTCAGAAACAATGCAAAGATCAGCTGATACTTAAAAAATTCAAAAGGTGTTGGTCAAATCACATGGGGCTTTTACGCCTCCATTGTCTTTACATACAAGCAATATAATCTCCTGCACCTGAGGTAATAAAAACAGCCCCTTGGGACACAAGTGCAGCTTCAAAGGTGGCTATGCAAATGAAAAGTCATTTAAATAGAAACAATATTCACCACTGCAAACATGCAAAGATAGAGATCAAAGGTTGAAATCAAAGTGATCACATGAGCTTCTTGTCGTTTGCTGATTCAATCCTTTAAATTGCATTTTAAATTCTCGTTTCCGTACAAACCCCTCACCAGCAATTACCTATTTTCTGAGTCAAAATGATGCATGATTTTACCAAACAAATTTTCATATCTGAGTTATCCTTTGACTGATAGATTAACCTTGAATTTTTGAATGTCGGCCGGTACTTTTTACTTAACCGCCTACCAAGCGTCTTAACGTCTTCTGATTCAACGGGCACATCGTAGTTTGCAATGATTGCTCGAGAGTTCAATTTTAAATGAGGCATATAGTAGTGAAATCATAATTATTCATCAAAGATGTGCGTCTTCTTTTCGCCAAGCGCTAAATCTGGAAGATTGCTACATTATGTTTTATAATCGATGCCGATCAATCATTTCAAGTTGCGATAAAGCCATCGACTAAGACATTAAAGGGCCGGAAAATCCTACCAAATGTCCTTATCACAGACCCCTCTTAACCTGAATGAGAAGTAACGTCAGCAAACATGTTTTTTGTACAATTATAAATGTATGATATTGATATGAAAATCTGTTTATACTATATCTTTTGTTGGGTTCCTATCTAACGTAAATATACAGTTGACTGGCCATATGTATAGGGAGTAGTTTTGTTATTAATGTGAGGTGATTTTAACAATCGTACATATGTTATTGTCTAAGTTTGATCGCATTTTGCAATGTTTAAGACCGACCTGTCTTTGTTGTGGCTTCTTTAAATCTTTTCAATCAAAGATAAAGTGGACACTAAGCTGCATCTGTGATTGCTCTAACATATCTTACATATTTTGTTGGCAGTTTGATCGGGACGCTGATCTAAAAATTTCTCAATCTTGATGAGAAGATTTTATTGGCCTAAGTTTGTGGCCAGCAGCTGTTTGTGGCACGTTATCGTGGGTTCATACCCTGCAAGTATCTGTGAATGGTTTGCCGTGATAGAGCAAAACTGCTGCCCGTCATAATTACTTTCCAGATTTCCTCTGATAGCACCTTACCAAGACACAATAAAGCAGAGATTTTGCGCGTGCTTATCTGTCAAAATTGATGAAAGTCATAGATACCCTGGTGTTCCTGGACATCTTCTGATCACAGTCAGCTGCTGCATCTTTACATTGACATGAAATTCCAGTAATGAAAATTATCACATTTAGCCTATACTGCTTATCGTCACAACGGTCGCCGTCGAACACTTACTCAGTTTATGTAGCTCAATTCATTGGATATTGCTTTGATAGAAGCTAAATTACTTTGGAATACTAAACGAAGCAAAAGTATGTTGATGCTTTCACCGGAGGAAGGTTGCCGGCTTTTGTCATTGGATGACCAGCTAGACCATTCTTGGGAGGTGAGCAGTTGAGTAAAACGCATGTTTCCATCGCTTTACTTTTGCAGTCTTGTAGCAGGTTGCTCTTTCATATGCAGCCGCTAGGCCTTCTTTTTGATTTGTTTTGTTAATTTGATTCAAAACGACAAGTATTTTGAAGGATTTGTGATAAATCTCAAGCATTTTGGACTCTTTTAGGAATTTTGCAGGTACGTTTTGACGACGTAAGTTTCGAAAGTGTCTTATTACGAAACTAGAATCCTGGGAGCTGACCCCTCGTGGATAGGCTAACTGCGTTTTCAAGAGAAAGAATTTTGTCGATTTTTGCAAGTTGCCAATAATTTTAGGTTGATAACATTTTCCAATGTTAACAAGGAGGAGTGATGTCGATTTGGCTTATTTGTGATAATCTTTGCTCTCTGGTCTGCATTTGAAATTTTTGCAATTTGATTTTAATAAATCGTTTCATATGTTACTTCGAAAGTATTTTCTGATGGGTCGTGAGTCCTTGACGCTGAGCTTTTGCAAGAGAACGACAATATTTTCATATGAGAAATCGGAGGTAAATCTTACTTTAGTTTGCCTTCTTTATGGATATTTGCAGCTATGTTTTTAAGAAGTTGCCAAATAGATATCGTATCATATCACATGAGTATGAAATTGTCTTTGTCTGTAAACCCATGAAGCTGAGCCGTCGTACGTAGACTGGTCATGATCAGAATTTATACAATTTTGATTCTCTGCAAGTCACTGCTATATCATATATCAACTATGGTTATATGACGGAGATGATATGTTTTGATGAGGAACGAGCGCTAACACATTTGTTAATGTACTTTAATTTGGTTTGATGGCTAGCTTTCTTTCTTAGTGCGTTTAGTTGTTGATTTGATTCGTTTCGATGTTGTTTTCTTGTGGCGTAAATATTTTTGTCTCGTTTGTGAATGCATGCGATATGTTTTAATGACTAGCAGAGACCTAACACCGTTGTAAGTAATGGTTTGGTTTGGTTTGATTGCTAGCTGTAGTTCATCGTGTGTTCAATCGTTGATTTTATGCGTTCTATGTTGTTTTCTTTATACTTAAATGTTTCTGTTTTAAATTTGTATGTAATTAATGTTTTTTTATGACTAACAATGCCTTAAAACCCTTGCAAGTAATGTTTTGATTTGGTCTGATTGCGATCTGTCATTCCTCGTGTATTTAATTGTTGTTTGTATGCGTTTAGATGCTGTTTTCTTGGGGCCTAGATGTTTTTTTGTTTTTTTTTTAGACGTTGATCTTGTCTATCTCCAAGGTGATTATTTGCTATTAGTCACAATGCTGGGGGTGTAAAATATCGTGATTGCAATAACATTATATAAATAGTTGTTATGGGAAGATAATGAGCAGTTGGGAAGTTTATAATGTCATGGTGTGTACACCTGCCAACATATTCATTGAAGATATTACAGTAACACGATGCAGCGGCGTAAACTAAGTAATTAACATTGTCTTAATCACTATCGGATGAGTTGAAAGCAAAAATTACGGTGTCTGAAAAGTTTTAAATTCTTCCGGGTGACCCAAAGGCTAAGTTTCCCAACTTATCTCTAAGCGCTGTGATTGCAGAAGTAGAGAAGACTTTGTCGAGCCGGCGACCCCTTTTCATGACGACAAAAGTAGTGGGGCTGTACCGAGTATCGAACCCTGTCCGCCTGACTGCTTTGGCTGCACATTTCATATTTCATATTTATTTCAAATTTGATTCTTTTGAATACTTGCAAAGTCAGAAGATTGCACCAATGCACCACAAAACCTTCAGAGAAAGTGGACATTTCACATCTAACCATAACCATAATCTAACCATAATTAGGCGGCTACTTGAAATGTTTTTACTTGCGTTTGTGCCAAGGTACAAATTTAGTTGAGGGTTAAATGTTATCTTATTGTTACTTGGGAGAGATGGTGACATCCTGTCTTGAGAATCGTGCTTTGAGCAGTGTTGTTCGCAAAGGCATCATGATAATTAATTTTAGTATGTTTACATAGTTACATATACATTTAGGGACATGATTACATAATTCATTCTATAAGAAGTAAGCCATTCTGAAATTTCTTCCCATCCAATGATCCTTCTCGTTGCCGTTAGTCTGGAATTGTTGACGTCACAAATCTTGTCCAGATTACCACGGGGTGAGTAAAACTAACAATCGCTATTTGAAAGGTCACTGATCCATGATCATCGAATATCAAGATGATATAGCCAGATATATCATGCAATGATTGACACCATCGATCAATCAGAGATGACGAAGTGTTTGAATAGATAAAGCTTCCTGAAATGATCGATCAAGAGATGAACGTTCATAGGAAGAAAATATCAAGTGTTGCCTAATTTAGAGATCTGTTACAAAGAGCTAGGATTCCTCTAAGTTATGAGTTTTTGCGCATACGTGGGCGGTAGTAGTAGCAATTTGTTTTGAGTGGGCTTGTCAGGATTTCTTATGCATGCCACGATGAGACATGGGACCCCTAGTTTAACGCTTCTTCCGAAGGACGGTGAGGTGAGTTGCGAGGTCAGGACTCCGAGGTCACCCATCAGGAGTTTGACCCCTTTCGACCAAGCTTAGCTTCAATCACCTGACGAAAACTGTATAAGCTGCTCTGCCATTCACCCGCGCAGTTTCTGCTCTGTCACAATGTTTGACATTTTCAGATTCATTTCAAGATTCACCTGACTGAAATCAACCAATCCATTCTGAAATTGTAAGAAAGAATGGAAAAAAATTCCTAATAAGCCGCTCGGCCACTCATTCGCACAGTTTCTACTCTGTCACAATGATTGACATTTTAGATACATTTTAAGACCTGACTGAAACCAGCCAATCCATTCTGAAATTGTAAGAGTGAACAAATTTTCCTAATAGGCCTATTTCTGCTTTACAGAATGGCAGTGATTTTGATGCGTTGTAGCACGTGTTATCCACTTGGGAGGATGAGATCTTCCAGAGTAATGCTGTTTTGCTTCCGGTGATGATACACATTCTCCCATAGGGATAACGCGTGCTGCAGCATGTAAAAGTCATCGTTGTAAGGCAGAAAATTTGGTCGTTATTCTATGCTTGATCGAATGTTTCTTGGAGGGGCTTTCTTGAGAAAATACTTCACAATTTTGGAACGGAGTAGCCGATTTGATTCAGGTAAGTTTTAGAATAAATTTGAAAATGTTCACTGTTGAGTGGTATACTCGCCAGTTATATTGCCTTTATATCCAAGTGGCGGTGGTCGTTCAATTGGCAATCGTTTGAATCATAAGAGTTTAAATAAAAATCGCCTTAAGACGAGTTGACTTAGTGTAATGAATGGCATTTTCATATCAAGGTAGATTTTCGGATTAGTATGAAATGAAGGTATAGCAACCATAACAGCAACAACAATAACAATAACAACATCGAACTCTTCTCTGGAGACGCTCTTTCCTATTCATGATAAATTAATACAAAATGATACCAGACGTAAATACTGTGCCACTCTTGGCGCTGGAAGACACAAGTTCATCTGGCCTCAATCAAGAATGGTACATACAGGGTGTCTCAAAAAAATTGTTCCACGTTTGATTAAATACTAAAAAATAACGATACGCTGAATGGACCCTTGGTCAAGTCACCCTTTTCCTGATATTTTGAATTAATTTTTGACACAAGAATCTTGCAAATCCGCTAAAAATTCATGGGGTTACAAGCTTTTGAAGTTCAAATTTGTACGAAAGCTGAAACCAGAAGCCTCAAAATGACATTTTTGGTGAAAGTCCCATAGGCCGTCGTTTCTGTCGTTTCTCAATTGTTTCAGGGCGAACCAAATGGGATTCAAACAGGTGCTTGATAATCTAACTGTCAAGCATATGGATGCTTTGAGGAAACAGATTCAGTCTCTCGCCGATTATTTTTTGAACCATTGTTTTTGGACTTACGCAATGTTAGGAAATTTTCAGAATGATTGAAAGAAATAATTTACTTTAGAAGTCCTATTTGGTTTGCTCTGATATCGACGAGAAGTTTGACATTAGATAAGATTCTCTTACCTCTGTCTTCGAGCCTTTTGCAATGCATGTAATCAGGGGGGTCTCTGGTTTCAGCTATCTCATATTTTTTATCTTCGAGAGCTCTTAACTCAGTGAATTTTCAACCGATTTGCACGATTTTAGTCTCAAAATTATTTCATAATCTTAGGAACAAGGCTATCTTTCCATGAGCCTGTTCATGTTGTCCTTATTTTTTAATATTTAATCAAAGGTCGAACAATTTTTTTGAGACACCCTGTACAATTTTACAAATACAACTTTGAAACAAAAGTAAAAGGAAATAAAGCAATACAGGGAACGTAAAAGGACATACAAACAGTCAAAGGAAAAAGAATGGCAGAGGCTTTCCTTTCAACATGAAATCTGGACTTTGTACAAGTCTCATCCATGGAACAAACCTTAGCTCAAAAGGCTCACATCGACCTTCAAAGATCCGCGAGCGTACGAAGTATAAACTGAATTAAATTCGAAGATTTCTAAAATCAAGAAGTGCTTTGACCAAAGAACGTTAACTCCGAATGGCTAAATTAGATTTTGTAATCTTACCATTCTTGGTAACTTGGTTGTAGAGCTATGAAAAGGTAAACTTAAAGTGTATTCTTAGGCCCAAGCCAGAGCTGCTATTATCATGCTCTTGAGGATGGCCAGTAAAGGAAAAGCCAGCAAACCCTTCCTCAATTCAAATATCTCTAACTGAACAAAAGGTAAGAGACACCAAATCAAAGACTTTCAAGAGAAATTATATCGTTTGCTATTTGTGAAGGCAATCCGTTACCTTTACTCCAGTGAAGCAGGCGTCGTTAAGATTGTCATTTCTATTTGAAGAAATTTTAAAGAACTCTGTTGACAAATGTAACATGATTGTCTGTACTCCAATCATTGTGAACTACAAGGTTTATTTTCTTTGAATATTGATGGTTAACATGCGTCTGCTCCCTGGTATCATTGACTTTTTTCAACCGAAGTTCTGGTTTGGGGCTTGAAGAGAACTGCTGTTTGTGAATTTGAAACTCTTCAAACAAGTTACCAAGAATTATGAGAAATATAGCAAATTCAATTCAGTCATTGGAATTCACATAGAAATGATTTCAGGGAAATTTAATGAAAGCTCTTCGCGTCCGAAATTTTCAAACTTGTATGCAATTTTGTGGTAGACCTTGTATTTAGGTGCATAGGGTTCGAATCTTTCAAATGTTTAAAAAGGTGGATGCGAAGCTCTATTACACTTTTGTTTGAATTTAGTTGCTTGAAAGGAACCCCGTTTTTTTGCTGTAAATCTGCAGTGGGAATTTTCCTAGCCATTTAGTTCAAAGAAAATTTTAATAGAATTTTTCTGCGACGTTTTTTAAAGATTGATCCCGATGCTGTACATATTTTAGGACAATTGTGAGGTTTCTTTGAGCCAAAATTATTTCTCCTATCTTTTTTATTCCGCTACAAACACAACTTGATGCAAGACATTATGTTGAACCCTCCTAAATGTAGATGAAAATGTCTTTTTAAGCAATAACAGGTATTTATTTTACTTAGTATCGTAAAATTTGAATTGCTTTGAAATGCACAACGAAGGTGTTTACAAACAAATTATACAGTTTCCATTAAAAGTGAGTTTCAAATCTGAAAACTTTTTAAGTTTTCTTTTTATCACTACTAAGAGCAACTGAAGACGCGTCCTAGATCTGTCTGTCAAGTTCGTAGAGAACAAAACTGCATTAGATCATACATTAAAGCATGCTTAACCTTCCAGACTTTCTCAAAAGCCTCCGCCGCTGCCTTTACCTTACCAAAATTTAATTGGCCATGAAATTTTAAGTTTCATGGTCCATTGTTGTACCACATGACCTCAAGATGCCCTTATTTGGAGACAGGACACATAGAAGCAGGGGTGGCGCCAGAAATTTTCCGACAGAGGGTCTGGAGCTTCCGACAGGGAGCTAAGATTATTGAAAGTAGGAGTTTTCTCACGTCATTTTGTCAAATTTCCCCTTTGATGAGAACCCAAAATTTCCTCCGACATGGGAGCTAGATGCCTCCGACACGGGGGCTGTAGCCCACCCTAGCCCTCCCCTGGCGCCACCACTAGATTCTTGTAACTAGTGCAAATCATAAAGGTTTTCTGATGAAGCGAAAGCGGAACGTCAATTTATTTTGCTATATTTTCGAAATTCTTGATTATTACATCTATATAGTTCATAGAAAGGAGCTTATGATTTATCAAATCATAAAGGTATATGCACCATCTGAGTGGTCGTGAGGAGTACTCTCATTTGATTAAAAGTTTATTTGTATTTGCTGACATAAGCAGATTTTAATATCCATGATGTCATTTATCTTTATGTTGTCATATTTCGAATGAATTAGTGAAATTAATCTTAAAGAGCATATATCATGAACCTTGCATTGGTTCTTCCAATGCATTACATTGGTTCATGCAATGCAATTCTCTCTGTTGTGTATTTCAAAGCACAGGATCGGGGCTAAATTTTCATTGCGATATAATGGAATTCTATCATTCATAAAATAGTGAAATTCTACAGGGTGAGCCAGAAAGGAGTTTCCACTTTTGAAAATTCAAACCAACAAGACTAATTCACGGATTTGAATCACTCAAATTCTAGTTAAAAGCCGAAAGATCAAAGCATTTTGGTGATTATTCTCGCTGTCCTACCAGCACTACAAACATAGGTTAATTCAACTTTACGAAGATTTCATGGTTGCAAAATGACTCAAAAATGGCCTAAAACATCGATCATTGCGTAAATGACTTCTCGCACAGGATAATGAAGGAAATGCAACGTCTCATGGGTGAGAGATATTCTCTACGCCTTAATTGCCTTGGGATTGAAAATCTTTCTTATTTCTTTTGAAATCAATGTCTTATAACTCTTTAGGGAAGTGAAACGCCCATGGCCTATTGTTCAATTTGAATAGATGCCTTACGATTTGATCAATGTTTTAGGCCCTTTTTCCGTCATTTTGCAACCATGACATTTTTGTAAAGTTGAATTTACCAATACTTCTAGTGCTGGTAGGACAGCGACAAAAATCACAAAAATGCTTCGATCTTTCGACTTTTAGCTAGACTTTGATTGATTCAAATCCGTGAAGTAGTCATGGTGTTATGAATTTTCAAAAGTGGGAACTTTTTCCTGGCTCACCCGGTATTCCAAACTTCTTTGTTATGCTAACCTATTGCCAACATGACATATGTCATTTAAAGCTTGCAGAAAAAAGTGTCAGGTTCCTTGCTACTAGGTGATTTCACTAATTAGGAGTTTAAAAGTTTGAAATAGCCTTAAATAGCGGACTCATCATAATAAACCCATGGACATACAATAAACTTGAACCTGTAGGGAAGCACTATCAACTCCTGTAAAGAACAGCAATAAAAATATGAGATAAACCTGTAACCAGCGAAAAAACTGTTAAGCCTGCAAGAATATCAGGTAATCACTTGCCAACAACGTTCTAACAATAGAAAATAATTGACAATATAAATCTCAGTTGGTCTATTGATGTAAACAAACTTCTTTCGAAATGACGATTTTGCAGTTTTTTTGATAGGCCATATCACAGTGATTTTCCACTACTTTTCTCAAAATGAAAATGTTATTTTGAAGATGGACTCTTGTACTTCGTAGAGAAACAAACAAAACACCCATATTTTGTACGTTTGCAAAGATATTGGTGGATTTTAAAAGCAACTTTAGTGTGGATTCACCTCATCCACCAAAATCTGTGTAGAACACAATGGCCACGTGTGGGCAACAATATAGATTATAGAGATAACAGATTTGTTTTTGGTTACGTGACCCTGTCCCTTTAAGTAGCAAGAGTTGCAAGTTAAGTGAAAAAATTCTGTGTTTATATCCTCCTCTACCCTTACTTCCTACTTTTGGGTATAATTTCGCCTGTTGTCTCATGTTAATCTGGGCAGACTTTGCTTTTAAGCTCAGTAGCGCAGCCTTGGCCATTTCCCTATTGTTTTGTTTCCTAGCAACGATCTGTGTCACTAATTAGCCTCTGTTATTAGCTCTGTGAAGTCAACTGTCCAAACAACAATTGGACAGTTGTTTCATTATTACGTCTCCCATAGTTTTGGAGGAAAGGTGATGGGCGAAAAGCTCCCCCCCCTCTCGGCGAAAATATCAAAGTTTTGCCCCGATCCAAAAAGAGTTACGATTTCGTCCAATCTCGTTGTAGGCTGCAGCCTATTACTACCAGGGGGCGCAAAGTACCCGCGGCACAGATTATTTGGAGCAGTGTGGTCAGTTCGAAGGGTACAGAGCTGAAACTTGGTGGCTTTTCCTCAAATTTAATATACTAAATGAAAATTTAAAAAAATTTTCAAAATGGTAGACACTGATCACGTGACCAACGTCTTGTCAATACGTGGTCAGCAATAAAAAAAGGAAGGGACTCTTATTTTGTTTCGGAATGATCACAGATAATTGAGAATACTACCATTCGATAGATCTTGACGAGAGCTTTCAGATGATTTATAGTTTTATTCGTTTTTGATGACGTCAGCAATTTTAAGCTTAATGACGTCATCAATGTTTTTGACGTCACATAAATAACAACGAATGTATCAGAAAAATTTTTATGACCAAAATTGGTTTTCTTAATTACTATACATTGTTTAAAGGCATTTCAGAGTATTTGTATTGGCAATTAGAGGTTTAAATTAAACAATGACAAACTGGTGTATATAAATAATGAATATATGATATAAACAATGAACTTGAATAGATATTATACCACGGATTTTTACTTATTGATGCTTCAAGCCCACGTAGCCAATAAAAGTTCAGAATTTCTCCAATTAAAATCCATTATTGAATAATATGATATGATATGATATAATATGAATAAATATTTATACACGAAAAAATAAACCCTTCAGCAGCTAATAATATCTATGTACAATCTTATAAAAAATAATTTTAAGGGCAATGCAGTTCCTAAATTGTTAAAATTGCTGTTCTTCCAGGGGGTCGTGTTTGAAGTTAGCGTTTTTGATCAGCCAGTAGGTGTGCTTTCAATCGTTTTTTAAAGCAACCGAGAGTTGGGGCCTCTCGTATATCAACAGGCGTATCGTTCCACATTTTTAGAGCCGAATATTTAAAGCCCTTTTTTGCATGCTCAGTATTTAGCCTTGGGATCTGAAGATCATGGCAGTTTCTTGTTACATAACTTGAGTGCATAGATCTTAGCTTAAATTTGTCCCAAAGGCTTTCAGGGCTTAGTTTATTCATAATCTTATAGGTCATAACTGACCGATCAAAGGAAATAAGATTATTGACGTTCAGCCAATCACAGGACCAGTTGTCTTTTAATCTGGCACTTTCGATTATCGACTGGGCTCTATTTTGTAATCGTTGGAGAGTTTCGAGTTTTCTTGTTGGAAGACTGCCCCAGATTACATCTGCGTAGCGTAGGTGACTTTCAACAATAGCGTAATATACACTACATAGCTTCGACTGAGGGAGGATATTTTTCAGTTTCTTCAGTGAAGCAAGTCCCCCACAAATCTTGTTCTTAACAGTTTTAAATTGCTCGTCCCATTTCAGATTTTCATCAGCCATTACTCCTAATGATTTAGTTTTGGAAACTCGTTTGATTTCAGAGTCATTCAACTTTAACCCATTCGGTATATTTACATCTTTTGTTTTCCGAGGGTGGCCTATAATCAAGTACTCTGTTTTGGAGGGGTTAGGACTTAGCTTATTTACTCTCAGCCATTCAGAAATGTTAAGTAACTCCTCTTGCGCATCCGCTACTAGTTTCTCGATGTCATTTGATGCTATTGTCACATTAGTATCATCAGCATAGATATTTGCCTTCGAAAATTTTAGGCTTCGCTCAAAATCATTAAGATATATTATGAAGAGAAGGGGGCCTAAGCAAGAGCCTTGGGGTATGCCACATTGAACTTCTCTCGCTTTAGATTTTTTACCGTTTAGGGAACAGTATTGCTGTCTATTATCAAGGTATGATTTGAACCAGTTTCCAGGGATCCCTTTGATCCCGTATGCTCTCAGTTTTTCAATCATGATTGTGTGATCGACCGTATCGAAAGCTTTCTTAAGGTCCAGAAAAATCGTCAAATTCAGTTTTTTGCAGTCGATGTTTTCATACCAAGAATCGATGCTACAAATCAAGGATGTCACAGTGGAGTATAGTTTTTGAAATGCAGATTGGTTTCTTGTGATCACTTTCTTTGCCGCCAGGAAATCAAAAAGCTGGTCATGAACTATTCTCTCCAAGATCCTCGAGAAAACCGAAATGACTGAAATAGGCCTATAATTATTGACATCTTTCATAGCGCCTGACTTAAAAATGGGAGTAACTCTGGCAATTTTCCAAATATCTGGGAAGACTCCACCCATAAGCGATGAATTAAAAATCATTGTCAGAGGTTTTGATATCAGATCCCCTACATCTTTAATGATAGTAGTGGAGACCTTATCTGGACCTGCTGCCTTTCCATTTTTCAATTTTCTAATAGCATTCGCCATATGGGTTTCATCTACAGACTTGAATACCATTTCATTTGACTCTGAATTGATGTAGCGGAGGCAATCATCACCTGGCTTAGAAGTAATCTTCTCCGCCAGTTTTGGACCAACCGAAACAAAGTGATGGTTCATTGCCTCCACTACATCACGTTCTCGTGTTAGATATTTACCATCTATTTCTAAACTTGAGATTGAAACTGTATTAACATTTTTGTCGAGGACTTTATTTATTGTCCGCCACATTTTCTTAGGGTCTCCTATATTTTCTTCGATTAACCCATGGTAATAATCCCTGATAGAAATGCGCATCTCATTTGTTACTTGATTACGCTTCCTCTTGTAGGCGGACCACATTTCAGCAGATTTCTCCGCTTGCACCTTCAGTCTGTCTCTGTCAAACATTAAATTTCTCAGAGAAGGGGTAAGCCATGGAGCAAATTCACTGCGAACCCTTTTTCTTCGTAGTGGTGCATGAAGATCCAAGATAGATTCGAATACCTCCTGAAACGTGGCCGCCATACCCGCGGGATTATCACTAAACGGAGTAAGGATAGCTTCCCAGTCTACCTGCTGAATGTCGTACTCCATCCTACACGTTTTTTTTATAAGAAACTGGTTTATAAGAAACTAGTACTAAGATGGCCAAAATTTTAAGAAACTCTAGTACTATGTATGAAAAGTACTAAGAAGCTTTTCAAACTTAAAAGCATGAATTTTATAGCAAATAGATCGTTGAACCTTTATCATTGGGCAATATTATCTAACCATTTGTGTTTTCAACATAACAGAACACTGTTTATTCCTATATGATGTTTTAAATATCAAGGAACATATCTGCAGCAGTGTTAGCGACCACATTGACAATTCATGCATTCAAAAAATAAGAAACCAATTAAGAAACTTTTAGTACTAAAATGGACAAAATTTCTTGTTGAATTAAGAAACTTTTAGTACTATGGCCTGATCCTAGTTTCTTTTAAAAAAAAACGTGTATGCTCACAAATTCGGAGGAGCATAGGAAGGTGTTTCCTGAGCCACCCATGGGGGGACTGATAAGAAGGGATGTTCTCGTTGTGGTAAATCTCGTTGTCAAGTGTGTAACGTTATGAGTAGTAGTGAGCATTTTCATTCAAACATAGATAGCAGGGAATATAGGATTAACTATTCGTTTAATTGTGACTCGTCAAATGGTGTGTATTTGTTGGAATGTATTGTTTGTGGTGTACAATATGTTGGTAGCACCTGTACACCTTTTTGGCTTAGGTTTAATAATTACAAGGCGTGTTGTCATAGGTTTAATTCGGGGGCTTCAGTACCCCAGGCGGAATTCTTCAGACATTTTACTGAAGGAGGCCACCAGGGGTTTCTGAAGGATATTAGCGTAAAGATAATCGATAGGCTAACGGGGAGAAATAGGATGCGGGAAAGCTTCTGGCAATATCGGCTGGATTGCTTTGCCCGTAAGGGTTTAAACACTAGGCAGGTTGATACATAGATTTCATTTTTGTTATAATTTTGGTTGTTGTGTTGTTTTGATTTTAGCACTGAGCTTTTCGTAAGGGACACACGCTGTTTTTTTAGGCTTTTCTGTTCTGCCAATCCACTCCCGGATCTTTCTTTTGTTTGTTTTGTTGTAATGTGCCTTCTTTTCAGCTTCGGTGAGACAGACACAGCCACCGGCTTCAGCAGTCCTTAACTCTGCGCTTTCTTTGATCTTTCTCCCGCCACCTTTGTATTACCGGCTATTTAACACATTTTTAACACGAATTGTAAAGAGTAGGATCCCACTTAGGCTATTGTTTGTCTTATATTGTTATTGGAATTCTGAATCTGTATGCTCTTTCTGATTTTGAAAAGCCATACTGATGAAGGCTTCGGCCGAAACGTTTAAACGAATGTGTTTTTTCTGAGTTTCTATATCTATTTTTATTACATATTGAGATTGGCTAATGAGTATATACCGGGTGAGCCAGAAAAAAGTTCCCACTTTTGTAAATTCATAACAGCAAGAGTATTTCACAGATTTGAATGATTCCAATTCTAGTTAAAAGCCAAAAGGTTGAAGTATTTTTGTGATTTTTCTCGTTGTCTCACGAGCACTACAGATATAGGTAAATTCAACTTTACAAAAATTTCATGGTTGATTGATTACTGGAAAATGGTCCAAAACATCAATCAATGCATAAATGACCTCTCGCACAAAATAATTAAGGAAATGCAATTTCTCATGGGTGAGAGATATCCTCTAGGCATTAACTTCCTTGGGATTGAAAATCTTTCGCATTTGTTTGAAAATCGATGTCTTATAGCTCTTGAGGGAGGTGAAACTCCCATGGGCTATTGTTCGATTTGAATAGAATCCTTACGATTTGATCAATGTTTTAGGCCCTTTTTTCGTCATTTTGCAGCCATAAAATCTTCATAAAGTTAGATTTACCAATACTTCTAGTGCTGGTAGGACAGTGAGAAAAATCACAAAAATACTTCAATCTTTCGGCTTCTAACTAGAATTTGAATGATTCAAATCTGTGGAGTAATCTTGGTGCTATGAATTTTCAAAGGTGGGAACTTTTTTCTGGCTCACCCGGTATATATATAGAAACTCAGAAAAAAACACGTTCGTTTAAACGTTTCAGCCAAAGCCTTCATCGTATATTTATAATTTATACAAGAATTTGGAAAATATAATATAGAATGCTCATATCATATAAGCATTCTATATTTTCGAAATTCTTGATCATATTTATATAGTTAATAGGAAGCAGCTTATGATTTATTATAATATATGCACATAGAATACAAAAGAAAATTTTGTAAAAGGGCATCATTCTACCATTTTTGGCATTGTTTATGATATATGAATAAATAAAGTAAACATGTAAATAGGTATGATACAAGGTGTCCCAAAAAACACGAGCATCGTTTGAATGGCAACTGGAAAACCTTTTTATGGGATCCATGACCCCAAAGGCCTATCCTTTTTAACTCAACTTAGAATCGGTCTCAGCAATCACAAATGATTTAGAGATAGTTTAGAGATAGTTTAGAAATAGTTTTAGAGATGCCACGAACCCAATGTGTCCAACGAATGATGGCATTGAAGATACAGAACACTTCTTGTTGCTCTTAGTTTTCACAGAATCCAATTTATAACCATGTGTTTCACTTGTGAACATCAGAAAACCGGGCTAGGTACGTTTTTCCAGTCAATTTCTTTGATCACAAACGCATCAAACATTACAAACATACCCATTCCCTGATGACATTTTGCAAAAGCTTTAGTTTCAAACATTGACGGCAAGCATGATGAAGCTTTATGGAGCAACTGCAAATGACAGACATGTAACAACATATTTGCTTACACACTGAACTTCTTTAGAAGATACCGAGAAATTACGAGAATGGAATTGCCTCTCAATCGGCTTCTTTACCAAAAAAAATTACATGCCCAAGGCAGATGTTTAGATATTTCCTTCCTCTTTCGATACATGGTTATGCTTTCGGTACATGCTTAAAAACCGTTTCTGGAATGTACAAGGAGTGAGGTAGTTACCTAGGTTGAGACTTGCCCGACCAGGTATTTCCCTTTGTATGCAATCGCTAATCACTTTGTATGTGGATTTCAATCAAATCTTGTGTCCACCATTGTAAATTTTCTACTCTTGCTACTGCATCCATTGTCAACATAATACAATTCACCCACCAGATTTATACGCAGCTCTACGAGTATTTTGGTGTTTGATACTATGGGACTTTAGAGAATTCTTACATGAAGGCGTTCCCTGCAAAAGTTGCTGTCAACCATGATCTTAAAAAGATTTAGAATAATTTTCCGGGTAAGCGCAATACGTAGCAATTCAGGACATCAATTCAGGACAATTGGATATCTGTCACCCATGAGAAATATCATTTTTTATCGTTCTGTGCGAGTAGTTCTTAATGATTTGATCAATGTTTTAGGCCCTTTTTCGGTCATTTCGCAACCGTGAAATATTTGTAAAGTTGAATTTACCTATATTTCTAGTGCTCGTAAGATAGCGAGGAAAATCACATGAGTACTTCTCGAGTACTTCCATCTTTCGGCTTTTAACTAATATTTGATTCATTCAAATCCGTAAAGTACTCTGGATGCTATAGATTTTCAAAGTGGGAACTTTCTGGCCCACCCGGTATTGCTGGTTACATTTTAATTTGGCTGAAAGAAACGAACTTCAAATACTTTCTGATGGAGATTCTAGATATCTTCATTTGCCAATTTCATGTTAAAAATTCTTTCAAAATTTGAAATTAAGACCATCGTATTTTCCAAATTAATAAGGAAACATCGATGAATTTTCAAGAAAGCCTTTGTGTATGAACGATTAAGATATGGTTCAATTCAGTTCCGTTCTTTTACACGTATTTTAAAAATTCATCTACATACAAAAATCATTCAAGCAAAATTTACAAATAGTACAAATAACAAGTTATGGGAGGTAACAGATTACAATAAGACTACATACAACATAGAAGTTTGTACGAACAAGAATTTTCTTAAAGGAGGAGCTCTCTCAGTAGATAAACTAATCGAGGAGAGAGCACCCCCATTGTTAAAAAGATATCACTCGATTTGAAATATCTTAAATGCAAAAAGCAGCTTAAAATCTAAACTTGATAATTCGTAGCGAACAGGTGTAATTTGAGTTAACGGCGAAAACTCGTCACTGAAGGAGATTGCTTGATGTTCAAGGGAATTTTGTTCCAGGATTTAGCACCATAGTGTACCTAGTAGGTCTTTCACCATATTGCAAGGTGTTATGATGTGTCATGAAAATATCACCCTTACGAGGCTGCCTTGTATCATGTTGATGAACATCTGACAGAATTTCAAAAAAAAATGTGAAAGACAGAAGGAGATATCCTATTAACAGACTCATAGACAAATAAAAGCAACTTCAAATGAAGTAAATCATACAACTTAAGAATCTTCAGGTCAGAAAAAAGTAGGAGAAGAAGTAAAGTTCATGAATGCGGATGTCATAAGTAAGACCCCAGACAATGATTCTATATTGAAGAAAGGATGCAAGCAAAGAATTATTCAAGAGAACTAGAACATCAGTAGGTAAAGATATCTGATTTTGAAATATATACCACAGGTTCTTGGTAACTTTTTTGAAAGTTCACTTTAGTGATACTTCCAGTTGATGTTCTCATCTGAAAGAAGACCAAGGAACTTAACATATTTAGTCTGATTAACATGTTCCTTGCCAATTTTGATGGTAACAGTTTCATCCAAAGAATTTTGTGGGGAATGAAAAATGATAAAGTTAGTCATGTTTACATTCAATGCAATACAAGTTTTCTGGCATTTAACCAATTTTTAACGTCCTTCAGTTCTTTGTTAACCACTATTTGTAGCTTTTTTTAGCTGTATTAGATTCAAAGTAGATATTTGTGTCATCAGCAAATAGATACAAAGAGAACTTGCGTGATGAATTTGGAAGATCATTTAAATAGAGAAGGAAAAGAAGTGAACCAAGAACAGAGCCCTGTGGTACACCCACAGGTAGCACTAAGATGACTTGAGTTGTGTCCATTTACAGATGCATACTGACTTCTACTGCTAAGGTAGGATTTTAACCATTGTAGAACTGTACCACGAATACCATAATGTTGAAGTTTGTTCAGGAGGATCTGGTGATTGACAGTATCAAAGGCTTTCTGGGATCAAGAAAGACACCACATCCAAAGTTTTATTGTCCAAAGTGTAACCTGTGATAGATTTTACTTGTTACAAAGTGTAACCTACTGACCTAGCATCTTTGATGGATTGTGGAATACTGCGCTTTAAAAATGGAAGTCTCTTTTGTTTCTTTTGTTATATTTGGAAATGGAAGACCTTTCCGGAAATTTGTTCTGCAGGATTTCGGGACAAAGGTTGTTGACTATTCTGTATGTCATAAGTGAACGATCAAAATTCGTTACCTGATTTACATTTAGTGACCTTCTTTCCCATGAACTCTTAAATCTGGATGAGTCAATTATATCTAAGGCTCTGTTTGCCTAGCCGCTGAAGTGCTTCCATTTTTGTATCGCATAAACTTCGCCAGACTACATTTGCGTATCTCAAATTACTTTCTACATTTGCGTATCTAACTTCCATAAGTTGTGACTAGGAGATTATGTTCTTTAACTGTTTCATTGATGCCAGGCCGCTCGCAATTTTTCCCTTAACTTATCTGAACTGATCTGAACTTATTGAAACGAGAACCGCTAGGATGGTGTACAGATCCAGTAACAAGGAAGCTTACAACTCTCTTCGAAAGGTTGTCAAGGGAGCTTCGTAATACTAATACAGACCTGAAGCTGCCTCGCCTGAAAACTTCCAGTGATCAACCATGCTTTGCTTGCAGGGGAGCACGATTATGGAATAACCTTGGTGCTTATGTCAAGACAGTACCCACTTTAACCCTATAGTGGTTGGGCTATTTGGTAGTCCTAATTTGGTTAGGGGGGGGGGGTAAAAAAGCCGCGCCCTGCCTCCTAACTCTTGGCTGGTAAAAGGTAGGGCGACCAAATTTGGTTTGCTAAAAGCCTCGGCCATATACCGGGTGTCCCCCAAAAAAGTATACAGATTTGGTCGACCCTAGCGACTAGAATATAGCGTGAATCAATCCGGAATGATTTTCAAAGCATACCTCGATAACTAACTTGAACATAGATACCTCTTTTGTTGATATTGGTGCGTTGAGAGTGAATATTTTAATCTTCAAAGGACAAATTTGCCTTCCCCTCCAAACCAGAGATTTGACGTTTTGGCCTAAGCAAATTCTTGATGCAGATTGAATGAAATCAACAAAATTTGAAGACGGCACAACAGATGTGTTTTCCAAAATACAGTTTATGTTAGACATATCGTCAAGGGAGCTTCGAAATCAGCTTCATTCATCTCAATATCGACAATTGATTTTACTCTTACTATTCATCGGTGAAACTACTCCCTTGAGCATCAACGCATTCGCGCAACTGTCGAATCATTCCTTGAAAAGAATTTGTTATCAGATCTGTTGGGAGTCAAGAACGGAAGGTCTAGAGATCTTTTGGGGGCCAAAAGATGTCTCATATCTTGTTGATGACCAACCTGGAAAAGCACCTTCGAAGATACGTCATGATCAACCTGATCTCAAGAGATCTGATAACAAATTCTTTTCAAGGAATGATTCGACGTTGTCAAAAGCACGTTGAGCTCAAGGGAGTACTTTCACAGATGAATAGCATGTGTGATTTCGGAGCTCCTTTGACGATAGGTCTCACATAAACTGTATTTTGTAAAACACATCTGTTGTGCCGTCTTCAAATTTTGTTGAATTTATTCAATCTGCGTCAAGAATTTGCTTAGGCCCAAACGTCAAATCTCTGGTTTCGAGGTGGAAGCAAATTTGTCCTTTGAAGATTAATATCTTCACTCTCAACGCACTGATATCAACAAACAAGGTATCTATGTTCAAGTTAGCTATCGAGGTATGTTTTGAAAATTATTTCGGATTGATTCGCGCTATATTCTTATTGCTAGGGTCGACGAAATCCGTATACTTTTTTTGGGACACCCGGTACTTTCCATAAATACAAGAATTAAACTAAGATTAGCCATCATTTTTGCTCACGTCAGCATTTTCATTTGTATGGTCAAGAAAAGCGGCTAAATTGGCCAAAATCAGGAAAATCGCAATTAAATTTAATTTGGAGCACATTTTCCATCCAAACATGATAATTGTGATAGAATGCATCAAATAACACTACATTACAAAAGAAATTTGCAAATTATTCCACTTCTGCTCCTTTTTTCGCGATAATTGAGATTTGAGAATTTGTGATTTTGCCAGGGTCAGTCCCAGAAAATTGTCTCCCGCTCCCTCATTTTTCAAAATATTTCGATTAAACTTTTTGAGACGTTGCACAAGAAGTAATTCTAAAAAGTCAAGAAGTTTCATGGCTCTAGAATGCTTCCTGACAGAGTTATTTTAAAAAATCTAGTGGCGGGGGGGGGGGGCCTCCTTATCCTTACATATAAATTATTTATGATTAGAGGTATTTTGTTTGTTGCTATTTTTCAGGGCAGTTTGGAATTTACCCGGGGGGTTTACTTAATACAATGACCACCCGGGGATGTGCCTGCCAATAGGGTGTCATTTTCAGCTGAAAATTCCGGGACAGGGTTATACATTTTTCGTCTTTATTCCAGGACAGGGTTATACTTTTCTGGTCTTTGTTCCGGGACAGGTCAGATTGTTGTGAAAAACTCAAAGGTATGATTTACGAATTGATTATTGAATACAAATTTTAGCAGTGTGGACCCTTTTCCCTCACCTGTTTGGGTATGGGGGGTATGGGATACACCCGTATCACACCTGTGTCCAATGTCTCCATTGCTGCTAGGAACAACAACAACAGCAACAAAAATTCAACTCAACTGTCAGGTTTTGATTTTGGCGGCAAACTGGCAAAGCAAAGCCAAGAAAACGAGCGGCCGTGGTGCAGAGTGCCGTCAAATAGAATAGTCGGTCAAATAGCGAAATCGTATTAGCCGTCAAATAGAGAAATCCTATAAATGGTAATAAAATACTAAATCCTTACATTAAGTAGCTGAATACATACGCTGTACATTTCTACATCAATTCCAAGCCAATTCGTACAATTTTGCCCATGTTTTGAAGCAAAATCAACGCTTTTATCACTGCCGCTGGTGAAACTGCTTAGGCCCATATAATTCCCTTGCTTTATGAATGAAAATGAGGCCTCACCGCGCGGAATATATTCTCAAGTGGAGAAGAAACAGATGAGGATCACGCGCGGTTAAAATGACTCTTCCCGTCAAATGGCAAAACAAATAAATCATTGATGATCCTCCATGCAGACGAAACATAATTGCATAATGAGCCACAAAGCATCAACAAAACGATGTAAAACAGTGGAACGACTAGTTGTTTTTGATACATTCGCTGATTTGATATCCCTTTATCATTCAGAAATTGGGGTTTTCTGCCCGCCGTAAAATGGCAAAATTCCATAGTACGTGTAACTTCAAGGCATCAACATGAAAAAAGTGATGTAAAACCTCGTTATTTCCATTGATTGCACGATTTCATATCCCAATATGATAGGAAATTCAAGTTTTCTCCCCGCCGTAAAATAGCGAAATAAAGCATAAATGGACACAAGACGTCAAAGAAGGGATATAAGACGGCTGAAAACCTAGTTATTTCCGTTAATTGTTCGATTTCATGTCCCTAAATGATAGAAAATTCAAGTTTTTTCCCCGCCGTAAAATAGCGAAATAAAGCATAAATGGACAAAAGACATCAAATAAGGGATATAAGACGGTTCAGAACTTAGTCATTTCCGTTAATTGTTCGATTTTCTGTCCCTAAATGATAGAAAATTCAAGTTTTCTCCCCGCCATAAAGTAGCGAAATAAAGCATAAATTGGCAAAAGACATCAAAGGAGGGATATAAGACGGTTCAGATCTTAGTCATTTCCGTTAATTGTTCGATTTTCTGTCCCTAAATGGCAGAAAATTCAAGTTTTCTCCCCGCCGTAAAATAGCGAAATAAGGCATAAATGGACACAAGACATCAAAGAAGGGATATAAGACGGTTCAAAACCTCCTTATTTCCGCTAATTGTTCGATTTTCCGTCCCTAAATGGTAGAAAATTCAAGTTTTCTCCCCGCCGTAAAATAGCGAAATAAAGCATAAATGGACACAAAACATCAAAGAAGGGATGTAAGACGGTTCAAAACCTAGTTATTTCCGTTAATTGTTCGATTTTATGTCCCTAAATGATAGAAAATTCAAGTTTTCTCCCCGCCGTAAAATAGCGAAATAAAGCATAAATGGACACAAAACATCAAAGAAGGGATGTAAGACGGTTCAAAACCTAGTTATTTCCGTTAATTGTTCGATTTTATGTCCCTAAATGATAGAAAATTCAAGTTTTCTCCCCGCCGTAAAATAGCGAAATAAAGCATAAATTGGCAAAAGACATCAAAGGAGGGATATAAGACGGTTCAGATCTTAGTCATTTCCGTTAATTGTTCGATTTTCTGTCCCTAAATGGTAGAAAATTCAAGTTTTCTCCCCGCCGTAAAATAGCGAAATAAAGCATAAATTGGCAAAAGACATCAAAGGAGGGATATAAGACGGTTCAGATCTTAGTCATTTCCGTTAATTGTTCGATTTTCTGTCCCTAAATGGTAGAAAATTCAAGTTTTCTCCCCGCCGTAAAATAGCGAAATAAGGCATAAATGGACACAAGACATCAAATAAGACGTGTTCCAAATTAATCTTCGATGGTTATGGAGAGCGTGAGGTCTCTTGCTCTCGCACGTGGGGGGGGGGGGGGGGTGGGGGGGCTTCTCAGCTAAATTTCTAAATTTTCGCATTCTCAGGACAGAATGCGAAAATTTTGTCAGGGGGTGGGGGGGGGGGGTTTCTCAGCTAAATTTTTTCGGACTTTTACAGTTCTTTGACCAAAATTGCCAAAAAGCATACCCTTGCCTAGACTAAACTCGACTAAAATTGCCAAAAAGCATACCCTTGGGTAGACTAAAGGTCCAAAAAAGTATACCCTTGTGGGCGGCACATCCCTTGTGGACTTGTGGGCGGCAGTGATGCCCTTAAAATTGCAAGCTGGTTTCCAAACAACTGCATGCAGTTGAATGAGAACAAATGCCACCTAATGGTATTTGGGGATAAACGCAATGAAATCTGTTTAAATATCGGAAGGGTAACCATAAAAGAGAGCACGGAAGAAAAGTTGCTTGGAGTGATTTTTGACAAGAAATTATCCTTTAAACAGCAAGTAAGATCTATTTGCAAACAAGCTGGTCAAAAGCTACATGCTCTCTCAAGAATTTCTCACTTTCTTGACACTGAACAACCAAAGCGAGTAATGAAAGCATTTATCTTGTCCTAGTTCAACTACTGTCCTCTTGTTTGGATGTTCTGCGATAGAACACTGAACAATAAAGTTAATCGTGTTCACGAACGGGCATTGCGGTTAACTTACAAAGATATGAGATCAGATTTTGATACAATGTTACTCAGAGACAATGCTGTCCCAATCCACATTAGGAATTTACAGTTGTTAATGACTGAAATCTATAAAACAAAATGGGAGCTTAATCCTAGTTTCATGAAGGAGATCTTTGTCGAAAAACACAGGGCCTACGGATTAAGAAGCTTCCATAATCTACTGCTACCACAAGCGCGCACTACGTGCTATGGCTTAGAGACGATCTCGTTTCTAGGGAGTAGATTATGGCAGGCACCTCCCAATGACATGAAACAATCAGATACCCTCGCATAGTTATTTATTCTGAATTATAGATATTTTCTTTCTTTGCTTTGTAAAAAAATTTTAGTTTGTAGTAGGCTTGAATTGGCTTTTCTATTGCTACTTATTATATGCCTACTTTAAATAAATAGTTAATAATAAAAATAATAATAATGATCCCCAGGTACCATTACTATGGAAGAACCCCCCCCCCCCCCCCGTGTTCTCTCGTCAAATATTCTCCATTAGAAATTCTCTTTTGGATGAAAAATTCATGAAATTAAAATCTCAAATTAGTTCGAATGCTAGCAAATTAGTTGGACAGTTCGTTCTCGCTCTTGTTTTGAATCCCTTTTAGCAAGGAATAATTCTGTGTCTCTTCATCAGAGAAATCTGCAGTTGTTGTTGGTCGAAATTTTTAAAACTAAGGAAAATCTGAATCCAAGCTTCATGAAAGATATCTTTGTTGAAAGAATGGAAAACTAATCTAAGAAGTGGGAATACTCTGCAGTTGCCAAAAGCCAGAACAACAACATACGGAATCGAATCGGTATCATTTCTAGGCTCACTGCTTTGGCATGCATTGCCAGAAAGTTTGAAAAAATTAGAAAATCTTGCAGTATTTAAAAGAAAATTAAGGAGCTGGAATGGACTGGACTGCAAATGTCGACTTTGTAAAA
This sequence comes from Aurelia sp. 3 sensu Dawson et al. (2005), assembly GCA_964020215.1. Classification (NCBI taxonomy): domain Eukaryota; kingdom Metazoa; phylum Cnidaria; class Scyphozoa; order Semaeostomeae; family Ulmaridae; genus Aurelia; species Aurelia sp. 3 sensu Dawson et al. (2005). The sequence continues at coordinate 1,296,536 of OZ026573.1, read as the reverse complement.
TTTACATCGCAGATTTGGGGTGTTTATAGTTGATTTTAACGATTTTGTATTTTGTAGAACTTATCATGTAAATAGGTAAATACTTGGCTTTAATTAGCTGTAGTTAGCTATTTTTTCTGTCACTTGCCAACTTTAAATAAATCATTTATTATTATATATTATATTATATTATATTATATTATATTATATTATATTATATTATATTATATTATATTATATTATATTATATTATATTATATTATATTATATTATATTATATTATATTATATTATATTATTATCATTATTCATATCGATTGAAATTACTGCTTCGAGCGTTAAAAAGTGAATTCTCTTTTTTCCCGTTATATAGCGAAATTCTCTGTTACAGTTAGATTGCATAGGATTTCATGAAATTTTAAATCACAAGGGAGTTCATATGTGATAAAAGATAGTTGGAGAGGTCATTCTATCTTCATATAAATTGAATTTACTGTTTTGAACTCTGAAAACTGGATTTCTCCTTCTCCCGTCAAATAGCTAAATTCTCTGTTACAGTTGAATATTCAATTAGATGAAATGTCATGAAATTTTTAATTGGAGATGAGTTTAAATGTGATAAAAATAGTTGAAAAAGGTCGTTCTATTTTATTACCATTTGAAATTACTGCATTCACTGTTCAAAGCTCAATTTCTAACGAAATTCTGTATGATGGTACAGTCTTTGAAAGCTGTAAGAAAGAACAGACGAAAAACAAGATAGAAAATACTCTAAAACTGTCTCGCCTCTAGGGAAGCATTCCAAAGGGGGCAAAACTAGGTATTTTAGGGCAACATAAAAAGAAAGGAGTGGATGTAGTCGATTTTTCGATAGAGCAAGAGGAGTTGTACCCCATGCACCCTCCTGTCTAGTATTGCTACTGACAGCTTATCCTATCCTGGAAGTTATTTCATGATTTTTCTGGATAAACGAAAAATCTATTTCTATCCGCCATAAAATATTGAATTTGGGGATACCAAATGAATTCTTTTCCGACAGGGTTTTGACAATGTTTTGGGAAGCAAAGTATGATGTAATACGTAACGAGGGGATATCGACTGTTACAAATTGGTATTGTTAGTTCATTAACTCCACGAAGGATGTCTGAAAATAAAGCAGAGTGCTGTCAAGTTAGTCAGTCAACTTATTCTGTTACATTGCATCCAACGTTGTAAAACATTTTGAAAAAGCAATTATCATTTCAATGCAATTGAGTAATGTCGAAATTCCTTAATGCCAGCTTATTTCAGAATTGCATTTGAAGTGATCTTTGACTAAAGATAGCCGCACTATAGAATTTCGCTATTTTACGGCGGGGAGAAAACTTGAATTTTCCATCATTTAGGGGCAGAAAATCGAACAATTAGCGGAAATAAGGAGGTTTTGAACCGTCTTATATCCCTTCTTTGATGTCTTGTGTCCATTTATGCTTTATTTCGCTATTTTACGGCGCGGAGAAAGCTTGAATTTTCTATCATGTAGGGACAGAAAATCGAAGAATGAACGGAAATAAGGAGGTTTTGAACCGTCTTATATCCATTCTTTGATGTCTTGTGTCCATTTATGCTTTATTTCGCTATTTTACGGCGGGGAGAAAGCTTGAATTTTCTATCATGTAGGGACAGAAAATCGAAGAATGAACGGAAGTAAGGAGGTTTTGAACCGTCTTATATCCATTCTTTGATGTCTTGTGTCCATTTATGCTTTATTTCGCTATTTTACGGCGGGGAGAAAACTTGAATTTTCCATCATTTAGGGGCAGAAAATCGAACAATTAGCGGAAATAAGGAGGTTTTGAACCGGCTTATATCCCTTCTTTGATGTCTTGTGTCCATTTATGCCTTATTTCGCTATTTTACGGCGGGGAGAAAACTTGAATTTTCTACCATTTAGGGACAGAAAATCGAAGAATGAACGGAAATAAGGAGGTTTTGAACCGTCTTATATCCATTCTTTGATGTCTTGTGTCCATTTATGCTTTATTTCGCTATTTTACGGCGGGGAGAAAGCTTGAATTTTCTATCATGTAGGGACAGAAAATCGAAGAATGAACGGAAGTAAGGAGGTTTTGAACCGTCTTATATCCATTCTTTGATGTCTTGTGTCCATTTATGCTTTATTTCGCTATTTTACGGCGGGGAGAAAACTTGAATTTTCTACCATTTAGGGACAGAAAATCGAACAATTAACGGAAATGACTAAGATCTGAACCGTCTTATATCCCTCCTTTGATGTCTTTTGCCAATTTATGCTTTATTTCGCTATTTTATGGCGGGGAGAAAACTTGAATTTTCTATCATTTAGGGACAGAAAATCGAACAATTAACGGAAATGACTAAGTTCTGAACCGTCTTATATCCCTTATTTGATGTCTTTTGTCCATTTATGCTTTATTTCGCTATTTTACGGCGGGGAAAAAACTTGAATTTTCTATCATTTAGGGACATGAAATCGAACAATTAACGGAAATAACTAGGTTTTGAGCCGTCTTATATCCCTTCTTTGATGTCTTGTGTCCATTTATGCTTTATTTCGCTATTTTACGGCGGGGAGAAAACTTGAATTTTCCATCATTTAGGGGAAGAAAATCGAACAATTAGCGGAAATAAGGAGGTTTTGAACCGTCTTATATCCATTCTTTGATGTCTTGTGTCCATTTATGCTTTATTTCGCTATTTTACGGCGGGGAGAAAACTTGAATTTTCTACCATTTAGGGACAGAAAATCGAACAATTAGCGGAAATAAGGAGGTTTTGAACCGTCTTATATCCCTTCTTTGATGTCTTGTGTCCATTTATGCCTTATTTCGCTATTTTACGGCGGGGAGAAAACTTGAATTTTCTACCATTTAGGGACAGAAAATCGAACAATTAACGGAAATGACTAAGATCTGAACCGTCTTATATCCCTCCTTTGATGTCTTTTGCCAATTTATGCTTTATTTCGCTATTTTATGGCGGGGAGAAAACTTGAATTTTCTATCATTTAGGGACAGAAAATCGAACAATTAACGGAAATGACTAAGTTCTGAACCGTCTTATATCCCTTATTTGATGTCTTTTGTCCATTTATGCTTTATTTCGCTATTTTACGGCGGGGAAAAAACTTGAATTTCCTATCATTTAGGGACATGAAATCGAACAATTAACGGAAATAACTAGGTTTTCAGCCGTCTTATATCCCTTCTTTGACGTCTTGTGTCCATTTATGCTTTATTTCGCTATTTTACGGCGGGGAGAAAACTTGAATTTCCTATCATATTGGGATATGAAATCGTGCAATCAATGGAAATAACGAGGTTTTACATCACTTTTTTCATGTTGATGCCTTGAAGTTACACGTACTATGGAATTTTGCCATTTTACGGCGGGCAGAAAACCCCAATTTCTGAATGATAAAGGGATATCAAATCAGCGAATGTATCAAAAACCCAGGGGGGGTACTCCCTAACTTTCAATACGGGGGGGTCCATGCCACGATTTCGTTGCTGACCCCTAAATATTTAGCCTAATGTTTTGGGGGCCCCAAATATTGAGTCTAATACCTTGGAGACTCACACCAAACTCCACGATTCTTCCTTTTTTCAGATTTATGGACCCAAAATATTGAATTTTTGTCCATGTTGTAATTCACAGACCCCAAATATTGATTTAACGTAAAATGTCGGACCCCAAATATTGGCATGGACCTCCCCGTATTGAAAGTTATGGAGTACCCCCCCTGGGATCAAAAACAACTAGTCGTTCCACTGTTTTACATCGTTTTGTTGATGCTTTGTGGCTCATTATGCAATTATGTTTCGTCTGCATGGAGGATCATCAATGATTTATTTGTTTTGCCATTTGACGGGAAGAGTCATTTTAACCGCGCGTGATCCTCATCTGTTTCTTCTCCACTTGAGAATATATTCCGCGCGGTGAGGCCTCATTTTCATTCATAAAGCAAGGGAATTATATGGGCCTAAGCAGTTTCACGAGCGGCAGTGATAAAAGCGTTAATTTTGCTTCAAAACATGGGCAAAATTGTACGAATTGGCTTGGAATTGATGTAGAAATGTACAGCGTATGTATTCAGCTACTTAATGTAAGGATTTAGTATTTTATTACCATTTATAGGATTTCTCTATTTGACGGCTAATACGATTTCGCTATTTGACCGACTATTCTATTTGACGGCCCTCTGCACCACGGCGGTTGAAGAAAACTGCAAGAAGGCCTAAAGCATGTATGGCAACGTAAAGACGTTGAAAGTGAAATCAGGGTGCTGCAGTCTAAGGCACTGACCAACACTTCATGTTCATGAGATATTGCAACGAAGGAGAACTAAAGGTGGTATGTAATGTTTAATTTGCGCCAAATATGACTTGATTGAGTTATACAAAACAATTTTGACATGGCCCAGTTATGGAAAGAAAGCGATGTGCACCAGACATGTCCAATGCATAGAGTAAAAACTGGTGCACAAACTGGTGCACAAAATAGTGTAAGAACATTGTGGTGCACAAATTGAACTTCTTTCTTCTTGATACAGACATAATCTTAAGAACAAAAGTAATGAATTAATTCTGTCTGTGGGGTCTTTTTGGAGTCCAGTAGTAGTAGTAGTGGTCTTTCCCTAATTTTAGAAAGTGCTTCTCATGGCTGGTGCTTGACAATTGTATCTCAAGATTTGCATTACAAAATAAATGTTTTCCATGCACAAATTCTTTGAAGGGTGGTGACAACAAAACTGTGACAGAAATGTCAAACTTTCCAATTTAAGTTCTAGCAAACAGCTCTAGAAGGGATCAAAATAGGCAATTTTGATTTGATGCCAGAAAAAGATGTTTACGCAGAGATTTTAATGAGGATATTAATTTATAGGGATACTGTTACGAATGGTCAAATGTTCTAGTTTAGCACAAGCAAACATGGGATTAAGAAAAGCATTAAAGTCAAAGTGGAGGGTCCATCCTCAAAACTTCATGAAATCAAGTTCCTTACAAACTGCCTTTTGGAAGAAGAGCAAAATTTGGTTCTGTTTTCACCATTCTAGATGTTGTAATTGCAAATTTTTTCTGGGGGAGTACGCCCCCAGACCCCTCTAAATTGGTGTGTGTTGGCACTTTACTGTAGTGTAGGAGGAGATTCATGGGTTTTGTTTTTCTATAAGCAGGCCTATGACCACTACCCCTAAAATATTGGTGATAATGTTTTCAAATGTTTTGTTTACTGTTGTTTTTACTCTTTTGAGTGCTTAGGTGCTTGGCTTTTGACTATGGATGGACTGAAATCATTTGCGCCATTTTATTTTCATGTATTAATACATTTTTATGTATTTACGTACTTTGTACAGGAAAGTACCTTGAATTCAAATTTTGAATGGTTTGCATTGCTGATTGATTAAGCTAAATTAAGTATCAGAGAATTAAGCGTTAGCCAAGTATTTACGAAACTTGTTTGTTTGTGAAAAGATTGGCAGAGAAGTCTCATTTTTTATTTCTGAGGAAACTGTAAGATTTAGGATGAAGTCATAAAAGAAGTACAATGAACTCTGAAAAATTCTGAGGGTTTTCTCCTATCCAATTGATTTCAGTGAGAACCTTTGCCTGCGGGACACTCTGAGTTAGGTTACAAGTCACAAATCATGTCCATTTCATAGAGCTGTTCTCCTTGACTTTAGAATGCTAACAAAAATGTTTTGCAAAATGATAAAAGATGTGAATATAACCAAATAATTTGAAGAAGAGGTACTTTTCATAAAGCAATTGGGGAAACACATTCTCAGTAAAATTATTTTCACAATAACCATCAGTTCCCGGAAGTTATTCCGGGACAGGTACTATGTTTTCAGCATTTTGTTCCAGGACAGGGTCTTAAAATTTTGTTCTGGCAGGCACATCCCCGTTGTTTTTCTCCAAAGTAGACCCCCCGGGGGAATTTATCATTTATTTAACTGTATACTAAGCTCTGTGTAAAGAATATAGAATCAATCAGTCAATCAATCAATCGATCGATCAATACAGTGATTGTATTTGTCGTTTGTGCTGCTAGTTATCCCCATTTCAACTCTGCGATTACTTTTGAGGAACCAAGACGTATTTTGCAAAGTACAGCGCCGTTTGTTTTTGACTGACACCGGAATTCAGAGAGATTAGCGACGCAGACAAAAGAAATGTCTCTCCATCAGAAATTCCAAGCAAACAAGGCCACAAAAGTTTATCTGACGTCAGGGAGGCAAAGTGTCACCTTGTGCACACAAAGGGTGGTTTTTAAGAGATGTCATAAGTTTACAACGTAGGAGAAAGGATAAATCTAAAGATCTGCGTGGCGGATGTTGTTTTTTATTTGATTCAAGAGCTGACTAGCAATTACTTTATGTAAGCCCTAAATATGCGAGAATTACAATGCCTGTTGCCCACTTTCTGACTCAAGCTGCGTTCACAGGATGCTGGCAAATTTTGAAAACGGTGAAAAATGTGACGGATAGGCCTCCCGTTCACTCGAAAATGGCACATTTTTTGCCGGCTGATCTTGAAAACTATAGATTTTGAAGGTGGAACTGTAACCGGCACACTTTGGAAACGGCCTCGTGTGAACATTCGAAAATGACGAGAACAGAACATCTATCAATGTTTTTGTAACGAAACTGATCGTTTCTTAGGTGTAGGTAAATGTCTTTGGGATCAATGTCTTGCAAAGGTATTTTTACCGTCAAATTTCCTTCCGTTTTCGACTCGTTCCTGCATAGTGTGAACGGTAGCTCAAATTTTGCTTCCGTCACATTTTTCACCGCTTTAAAAATGTGCCGGTATCGTTTGAACGTAGTGTCAAATAAACGATATCTGCCAAACAGATCTATAGATTAATCCTTATTCTTTCGATAAAAGTCCATGATTTCTTTAAGACACCTTTTGCGTGCACATGGCGACAGTTTGTCGTCGTGATGGTTTCAACGCAATTTTTGCGGCTTTCTTTATTTTTAATTACAGGTTGAGGGACTTTCCTTTGTCTGCAAACACTACCGGGTGTCCCAGAAAAAAGGTAACAGATTTGATCACAACTAGCGCTAAGAATTTGGCTCGAATCAGTCGGAAATAACGTTTAAACTCATCCTCGATAGTCAAGTTGAAGATAGATACCTTGTTTGTTGATCTTGGAGCATTGAGAGTAGAAATTTTAGTCTTGAAAGCCTAGATTTGCCTCTATCTCCAAACCAGAGCTTTTGGGTTTTGGCCTAAGCTGTCAACGCGCTTGTTGTGGAATCTCCTGAATCATAGCCAAGTACACACAAGAAGCCTCGTGCTTCGGAAAAATTCTTAATAGAAATCCAAATCGAACTGGACAATCAAATATCTCTGTTCATTCTACGAGAGCTGGGAATTGCCGCTGCGCTGCGAAATAAAAGTTACTCTACAGGGAAATGATTCCCGTAAGTGTGGAAAACTTTTCCTTGTTCGAATAAAATGCATTCTTTTTGATCATTGAAATAATTACGAAACAAGAATTCGCCGCTTATACCCAAAGGATTAAACATCCACGAGGGTAAATTCCTTGAAGGCGCTCTCTCGTACTTAAGGCCCCGTCCACACGTATCCGGATATTTTTGAAAACGCATCTTTTTTTATCCGTTTTGGGTTAGCGTCCACACGGAGACGGCGTTTTCGGTCACCAAAAACGAATCTTTTCGAAAACGCTCTCCAGAGTGGATCTTTTTGAAAACACCGTTTTCATGTTCTTGTGTGGACGGGTGAAAACGGAGCTTTTCGAAAACGCTGACGTCAAGGCATCGATTTACGACGTATCAGAGCATGCGCACGGATCTTTGGGGACAACAAAAGGGCATTTTGATTGTCTGTTTTCTTTTGTCAAAGTTTGAACAGCGAAGTTTGAATGTAGCAGCGTCTTCGTGTGGACGGGGATATTTTCGAAAACGCTCCTCGTGTGGACGCGAATCTTTTTGAAAACGGATAAAAAAGATGCGTTTTCAAAAATATCCGGATACGTGTGGACGAGGCCTAAGTTGTTTCTTCTTTGTAAATTCATTTTCATTTTGGCTGAGTAAAGATATTCCTTAGCGACTTTTTCAGTTTTGCATTTGTACTCAAATGTGCATGCACAAAGCAAAGGTCCTTCCTCGGACTTTCTACATTGTGCCTATCCTTGAGGAGATTCCCAAAACAGCGCGTTCGTTGTTTAGGCCAAAGCCTAAAAGCTCTGGCTTGGAGGTAAAGGCAAATCTGGACTTTCAAGATAAAAATGTCTACTCTCAATGCTCCAATATCAGCGAACAAGGTGTCTATCTTCAACTTAACTATCGAGGATTGGTTTAAAGGTTATTTCCGATTAATTGGAGTTAAATTCTTAGCGCTAGCCGTGGTCAAATCTGTTGCCTTTTTTTGGGACACCCGGTAGACGCAGCTATATCTCGTAGCCACTATAAATAGGCTAGAGAAACGCCCACAAACCCATTGTTTCTTCATCTATGCAATGAAACCGGATGCGTCGAAGCAGTCGAGTAGAATAGATTATATTTTTTACCTGGCCCAGGCCAGGTTATTCCCTTTAAATCCTTGTGTCAATCAAAGACGATTGTCTTAAAAAGTCTTCCCTCGTTCTTTGGACCCGGGGGGGGGGGGGGGTAACTACCATATATGCAGGTACGGTATGTGCCATTTTTAGGGTGCCTTTTTTCAAGCAGAAAATGATTTTAGGGTATCATTTTTGGTAAAATCGCAAGTAGTCATAAATTTTGGGGTGTCATTTTCGATTAATAACTCTTTAGGGTATTGATTTTGATCAAATTTCACTTACTTGGTTAAAATTTTGGATGGATGTCACAGTTTTATACATTTTCAATGGCCTGTAAGTTTTGGGGTATCGATTTCGCGAAAATTTATAAATTTTAGGCTGCGATTTCAGACGTCGAATGGCACACCCGCGTCATCCGCCTATTGAAGTTGCCCCCCGGGTCTTTGGAGGTTTGTGGAGTGCTGCCCTATATTTGTGATAAACCGTGTACATCATAGAGATATAACTTCCTGCTCATCTATGAGAGTGAAACTCATTGTGTGCACATCCAGTAGGCAGCAGCTTAGATTCAATAGAGTACATAAGACCTATTTTATTCAGAATAAGTCTTAACAGCAATGGTTGCTTGGAAACAGCATTAGACGGCAGGTGGATAAGAGCGGTCACCTGCCAAAACAATTGGTTTTTGAAACATTCTTACATCGATGTTCGGAATGTTTCGGGGCTTTTTATTGGAATACGCCTACAAATGGCTAATATTATGCTAACATACGCTACATTGCAAAGCTTGGAAGTTTCATTTTTGCGTCTGTTGATAGATGACCCTATTCATAGTATTTTGAAGGAGATGGAGTGGTTTCCCGAGACACGCATATTGTACTTATGCTCATTAATTTTTAAGTATTTCATCCAAGCGTGATTTCCCGTCCGGTTTTGCGCTCAAATTAGCATTAAATTTGGGCCTCGTGTTATTCATCTGCACAATACCATTAACAGTTATCCTTAAGCAAACAAATATTTTGCAGAAACAATCAACTATATCGTTTCATGTCAATAGACTTTTGATAATGCTTATTTTTCATGGAAACTTTTGCCCCAGTGCCATTTATTGCTACAAAAATTTGCATATTCAGAGAAATTATTCAGGAATCTTTAGTGATGATCGTCCATTTAGTTAAAGACACGCACATTTGAACTTTTTCGTCATAAAATGTGTGAAACGTATCTCTCGATTTGTCACCTACTGCTCAGAAGCCGAAAGAAGACAGCTGATTTTTATAGACGTTTCGCCGTAGAATACTTCTTTGTTTATGAGAATAGCAAAACTTGTTCGCTAGCAGGTATAACGTCGGTCGGAATGACTCAAGACTTTCCATTGCACGTTTTTCTTCAACTTTCCTGGAGAAAGCTTATCTAACCGAGCCTTAAGTAGCATCATCCACATAGAGTAGTTGAATTGGTATATCGGCCCTTGGAATCAGGAACGGACTTGGTAATTCAATGAAAATGTATAACACATACAATTATTCGGTAAGTACTGGTTATGTGAATTGAAGCTTCAATTAGTATTCACCATTTGAAACTTCAATATCGATTCAGTATTCAGGCATGTGTTCTTCTTCAAGCAGATTTAAATTCAGATGAGTTTCTGCGATTTCTTCTACCTGTAGGCTGTAGTTATAAACAATATTCAGGTCTCGAAGTTTGCAAGTACCACGCTTGTGTTGATATTTGGCAGTGGTTACGCTATCGAGTCAGTAGCAGGTCCGAGCTATAACCGCTAGGAGTCTTATCGTAAACAGGCAGCCATTTTATAATTGCTTTTGGGTCTTGCACAATTCTTGAATAGCCATCAGGCAGTTGATGTGTCTAAGGTTGCTGTCTTGTTGATAAGGGAAGCTGAAGTCATCAGTTATCAAGGGATATCCTCATGGAGCATGAAGGGATAGAAGTTAAACGCCTCGGATACATGAAGGCTGCAGAATTAGGCCAAGTAAATAAAGGATTCGTGACTAGCTTAGATGATGGAGAGCAAGCTGCAAACCGTGATGATGGTGGCCGTGCTGTTATTGGCATTTCACCAAAAAATATTATGGACTCATGTCGTTTTATCAAAAATAACCATGTTGATGAAAATGCCGCAAACAATATTTTAGGATTTACTGGGCAAGGCAGATGTGATGTGGAAGAATGTGGGTTTGCTGATGAGGGTCTCAAGAGACCAGATGCAGTTAATTCAACACAGTTGGAAAGAACAAATGAATGTCAGGCAGACCAACTCAACGACTTGGCAGACAGTTTGAAAGCCCATGAATCAGCACAGAATGACCAAGTAATTGCTAATAACGGTGCTGTAATTGATACAGCTTCCAATAGCTGGGGCAGCACAGGGCATGATGTTTTGAAAACTGCCGAAATCGAAGGAATGAGTGAACGCCCTAATTTGCCAGGATCTATATTGAATGAAATAAGCAGCGTGCCTTCACATGTTGGTGAATTGCGTCGTGATTCTGTAGAAGTGCCATTACATTCATTATCGATGTTGTCGTCACAGCGTGTGGGGGCAGAAGAAAGAGGAAATCCACAGGGTGTGTCTGTCGCTAGACACACGGCAATCAACGTGGAGTTAGACAACCATCTCATTGAAAATGGCACCCACGCACATGAAGGAAGGAAGGAGGAGAGCATACAAGATGGTGATGTCGTGCGCGAAGAGTTATTCGACAAGAGCAGTGATAATGTCCTGGACACGAGCGACTTGAACGTCAGCGTCAGATCTGATTGCACCGAATTCTTCTACACACCAGAGGTTTCACCACCGTCTAGTCCAACTCAAGGCAAGCCGAGAACAGTCAAATTCCACGAGAAAAGCATAGAAATTGGCCAGGATATTCTAGATGCTGGTTCAGAGAGTTCTGATCTCAATGCAAACTTAGAAGAACAAGTTATTGGCTACGTTGACCAGGAGTATCTCAGAAATATGGTTGATCCATCCAATAAATTCTTCGTATGTATATTTTCACATTTTCCCAGTTATACATTGCTAACTGACTGTCAAGCTAAGTAATCTTCATCAACACCTACATCGATACTGAGCAGGACCGAGCATCGGTATGATGCTCAGAATGATTAGTAAATAAAGTGCTGGAAGATGCCATTGATCAACGGTTAGATTGTACATTTACATGTCAAATTAAGAAGCTGAAATTTTATTTGGCATCACGACCAAATCTTAGAGGCTTAAATTTGAAAAGAATGTGGAGGGGGAGGCTTGTGGTAATGAACTGGGCAGTGGCATCCATCTGTGAATCAGAACAGGTGCAAATTAATGGCAAGGTTCCGTGTTAGAATTTAAACACAAAAAGAGAATCTAAACTACAATTAAAGGTAATACGTTGACTTGGCTATGATCATTGTGTGCCATTGGATTAACAACGTGTATGTTCTTCTTTTCAATTTCTTTCTGAATTTCATGTCTAGTGTCTCTTCTTTCGAGTTCCCTGTATTCAGTTGGTAATTTGTTCCAACATCTGATAGTTCTTTGGAAAATGAATGTAACTGTGTGTTGGTATTAGCATCAATATTGATAAACTGCCTCTGACTTGAAGCTGCATTGGTGTCATAACGTTTGGTGGAATTTTTACGGCAATATTATCATTTGCTGCCTATGGAGGATACGTGACCTTGCAATATAACGCTTTTCTTGAAGGGTTGGCCATCTCCGTTCTTTTAAAGTACCAGAGACACGTAATAACCAAGATATATCCAGTCTTAGGCTTTAGACAGTCTTTGACATCGCTTGCACATATGAAGTAACAGCAAGCAAAGCAGCTTTGGCATTGAGAGTCCATTTATGATAGATAAGGCCTAAATTTCTCTCGTTCTCTTTCTATGAAGATTAAAGACCACAATATTTATACCTGCGTTACACTGTACCATCTATACATAGTTAAAAAAAGAGACAATATCAGCGGGTCTTTTCTATGGATGGCATCTACAAGTCAGATTAATTTTTAATAAACAAAATAAAGAACAAAACGACAAAACAAGATACATTACACAAGTCAGACAACAAAACAACAAAGCTATGACAGATCACTGGTCAAAAAGTAGGGCTTTTCATTTCGTATGTGTAAAACGAGAAAAAATACAGTGCTTGGTTTATACCAGGAATCTACCTAAGCAATTGTGAGACAAAAAAGCACAGCACAACACAATACTAATAGGGAACTGCTGCTGCTAATATGACATCTTTGTATCAATCAAATCAGCAATAAGTTTTGAGGAATGAGATCGTCGCATCCACTCTTTTTTCAATAGTACCTAAAGATAGATTTCCCACAAGATTCGACGACAGAATATCGTCATCCATGTTATTGATGCTGGTGATATCTGGTCCTGGCACATAAGAGAGCTGGTCGAAGAGATCTCTACGAGGTACATCGTTTTTTTTGGGGGGGGGCAATCCAGAGAAAGTGTTTGTCATTTTCATCTTCTTTACTACAAAACACACTGTGTTGAGGCAGTCAAAAGCATGTTTGAAGCGATGTTCATTTAGAGCACTGGACTGCACACGGAGTTTTGTCAACAGTTTGACACCCGAAAAATGTCACATATGTTGTATGCAGAGCTTCCTAGTAGTCTAACAGTTTTGCAAGCAATTCATTCTTAAAGTGAAGCGGAGATTTAGAATCCCTTCTCTCATTGTCGAGTAAATTCCATTCAAAATCGCATCCTTCTTGTCCCTTCAAATTGCCCCTGATTCTTCAGAGGCTTTGCGAGGCTAACTTAAGATCGGTTTTATCATTTGAACGTTTAGAGTGCAATCCTTGTCAAAACCAGGTGGAGCACAGGCAAATTTCCGTGTTTTCGTGATGTTCCCTAAAATATCGAGGCGAAAACATACGTTTAGCACCTTCTGATCCCCTTTCCCCCTAATTCAATATTGAGATGGTCGAACTGTATTTGATTCAAGTAACATTGAAACGGGGGAACGGGGGGCACGTAACGATTGACTGAAGTAGTGCAATTTTGTGACTTGTCCAAAGTATTTTGACCAAGATTGTAGTTAATGAAGGGACCCAGGATATTAATAATATGATACATAATACATAATTGATTTTATAATGCGCACCTACATTATGTAATACTCTGCGGCGCATACAATTTATAGATACAAGTAATAAAAATAAAGAACTGCATTAAATCATAATAACTTCGCAAAAAAGTTTCTAAAAATTACAGTATTTACAATGGAGAAAGATACTTAGAACTTAAATGCTTGTTCGAAAAAAATGAGTTTTTAATGCCTTCTTAAAAATAGTTATGTCCAATATTGTTGTTTTACTGGAATCTTTTTTTTTATTCATATAAAAATTTTACAACATATCTTACATTCTACAAAACTTTCCTAATTACAACACTACAGGGACGAAACCATGGGGAGCGAAAGTCAATGACTACCCCATGGCCAATATATAAAGACGAGCAAGTAAATCTACCTACAACACAACAAAATACGAACGATTCTGTTCTACATTAGGTGACAGGTTGCGATAATTTTAGAATGTCACGAGCGTAGGTCGTGGGTTGTTTGTAGTGGAAAGACCTGACACTTAATGTGAAACAGAATTTACAAAGAAAAGTAACATTACATAAGAGGACTTAGTGGCTGCTTTGTACGTAACTGAAGAGTCAACAGATCTTAGTCAAACCGACCAGTTTCGTGAATGAACCGAAAGGTCAATTCGAGAATGTTTCTACTGGAATCGATCCACAATGCAGAATTGTGTGTTCTGTCCCAGCCAAACATGTTCATTACTATTCAATCCTGCTTCCTCTTTGGATTAAAGGCAGTCTGTCACGTTTCTGATTGGCCGCGACAAGTCAGCGCTCAACACAATAGATTTCTTTGTGAATCTTTGTATTTGAAACAAAGGAGGGCTAACCGTCTTGACTTTCTACGGCCGTAGAAAGTCAAAGGATTAGCAGCCATTGAAATTTCCCATTCTTTGTATTGTCCAAATCACCCAATCACATGCGCGACAGTCTGCCTTTAAAGGGTTTAGGCATGATTCAAATGTGAGACATCGATTGATAATGATAATTCAAATTCTAAGAGTTTCTGTTTAGACTTGCTGCAACAGTTTATGCGTAGAGAAGTTTAAAGGTAGATAGTTGGAAACTTCCCAGTGATTTTCCTAATGTGAAGGATGAAAGCCCCCGGGAACAGCCTTCGCAGCAATGCTAGCATGAAATTGGCAGCTCTACAGGTTTGCATCACAGAGGAATGGCACCTGCTATTTGTTGTGCAAAAACAGAATTTTTGTGACTTGCTTATTCCGGATTTGCAGTTATTTAGCTGTTAATGCATAAGGAAATGCGTCTTCGACACGTTTCATTTGCCCACTCTCTGACAAATGTGGCGATGTCTTGATCTTGATCTTCGAATTCTCGAAGCTCTATGGTCAGTTCTTTGGAGAAATGATTTAATGTTTTAATGCTTCAGTAGTTTTCAATCAATACTTTAACTTTAGTTGACAGAGAGAAATAACTACTCAAAGGCTGCAATCATTAGGGCTAAAGTACAGTAGAGGGATCCAATCATTGCAGCTGAGAGATAACATGTTTCTAGGGGATGACACTAACTGCAGTGGAGGCTATTCAGTACACTGGAGATGTAGCATTGAGTACAGTGGAAGCTGTTTAGTACAGTAGAGGGACACATGATGTTTGTGGGGGGGGGGGGATAAGTGGAGAGATAAGGTGAAGGATGTGTGGGGATAACGTGACACAGCTCCTATAAGTTAGATATCTTGGATTGCATTGCCAATGGCAGCAACGTGAAAACATATCATCCAATTTCAAGAGAAATAAATGATAAATGAAATTTCTCTGCATTGCAAGTTGCAACCAAGGCAATAAAACAACTCTTCTTCACTATGCTGCATTTTAGTGGCTTTTTGAACTCAGAACTTGTCAAAATGCAAATCATTTGCAAGTTTCCAACAGTTATCTTAATGAATTATAGATAATCTACAGACGAAATCTTTTCTTGTTATTCCTATTTTGTTTCGGTGCCATGCTTTTAACTTCGCTGTTTTGGCAGTATTTTCGTGGCATTTGACTAGCTGTTAGATTCACAGGCATCTTTCAGTATGAATTCTGAAGTCTGAACTCTTACGCCGGTTAATTTCAGAAGTTTGCTAGATTTCCATATAGAATCGAAGGGAATCAAACATCAATTTTATTCCTTTTTGTTGTTAGATCAGCTGCAAAGTTTTTGCAACTGTAGCCTTTCTAAGATCAAGTAAACGTAAGCGGCTGATACATAAGACTGTAAATATCTCGAAAAAAGATGAGATATAACTCGAAGCTAGGGGGCTCAAAGTTACAAGTTTTCGTGCATGCGTGCGCAGTTTCTGCTCTGTCCAATCAACCTCATTTTGTAAGTTTTGAAAAATGTTCCACTTCATCGTTTTCGAGTGTTCATACTATGCCTTTGTCAAATTGTGCTGGTTCAAATTCTGCCCTTTTCAAATTGTGCCAACAAAAAAATGGGGCGTTTTCATGTGATTGGAAAGCCCATCTGTAGCAATCCTTGCCGTTTCCAAATTGTACTGGTATCATGTGAATGCAGTCGTAGTTTAGGCTGGTTTAACTTACAAGTGTGAATTAGGTATCACACCACTATCAATGAATAGAGTCGAGAATCTTCAAGCTTCCTCTATCAGATTAATTCCTACAATTTCCCAAAGGATGCCAGCTTTTCTATTCATCAGGCAGTTATGATACAAGGCTTGTAAATCCATTTCATTGGATTCATAAACCTCGTTCTCAGGGTTTTCTTACGTCATACGCTGATCACGAAGCCGAATAAACACCCTGGTACACTTCGATCAAGTCTGCCCAGAAAATGGGCAGATTTGCAGCCATTATGGATTTGCAGTTAGCCTGGCAACGCCAAGCGACGGAAATAATAATAATAATAATAATAATAATAATAATAATAATAATAATAATAATAATAATAATAATAATAATAATAATAATAATAATAATACATTTATTTATAGTTGGCTAAAAAGGAATAGTTAAACAAACTAATAAATCCCAACTGGTCGTACCTATTTACAATTTCTTTCATCTACATATCAAACAATTACATTTGGATCCCGTCCAGTCTTCGATATTATTTTTAAAATGACTGACGCTATTTGCAGATTTTATTTTGTCAGGGAGTGTGTTCCAAAGTATGCTTCCTCTAAATGCCAATGAATCATTCCCGTATCTCAAAGTCCTCGTATCTGGAAGTTGGACGAGATCCTTTACTCTGAGATTATACTTTACGGGTTTACGTTTGAAGAAGTCCCACAAGAAGGTGGGATTGCCAGAGGTTAAGCACTTGTAGACCTCCAGCATTAGCTTTTGCAAGTTTCTTGTATGTATCGTGCATTCACCTCTCTTATGAATGAGTTCCTCAAACGTAGACTCATAGTCATCTAACAGCACTCTCAGGGCACGTTTATGAAGTCTGTTTATATCATCGTTTGATGTTTTCCCACAGAACATCCAGATCAATGGGCAGTAATTGAAATTGGACAGTATAAAAGAATTGTATAATATGGTGCTCTTCTCATATTCAAGATCTGGAGCAATCCTAGAAAAGGCTCTGACTTTGTTTGACGTTTTTTTGCATATTGACTTTACATGCTCCTTGAAGTTTAGTTTGGAGTCAATTGTAATGCCCAATAGTTTCACACTGTCAGTCATTTGAACGACATTTCCATTTATGTCAATACACAGTTTGAGATCATCTTTTAGGCCAAGGAACATTAGTTGAAATTTCTCAGGATTTGCAACCATCTCGTTGTCTTGGTACCAATCTATAGCAATTTTCATGTCCTTCTCGATGTTTGAAACGACGGAATCTAGACTTTGCCCACATGCATAGATCGTATTGTCATCCGCAAAATTGCATAACTGAGAGTGCTGTATGTTGTAGAAGAAATCATTTATGAATAAATTAAATAGGAAGGGTCCCAAAACAGACCCCTGTGGAACACCTGATTTGATTTCCTGCCAGCTGCTAAAAGTAGAACCTATTCTTACTCGTTGTTTCCTCCCAACAAGGTAGCTGTGTATGAGTTTTAGACTCTCTGTACTGAACCCATAGGCCTCCATCTTAGCAAGAAGGAGGTCATGTGGCAGACAGTCATATGCCTTTGAGAGGTCCATCAGCACCATTCCACATACACCAGACTGATCAATACACCTACGAATTGTTTCAACGACCCTAAAAAGAGCATGTTGGGTGCTGTGTCCCTCTCTAAATCCACAAAGGATATCGGAGAGCTTTGATTCCATAAACGGCACCATTTGCTTTTTTAAGAGTCGTTCAAACACTTTTGAGAAAGAAGATAATACACTGATAGGTCTATAGTTCTTTTTCGTAGTGCTAATTTCATTTTTGAATCCTGGTGAGACATCAGCTAGTTTTAAGGGGTCAGGAAAGGTGCATGATTTGACCATCGAGTTGGCAATGTTAGTTACCTTGTTGAAAGAAAGATCTGAGGTCATTTTTAATATGTGAGTAGGAATATCTCCACTAGTTTTCTTGGTTGTATTAAGGTGGTTGATTTCATCCCATACCTCTGAAAACTCAAAAGCCTGGAAAGCAAATTTTTTTGTTTCGTTAACCCTCTCTTTGATTCGAATAATGCTTGGGTGCTCACTATATCTTAAAACAGCACGATGTACTGGATGCAGTGATGGGTCACTAATTGTCATACAGGGGGCCCTATCAATATCAAGTGTATCTGTTATGTTTACAAAGTAGGTATTAAAGCACTCACTGACATCCTCATCATTAGAAAGAAGGACTCCATCCTCAACGAGGGTTATTTTGTCTGCCGTATTTGAACATTTGTCAGACATTAAAGGCTTAAAAGTGCGCCAGAATGCTTTCTCGTTTCCCAAATCCTTTGGATCAAGTTTCTTGTAGAAATCAATTTTTGATTGCTTGTTCATCTTAACAACCAAGTTTCTTTGATTCTTATATTTCCTAATATCCTCATCTAAATGAGTTTTGTTAGCAATCCCCTTTAGTCTAGTTCGTTCATTCATGGCTTTGCGTAAGACCTTTGTCATATGGGGCTTATTGTTGCCGCGGATGGAAATTGTTTTCATGGGGGCATACTTATTCAGAGTTTCTAAATATATTTGCTCTATATCTTCATATCTATCGGATTGACATTCTGAGAGTTTCTGGCCAATTTCTGTCCTAAACTGCTCTTCTGAGAAGCTCCGATAACTCCTAAATCTGGTAACCCTTGGAGGCAACCTTGTAAAAGTAGTTTTAAGATTTGTATACACCATATAATGAAAATCACTGAATCCTGTCTCAAAAGTTTTACTATTGAAACATCCATGTTTGCAATTGGTTAGTATGAGATCAATGCATCTACCGCTGGCAGACTTGAAACATGTTGGAGTTTGAATGAGGCTGGATAGGTTGTGATCATTCATCATAGAGCGTATAGTAGGGTTATTTACCTCCAAGTTAAAATCACCAAGTACCATGATACTATCGTAGGTTCTGGAATAGAAATCAACCACCCTTGACAAATTTTCCGTAAAATAATTATCATTCTGCGTTGGGGGCCTGTAAATGGGCAGCAGAAGCCATTTTTTAGAACGTAAGTTCAATTCGATTGGAAGAATCTGGATATCTGGGGCAATATCAATCTCCCGCAAAACGTTTGAAGATATTTCATCATTAACCAGTACCAAGAGACCTCCAGATCTGGATGACACATCAAGCCTGTATGGTTGTTTATACCCAGGTATCTTAAACTGGCTATTTGGAAAGGAGTTGTCCAATTTTGTTTCAGCAAAAATAAGCACATCAATAGCCTTACCAGTAAGCTCTGTGATGTTTTCAAACTCATTCCTAAGTGAATTGATGTTAAGATACCCTATTGCAACATTTTTCGCGTGCTTCTTTTTTATACAGTGGATTTCATGAACCCAATCTGATTTATTTCCTGATATGTCATCCATGCTATTTTTATATGGCAATTACTACCCAGTGTACCAGCCCCTACCTTTTCAGTCGTTTGTTCATGGCTTCTTGGATGGAATAGTCTAACATTTCAATGTCTGTCAATAAAATCTTTCAGGTTTCTTGCGAGTTGTGAATTTCCTTCTCTGTTTAAATGAAGTCCTTTAATACCCAAGCCATCTTGTGTTATGTTGTTGTTATCTATCAACGCGATATCTTTATCTGTGCAATGCTTCTGTATCTTTCTCTTCAGATCACGCAGTTTCTTCGAATATCGCCCTTCCTTATCTTTTCTCATTATTGGCAGGGAAATGGCGACTTCGGTATTTGGGCTATCTTTTTGTACGAGTTCAATGGCTTTATCCAAAAACAGAATTGTATCCTTGTCATCAGTTATATCATTTGTTCCAGAGTGAATGATAACTAATTCTGGCTTGCGTCGAAGAGTAGGCTTTAAATGATCCAAGATGTCTTCCGTGTTCGCTCCTGGATGGTTTTTCACCCATACTTTATGTTCTCTGTTGCTCAGGCCACGGTCAATTCCGTTAAGCATTGAGTCACCAATTATGGTAATCTTTTTCCTTTCATCCGAGTTTCCATTGAGATTATTTGTTGACAGATTTTCTTCCCTTTCTTGGCTTTGTTCTGGAAGTGTTTTATTTCCCTGGGGGCGTTGCACTTCTTCACCATTGTTGTTTTTTGCTGTGCTAGCGCTTATTCTGCAGAAGATGAATTGAGACATTGAAAACAAACACTTTGAGGACCTTATTTCAACCTTTTTGAAGGTATTTAAAGAATAATCTGGGGTTGGCAAGTGTGTTAGATATGAAAATAAGCTGGTTTTGTTTGGAGCAAAAGTGGGCCTAAGTTGCAAATTCGAGAAACATTCACCGCAGCCTCAAAAATGAAATGGCTCGTTATTCTTCGAATTTCTGAAATGAATTGCAAATGATGGTCTGAATAGGTAAAAAAATATGGTTTTACTTCCGATTTGGACATGCCGCGGCCGTTTACCCCGCGCAAATGGAGTTACCGCACAAGATGGCGAACAGCCAATCAGATTGCCGAATGGCCTCTTGTATGCCAGAGTAGAGGTAGAGCAATGAACTCACTCTGGGGACGCTCACTGTGAGAACGAGATTATGGATTCATAGGAAAGTCATGGGTAAAGGCTTTGGATGCTTGCCTAAAACCTGCTTTCTTTGTTAGCTGTCATCGCAGTATAAAGCTACCAGCGAGGGGCATTTCACTCCCAAAAACTTGTACCCCTTTGAGAAAAATCCTTTTTGCTGTCAAGAAAAGTCTATCAAAAGTCACCACAAATCCTGTTGTTCTGAAAAAATCTCGTACACAGTTTCGAAAGAATGAAATGCTACTCGGCTATTAGCATCATGGATTTGTTGTGATTACTTTTGTACCGGTAGACATGGCGATAACTTTTATTGAATTCAGACTGAGCTCAGATCCGTATTTTAGTGTATTAAAATCACGTGATGAGTAGAGAATGAAGCACATTGATAGACTCATTACACATAGTCTTGGAATTGCTCTTTGAAACAAATCAGACATATTGAAGGATTATGAGGAGTCACGTCTAAGTTTAGCTCATCAATACACCACGTCATTTTTACCTGCCTTTTGATTGGTCAGTGGCAAATCCCCTTAATTATAAAGTTTGTTTCTGATAGTCTTTTCGATAAACTTTATGTACTCACTGAAGCCTAATTTTCATCAGACGGAAAATTCCCGTTTCAAAAGGTCTCCATTGTTGACAACACTGAACAGCTTTCAACTTTTAAGCGTCTTTGCTCTTTCAATAGCAAATGTGATGTCTAGAAATCTCCAACAAGTCGAAATTAAGCCTCAGTTAAGTTTGTGTCTCGTGGATAATCAGTTGTAATGGTTTCAGTTAGTTTCTGCATTATGATGATGATACGATTTAAGCCCTGGTGTGACAAGCAAAAGCAATTCATGTTCCACCTGGCCACCCAATGAAATTTTACTTGACAAGTTACTTCATTTTTGAAACAGTATGTAATTAACATCTGCCTATAAATTAGTGTGATGTTGTGTTTCAAAGAAACATAGTTACGTGGCAAGCTTTTTTCGAACGTTGTTTGGCAAGGCCTGAACTTGCCTGGCTGAAATTCTAGATTCGGCCTAGACTTATGACGATGAGTCTCTTGTTTCCCTGTGCTCTTTGACTTGATGTTGGCGCTTCGGTCAATAGAAACTCATTAGACTTATGACGATGAGTCTCTTGTTTCCCTGTGCTCTTTGACTTGATGATGACGCTTCGGTCTATAGAGACTCATCTCATAGTATTACTATGAAAAAACTGGCCTTATTTAGGCCCAAACTGAGCAATTTCTTCAGTGCCAATCAGATTGCGACATTTAGCCAAGAACAATGCTGTCGAATTTTCAATTCGAATGATGCAGTTGACTAGAGTTTGAAGGAAGTTGCTGCGGCAGGTTGTTGTAAATTGCTCTGGTTTGTTTTGGTCTTAAAATCGTGGAAAATGTAGCGTTGAAAGACATTTTGCGCTCACTAGGTAAAGTGAACTTCCTTCTTTAGATTTATACCAAGTTTCTGATGAAACGTCTGCTTAACGTGGTTTTAATCACATTTTATTTCCGAGGAGTGACCGTTGAACAGAGCTATGGCAGTCGTTCAACCATGATTCGATCGATCGAATGCCTAAGATAGGGCCAAGTTTTTTACTGTTTCATTATGAGTCCCTCTTGAGCAAGGTTTACCGCAGGGATACAAGGGACTCATCGTCATCAGTCTAGATTTGGCCTAAGCCGTAATGCTGTGGTTGAACTCACTGAGGGAAAATTTTTACTTTTGTTGATTTGTCTACGAGAAGAGAGAAAAAAGTTCCCACTTTAAAAAAATCATAGCACCAAGAGTACTTCACAGATTTGAATGATTCAAATTTCAGTTAAGAGCCGAAAGAATGACGTTTTTTTCATTTTTCTCGCTGTCTTACCAGCACTGGAAGTATCGGTAAATTTAACATTATGAAAATTTCACGGTTGCAATATGACTGATAAAAGACCAAAAACATTGATAAAATTGTAAGGACTCTCTTTACACAGAACAATACACAATGGGCATTTCACCTCTCGCGAGAGTTATAAGACATCAATTTTCAAACAAGTGCCATAGATTTTCAGTTCCAAAGCAATACATGGGCAGTGGATACCTTTCACCCGTGAAGAATTGCATTTTCTTCATTGATCTGTGCGAGGAGTTCTTTGTGATTTGATCAATGTTTCAGGTCATTTTTCAGTCATTTTGTAGCCATGAAATTTTTGTAAAGTTTACATTATCTATATTTCTAGTTCTAGTAAGGCAGCGAGAAAACTCACAAAAATACTTCAATCTTTCAGCTTTTAACTAGAATTTGAATCATTCAAATCTTTGAAGTACTGTTGGTGCAATGAATTTTCAAAAGTGAGGACTTTTTTCCCGCTCACCCGCTCGCTATCAGTTCAACAATTGCAGTATAGGTCCATATAGTCTGCTTAGGCCAAATTCGATTTTTAGACGGTTTGAAATTACAGCATGCCCGCAAGGACCCCAGGGGAGGTTATTTGACTTGTGGATGAACGGGGGTCTGCCGTCAGCTTTTCAGGAAAGTACCCTCTTCTAGTTACCAAAACTTGCCTTCATGCCCATTTTTATAATGAATTTAGGCGGAAAACTACTCATTTCGAACTACTTTTTGCGAATTTCAGTCGAACACACCCATCTTTGAGGAAAATCTGCCGAAAAAGGACCCTTCTTTAGAGAATATTGGACCCAAAAAGCCACCCATATGGGCGGCACAAACCCGTACCCTTATCATGTTGTGTACCCCCCCCCCCCGGGCAAGGCACCCGTGATGACAATGGCTCGTTGTCGAAACCAGGTTACATTTCAGCCAATCAAATGGCTTGATGGATTGGCCAATGAGAGTGCAACATTCAGTAACCTGGTTTACTTTAAACCAGTTCAAGTTATCAGGGTGAATGAGGGTACAAGACCTGTCCAAACTAGCAAATTTCTTTTGCAAACATTGGGCTGCTTCTGCTTGCCAAGCAAAACGTGCGTCTATTTTACCGCGCCGCAAACATTGTGGTATATCAAGATGTTTTTTAATGAGTAGCATATCTCGAACTTCTTAAAAACAATGCCTTGCATCTACTGCATTATTCTGATTGTTAAGCATATTTTCGAGCTGAAAGGCGGACAAACATTCCCCGTAGCAGGCAAATCTCAAATTCTTGGTAATATTTCAACGTTTGGCTAGCACTGCAAGGCTGGTTTTCATTAAATCGTAATTCATCGCCGATCATTGTCCTAGAGCATCGCCGATCATCGCCGATCATGAAAGACAATGATCGGCGATGAATTACGATTTAATGAAAACCAGGCCTTGCAGTTATGTTATATAAGCAAGGGATTTGATGTAGATCCCATGTAGATTTGCTCTATGCATTAATATCATGCGGCTTGTCCTAACTTCTGTAACAAGTTTACTCAAGGGAGTAATACTTATTATTATTATGCAATTCACAACCTGCTTCTGAATTATTGAAATGATTTGAATCGAATCTGAGTTGCTTCGAGCAAGGTCACGTTTGAGAAGGATTTTCGTCAAATTTCTGGTATCTTTGGAACGGGGGTACAAACATTTTGGAGTGCAATAAACCCTAGCTATAGACAGAGGGGGATTGGTAGAGTATCTGCAACCTTTTACCTCATAAGAAACCAAGAATTTATTTGAGGAAAAGTTTTTGAGATTATGAGATTCTGGGTGCTGGATGTCTCTTGAAGGTTTTTTCAGAAGCTTCATAAATTTCTTGGGATTTACATTCCCGTTGCGTTGAGAAAAATGTATAAGATATTTGAAACCCTGTAGCTCCCAAGCTATCTATCAGATACCTATAACTGATAATGTTTGTGTAGCTAATGTATCAATAAAGATAAGAACATTTAGTTTGCCAAAAATCTTGTAGTATCGTTCTTGAATCGCAAGCGATTTTATAAACTCTTCTCATCAAGGTCCTTCAATACAGGCCTAAAATCCTTGGTAGAACAGCGAACTGAGAGAACGTTTCAACTATGATTTCAAAGAAAGCAACCCACGCTCTTTCTTTGAATATGGCAAGTGTTTCCCTCTTGCGTGCGTTACCAATAGCAATGCAGTATTTTCAGCTATTAGCGATGTTTCAATAGCTCCCTTGTTTATGGGTCTACGCGTAGGCTACTTGTTGGGATTGCTACCTGATACTTCGTTCGAGAGTTGCAGCCTCTCGCCTCGAAAAAACCTCTTTAGGCAAGAACGGTAACCTGCTCAATGAAAGCTGATTCTTGTTTAGTGGTTTTTTTTACGAATTCTTTGTTGTTTCCCTGTTAGATACTTTTTGATTTCACTATTCTTGCTCTTTTACCTGCATTGTTTCGTGCTAGCGGTGATCCCAGTTCCAGGGGAGTTCTAGTTTCAATTTCTTATTTTCAGAATCGTTCTTTTTAAATTAAAGCCACAGTTTTCACAGATAAATCAATTTTCATACGAAGAATTTGTATACGTTTGTTGATCACTGCTCAAAGCTGAAGGAAATGATTGTTTGTTTATCGGTCCCATGACGCAGTTCTCGTCACCTTGACGCGAAGAAAATCTTGAAATAAATACTGAACCCCCTGGTGCTTTGTCGATAACCAGCCACTTATCAAATACACAGTCACGTTCTTCATTAAAACAAGCCTGCTGCTCTGCTCTTCACCAACAAGTAACTGTTATCTTTGGCCTAACCATCGTTTCCTTGAAGAATATACTAAAGTTTTGTGACTTTCTCTGAAAATGTGGTTTGGTTTGAAGAAGAATAAAGAACGGGAAGTGAAGCCGGCAACAATCGACGCTTATCGGAGAGAAGTCCTTTCCGTCAATCCGGCATACATTTGGGTAAAATTGCTTGCTCTTTTCTGGTTTTCTTCTTGTCTTTGCTGCTTCGCAAATGTAGTAGTTCAGAAGTAAAGAATGTCTCACACGTTTGATATTTAAACGTTCAGGCCGTGCTTTTCAGGGCAGCGAACCTTCCCAGTATTTTGGTTTTCGTAGGCGTCAATTCTCACTGTCGTGGGTTGCTCAAGAAGACATGTTCGTTACGAAGTAATCAACTGTAAGAAGACCATGTTTTTTGCTGATGATGTTGATGATTTGCTTTCGATTCATTTTTGTACCGAAGTTAGTCCATATTTGTGACCATTTTAGTGTGCCCAAAAATACCTTGATACAAAAGTCATTTGTATCTAAGAGTAATGAGTGCTCAAACGGGACTTTTTGCCTTGAAATGATCAATGGTCGATCGTTATACTACGTCGATGATATGCTTCCGAATCTTCTGTTTGTGTAAGCACGCCAATTCCTTGTATTTTGCTATTTAGCGAACCCTAAAATAGATTATATAGTATGTTTTCTTCTGAGGTTAAGCTTATAGATTGGTACTTAATCATACCAAACACTGTTCATCTTTCCTAACCAAAGAACCCTCCCTGCACAAATGTCGTCAATGTAAAGAAAACTTGATCACGGTTCCTCTGGTAGTTGCCAGTTCCTCATCTCGTGAAGCGAAACCAGAGCATAATAGCAAAGAGACTCAGTGATTGACCTATTTTTACGCACTTCCACGATAAAAACTATTTTCGAAAGCCAAATAAGAAATCTCAGCAAAAAAATCAACTAATTTGTCGGCCAGATGGGTTCTAATTAAGGCCTTTTGCTTTTTCTGATTTCGCTTAAACACTTGAGCTTTTTAATAGAAAGTACCTGCTGTACGTCTTCATACGGGAAATTACGTCACGATCAGGTTTTCTTGAATTAGGCCCATATCGAATATTTGATTTGATTTACTTGTTGAGCGGAACGCTTGGCCTTAAAAATGTTTAGTTGGGGGGGAGGGGGTTGACCGTTAAGGGTCTGTTGACCAGACGGGTGAGTCAGAAGAAGTATACACTCTTTGAAAAATCGTAATACAATTGGTATGATACCTTTGATGATAGTATATAACAAGAACCGACACTCGCGCGTTTTAAAACAAGATATAAACTTCGGCCGGAGAACAAAAAGTCTAAATCTGCATGATTGTGAACAAGCTGTTTTTAGAATTTTGGGTTATATCAACGAATAGTATTTTGGGTCAATTCCTAATTTCACAAGGAAGAAGTGGACCTACCTAGAATTACGAGAAAGATCTCAAAGATTAAATTGCAGCCTAAATTAAATGACGAAATTCAAATCTTAAAAATTGCTTGCATAAGTAATCCTATACGATTTTCCAAACAGTTAATACATTTTGTGACTCGCCCGTTACAGACAAGATGATCTAAGAAAGTTCGTGTCGATGAAGAATCGTATGTAAGTCTGTTAAAGGATGGTTTGTTTGTTTTCAATTTGTTTTGAGTGGGCTTGTCAGGATTTCTAGCTACTGAAAGCTAATTTACGCCCACTAAGCATGCCGCATCCAGGCATGGGACCCCTAGTTTAACGTCCCTTCCGAAGGACGACGAGGTGAGTTGTGACGTCAGGCCTCCGAGGTCACCCATCCAGAGTTTGACCTTACTCGACCGAGCTTAACTTCAGTTACCTGACGAAGACTGTATAAGCCACTCGGCCACTCACCCCGCTAAAAACGTTGGTATCTAATGCGAACCTTTAAAACTTCGAAAATGTAACTTTGCTACCTTGGGTACCAGACAAGAGAGTCTGGTACCCAGGGTAATCACTTAGCGTACAACACATCGGATTTATTAACATCATTGGTGATAGCTGCTGGTAGAAGAAAACAAGAAAATCAGGTTTTTAGTACATTGTGCCCAGGCAAGAATACAAGTGTACTAGAAAGAAAAGACTTGTCTAAAGGAGACAAGGTCAAGACGATTGATAAAGGCTGCCATATTGTAACTAGTGGGGAAGGCAGTGCCAGGAAGAGTATTCGAGAGATTTGAGTTTCAAGGAATAAATAATCTAGAAGAAGAGATGGTTCGAGTTTTTGGAGGTAAAGCAGGGTATTTGAGATGGATAAGGTTATATCTGATGGAACGGTAGCACTCAAAGGTTAAGGTGTGGTGCTTCTGGTTTCCTGAGATCAGTTCCAAGATAGTAGTGCGAAAGGTTATAATAGATTGAAACAATAATAAAAGATTTCGTTTGTTACTACAATCGCGGACAAAACTCTTGACACACTTCATACCTTGGAGGAAATTTCGAGTTGAGATCCCCCTCCCTCCACCCCCCATTGCAATGTTGAACGCTGATGAAATAGTCCTGGATGAGTTGACAAGTATGTCTTCTCCAAGCAACCAACATTGCAATGGGGGGGAGGGGGGCATTAGCAGTGGAAGGTAGCAGTTTGCATGCAGGAAAGGCCTCTTTTAACGCAAAACTCATCTGTCCCAACGAGTTTTGTCCGCGATTGTAGACACAAATATTGTTACGTAATAAGAAAGTTGTCAAGAATATTACATTGAAGAGCCAATTTCCAGATTCGTGGAAAGTGGCTAGAGTTACACCAATTTTTAAGGAGGGAGATAAGGCTGAAAAGTCGAACTATCGCCCAATTTCAGTTTTGCCTGTCATCTCAAGGCTCTTTGAAAAACTTGTCACAAACCAATTATACCAACACTTGAATGATAATGGTTACTTTTCTCCTGACCAGTCTGGGTTTTTACGCCTTCATTCTACTGTGACATGTTTGCTTAAAAACACTGATGACTGGTACAATGGGTTGGACCTCGGAAAGCTCGTGGGACTGGTATTTATCGACTTGAAAAAGGCATTTGACACAGTTGACCATGACATTCTTTGCAAAAAGCTAGAGTACTATGGTATTCAGCAGCGGGAATTAGCATGGTTCAAATCCTACCTTTCTAACCGGAAGCAATTTTCTAGGGTCAATGGTGTTGACTCGTCAATCGAGGAAATAAATGTTGGTGTGCCGCAAGGCTCATGCCTTGGACCTCATTTATTCCTCATTTACATCAATGACCTCCCACGAGCGGTCCGAAATTCAAATGTGTCCATGTATGCTGATGACACGAGCCTTTGCCATCAATCCAGAGATATCAATCAGCTAAATGCGGCCATCAATGACGATCTTACGCAGGTTGAAAAATGGCTAAAAGGCAACAAACTTTCACTTAATGTGATGAAAACTCATTCCATGCTTATTTCCACAAAACCAAAGCATAAAGCTCTGAAAAATAAGAGCGAATCTTTGAAGTTGAATATTCGGGATAATGAGCTTGAAGTTGTTCAAAAAACCAAATATCTTGGTTTGCAGATAGACAACTCCTTGGATTGGAAGGAACACGTTAAGACAGTTTCGTCCAAGGTCTCAAGAGCGATTGGTTTTTTGAAGCATGCAAAATCCTTTCTGCCAGAAGAAACTCTTAGGACCATGTACACAGGTATCGTGGAGCCACACTTCCGCTACTGTTGTTCTGTCTGGGGTTGCTGTGGTGCGACTGAGATCAACCAGCTGCAAAAATTACAAAACCGTGCTGCCCGTATTGTAACTGGCAGCAGCTTTGATACCCCGGGCCAGCCACTTATCAAAAGGCTTGGCTGGAAGACCATAGATGAACTAATTGCTAGTGAGTCTAATATCATGGTCTTTAAATCTCTTCACGAGCTGGCTCCACAATACATGTGTAATCTTTTCACAAAAACATCCCAGCTGACCTCTAGGAATCTTAGGAATACAGCAACTGACCTAAGGTTACCAAAGAAAAAGTCAAAAAATGGACAGAAATGTTTTTCGTTTAGAGGTGCCAAGTCTTGGAATGGCCTCTCAGCTGAAAGTAAGCTAGCATCCTCCCTCAATAGATTTAAACAATGTATATAGGGAAAGCTAGCTTTTAATACTGTGTTTGCCATATGGATTTTCTTTTATTGTAAATATTTATTTTAGATCATAGGGTTTTCATTATTGTATTAGAAATTGCATTGTATTAGTTTAGGTTATATAGGTATTTAATTTTGTAAGTTTTGTAATGGAGGGCCCCTTGAAAATCAGCATTGCTGAAGGGCTACCCTCCTTAAATATGTGAAATGAAATGAAGAGCTCAGATTCTTGGGTTTAGGACTCTCAAATGAGCCGAAAATTGTTTGTTAGACGATACACCAGACCCTGGGTTGTAGTGTTTTGTGCCATCAAGGAATAGTTTAGCCATTTTTGATATACTGTATGGCTTGATTCTTGAAACATCGTCCTTATTACAATTCATATCAAAGTGCCAAGCATTGGGATCGCGGAAGTACATAGGACCTAATCGAGCCTGCGACCTCTTTTCTTGACGCTCAAGTAGTGGGGCTCTTCCTTTGATCGAACCCTGTCCGCCCAACTGTTCTTGCTGCAAAGTCAGATAATTACACAACTGCGCCATGACACCTTGAGTGAAAGTGCTTATATTTTACTTTATTTGGTCGTTTATTTTCGTATAATTACTCTGCATGCAACGAAAGGAATTTACTACATACTGTAGACACTGTTTATCAGATCATTTGCACGAGCCTTTTTTCTTGTTTACTTCATCCAACATTTCTAAATATAAATTTCAATATGGCTTTCTTTGATCACTGATTTGTATGCTCATTTATGGGATGAAGATGTATGTTTTACTTTTGCAGGTTTCTGTGCATACTAAATCACAGTTGACCTGCCATTGTTTTGAAAAATACACTCCAACACCTGCCTCTTTTCACAGTCTCCTTTGTTCAACCCACATGACTCTTCTTTCAATGGTTGTAGCCAGCGAAAGCCCGGGGGAGGACTTGGCCTAGTTTGGTAATGAGAATGAGATCAGCAATTTTGGTCTTGCACTTGCAGAGTCGAAAACCTGTATCCACTGGCCTAGTTTATCAATTGCAGCGCAATGTCAAATCCATTCATAAACTCATATAAATAGAAATTTCAGTTTACACTACCGTGTGAGTCAAAATGTTAATACATTTACCGGGCTGTGGAATAAAAAAGTATGTGGCTGATATTCAGAACTGCAACATTAATCAGTCAGTCAAAGGCTAACTTTAAATGTCCAAATTTTGCAAGTTCGAACGTGGTCCATGATTTACTTGCCACTGAAATTTAGATTCAATACACTTGGCATTTTCAGAAATAGAATGTCATATACAAAGAGTTACAGAGGAACTGCATGCAGAATTTTAAAGTGTGCAGAAGGTGTGCGAGAAGGTTTGGTATATATTCGATCTTGCGGATTTGATTAGGCACCGTCCTGGCCCGGATGATTTTGGGTAATAAAATTAGCTGCTGTAATTCCATGGAAGCTGCTATTAATCTCTGCCAAAAAATCGTTGCAACTAGATTAATACAGGGTTAAGTGTGGATTCAATAGTCACTTCTTTGGATTGTGGAATTATGCCTAGGCTATTTATATCTTCAAAGCTCTACGTAGCTCGTAAAATATACCAGATCTCTAAAATCAACTTCATCGTCGACACAAATTCACAAAGAGAAAGTTTAATGATTGGTTAATGAGTCCAATTTTGAGGGCCTTCCATGGCTGGGGGGAGGGAATGAATCATTGATGTTTTCATACACCTTCATCCGAAAGAATCACCAAAAATCACAAATATCGAAATAATTCACTGACAAATCACAGAATCGCAATAAATAGCAGAAATAGTGCGCAAAAGATCACAAAAAATCACCCAAGAAGATCACAGTGAGGTCGCGAAATAGAAAATCACAAAATCACAAAATCACACGAAATCGCGAAATCACGAAAATTCACGAATCGTAAAATCAATGTACCTTTGGGAAAGTATGCTGGATATACTTTGATTAGACATCTCAAGTATGGATTCAAAAGATTTGTGTGAGTTACTCTTGTACAGAAATTCAGATTTGAATATAGTCCAGAAAAGAACTTTTATTGAGGCAATATATCATTCACTGAACGATCAAAGAGAGTTTGCTTGAATACTCTTTGGAGTAACTTCATAGGAGTGACTTCCACTCTATTTCTCTTTTCCTTTTCTTGGTTTTGATTTCAGTTTTGTTTTTTGCTTTCCTTGTTTTTCTACTGGTTGTTGGTTTTCTTTTTGAAAATTGTGTGCCTTAATTTGTAAGTCCCATCTGTTTTTTTTATATATATATATTCATCTAAAATTTTGCAATACATGCTACACCTACATCCTACCGGGTGCCCCAAAAAAAAGTATCCGGATTTGGTCGACCCTAGCGATAAGAATATAGCATGAATCAATCCGAAATGATTTTCAAAACATACCTCAATAGCCAACTTGAACATAGATACCTCGTTTGTTGAATTCGGTGCACTGAGAGTGAAGATATCAATCTTCAAAGGACAAATTTGCCTCCACCTCCAAACCAGAGCTTTGGCGCTTTGGCCTAAGCAAATTCTTGAAGCTCTGTGAATGAAATCAACAAAATTTGAAGACGGCACAACAGATGTGTTTTCCATAATGCAGTTCATGTGAGACCTATCGTCAAGGGAGCCCCGAAATCAGCTTCATTCATCTTAATATCGACAATTTATTTAACACTTACTATTTACCGGTGAAGTACTCCCTTGAGTATCAACACACTTTTGACATCGTCGAATCATTCCTTGAAAAGAATTTGTTATCAGACCTCTCGAGATCAGGTTGATCATCGCGTATCTTCGAAGCTGATTTCCCTTGTGGGTCATCATCAAGAGAGGAGATATCTTTTGGCCCCCAAAAGATCTCCAGACCTTCCTGTCGTGGCCCCCGAGAGATCTAATAAACAATTCTTTTCAAGGAATGATTCGACGATTTCAAAAGTGTATTGATGCTCAATCACCGGTGAATAGTATTTGTAAAATAAATCGTCGATATTGAGATGAATGAAGCTGATTTCGGAGCTCCCTTGACAATAGGTCTCACATAAACTGTATTTTGTAAAACCCATCTGTTGTGCCGTCCTCAGATTTTGTTGATTTTATTTACAGAGCTTCAAGAATTCGCTTAGGCCAAAGCGCCAAAGCTCTGGTTTGGAGGTGGAGGCAAATTTGTCCTTTGAAGATTAATATCTTCACTCTCAGTGCACCGAATTCAACAAACGAGGTATCTATGTTCAAGTTGGCTATCGAGGTGTGTTTTGAAAATCATTTCGGTTTGATTCACGCTATATTCTTATCGCTAGGGTCGACCAAATCCGGATACTTTTTTTTGGGACACCCGGTACTATACTTCCTAATTACTATACAAACTGTACAAACACTACAGGGACAGGACCACAAGGAGCAAAGGACAATGACTACCCTGTGGCCATTAACATAAAGACATGTAAATATCCAACCTCGTTCCCAGGCCCCAAACGGTCTTCTCGCAATCTCAACCGTCGACCGATTTGGGCCCTGGTACGGATTCCCGATTCGTGGCAATATTTGCAACCATTATGGATTTTTAATTTATGCAGCCGGCTGTGATTTCCATGGAGATAACCACTTTCCCCAACTGAAACTCAATGAAACACACTCAGCCAGACAACATGTCACGTGATTTTACTAAAGCATTTTCAGTAATGAGAGTTGCGAGAAATTCAAAATAAATCAATGCCCAGAGCTGCGAAGCTCCACAAAACATTTACAAATCTTGGTAAAAAGACACGCGAAATGTCGAAAAAGAGGAGGGAGATTGGCTGCAAACAAGCCATTAACAACTGTTGGACATTCGCACAGCTTTCTTGCAAGCCACGAAGCCAGGTAGCTACAAGATCGAATTCTCTTTTGCAAATCACTCGCTTTGACCTGCTTCTTCCACAATATTTCTGAAGGGAAGGTTCGAACTTTTAACTTTGATGTGGAAGTTTCATGCTGCAATGGCGAAGGTTCACCTGTAGAAACTAGTCTCATCTAATTGTGCTTGGCCTTGAATCCACTTATTGTTCTTGTGGCTTTTTTGAACATTTTTGGGAATAAAGTTGCAATGTCTTCAGTCTTTCTTTTAGCTGCGTTCACAAAAGTTGCCTGTCGTAACCGCACATTTTGGAGTCTGAAAATATTGATATTTTGTTATTTTTTATTCGCTTTGTGACAACGTGGTGACAACACGGTTGCGGCTTTGGTGTTGGGTATAGATTGCAGAAGCTGGCTGATTTTTGCATGAATTGTTGCAGTACAGTAGGCAGTTACAGAGGTTAATTTCTAGGAATGCCTATCGTCGTTAAAGTTCATCGTTTTAGCATATTTGCGTTGTGGTCAAACGAAGACCGGGAAAGATTTTGAAATCTGATTTTCTGTAGCCTCCTCGCACTGGTTTCATTTTTAACAAAATGCACGATAACTTAAAGCAAATATCCTTTCAATACTATAAGAAACGTATGTTCTATAAGAAAATGCTTATAAGAAACTCAACTCCCAGATCGACAAAAAATTATTAAACTGAACTCCCGTACTGTGAAAATATAACTTCAGAAACTGTTTACTTTTAACAAAGGAAACCCTTGACATATTTTACTTTATTTTTCACTTGTTTTCTGTGTTGTATTGCTCGGAATGTACTTGAGTGATGCCTAAACATCGGAAAGTTGTCAATTCATTGTTTTGAAGAATATTGTCGTGCCGTGAAACATTAAGAAACTCGTAAGAAACTAGTATGAGTACTCAAAATCTGATAGCTTTCAGAAACTTTCAGTACTAGTCCAAATTCTTAGTTTCTTATAGAAAAAATACGTGCAGTTTACTAACGACTCAAAGGTTACTCTACATTCTTTGCATTTTCTAGAAGCGAGAAAAACCAGGATTCTTGTCTTGAACTTTTAGCTTTGACCACTTTCCCAACTAAAGTGCTCTAAAATCTTTTATGTATTCCTCAAAATTCTGCTGCACCACACTCAATTTCTAGCATGATTTTAACACTCCTTTACTGCGAATTTCCTGCCACAATTTCTTTTACTACAGTTATTTTTCAGACATTTGTTTGAAAACAGTTTCTCTCGCGGTCTAGCTGCTCTGGAAGCAAAACTTTTTGAAAAAGTTAATTTATGCGAATTGTGACGTAATTTTACAAACAAGCCTCGTTTTGAACAGCCAATCAGATCTCGAATTAGCCTAATCCGTCCAAGGGTCATTATCGACGCAGGAGTAATTGCCGTTGTATCAAGGTTGGTAAATATCAACTAAATGAAACCTACAAAACACTAAACATACGATTAATTACTCGAATCCGTTTCACATTGGATGTCAGGCCAGCATAAGTAAATGTGCTGAACCGTCATTGGTTTAGTATGGATAAGTTCCCATATTTTGCCTCGTGGTTGTGATTGGCTAGTTGTGATGTTGAAATAAAAAGCAAAGCTCAGGCCTTTGAGTAATTGCCAATACTTTATGCTCTTGGTTCATCCTTTGTTTCGAGAATAAAGGGAATCAGATCATTATCATCTTCGTGAATTTCACTGTACAGCGAAATTACTGAGCCTTGCCTAATTCTTTTCTTCGTGATTGTCTTGTTTATCCAATCAGCACCACGACAGTGTACCTTTAACATATAGCCAAAATCCATTAGATGCAGAGTTTAACAGGAATTTAATTCAAAATTGTTATGATGTTTGATACTAACAATCCCTCCGAATTTTGTTTTGCTGAATCAGGAAGATAATCCTTTCCGATTATGCACGTCTGAGCTTCATGTAGTCGCCTATGATTGAGAATAACAAAGTTAGAAATTCCAACAAATATCTATTCTCCTGTCATTCCCTGAATAATTAAATGGGAATTTTCGCTGTGCCGACGCTTTATCTAAATTGGATATTTCGCTCTTAAATGCAAAACTTTTATGAAACATAATAGGATAGCTTTACAGCTCTCTCGTGGTGTTGACCTTTATACATATAATTAATTTTGTATGGAAGTTGGTATTCAAGCAATTACAGAAAAGCAAAGATGAAATTGAGATCGAAATTGACTGTTTTTATTCGTTTGAAACGTTGTTTTACTTGGAATCAGATGGTTAATACAATCAATGTAGTCTTCCCTACGTTGTTCCTGTGCAAGAGTGCCCCGCTGGTATGTACGTCTGGAATAATTCTTTGTGCGTAGCTCCTTATCATCTGTTGTTCCAGCGGTGAAATTTCTAGCTAGAATTATTTACTATGTTCAATTAGTTTACATTACTTTAACGAAAGAAAGCTGTCCTTGTATCGTTTTAGCTGTTAGCTATTGTATTATTTATTGTATTTTGGTAAGAGCTTAAACTGTGAGTTTCATGTGCGCGGTCTTTGATTTTGGGAGATCACCTTTGCAAATATCCCACGCCACCCTTATATCCTGAAGATATGAAGTAAGTGTCGAAATGTTGCGTCAGAGTACGTCTTACCCCTCGTTGCGAACCTGACCCACTTATCGAATTCAGTTCGGAGAGCTTCATCGCTCGGAAGGTCATTTCGGCAAGCAACCTCAACCGTTGAAGCTTTATCGAGACTTACACCACACTGCCTTGAATATTTTGAAATTACCAACAAACTATTCTGCAAAAGAAGTGAATCTTGAAAGGAAGCAGATTGACTGTTAGCTTGGATTTTAGTTGGTTGATGGAGACTTGAATCATGCTGCATATTTAAGAATTTCGACAGTTGCAAGTAATATTGACCTAGATAAGATACAAAGACCATCAGAGAAGCAGAGCTTGTAACCTTCATCAGTCTGTGCTCTGTAGTTTACTTGCTTTGCTTGCATCCTCTACGTTTCCACAGTTTACTTACGAGAGGTCTGTGATGAACTGTTTGAACTGGCGCAAAAATAGTGTGACTGCAAAATTCGTGGTAAGAATCTTTGTGATGAGACACCAGTTGCATGCTATTCCAAAGGCTCAATATGTCAAAGACACACTAAAGTACAACCAAATCTATGAAGAGCAAAATTGTTAATGATCATAGAACGACCATCATATTGCAATCTTCTGTCAGCTAGATGTCATGTTTGAAAGAGATTAGGGGCGGCAGTTGAATTAACCATGCGTTATGAAATTTTGTTGGCTTTAGGCTCGGCTTCAGGTTGTGCGAAACGTCTGTAGTACATGATTCAGTGTAAGGATGTAGGGATCAGCCACATCAGCATCATCTGCATTATTCCGTTAGAGTGAATAGCTTGAGTTAAAGACCCTGTGCTCCCCGTGATCCTTCGCATGCGCGGAAACCAGCAAATCATGACAGTTAATGTAAACATCGCAATTTGACCACAGAATGTGGGGAAATGAGCAGCTCTGAGGGGAAAGCTTCCCTAATCCTTGAATTATTCTTGGGAAGGTCTTTTGTTTGAGTTCAAAGCGATGACTTCACTACGTTCATTTGAAGGTTGAAACGACAATACAGCCAATTGCGATTGCTAGGCCATAATCATTTTCATACAGCATGAAATTCATTGTCAGACCAGAAAGGATTATGGGGAGCACAGGGTCTTTAAAAAATGAGATCGCATAGGTTTGTAAATAGCCTATTGTATTTGGTAATCCAGCTCGTGGGGAAAGAAAGCAAGGTCAAAGAAGACAGTGCATGGATTAGGCGTTTCTTTGTCCTATTTTTAGACAAGCGCTATATATGTCAGGTCATTCACTTAAAGGGTTTGTGCAAGGATATAAGCCTGCATTTGCACATAGCAGAAAAATCTAAACATAGCCCATTGAAATTGATGGCCCACATGTGTTGTTAATAATCGATAGCTAAAGAAACAATGCTGTATCTGCGCATTTTCTTTGTTCTATTTATAGAGAAGCCTATTTACCATTGCACACTCCCTTTAATTTTTTATTTATTTAAACAGGGTAATACTTTAAAGGGTAAGCAACCCTCAAAAGCTATTTTGTACTCTACCGTTCAACGTGACAGGGTCTGGCGTTCATCAACAAAAATGCAGATTCTAAGCTACCAAAGAATGTCTCAGAGTTTTTGAATTCCTCCTCTTTTGAAACTATACGCTTTTAGGAATTTCCAAATGCTTTTTCTGCCCTCAGTAATT
The DNA here is from genome assembly GCA_964020215.1 of Aurelia sp. 3 sensu Dawson et al. (2005). NCBI lineage: Eukaryota > Metazoa > Cnidaria > Scyphozoa > Semaeostomeae > Ulmaridae > Aurelia > Aurelia sp. 3 sensu Dawson et al. (2005). Next base: position 1,258,934 of record OZ026573.1, on the reverse strand, counting down.
GCTATTTGGCTACAGAAGATCGACCAGAGGAGATTTCAAGATTCTGAGACACAGTTCGCTTGCTTTAAGGCGGATCTCCACTAGACGATTTTTATGACGATCGTCTGAAAAATTCGCCACGAGACATGCGCAGTATAGTCCATGAGATCGTCGAGCGGTCGTCTGAAAAATTTGACGATTTTGAAAAGTGCTGGCGGGGAATTCAATGTTAGCTACTAAAATGGCGGAAGTGAATCAAATTTACCTTAACTACTTGCATCTTCGAGGAAGCAAGAAACTCTGTTACGAGATTCTGTACTTGTTGTGCTGTTGATCCATCTTCACTCTCTCCTACGGCAGCCACTTTGAATCAGCGCAAAGTGAACTCCTACTGGTTGAAAATATGACGATTCGCAAAGCGCTCGACGAAAAGTAGAACTGGTTTCTACTTTTCGTCGAGCGCTTGACGATCTCATTGACGATCTTCTATTTCTTCTGCGCATGTATCGTCGCGAATTTTTCAGACGATCGTCATGAAAATCGTCTAGTGGAGATCCGCCTTTTAGCTTGCTACTCAAAATGTAGCACAATTCAATTGGTTCGGCTCATTGGGTACAAAACATACAATCATTATTTCCTTGTAACTGTAGCCCGGTTGCAGTCAAAGAATGGAGAATGTTCTTTCGACGAAGACTGTCACAGTTTTGCAGGGAAATGCCTTGTTTTTCTCCATATGAATAATGGCACTTTTCTCCTTTTCAAGGGTGATGATCTTGACAGCAGAAAAACATCCGGGACATCGTCTGAATATGGGGAAGATGATGTGGAACAAATGCGGGTTCAAGCATTGGAACAGTTATCAGCTGCCAGAGTAAGTAATTTCAAGTTCTTCCAGCATTGTAACACTGATAGAGGCCCTCTGCTAAATTTCAAGTTTGGCTAGACCAATGTTTGTGAAAATGACATTTTTCACTAGATAATTTCTTGACACACCAAGCAATTTTGTTTCTAAATTCTAAAATCTACGAAGATGTAATGTTTTCTTGCCACAAATTGTCCAGGTTGTCAAAAAGTATACCACTTGGAAGACTAGAAGGCTAAGAGTGTCCATTGTTACCTTTCCAGAGATGTAGGAAGACGGGGGACTGGGGAAACGTATCACAAAGTTCTGCACTTATGACGAAAAATTTTGTTTTTGTTCAGCTCCTGTAACTTAATCAAAATTACCCTTGACAGGATGGTTCGCATGGACTTGTACCTTTACAATAAATATCCCCTCCTTACTCGTTCATGGTGGTACCGTCAGTCGTAGGTGGCTGGCCATGGGCAGTAGGAGACTGCTGTGTGAGCCTGAAAATACTTAAATCGCCTCATAAAGAAATATATATTCATTCATTTTTACGATGCTGTGGTTGCCTCTTTCTTCTTCACTGTCTTTGGCCAAATATTTCAACCAATATGCACACCACGACTGATGCCTAGGCGCCGCCATTTTGCATTGATTCTACGCATGCGCATGTAGTGCTGGGGCGCCAATCCCTTCTCGTTTTTGCCTTTAGGGGCTTCCCAGAAACCCATATCAAGGCACAGTGTAGAATGAATGCAACATGGCGGCGCCTAGGCCACAAAGACAATGAAGAAGAAATAGATAACCTCAGAATCGTAAGTTTTAATGAATATATTTCTTTATGAGGCGATTTAAGCATTTTCAGGCTAACACAGCAGTCTCCTACCGCCCATGGGCTGGCTTGCTTGTCTGAAAGTATATGCACAATTCCGGCCGATACTAATCATAATTATTTCATGTAATGATATCTATTGCAATCTAGGTATTTTGGTAGGTGCCCAAGTACTTGTAAGAACAGTTACTGAACAAGATGAAAATCGAAACGTTTAACAATATTTTATAATATCTCTGAATTATGTTTGAATTTTTGTTTCTAACTATGCTGTGTCCGTTTAAAAATGCATTTAACGCGGCATTTAATGTTGCTCCTGCACAAAATTCCTGCTAATCGAATTCGGTATATAAACTTAATGCATGTTCGTTGTGACAGTTTAAAAGTCACATTTTACCAGAATTCAATAAAACTTAATGTCAGATTCACCAAAGAGCAGCAGAAGTCTTTAGCCCCCAAAAGTGACAAAACCAAAAATTAGGATAGCTTGCTAATACCCCAAGGTTTAATATTTCACATTTTATGAAATATTGTGGAATAAACTTTCGCAAGTTCTGGTCAAAAACGCAAAACCCTGCAAGTTTCTTCCCAAAAGGTGCGTTTTGGCTATTCAAAAATGCATTTAATGTTGCACCTGTACAAAATTCCCGCTGAGTAACCGTAGTAAAAGCTAAGTGGACTGTTTAGAAGCCACGATTCACTCAATTTCAATGAAACGTAATGTCAGATTTTCCATAGAGCGCAAGAAGTCTCAAGACCCAAAACTGACTAAGCAAAAATCAGGATAGGTTTTTAATGACGAGATTTAACGGAATCGAAGACAATGTCTAGACTGTGGTTGCTTTTCTATGAGATGATTTTTACGACATTTTTATGGATTTGGATCAGCTTAGAAATTCAATGAAGACCACTTCAGACTTAAAATAACAGATGGAGGAACGTGGACGTACTCCTAGACTGAAATTCATCGAACCTTCTTGAAGGATCAAGGTCGCCATGCGAATCCATTCAACGCCAGCTACACGCTTTAGTAAGCATAGGTTCCAAATCTTTAATTAAATGTGTGTAAAAAGGATGGGTGTAAAATTCAATGACCTAAATCTTTGAATTGAATGACTTTAAAGAAACTTAAGCATTCTGCTAAAATTTTGCCATTGGACTTTTCTGAAATCTTCAATAATTTCAGAATTAGAGTGTTTTTCTTCTTTGTCGAGAATTCAAGAAAAAATATCAAAAGCACTTTAAACCAGGGCTCAATAATATGTGTTCCTTCCTAGTAGCAAGCTAAGCAGAATTCCTTATTTTTTCTATTTATTTGCCCCCATTCTATCCCGAATCTTTTCTCTCTTTCTTTCTTTTCCTTCTTTTCCCTTTCCTTCCATCTCATTTTCCTTCTTTCCCTTTTTACTTCCTGGGAAATTTGAGCATTTCAGCTATCTTCCTGGTAGCGCCTCTACCAAGCTACTTCGTTTCCTTGAGCCCTGCTTTAAACCATCATAATTTCTACACTGGTTGACACAACATGGAATGATTTCCAAGAAAACCATAGTTTGTGGATGTCTACAATATTATATCAAGCGAAAGTCTGTCACTTTTCTGGTTTATGATTTGAACATTTGATGGTGTCACATCCTCAAATGACCTGAAATATGAAAACGTTATAATTGCAAAATTTTTCAAAATTTCTAAAATTCCATTTACAGAATTATTGATAGGTAGTTAAAATTTCGTTTAAGCCTTGCAATTAGACAAAAAAAATGCTATTTTACACCCACCTTTTTACGCTGATTTAAAAGAATCTATGCTTAATGATAAATCATTTGATCCTTCATCCGAGTATACAGAATATTATCAAGAATTTCAAAACATGGTTTACGTTTGACAACATTTACTGTAGCAGGCTTCTTAACAATCTGGATCTCACGCAGCTTTCTGAAGTAACGTTATTGACACATGCTATGCATCACCATAAGCCGGATCTCCACTAGGCGGAAAAATGTCGAGCCGCGAAAAGTAGAATGTATTCCAACTATTCGTGGCTCGACATTTTTCCGCGGCGACAATTCGATTAGCCAATGAGATTGCCAGAAATTTTTCCGCCCGCCTCGACATTTTCCCGCCTAGTGGAGATCCGGCTATAGGTTTAAAAGGCTCGACTATCTTTTGAGATATTGCATGGCTACTCCAAGCCACAAGTACCCTTTCGAAAACGTATTGTGTCAATATTTTGAAGCCTTACATTCACGATCGTCTCCTGTCTATGTTTGTAAATGTGTGACAAAAATGGAGATTTGCAGTCTTCTGAGGAGCCTGGGGAGAGTACTTACTCTAGACCTGGATCTAGACTTTAACAACACGGGACCCATTTGCATGACAGAATTTTCAAGAATTCAGAACCCATTACACACAGCCTTGCCATTTCTTGACGTTACCGCAGTCGCAGTAGAAAGTCAATTCTGCACACAGGCTTGACTTTATCGCTTCTGAAGCAAATTACAAGATTTTCAGTTGCTCGGTGCTGATAACCGTTATGGGACCCATAGATAATAAAATCCCTAAAAAACTACCCATCGACCAGATTTAAGGTGAATCTTTGATCTAGATTTAGGGAATCTTTGATGAAGAAACCCACCTGTTTACGTCCACTATCACTTAACAATGAAGTACTTCCCCGGGCTGGGAAATTATTTTTCCAAGGACTGAACCTCTTTTTATCTTTCAATTTCTACTTCCCAAGAAAACGTGTAATCCACTTTGAGTTGTAACTCACAAAGCATAGACTGGAATATGTGGGGGATAGTTTTGACTGAGAAGTGAAAAAATCAGTATTTTCTTCTAACCAATTTTGAGGAATATTCAAAGCCTAAACTGACTAAGAAGCATCTCGAATGATAGCTGAGCCTTGTAACTAATTGCTGATGTTAACTTTGTGTTGAGAAACTAAGGGAGACGTACACGGTTTAGCTCGTTAACGTTTCATTTTGGTCTCCCTGTACTTTGAAGTCGTTCTTCCTCGGGTCTGTTTTGCTGTGCCGGGGCTGTACCTTAGTCTCCTGATATAAGTAGATTTGAAGAAGCCGATATCTGAATACTGGTTTTGATTTTGAACTTTTCAAACAGAAAATGGGCAAAGGCCGTGAATAAACTGTCTCTAATGAGCCTTTCGTCTAGCAAAAATTTGAACCATCTCACATTTTTATTGCTACTAACCCCCCCCCCCTTCTCAGCCTTACTCTAAAGCCCTTGAAGAAGCCATGAGTACTTTTAAGCTCTTTGAAATTCTCCTGACCTAACTTCAAGTGTCATAGATCCTGGGGGGGGGGGTTGGCGCTTGCTCTACGATCAGCCGGGGAAGTGCCGCTGGAAAATCTAGAAAGCACCTTAAACTGAAGTAAACTCACCCAAAAGTATACCCTATGCGGATGTACATTTTCAAAAACAATTTCTTTCAGTTTCTCCAAAAACTTATGCGCTTCCCCGGAAATGTTTTAGGAACCTATCAAAAAAGGAGGACAAGTCTTCATCCAAACAATTTAAATCACACTCGTGAAGTAGAAATGGCCTACAACCGCGCTACGGAGTCGATCATTAAAAGTGCTGACCCCATGATGAAGCCAACCATGGACAAGTGATACCCTGTCCTGATGATGGATTCCTGAAAGTGATAGCCTGTTTTGCGGAAACTCTGTAAGGAAAATGCATGGGTGCTTCCACTGCCCTCGGGTTTAGATGCATGAAATGTGTAGTAAGTAAGATGTTTGTTATTTCCTTTCAGCAAAAGCCAGTTGCCTTTGCAATGCGTGCAAATTATGGATACAACGGTGCAGAAGACGATGATTCTCCTGTGCATGGAATGGCACTTTCATTCGAACCAAAAGATTTCTTGCACATAAAAGAGGTAAAATGTAATGTTTACTGACTCCCTGCAACGATTCTGTCTCCGGTCTTCAAACTGAAAGATTCATTTTCATTTTAATATGTTTACAGTTTTGCACCGGTAGCTTTGAATGTTAAAGGTAGTTACATATTTTAACAGTTCAGTTTTTCATATAGTGGATGTAATTTCTCGCCAGTGAAGACCTTCCAACCTTTTTTCTGTCATGGCAGTCAGAACGCAATAGTCAAAAGTTATCAATTGCTGAGAAGAATAAATGACCTTTCTACTCAGTTCTTTTCCCGTCTTACGGCACTAAACATTAAAGGTGCAGCTTGACACAAAGCTCTTGTAACAGAATCTGTGTGATACTACCCCACTAGTATAGGCTCAAATGCCAAAACATTTTTACATTACCTTTTGTCTTCATTGTAATTTCACGTCAACGAAATTAATTGAGCAGCGAATCCAGCATTTTTTGAGAACGTTCTATCCACGTTATGGTTTGCCAAGCGTCACAGATCCGTCTCAAAGACCTGATCCTTCGGCGGGTTTCTTGCTAGATGCGAACTGTAGATTTTCTCCTCGCAGCCTCACAGCATTCATTTGCCTTGACAATGTCACCGCTCCTCACTATTTTCAGGCATTGAGATTAACAAAATAACTTGATGATCTTTTAGAAATTCAACAACGATTGGTTGATTGGTAGGGTCGTTAGAGAAGGATGCGATATTGGCTTCATACCGAGGTATTTATTGTAATTCTCAATCAGCATTTAACTTCAGTTTTTCATGGAATTGACATTGCTCCTTCCAAAGGTGACACTACCCGTTGTTTCAACGAGATCTTAAAGCTCTGCAGTAAATTCCACTTAAAAAGCATTCTTTTCCTTCTCTTTGGCTGACAAGAATTTTGAATTATAGGGTTGAAGATTTCGGAAATGTGTAACAATGAAGGCATTTGCTGCTGAAAATGTACATTGATTGTCTACTTCTAGTCTAAACTATTTCTAGTTTTTGTAATCGCAAAAGTAGTGATTCCTAAATTTTGATCAGGCCCAAATAGAATTTACATGGAAATCCTTGCCAGTAACAGCAATTGAAATATTTTGCGTAAGTAATTTGCTTTTTCGCAAAGGTCACGTGGTACCTAATCTGAGAGATTATGGGGTTGTGTTTTTACTTCCAGCGAAACCTTGCGTGGCTTTTAGGGATGAATATAATTCTGGCTGATGCAACCATAAAGGAAAAGGAAGTTAACTGGAAAGAAATTTGTGGGTTGACAAGGTTGTTAAGCCATACCCGAATGGCTATTTTGGTCCTGTCTGCAATAAAATTAGCGACAAATGTCAGAGACATTTCTGTGTGCCTTTCAGAACCTGGTTACCTGCTATTGATGAAGAATTTCTTTTCCAGCCCAAGCAAGTTAGAGAGCTTACGGTTATCAGGCCTTGCGGGAAGAAAACTGAGGTATACTGCTTACTTCGATATGTTACTAGCATTTCGTTATCTCAATCTGCCAAGTATCATATATATATATATTCTTTGTAGTTTTGCTAAGTTGTTCATCGATTTTAAAGGTAATGTGTCCATATAAATGGACAGTGTGTACCCAACTTGTCAGCATCCATCATATTATCCACAAGTGATTGGTCGGTATTCTAACTTTTCAAATGATACAGAAAATTGCTCAAATCAATAGTCTCTCGAGAAACGTTCTGCTGCAACTTTTACTGTATGGTGATAAAGATTTCCCAGATGACGTTAACAAAATTATACTCCAATTGACTATAGATTTCATTCGCAAAACTGGTCGGTTTGGGTAAACAATTTTAATTTTGCATCTCCCACGTAGTCATTGAGTCCTTTTGTTCTCTTCTCTTTGTCATTTTTCACTACGTTTGTTTCTTGTTTGATGCAGGGCATATCTATATTAGGTGAATTTTAATATCTGTGTGGGATATTTTATATAGATAATCAAATATGCATATTTTGATGAAGGCACCTAATCCTACATTATGAGCATAGTGCACCTGAAAGGCCTGGCATCTAACATGAAACAGGCGTCAGTACCTACCTGTAGTTTGTAGTTATTGTTTATGCGTATTTATCTGTAACTGAATATTCAGTTGTAATTACGTTGAATATCTCTTTATCTCTCTCTAGACCACAGGGTAGCCATTGTCTATTGCTACATGTGGTATCATCCCTGTAGTGTGGTATAGTCGTATAGTAATTAGAAAGTATAGTAGTATGTAACCTTGTACTGTAACATCTTAGATGGATATAAAAAAGAAAAATTGCTTGAAACAGCTCTTTGTGGTAACACAATCATGAAACGTCAAGCAGGAGCGACAAAACCTTCTTAATCCGTCCCTCTTTGTGTGGAACCTCTATCTTCCAAATTTCAATATCTTGCTAGATTTCTTGCTTGATTGAAAAGAGGTTTTGGTTTATCATATGCCTTTCTGTCTTATGCTCACTTGTATGGACACATTACAGCAAAGTCCCGCCTTTAAGAAACTCGTTTCACAAAAACATCCTGATTGGTTTCGTATGTTATGATATACTTCTTCAAAACAGGGTGTGTATACCATGGTGTAAGAAACACTTTCATATTCCAAACAGTTACCAAGATTGTCACGAAAACGTTTTGCAGGTATGCACTTTTGTAAAAGGATCTAATAATTTGAGTCAGTACTGAAAGTTTCTTGAAATTATAAGAATTTGGGCTTTCATTCTCGTTTCTAGAGAATTGAGACCTATTGGAGACATATTCAAATATACGCCTTATAATGCTACTATGTACCTTTGTAAAAGATCCTGAGCATGGATCAGTCTGGATAGTTTCTTGTAGAGAGGTATTTTATTCAGCGAAACCAAGCCTGAGTTTCTTAGAATGCCGTTTCTTAAAGGCGGAACTTACTGTACTTTTTAGTTCATCTAAATTTTTAACTCTGCTCTGATCAGTTGTTCGAATTGATTGGCAGGAAGAGGCGAGCGTAGGAAAACAATCCCTCTCGCTCTCTTGTCTTCCAAACATCTTTTCTTTGTTAACCATCAATCTTTAATCAAGGATACTGTATCATATGCGTTGCTTTTTTATCAGGCAATCAAGTACGAGTAGCAATCTCCATCTGCAAGATGCGTTCTCTGGAAGCTCTCCAAGTATGTTTCTCACTCTTTTCTTTCGTATATAGACATCTTCATCAGTAACTCTGTTGATAGGGCATTGCTAAACTTTAAGTTACTTCAAGAAGTGGTTTCATGAACATGTTTATTCTTTTATTTCTGAGTCAGTACTGAACTATGATCACCTTTTTCAGTCCATAGTGTGGACGATGTAATACAAAGCTGATCTCCAGATTCTCTTGGAAACACGAAATTTTGAGCAGGAGTACAGCTCAATCATTTTACAAACATTAGACTTCCTTAGGGCTAGTTTCGCATAAATGATTAAAACCGGCGTGTCAGACCCGTGGCTGACAGGCGAAGTGAATTTCAGCCATTGTACATATGGTTTCTTCACCTGTCCTGTCATCCCCGTGGCTGAAAAGCGATGCGATAAAGAGTCTCGCTTCCACGAAAAAGGAACGAATCAACCAATAACAATAAACAAATAACAATAAACAAATAACAATAAACAAATAACAATAAACAAATAACAATAAACAAATAACAATAAACAAATAACAATAAACAAATAACAATAAACAAATAACAATAAACAAATAACAATAAACAAATAACAATAAACAAATAACAATAAACAAATAACAATAAACAAATAACAATAAACAAATAACAATAAACAAATAATAATAAACAAATAACAATAAACAAATAACAATAAACAAATAACAATAAACAAATAATAATAAACAAATAACAATAAACAAATAACAATAAACAAATAACAATAAACAAATAACAATAAACAAATAACAATAAACAAATAACAATAAACAAATAATAATAAACAAATAACAATAAACAAATAACAATAAACAAATAACAATAAACAAATAACAATAAACAAATAACAATAAACAAATAACAATAAACAAATAACAATAAACAAATAACAATAAACAAATAACAATAAACAAATAATAATAAACAAATAACAATAAACAAATAACAATAAACAAATAACAATAAACAAATAACAATAAACAAATAACAATAAACAAATAACAATAAACAAATAATAATAAACAAATAACAATAAACAAATAACAATAAACAAATAACAATAAACAAATAACAATAAACAAATAACAATAAACAAATAACAATAAACAAATAACAATAAACAAATAACAATAAACAAATAACAATAAACAAATAACAATAAACAAATAACAATAAACAAATAATAATAAACAAATAACAATAAACAAATAACAATAAACAAATAACAATAAACAAATAACAATAAACAAATAACAATAAACAAATAATAATAAACAAATAACAATAAACAAATAACAATAAACAAATAACAATAAACAAATAACAATAAACAAATAACAATAAACAAATAACAATAAACAAATAACAATAAACAAATAACAATAAACAAATAATAATAAACAAATTCACTTCACCACAATAGCTGTTAGATGTTTTTCAACGTCGAATGGGAAATGATGATGACTGTTTCACTTCGAATGGGAACTGTAAGACTAGAAGTTTAATTTTATCCGGTTTTTCAAAGAGCTGTTTTGCCTTAAGTAGGCAATGTAGTATCGCAGAAGATAGTCATGCAATACCACAGCAGTGATACAATGCATGAAATGTATCTGGATGTTGCTCTAAATGAGCGATTACTTGTTCACACGTTTCAAAGGAAAAGAAATGTGGTTAATCCAATTTAAACTTTTTATAATGCTTAGACGAAAAGAAGAAGGATCCTGCCAAATCCTTGATCCTGTCGGCTATCAACCAAAGTTCGATTCATTTTAATGCCGCAAGTGTTGTCTGAATGACAAATTTTCACACATGTTAAATCTGATTTAGTCCACTCGATATGCTATATTTTAATATGTTTTACATATTCAGGTGAAGACAGGCAAAATTCATTTGATGATGACAGTCTACCCCCGTCTTCTCCAGTCAAAAGTGTTAATCCAGGCCAGCCCAATAATAAAACAACAAAGAAAGGAATCTTCAAGAAAGTAAGTTTTCATATAGGAATTTTTCTTTCTGTCCTTAATATTTCGTTTAGTTGTTGGAAAAAGCATCAGATGTTGAAAAGTAGCAAAGCGATGATGGTATTTTGCAAGAAATATTACAGAGAACAATCGATAAAAACTGAACTTAACAAAAATAGAATTAGCCATATTCACGAACGGGCATTACGGATAGCCTGCAAAGATCAGATTATGATATATTATTGCCTGACTGAAGTTTCAAAAATGAGGCAATACAGAATCCCGCCACTCCTATTGTCTTATATAATACGATGCAAGGACGCGTTTTTGTCGTCACAGCAACTGCTTTAGGCCTATAAGATTTACAAGCAACTCAAACGATATGACTGTAACAATATGTGTTTGACTGAATGATACGAGTCAAAATTAGAAGCTATCTGGAAATAAAACTCATACCAACCGGTTTTGTCGTTGTACAGGAAAATATAAAGCCCTCGGTCTTAATGCACAGACCTGGCAAGCTCGGTCTGTGCTTTTAAGACATCGGCTTTATATTTTCCTGTACAAGACAAAACCAGTTAGTATGCGCATAGTATTACTCAGATACAATGTGGTCCCAATCCACATTAAGAACTTACAATTGCTGGTGACTGAGATCTATAAAACGAAATAGGAACCTAATCCTAGTTTCATGAAGGAGATCTTTGTCGAAAACGCAGTCCTTGTGGGTTAAGAAGCTGCTGCGATCTGTAATTGCGTCAAATGCACACTACGTGCAATGGCTTGGAGACGATATCGTTTCTTAGGTGCAGATTATGGCAGGCACTTTACAACGACATAAAGCAGTCAGAAACCCTTTCCAGCTGTTAAATGAAAATCAAAGTCTGGAAAGGAGAAAAATACAATCGTAGATTATGTAGACCTTTAATGGCTCAGGTTGGGTTCTTGAACTGATATGAATTTTACTACTTTGTAACTGCAGAGGGAAAAGAGCATTGTAAATATGGAAAACATTGTAAAAATCTGTAAATTCATGTATATGTAGATAATTATCATCCTGTATCTAATTTCTTTTTTACCAACCTTACTTTTTAAGATAGTAGGCCTAAATTAGCTCTTGTTTTATAGCTATTTTTATATGTATGCCTACCTTGAGTAAATCAATAATGGTAGTATAGAACTAAAACTGACATTAGATAATACAGCTAGAATTTAAGTATTAAGGGATGGTCTGAAAGGACCGTTTCTTAACCGCTGTCTACCGAAGGTGTTCGTCGTATGCAGTTAAAATTTTCGGCCTTTAAAGTTTTAGTTATCAGTTATTGTAGCAAGCGAACTCGGCTTTTCAGCGAAGAACAGCCAAGTTTTAATTAAAAAGGTCCGATTGTGAAGATATTCAATCGAAAAAGTTATGCTACATATTTTCAGCATAGGGTCAGCAAAGTATTTATCACCCGAGTGCATGTATTTAAGCGGCTTTATCTGCCACTCCAAAACTTGCATCTTTTCAAGAAATTTCACTGTGCCGCAAATCAACCCATCAGTTTGGACAGTCTCCGAGGTCTGATCCCGTTTTGCCACCGTCTCAAAAGCCGTGAGACAAAGTTTTCCCTTTACAAGCTAAAACCAAGAAGAAAAGGTTCTAAAGTACAAGCGGACAGGAGTCCTTTCATTAGTCTGGAATATGAATTTGTCAATTATACCCTCTTTCTTTTTCAGAGTGACTCATTGCCTCCATATGATGTTGTACCTTCAATGCGACCCGTCATTTTTGTCGGTCCATCACTCAAAGGATATGAGGTAAATATCAGAAATATTTTTACTGCAGTGACATACCTTTGCAGAGTCTTTATTCGCAGTGACTAAGAGCTTTCTGTTGCAACGATGACAGAGTTTGTAATGCAGTAGCATCAGCTGCCTTAAATTTAAAGTGATTAGCGATTGCAGGCAAGCGTAAAGCGAAGGTCTCGCAACTAGTAATTCAAAGCAAACAGAAAAGCCACAACAGTTGGCACAAAACCATTTAGGCAAACTATTGTCTTGTCAACGCAAAAGTTGGCCTCAAGAGAAGTCATAAGTTTATAACAAAAGAAGATGGATTTCAAGTACCTACTTGGAATCCTTAAAAATCTGACCGTCGGTTTTAAGGCGACTTACCTCTTGCAGCCATACCGCCATGGCAGTCAAATGCAGGTGATAGTATGGTTACGAAATCAGTCCTTGTTGTCTATTGCCCGCGTTGAAGTAACAAACCGGTCAAGCGGATTAGATACTGACAATTCTTGAGCGCTTTGAAAAACACTGAACAGCATTGAACAAGTCTCGACAAGATTATACAAGTTGTCAGATAATTTTCACTGGACTTTACTTGTTGAGCTTCGTTCAATGGCATCTTCGAATTTTTTGGCCGGTCCTTTGCTCTTTCATAAGATTATCGAACTCGTTTTGTAAGTCTGCAAGATGAATTTGAAAATCTTTTTATTATTTTGTTGTGAAATGGTAAAAAATCATTCAGGTCTGTATTAACGGTTGTCTAAAAGATCAGAAGCCATCAAAGCGAATCAGTTGTTTAACAGATTGTCACAAGGTAAACTTCCTTGGCGACACTGTGACGTTGACTATTAACATTTCAATATTTGTAGGTCACAGACATGATGCAAAAAGCTTTGTTTGATTATTTAAAACACAGATTCCAAGGAAGGTAAGCAGACTATCATAAATACACGCTTTATTTTGAACTGTGACGTTGTTATACCTCGTTATAGTGAACTAAGCCATAGGATTAAAAAATCTTTCATATTTTTTAAGAGGTTTATGCAATTTTCTTTCAAAGTTTTCTTTGAATTGAAAGTTTTGAAAGGAACTTCTAGTATTTTAGTGTGGATCTGTGAAGCAAATCTGTTAATGTCATGATCATTTTCAACATGAAAAAATTTTCGGAAATTGATATCCCCATAGGTCCAAATCAAAGAAGAATGACACAACTTTCAAGAAAAACAAAAGTTTAGGGAGGTCTACAATATATTTGCAAGGATCTGTTGCTCTTGTGGTTTAGAATTTGAAAATCTGATGAGGTAGCAGTCTCCAAATTTCCCAAGGCTGACTTACAGCAAAGTACCTCGAGCTCCTTTCAAGCATTGTAATTCAAAGAGAAATGTAATAGAATTCACGGGGTGAGTGTCCGAGTGGCTTAAAAAGTTTTCGTCAGGTAACTGAAATTAAGCTCGGTCGAATGAGGGGTGACCTGGGAGGCCTGACCCTGACCTCACAACTCACCTCGTCGTCCTTCGGAAGGGACGTTAAACTAGGGGTCTTATACCTGGATGCAGCATGCACAGTGGGCCTAGATAAGCTTTCAGTAGCTAGAAATCCTAACAAGCCCACTCAAAACAAATTTTAAAACAAAAAAAACACCCACCGCTGTAGTGAAGGTCTCAGACTCTCTTGCACTCACAAGAATATCAACGACAACGGCCTTGAAGTTCATCAGAGTGAAGGAATTAAGTTTGTTGTAATTAACATGTTGGTTGATCAATAAAGGTAAATTGCATAGACGCAAAACAAAGTAAATGCAGCTTCAATTAACGCAAATATTTGAAATTCGTGCTTATTTTAAGCATTATTAATTTTCTATGATAACGTAGCGTTGCCCAAAGTTTTTCTCACTTCTTTTGGTACAAGAGTATCAGAGACAACGAGGACAGATAGCATCAGCGACTAGCGACCGCTGGCACAAGAAATGTCCTCAAGTAGCGAGTCAAAGAAAACAATATTGTAAAAAAGATGCGATGAGACCCGTGTTGCCTACCGCCTTGTTTTGCATGCGAAAAAGCTTATTTAAAAAATGTCTGGAGCATTTGTCGTAAGAACGAGGAAAGATCTAAACATCTGCCTTACAAGATCGTGTTTCTGTTTGGCACTCCTTTCTCCTTTGAGTACCATCACATGCTAGTCTTCAAGGCCTACATACTACCTCTATTTTGTAAACTTTCCAAGTTTAATGTCATGGCTTTTGATATCCTAGGATCATGATTACTCGTGTAACTGCGGATATAAGTGCAGCAAAGAAATCTGCCATCCAAAATCTTGGAAAGAAACCAATCATCAAAGAAAGAGGAACTACCCAAGCGACACAAGGTAATGTGTGTAAATTGTAATAATATGCGAAACAACACGGAATCTTGTTAAATTAAGGCCCCGTTCACACGAGAACGGAACGGAACGAAACGGACCAGAACGGAACGGAACGGAAATTTTTAAGGGGTGTTCACACGGCAATGGATCGTTTTGAAGTGTTAATATCTTCCTCCCTAGGGATATAAATTTTCTAAGCTCGCCATTAAGTTTTTCCATTTTCATGCGTAAACAATCCTATTGTTTGGAGTCTTAGAATTACTTCATGTATAAATTGCATGAAAAAAGTCCGCAAAGTGGAACGGAACGCTTCAAAAAAGTGTTCACACGAGGGCTAAATCGTTTCGTTCCGTTCCGTTCCATTTTACGGCTCACTTTTCAGAGCCGTCCACTTTTCGGAACGGAACGGAACGTTTCTAGTCGTTCTCGTGTGAACACCTGCAAAAATTCCTTTGTTTTCTGGAACAGATCCACATCGTTCCGTTCCGTTCCGTTCTCGTGTGAACAGGGCCTAAGAGAGGTATCTAACCAGCCCGCAGACCCCAGTTACCGAAAAGGAAGGGAAAAAAGAACATACGCACCAAGCTTTGAGAATGTCAGAGGCAAAGACAAATTCTGAATCTACTATGTCTAGCGTTTACAGAATTAGCACCAATCAAACACACCCTCAACATTGTGTGCCCAGCTCCTCAAGTGGTCAATTTCTTTACCAAGAAGAATGCGTAATGACGGTGCATTACTATCTATCCAACAACAGTTGTAATACTATACTCTAGTTTAATCAACCTTTATTTATTTTTCTTTATTCTTGCAGAAGTAAACCAAGAAATTGAAAAGATATTTGAAATGTGTAGAAATCTCCAGTTGGTTGTCCTTGATGCTTACACTGTTAATTATCCATCTCAAGTCACGAAAACATCATTGGCACCTATTATAGTTTATATCAAGATCGCTTCACCAAAGGTAAAACAGTATTCTAGGGAATACTATTACGCCTCCTTAGCCAGATAGAGCTATAGCTTGCGTGCAGACTCAGCTGGTTCTTTTCAGAGAGGTTTCTCCTCCAGTAGAGTCTGCGAATCAGCGACACAAAGAAGGTCTGCTGATATCAGCATAGACATATTTTGATTCAATTAGCACGTGCTAAAACAAACCTAGCCAAACAAAGCCTATTGAATCTAATTCCATGAGAATGATTACGAGATTTCCTTGAAGATGTTTATCGATCAATCAAACTAAAAGAAAACAATAGAGATCTTCTTCCACTAATGAGGTTTGGTTCCTCGAGCCTGGGAACTACACGTGACTATCGACATGCTTTGTATTGCTGATGTGCAGACTCTAATGGAGGAAGAATCTCACTTCTCTTCAGGGAATCAGTAGAGTCTGCACGCAGGCTAGGTAGCTATCGTGGCATTTCATTGCAAGTTATCTCTGTCAGAAGGGCCACTGTTTACGTTATACCGACAAGCTATCATCGTATCTGAAGTTTCATGCCAGTTAAGGTTTTTGTTTACATCATAAGGAAGCAATTCACTATTGTTTCTCAGTCCTTTGTTTTCAATTTCATTGTTACAGATTGTTCTCGAAAAAATGTGGCTATGGTGTGAAACGTATCAGGCAGCACCATTTACATCATGTCACGACCATGAGGGAATGACTTTCATATCACCTTTGAAACGAATTGATTTCGCTCCGATTTGTGGAGCATCTTGTTTCGGACAGGTCTGGTGTGGTGTATACAGCATCCCTATTCGATACGAAAACAGTGGTGCGATGATAGCTGTATGGTACAGTGTAAATGGGGGGCCTTAGTCTCTTTCCCACTTCCAAATGCTTATAGGTTAAGACATTGGTGTAAAATCTTCAAACAAATGGTTAATTCTTCAGGATGAGTCAGAAGGAAATTCCCCCGATCTGAAAAGTGATAGCACTAAGCGTGCTTGATGAACAGGAATGAATTGACCTCTTCTTGATACTGGAGAGACAGAAGTAATTTTATACTTTTGCGTGTATGGCTATGAACACTACTGGAAATGTGTTTAAATTTGACGCTATTATATCTAATATTTGCTGATTTAGCTTGAAAATTCCTTGGTTGAGAAATGCCTGAAGAGAGGCCCAAAACATTTGATCAAATCATAAAGAAACGCCTAACACAGCGATGAAAAAATCGATTAAAATTAAAACGATTAACGATTAACGATTTAAATTTTCATGAGTGAGAGATACCGTTTTCATGTTCATTGCCATGAGATTGCGAATCTTCAGTATTTATTAGATATCTATTTGTTATAAGTCCTTTGAGCGGTGAAATGCCCTGGCGTGTTCTTGTCTTCTTGTAGTTTAGACTTTATTCTTAGAAACATGCGATCGACATTTTTTGTTCTAAAGCTAAGAAGAAAATTACTGTTACCAAATATGCTGTATAGCTAATATCTTTATTGTTATCCTGGTTAGAAAATTGTGCTTTTTAATGATGATCATATTTTCTTTTGAAACAAGGTGCTGACACGTCTCGTGAAATCAAGAGGAAAATCACAATCCAAAAATTTGAATGTTCAGCTTGTTGCTGCAGAGAAACTCGCACAATGTAGTGAGGTGAGTTATAATGATGATGATTTCTCATGTGATGTTAGGTCAAAGTGGACGTACTGCATTTATTTCCGCCCCCCCCCCACAATCCGAACTGAGTGGTTAACTCTCGGCACAAGGAAATTTCGCAATAGGTTGTGGCCATAGATGATGGAGTACCGGGTGAGCCAGAAAAAAAGTTCCCACTTGTGATTATTCATAGCACCAAGACTACTTCACGGATTTGAATCATGCAAATTCTAGTTAAAAGCCGAAAGATCAAAGTATTTTTGTGATTTTTCTCGCTGTCCTACCGGTACTAGAAGTATTGGTAAGTTTAACTTTATAAAAATTTCATGGCTGCATTCTGACGGAAAAGGGCCTGAAATATTGATCACATCGTAAGGACTCTATTCACACCGAACAATAGGCAATGGGCGTTTCACCTCCCTCAAGAGTTATAAGACATCGATTTTCAAACAAATACGGAAGATTTTCAATCCCATGGCAATTAATGTCCGGAAGATATCTCTCACCCATGAGAAGTTGCATTTCCTTCATTATTCTGTACGAGGAGTCATTTATGCTTTGATTGATGTTTTAGGCCATTTCTCATTAATTTTGCAAGCATGAAATTTTGTGAAGTTGAATTTACCCATATCTGTAGTGCTCGTTAGACAAGGAGAAAGATCACAAAAATACTTCGACCTTTTGGCTTTTTAACTAGAATCGGAATCATTCACATCTTTGAAATACCCTTGCTGTTATGAATTTTCGAAAGTGGGAACTTTTTTCTGGATCACCCGGTATTTTATTGACTCTTGCTGAAGGCATGGAATTCCAAAGTTATTTCGGTTAAATATCTAGAAGATTTGATCTTTTTGTGTGATATTCGGCTGTCCTCACCAAACTGCTGAATAAGCCATTTTGAAACTTAGAAGAGGGGTCTAGGGAGAGCAATATTGGACAAATTCTAGTTAATATTGGTCGGAAAGCGCAGCTTTAATATAAATTTGCACACTAAGGACCACGACGAACATCTTGAGGGTCACGGCAGAGAAAGACAAATCAGTATCGACAATTCAAGTTAAGACATCACAACAAATCCAGTAGTAATTAGTAAGTTATTCGACTAAGCCATGGTTGTTTGTAGTACGTTTCGAGACGAGCTTGTCTCATCTTCAGCTAAATAAAGTACACGTGCAAGTTTTTTTATAGCAATAATTATTCAGAGGAATGCATAATTAAGTTGACGATCATACGATATCTAAATAAGGAAAGACCATTGAAATTAAACCAAATAAGAAAGCTTCTGGTTAATAACTGCCACGGGGCTTTTGCGAAAGATAAATTGAACTCTATGAATCTGTTGATCAAATTGGCATAACGGAATAACCAGACCCAGGACCAATAGAACCGGACCCTAACGGACCGGACCCCTATGAACGCCAATTCCTTTCCGTCGTGAGTTTGTAATGACGGTACAGAATTTTCATTTCGAAAATGAAGACAAGGCCAATACAATAATCGCTGAAAAGAAATAACTAAACTCTGGATACCACATTAACTGCAAGAATGCACAATCTGCTACATTGATCATCTAATCAACAGGCAAACTTCCAGTTAAAAGGAACGAAGACGCATGAAGATCCACGCATGATAAACTCTAGCAAGGCCCTCTCACTTCAATTTCCCAAGGACAAGATTCTCATTGACATTCAGAACAAGATTTAGATAACATACAATGCCAAAATCTAATACAAAACAAAACTACCACAGCCAACTATCTTAGCTTTCTTCATTTTAGGATGATACATTGTTAAACCTCAGGGGGCTTTCTAGGAGCCAAGAAATAGGCTTTAGTATGTAAAAAAGCAAGTAGCCCATTATCAGTGTACCCAGTCAGTCACGTGGAAACATGGAAATGAATGGATATTCTGCCGGGGTCCGGTCCGTTAGGGCCCGGTCCTACTGGTCCTTGGTCTGGTTTTTCCGTTATGCCGATCAAATTCATGTAAGAAATAAAAAAGTAATTGCCCAAGATGTATCTGAGAACCTGTCCATTAGCATCGTAACAAAAGACGAGACTGTCCCCAACCCAGGCCTCGAATTGACGGATTTAGCGTTTTGTGGGAAGCATTCGTGATCCTTTCTGTTCAGCAAAATGCTGAGGTCTACCGTCACCCTTGATGTGTAGTTCAACAATGCTACGCGACTCGTGTCACGGTCCTTAACGAAAGTGAAATTCCTGCTGCAAACAGTCAACGTTATACCCTTATCAGAAAGCACATTGAATATTTGTTTGGCATTTTTTGGAATTTACAAAAGAAGGGATCAGCTTTTCCTTGTGTCTAAAGCCAGGTATCACAAGAAAATCATATCACTCGGCCTATCCATCAAACTGTCAGTCAAAATCAATGAATCAAGTTTAGGTCAATTTTTGCAAAAACCTCGTGTGGCAGCTGCTTTAGAAATTTATGCATGTCTTTTCCTTCCAACAGGACATGTACGATGTAGTTTTAGACGAAACCCAGCTTGAAGATGCTTGTGAGCATTTGGGTGAATTCTTGGAGGCCTACTGGCGAGCAGCACACCCTCCGCAGTCAAATTTCGGACCGGGAGGAGCACCAGGCACTTATAACGCCAACGGACAACAGGTTGTAGTCAATTACAATAGCATGGACCCGTTTAGTACCCAGTCTCCTACACGTCATCTTCGTACTGCTCAGGTGTAGGTTTTCAAATGAAATTGAAGGACTCAGCTAGCTGGGTTTATTTTTCTACGAATTCGAAATGGCCGGTGACTCGTAATGGCTGCTGATTTATTGTCACAACTCAATGGAAAGTACTGTCATCATTTTGAAATGCTAAAAGTTGGTAGGAGCAACAGCAACTCACGTTGAACATTGTTAGTGCCGAGTAAATATTTGACACCATATTGAGTTAGTCTCTTGCGTGTCAAGGTCAGAGCGAGGCTTGGGATTTTCGATTCTGATTGGATTGCTGTTCCTCCCAAATGAGACCGACTGATTCAACAATTGGCAATTTATCGTAACGGAGAGAGGACATTCTCTCGTTTCAAAGTGCATAGGAATTAGCCAGCCTTAAGGACATGCCTGCTTTGAACGGCTAGTCTAGCCAATGTTATATTCCGTTTGGTAGTTTGGTCTAGCAAAGAATGTATCTTAGTATTGTATGTCCTTGTGTCTTTGGATCTTTGTCACGAGTTTGGAATAGTTTCCTGGAAACATTTAAAAATTTCCCAATTCTGTTGCAAGGGGGAATCTAGAATCAACACCAAGACATTAAGAAAATCAATTATTACATGGTTAAACAAGGCCTTCGTTCATGCAAAACCTGACCTAGAAAACAGTGCCAGTATACGGGGAAGTGTTGTGGAAAGCGTTGTTTCATGGAAATCCTTGTAATGCATTCCCACTTGGTATTTGACAACCCCTCCTCCCTCTCCCCGTGTTGATCACATCCTCAGTATATCCTGACAGAATGTCTCAGATATTGCTATTTATCTTCGGGTTTCCCAAGCCTCTGCCGCGGTTTGAATGCGGTCCTTGTAGGTCATACCTTCGTAGAAACCACTCTGTCTACTTCATCGTAGAATTTATACGTCTTCAAGCGTAAAATTGTAGATGTATGTAAGCACATGTAATGTCATAATGTGCAAATAATGGAACCTTATTTATGCCTTGTTATATAAAACGTAAATTTCGTGATTTGTTGTCTTGAAAATTGTATCCAGGGCCAGTCCTCGGAATTCTGATCCATGATATTTGTGTTGTCACAAAAGTAGAGTCTCGAAAAGTCCCCAAACCCATCCTTGGTTGAATTTGACAGATCTTTTGAATGATTGCTGTCTCCTCGAAGGAGGTAGGACTGTTGAATGTTTATTGTTGCATTGCCTATATTTTACCTGTATAGGTTGTGAGTTATCTTTTGGTAGACGAGAGCATGCAAGAAAAATTTGATTGCTTCAAAAGCCCTCTTGTATAAGTGAGAAACTTTTGCAGTTTTTAAGGAAAATTCAGCCTTATCTTACTCTCAAAGTTTCTCGAACATTGATCAAAGAAGGGGACTTTTTGGGGACACCAATTCTTCCCTTGTAGTGTGCAGAAGAAGTCTGTTCGTAAGTTCACACGTCATTGACTAACCTTGCAATTTACCATCGTTTTTAGGTTCGTTTGTTGACTTCTAGTGATGATCATTAATTGCACATTGCAACTGCAAGCGATGAATTAGGCGTAAGAAGTCGTTGCTTGCTTCTGCAAACTGTTGGGAGAAAAATCTGAAAAAGTAATTTCCTTTTTCCCATATCATATATCACTAATTTTCGATGCGTAATACGCTACCTTCAAAATACTGCACGATTCTACAAATTCGATGGCACGAGAAGCACAATATCATGTCTACCCCAAGGCAAGGACATGAAAAAAGTGCAAATATTTTATATTTCTACCACAAAAGAAAATCTCACAAGGAAGGGACTTGGCAGCTGCATTCAATCAAGTCGACCAGTTTCGTGGAAAGAATGTAGAGTTAATAGCCATGTTTCATCCAGCATGCTTAGCATGCTGGATCTAGTTGGACTTTGTTGTCACCATTTGCATGACCCATGAAAATGACGACAAC
This sequence comes from Aurelia sp. 3 sensu Dawson et al. (2005), assembly GCA_964020215.1. Taxonomy (NCBI): domain Eukaryota; kingdom Metazoa; phylum Cnidaria; class Scyphozoa; order Semaeostomeae; family Ulmaridae; genus Aurelia; species Aurelia sp. 3 sensu Dawson et al. (2005). Next base: position 1,236,895 of record OZ026573.1, on the reverse strand, counting down.
AAAGGCCAACGAAGAGACTGCATGTGCAAGGAATGCTGGATGACACAGATCCTTAAGCTTATATCTATCAATTTCATCTAGGGGGTCTGTATCATCATACATTAAAAGTAGCAAAAAATATTTCATACAAAAAATTTCATAATCTTATCAGATTTTTCACAAGCCTCGTTTTATATTCCTCATTATTACCGGAGTATTAGGGTGTGTTTGATTGGTAATTCCAAACCTACCAAATTCTGGAATTGGTAGACTTGTAGAAACAGAAATACATTTTCCAATCAAACACAAAATTCTTCAAAACAGAAAGTTTCAGATTCATCCTGGTGAAAACGAGGTTTCCAGTTGAAAACCACAAAGACGAGTCCGGTGCTTGGCAAAAGACTCGATTACTGCAGCAACGCGAGCAAATTCGCCTCGTTTTCAGAGTTTTGCGAATGAAAGTGAGAATCTCTTCAACACCTGCGAAACCTTCTTCCTTTCGAAGCACAAGGTTCAGCGTGCCTTCCGAACTTGCCAAACCTGTCGTTTTCGGAATTGGGGAGTCAATCGAACACGAATTCTGTATCTACCAAATCTACCGTTTTCAGAATTGGTACCAATCAAACACAGCCTTAAATCCTCCCTCAAGAGGATGCATTGCCTTTGATTAATTGATTGATTGATTGATTGATTGATTGATTGATTGATGATGATGTATTCCAACCATCAGCTCGGTAATATTCACTGCTCCCTAGTAATATTGCGGACAGTATCTACCTCTTGTGGTACCCCTTGTATTTATCTCCTGAGAGACTTTTCGTCGCGAAGATTGCTCCAAGTCTCAAATCTTTCTGGACGGTCTTCATTTTTGTACAGGGTGTCCTAGAAAACCTGTACGCCGTTCGAATGGCTAACTTGGAGAAGTCATAAATCCAACCTTCCCATTTTTAAATTTTTCAGTTGACGAGATTTCAGCTTAGATTTTGGTACCGAGTTTGCGCAAAGCTCACAAGTGGTTCCTGATTTATCGAGAAAGAAAGTAAAAATTAATGATTGTTTCAAACCCAGAGGAGTTTACCTCCGTACTTAACCTTGTAACTTGAATTTTCGCATCAAATAGACTTAAACTCTATAGTTATGTCAAGAAACACATCTGGAAGTAATTAATCATCACATAACTCAAGACTATTGATCAGGTAGCCTGCCAAATGCAATAATGCTTGTTTTAAGAGACTTTATCACTTTTAAGAAGCAAAATTACTGATGGACGCATGTCATGGCTTGCAGCACTTGTGTTCCAAATCACCATTTTGGCAACCCTAAACATGTTCAATATTCCTGGTTATCACAAAACCCAATCTGTGACTATCTTTGTCACTTATAAACATCAGAAAACCGGCAAGGTATGTTTTTCAATTCAATTAATTTTTTTAATTTTAACAAAATGGAAAATAATGAATCCTCTGGTTTTGAAGTAGCTCATGATTTTGGATTTCTTGCTCCATGAATAAACAACAACTCCCAAATCGAATTGACTCAAACTCGGTGTCAGCCCACCTTATGCTCGGTGTCAGCCTCTAAGTTGAAGCCCACCTTATTAAAATGTTCTTAAAATGGAAAAATTAGATTTATGTGCCACTAAAACAGCGCACAGGCGACACCCTGTATATATTCAGAGCAAAATCCTCTCACTGATTGTTAGGTATTGCATCGTTCTACAATCACTGTCACTATCATTGGTTTATTGTCATCTTAGTAACAAAAAACAAAGTCTTTTCTTTATTTCTGTTGTAGAATCATGTTGTAAATACGTTTTAAATATCGAATATGTCAATCTTGTTGTCCAGCTTATTAAGATGTTTTCTTCTCATGAGTCATCTTCTTTTCTCGTGTCCGACGAATGGGTCGAATTCAAAGCTTTTTCGCTCATACCATGGCTGCTAGACTCCGCGGTTGTGCTTGACTACCATACCGCAGCTTCATGCTTACTGATATGGAGGAGCTAGTGAAAGATATGGCGCAAAAAAGAGGGGAAAAACTTTCGCTCTGTCGTTCAAAACATCCTTCACCTGACGATATAAAGTTTCATCCGCAGAGGTATACAAGCTGGAGTACGACTGCAGTGTCTGAGCATGGGCATACTTCACAACTCTGCACCAGGCGAACCAGAAGTAAAAACTTATTAGCAAAATATAATTACATAACCGAACTTTAAAATTGTTGGAGATACTTATAGTGAAAGTTTTTCAGATCTCCTTCAGAACTGCAAGACTCCCGTCTAAAGGCTCCCGTGTAGAATTTTCCTAGCGAACTGAATTTTAGACAATAAGATCTTAGTCACGCGTAACATTCTATTCAAATTCACGGCAACATTTTCCTGTCCAATCGGAAAATTCTACTTAGTGGAAATCAGCCTTAAGATTTTCGGATTATCATCCTTAAAGGGTCTGTTTCATCCAGCATGCCTTGCACGTGTCGTCTCTTAGTTGGCCTTTGTTTGTCGCCATTTTCATGGGCCATAAAAATGGCGACAACAAAGGCAAACCAAGAGACGACACGTGCAAGGCATGCTGGATGAAACAGACCCTTTAACAAATTCATTGTTATTTCTTAGGTTATGTTATACATATTTTCTCGCTCTATGAAGATCTCATTCATAAAAGGAGGGTTCATATTGTAATGTGTTTTAAATATTTCTGTCATTAGGGTTTGTAAATTCTTCGTGTGGATAGTTACCGATTTATCTCTTTCTAATAAAGTGTCAAAACTAAAAACATATCCCTTGTAAGCAATTCTCAAAGCCCTTTCGTGTATCTTATCAATTTTATCATTCAAATGCCTACTGTGGAACATCCAAGCTAACTGGCAGTATTGAAACTGGCTTCTAAATTCAATCACGATTAATCAAGCTCTTTCTAAATTTCGGCTTCTGAACGACGAGTTTTTGAAGGCAATTTTTATGTTATCGTTTCCACGGCAATTTTAATCAAATCATCAAATAGATCAAGCAATACTATGAAAATATATCTGGCTTCTATCAATTTATCGGGAATGAATCATACAATTCGTATGTATGTTTGCATTCATAAATGAAAGATTTCATTGCCAAGCAACGACAGTAAATGAGTCACGCAAACAGAACTGTTCCTTTTCAGAATACGTGAAAACTGTGACCTGGTTAGAAATTTCATTTCATTTTAATTACTGAGGGTAAATACATTCAGTCATAGAAGTAGAAAATAGTTTTACACTGTGCCCTGCTAAAAAACCTGGCGTAATTACAATGCCGAGCAATGCTGCAAATGTTTTCTTATCGAGGAGCAAAAGCGTGGCATGACCTTCCTGCCGATACCAAACATGCATCTTCCCTGATTAATTTTTAAAAATCTATGTAGGATTCTGCTCTAGTTTTCTTTCATAATAGATTTGTAAAGTTTATATTATGATTTCATATTTCATATGTTTAATATTGTGGTTTTTATATTATAATTTTCTTTTTGCTTTGTAAATAAGTATTGTAATTAATGTTTTTAAGTGGAGTGCCCCTTGTAAAACAACTCCGGTTGAAGGGTAACACTCCTTAATAAATGAAAAAGTTAAATGAAAATGCGTCTTTGTATCATGAAGTCTAAAATAAGAACAAAAGCGAAAATCTCAATTGGACGAAAAAAGGAACTGACCGAAGTATCGTTTCAATTCGTTGGAACATATTTCTCTGAATTTTCAAATTGCACGGAGCCTGTTTTTGAACAATGTTTTCCTGTAGGACTCTGTACCTTCCTTTCAGGGTGGATCATGTAACCAACTTAGCCTTTTTTCAGTGCTAAATAAAAGCCAAAAGCAAAGCCTGATATTTTTTTGTCAGAATTAGTTCTCTTAAAAACAGTAGATTTAGTGAAACTGGCCCGGGGCGGGAAGGTACTTGACTAGGGAAATGACGTGGGTGTGTGGCAAATCTTTCCACACCCTGTACCCTGTCGCAGAAAAAGTTGCCCAAAAGTATACCCTGTCGCATAAAAATTTTGCCAAAATTCACTGTTTCAAGAGAACTCTAAAAGGCATCCTTCCACATGATACCCTGTCGCATAATTTTCTTATCAATTGTAGTACCCTGCCGCATAATTCTTATCAAGAAAGGACACCCTGTCGCGTAATTTTTACCGTAAAAGGGCACTCTATTGAGCGGCACATCCCGTCAAGTCAAGTATGTGAGTACCCATCCCCCCGGGGGGGGGGAGGGGACTGGCTCGCCAAAAGCAATATTAGTCAAATTATTCAACTTCTTTGCATTGCATTGATAGACACTGAAATTTAAGTCAGAGTCAGCTAAAACGGGTTAGCTTGAAAAAAGTTTTCACTTCTGAAACGACTTGGGCAAGTCCAGAAAATTCATAGCACCAATAATATTGGATTCTTTACGTTGCAATAACAAATAATAATAATAATTGTTATTATTATCGATTTATTTAAAGTTGGCTTTATAATTTAAATAGCTAAAATAATAGCTAATTAAGGCCAACTAAAACTAAAAGAAAATAAATGATAATTTACAATGAAAAAACACTAAAAGAAGACAAAATTAATTAATCTAAAAACCCCAAATCTTTTATAAAAACTCTACACAATCTGCAGGTGCATGAATCGCCATTCCACTGTCTTATTTTTCTTTTGAATTCTTGAATTGTGCTACTGTCTTTCAAAAGCTTGGAAGTGTGGACCATAAAAGGCAGCCTCCATATTGAATATTCTCTGTACCATATATTGTCGTCCTTACTTTCGGCAGTTGAAAATGATTTATATTCCGCAGGCTATAATAGCTGTCTCTTTCTGCAAAAATATCTTTCATAAAAGTTGGGTTAAGATCGTTCTTTGTTTTGAAAATCTCTATCATCAGCAACTGCAGATTGCGTTGGTGCGTAGTTACAGAAGTATTTACATTATTTACAAAATCATTCAAAATCAATAAGTAGGGTATCGGCGGCATTTGTCGGACGGCGGCATTTGTCGGACACTTTCGGAATCACTTCCGCTAAACAGATGCAAGCACTCGCAAAATAAGCATGAATCGCACTCACCACCCTCATCATGATATACTCTGACCGTTTTGTACAAATAGAATTTAAATGACAAACTTTAGACCGGGCCAACATGCCCACGAAGGCCAGAAACCCTTCGTGCGAACCTTCAAAATGGCGACGAACACTCACATGAACAACAACATGCCTCGAAATCGGGATCTCTCGGGAGGTCAGCTTGAGCGCGAAGACTGGACCAGTGATTGTTATGCATTGTTTAACTTGTAATAAATTACATAAACTAACGATGAACTCGATCGGAAGTGACAATCGCATTGACGGAGGGGTCTTGAAGGCAGAGGTTTCAAAAAACGTTGGCGGCATTTGTCGGACACCAATGAAATAATCCATCGTCATTCTCACAGAATTAGTTACTTTTATGCATGGTAATGATGTTCACTGCCTTATTGAATTTATTGAATGAGAATCGATGATATTTAGTTGCCAAATAAAATATGATAATTCACTTTTCATTTCCAACCGGTGCATGGTTAATTTATTCATAGCAGGAATTTCTGCCATGGGCCTAAGGTAAACACGTCTAGCAAAGGGGAATTTCAAGCGCAGAGAAGAATTACCTTGCAGTTAGAATAACTCAAGATAACTCAAGATAAACATTTCATTGATAATGATGGTGGCTGGAAGATTTTGTCTCCATCAAAAGGGTCAAATTCATGTTTAAGATACATGTCCGACAAATGCCGTCACAGGGCGATAAATGACGCCACGATAATCGCGGGTAAAAACTGATGCATATAACTAACGAGGAGAGATATTTTCAGGAAAATCGGGTAATATGCCGATGAAAGAGCAACACCACACCTGAATACCTTAACTTCTCGTTCTTCGTTTTGGTTTCGGAGTCGTAAATGCGAAAACCTAAACCGTCCGACAAATGCCGCCGATACCCTAGGTAACTCACCAGTAACTGCAGTAACGAACAATGTTCTTCTCTTGCAAGTTTCAAAAGTTTTCTCTCTACCTACAGGTTTATCTTAGTTGTTGTTCTTTTCAAGGAGTTAAGTCTTCTTTCGACAGATTGTTGTTTTATGGGTTAACTATGATGAGGCTGTCATTTGATGCTATTTAAAAATTTTGTGTCATAAATCACTCGTTTGGAAAATACTCATTAATTTCCTAAAAATGAAAACTTTTGTTTAAGCCAAGCATTAATTTTGGATGATTAGATTCCTTATAAGGATTTCTGAATAATTAAAAATGATCTTTTTAATCCAAACAATAATTTGGGTGCTGAGATAATTTTTATTCATCTCCTAATACTAAAAATATTCAACCATCAATTTCGGTTGCTTCGATAACCATTGTCGCTAAATCAATATTATTCAAAATTTAGCAATTAATTTTGGATGCAAAGACAATTATTATTGATTTCGTTATTTCTAGGAAAATATTGTTCAAGATTTCAAATATTAATTTTGGCTGCTTAGATTGATCTTTATTGATCTTCATTAATTTCTGATTCTTTGATTATCAAGAAATTAAATTTCATTGATTTCTTGATGCTACCAAAATATGGTCTAGCATTCAATCATTCATTCCGGATGCTCCGATCATGAAGAAATCAATGTTTATTGCTTTCTTGATGCTACAAAAATAAATTCTAAATGTCAATCATTAACTTCAGATGCTCTGATAATTTTTTTTATTTCTTGATCCTGCCAAAATATTTCTTGACATCAATAATTGATTTCGGATGCTCACAGATTTTTTGATTGATTTCTTGATTCTACCAAACTATAATTTGATATTCAATGATTAATTTCGAATGCTCAGATAACTTTTATCGATTTTGTGATACTAAGAAAATATTGATTAATGTGCAATTATATAACAATTGTTGAATCTCCGATCATTTTTATTGATTTTTGATACGAAGAAAATATATTGTTTAAAATTCAATCACTATTCCGGATGCACTGAGAATTTTAGTTGACTTCTTGATACTGCCAAAATAAGGTCTAAAATCAAATTATTAATTTCAAATGCTCTGATAATTTTCATTGACCTCTTAATGCTACATAAATATTTCTCAGAATTTAATTACTAATTTTGGATGCTTTGATAATTTTCATTGACGTCTTGATCCTAAGAAAATATTATTTGAATATCAATCATTAATTTCGGATGCTCTGATAATTTTCATTGACTTCTAGATACTGAGGAAATATTAATCAAAATTCAATCATCAATTTTGGATGCACAGAGAATATTCATTGATTTCTTGATACTTAGAAAATATTGCTTAAAAGTCAATCATTAATTACGGATGCAATGAGAATTTTCATTGACTTCTTGATACTAAAATGATACTGTTCAAAATTCAAACATTAATTTCCGATTGAAATAAAGTCTAAAATTCAATCATTGCTTTCGGATGCTCATTATTTTTCATTGATTTTTTGATACTAAGAATATTGTTTAAAATGCAATTATTATTTTTCGACGTTCAGAGAGTTTTTATTGACTTTTTGATACTGAGAAAGTATTGTTTGAAATTCAGTCAGTAATTCTCGATGCTCAGCAATCTTAGCTGATTTCTTCATACTAAGAAAATATTCCTTAAAATTCAGTTACTAATTTTTGCTGCTCAAATAATCTTCATTGATTTTTGATGATAAGAAAATATTGTTTAAAGAATATTGCTTAAGATGCGATTATTGTCCCAGATGAAATGAGAATATTAATTGACTTCTTGATGCTGCGAAATTATTGTTTAAGATTCAGTCATTAACCTTGGATGCTCTGATAATTTTTACTGATTTTTTAATGCTACACAAAATATTGCTTAGAATTCAATTACTAATTTTGGATGCTTTGATAATTTTCATTGACGTCTTAATCCTAAGAAAATATTGTTTGAATATCAATCATTAATTTCGGATGCTCTGATAATTTCTATTGACTTCTTGATACTGAGGAAATGTTAATCAAAATTCGATCATCAATTTTGGATGCACAGAGAATATTTATTGATTTCTTCATACTTAAAAGATATTACTTAAAAATCAATCATTAATTACGGATCCAATGAGGATTTTCGTTGACTTCTTGATACTAAAATAATACTGTTCAAAATTCAATCATTAATTTCCGATGCCCTAATAATTTTTCTTGATTTCTTGATGCTACTAAAATAAAGTCTAAAACTCAATCATTGCTTTCGGGTGCTCATTATTTTTTTATTGATTTTTCGATACTAAGAAATATTGTTTAAAATGCAAATATTATTTTTTGACGTTCTGAGAGTTTTTATTGACTTTTTTATACTGAGAGAGTATTGTTTAAAATTCAATCAGTAATTCTGGATGATACTAAGAAAATATTCCTTAAAATTCAGTTATTAATTCTTGCTGCTCAAATAATTTTCATTGATTTTTGATAATAAGAAAACATTGTTTAAAGAAAATTGCTTAAGATTCGATTATTGTCCCAGATGAAATGAGAATATTAATTGACTTCTTGATGCAGCTAAAATCATTGTTTAAGATTCAATCACTATCCTTGGATGCTCTGATAACTTTCATTGATTTCTTGATGCCATTAAATAGTGCTAAAATTCAATTACTAATTTCGGATATTTTGATTACTTTTTATTGACTTCTTGATACCAAGAAAACTTTTTGTAAAATCCAGTCACTATTCTGGATGCACTGAGAATTTTCATTGAGTTCTGAATACTTAGAAAATACTCTCCAAATATCAATCATTAATTTTGAATGCTCTAATAATGTTTCTTGACTTCTTGATGCTACTAAAATATAGTCTAAAACTAAATCATTGCTTTCGGATGCTCTCAACATTTTTTATTGATGTTCTGATACTAAAAAATACTATTTAAAATGCAATCTTAAATTTAGGATGTTCTGATAATTCTCATTGAAGTTTTGATACTGAGAAAGTACTGTTTAAAATTCAATCTTTAATTCTGGGAGCTCGGATAGTCGTTATTGCTTTCTTGATACTAACAAAATATTATTTGGAATTCAATTATTGATTCCGGATGCTTAGATAATCTTCAATGATTTTTGATACTAAGAGAATGTTGTTTAAAATGCAATCATTTATTTTGGATGCTCTAGAATTTTAATTGACTGCTTGATGCTGCCAAACTATTTTCTAAAATCAAATAATTCATTTCGAAATGCTCATAGATTTTTAACTAATCTCTTGATGCTACCAAATTATTGTTTAAGATTCAATCATTAATCTCGGATAATCTGATGATATTTAATGATTTCTTGATGAGCCAAAATTATTGCTAAGATTCAATGACCAATTTCAGATGTTTGGTTAACTAGACTTCTTGATACCAAGAAATCATTGTTTAAGATTCAATCATTGAATTGTGATCCTTTGATAATTTTTATTGACTTCTTGAAACTAATGCAATATTTCTTAAGATTCAGTCATCAATTGCAAATGCTCCAATAATTTTTTCATTTCTTCATAGAAAGAAACATTTTTGAAATCACAATCATTAATTTCGGATGCTCTGATAATTTCTATTGATTTTGTGATAAAAATAAGATTTTGATTAAAGTTCATTCGTCAATTCTGGATGCACTTGGAATTTTTAATGACTTTGTATTGCTACAAAAATATCGCTTAAAATTCAATTACTGATTTTGAGTGTCTTGATACATTGACTTCTTGATACCAAGGAAATATTGTTTCAAATTCGATCCTTAAGTTCGGATATTTTGATAATCTATTTTATTTCTTGATACTAAGAGAATATTGTTCAAAATTCAATCATTAATTTCGGATGCTCTGATAATTCTTATTGGTTTTGTGATACTAAGAAAATATTGATTAAAATCCATCAACTATCAATTTTGAATGAACTGGGGATGTTTATTCATTTCTTGATAAAAAGAGGAAAATTTTTAACGCGATTTTGGATGCTCTGATAATCTGACATTATTCAAAATTCAGTCATTAAATTCGGACGTTCTGATAATTTTCATTGATTTTTGATGCAAAGAAAAATTTTATATCAATTTCAGTTCGGGATGCACTAAGAATGTTAATTGACTTCTTGATGCTGCCAAAATATTTTCTAAAATCAAATAATCAATTTCGGATTGCTCACAGATCTTTATTTGATTCGTACATAATGCTACCTAATTATCATTGCCACCTAATAACATAATGCTACCTAATTATTCAATAATTAACCTCGGATGCTCTGATAATCTTTTTGATTTCGTGATGCTACAAAGGTATTGCTTAAAATCCAATTACCGATTAAGGATGTTTTCATAATTTTGATTGACTTCTTGATACTAAGAAAATATTGTTCAAAATTCAATCATTAAGTTCGGATGCTCTTACAATTTGTCTTGATTTCTTGATCCTGCCAAAATATTGTCAGGCATCAAATAATTAATTTCGGATGCTCACAGATTTTCAATTGATTTTAATACTATGAAAACGTTGTTTAGAATTTGATCATTAACTTAGCATAATCTTTTCTATTTCTTGATACCAAGACGAGGAGTTAAAAATTCAATAATTAATTTCGGATTCATTGATAATTTTTATTGTTCTTTTGATGCTACCAAAGTGTAAAATTTGATTAAAACAAAGTTGGATTCTCTGATACAAAACAATATGGATGAAAGTTCAACCATTCATTTCGAATACTAAGATATTGATTTTAATTAAACATTAATTTAGACGCTAATTTAGACATTAATTTTGACATTAATTTAGATAATGTCAATGATTTCTTTATAGTAGAAAATTGTGAATTAAAATTCAATAACTAATCATGTATGCTTAGATAATTTGCATTTTTGATACACGCAAAAGTGATTTTGATTGATATTTTGAAAATGAATAGTATGGTTTAAAATCCATTGATTTATGTCTAATGCTTAAATATTGATTCTTCAAATGTGGTTAAAACTCAAGCATTAGGTTTTCACACGACGAAGGAAAGTCAACGGTGGAACTCCCTTTGCTCCTGTGGTACATATATTTTTTCTTCTTGCGAGGTATTCTGCACTCTCTTTTTTATAAGAATACTTCAGATTTTGTCCAGCCTTGAATACATTTTTAAAGTACTATTGTTTTTTTTCAAATCTGATACTATGCTGTCGAGATTTTGCTATAATCTCCGATAATGAAAGAATGATGGTAAAGCGAATAAAACAGACACCTAAAAGAATTTGTTGTGCTGAAGTTCCACGGAAATTGGACGTGCAGTTAGCGAGGGAGTCAAGCTGTTTTTGATTTTTAATTGTTTATTGTGAGAGGTGTGGGCCATCCATGGCGGTACTGCAATACCAGGACAACCCGTGCCCGCGGTGAAGCAAGCTTCAGACCGACGAGCTGGTTCCAAAAATCAGTTTAATAAAAGGGCATCCTTGGATGCCTATCAGATATTAAGCTGATAAGAACAGATACTACACTTGATCTTAGCCAAAAGGCCGAGAAGCGATAACGATTATGAGATAATTGGGGGTGGTTGTTCGCGGAACTGATGAAAGTCTTGCGGGAGCAATTGAATCAACAACGATCTCATTCATTTGTATCATGGAAGCTTTGCGACTACATTTCGTACCACATTTTTGAGCACAGATTACACTCAAATCTATCATGAAGCACTTGCGGCCAAGATTATTGGTCATGATAAGTCAACTTAAAAACGTACCTTTGTTGGTGACAATCATCCTAACCATCCATGTTCAAAGCAACGGATATTCCCCAGAAAAGAAACCTATGATCATGCGCAGAAAGTATGTTTTGTTTGTGGAGAAAGGAGAAACTACAAAAAGACAACAAACAGCCGAGGCAGCAGGGACTTTCTCGGTGTCATCCACAAATTGCAGACAAACTGCGCATGCGCTTACGAGGCTCACGACCAAGGACACACAGGTGGTTGACCATTACGAAAGATGGACATGTTGTAAACAATAGGCCAGTGTCATCAAGCTACCAAACAGAAGGCTGCGCATAGTAAACTTCCTCTCCTCCACTCCACTCCAATCCAATGCACTAACCACTCCGATGACTAATGCCAGGAGCCATGCAGAGAATTCTCAAAATACACGTTTTTTATAAGAAACCAGGATCGGGCCGGATCGGGCCATAGTACCAAAAGTTTCTTGATTTAACATGAAATTTTGTCCATTTTAGTACTAAGAGTTTCTTAATTGGTTTCTTATTTTTGAAAGCAGAATTACCAATGTGACCGCTAACACTGCGGTACAAATGTTTCCTAACATTAAAAACATCATTTAGGAATAAACAGTGTTCTGCTATATGTTGAAAACACAAATGGTTTTCCTCAAGAATATTTCTTTTAACTTTAAAAAGTTTCTTAGTACTTCTCAGACATAATACTAGAGCTTCTTAAATTTTCGGCCATCTTACTAGTTTCTTATAAACCAGTTTCTTACAAAAAGTGCGACCGAAGCAAAACATATCATGCTTGCCATTGTATACTGAACTGAGGTCTAGTCCCCAGCAAGCTTTTCATCCCCGTAAACTATGGCGAGCCATTCCCCTTGACATTGTCAAGTACCTCGTACCAAACTGGTTTTCAGCAGTGGTTTGTTTTGGTTTTGCGTCGAAACGAAATCATATGATGAATATACCAAGTCTTTCAGATTCCTGTTCGTATCTCTCTTCTCTCTTCGCCGAAATGTGATTTTTTGTGATTTTAGTGATTTCTAGTGATTTTTTCGCGTGATTTTTCAGTAATTTTTCAGTGATTTGTGATTTTTCGTGCTTTCTGTATGTGATTTTTCTTATGATTTTGTGATTTTGTATGTGATTTTTTTGTGATTTCAAGGAAGGTGTACGAAAAAAAATCAGTGAATTGCCCCTCGTTTTACGGTATAGCAAGTTTTGAATGTGCAAAGGATTTGACCACGAACTTCGTTTGGGGTGTACACAAATTTTATTTATAAGAAACCGCTCATAAGAAGCTGCCATAGCCCCTACCAGAAAGTTAAGGAAGTCTTCCAGATACGATCGGAAGATCATTCGTGGTAAAGAAACTTAAAGCTTTGCATATGAGAACAATAATGTTCTTTTTTACAGTCAAGTTTTACATGCTCTATCATTTCAAGGCTTCTGCCTTTGATGACTCTTAGGACTCAATGTGTTATCTTGGAGACTATTAGGAGTATCCCCCGTCGTACTTTATTGCGGGCTGTCCACTTGATTCTTGACAGGGAGCGCCTGGCGCTCCCTGATTCTTGAAAATGCTTAATAGGAGCGAAGTACATGAGATGGAAGATGACTTTGTTCTATTGTTTGTGGTTATGATCCTTAAATCCTAGGGGTCTCAAGGCCCTAAGGTCCTACGTTCCGGTTTTACAACATGCCTAAAGATGCGGGCACAAGAAACAGCATTTCGAAGCACTTCCAACTTGCGTTCCTTTGGCAATCAAAACAATCATGATTGTATTGTTTAAGAATTTAACATTGTGTCGTTTCAAAGAAATTAGATCCAGCTGGCTGACTTAGAATAAAATTAAGATCGTTTTGATCGCCAAAGGTTGAACTGAATTGAATGGGTACGAAAACGAGACTAAAAACAACGTTTAGTTGGATAGAATTGAAGGGAGGCTATTTCAAGAGAGCCAAGTAAGAGACAAATCCGCAAGCAACGACTGGCCTTAAGTCTCTTACTTAGCTCACTTGGAATAGCCTCCCTTCAATTCTATCCAACTAAACGTTGTTTTTAGTCTCGTTTTCGTACCCATTCAATTCAGTTCAATGAAAAGCTTTTGTAGGGCCTGCACTTGCCTTATAACATTCGTGACTCCCAAAGCATTGATACTTTTAGTTTCGAAACTTTCTTCGTGTCTAAAAAAATCCATGTCTCATAGATTTTGGCACCATGTAAAAATCATAATCATACTTGTTACCCAATATCCGTTCTTCCATTCATATCTAGACTATTCGAGAAATTGATTTTTAATCAGTTTTATGAATACCTGGACGCAAATAAATCACTATACGAGCATCAGTCTGGTTTTAGACTCTTACACTCGGTCGCTACTGCCCTAATGGCTAGCACCAATGATTGGTACCTGAATATAGATAACGGAAAATACACTGGCCTAATTTTTATTGACTTGAAGAAGGCCTTCGACACGGTCGATCATGAAATCCTGTTAGAAAAACTTAAAATGTATGGAGTGACTGGCCTGGAACATGACTGGTTTACATCTTACTTGGATAATCGTAAACAATTTTGCAGGATAAATGGCTCTTCTTCTGATGTGAAGGGAATAAATTGTGGAGTTCCTCAAGGCTCTTGTCTTGGTCCACTGTTGTTCCTGATCTACATCAATGACCTGCCCTTTTCCCTGCAAAAGTCTCATGTCAGCATGTATGCTGACGATACGACCATTTCGCTCTCTTCAAAAAGCATTGGTGACCTGCAAAATGACTTAAATTTAGATCTTCTGAAGCTACAAGATTGGCTGCATGCAAACAAACTTTCTTTGAACGTTGTGAAAACGCAGTCGCTTATCATAGGTTCTGGACCAAACATCCGTAAGATAGAAAGCCAGCCTGATGCTCAACCATCTTTTTCAATAGGTGATCAGGAAATTGAAATGATTGCCAATGCAAAATACTTAGGTGTTCAAGTAGATAGTCAACTAAACTGGGACAAACATGTCGATACTATCAAGACCAAGGCTAATCGAGCCCTTGGACTTATTAAGTATTCTAAGAAATATCTTCCATCTGATGTGCTCAACAAAATGTACAGAGGGATTGTCGAGCCCCATTTGAGTTACTGTAGCTCTGTTTGGGGCTGCTGTAGTAATTCAAAAATTAACGTCCTGCAGAAAATTCAAAACAGGGCTGCAAGAATTGTAACAAATAGCCCATACGATGCCTCTGCTGCTCCACTAATTCAGAACCTTGGCTGGCCGACTATCAACAATCTTATAAGAAAAGAGACCGCCACGCTAACATATAAATCTTTGAATTCACTTGCCCCAGTCTACATGAGAAAACTATTTACAAAATATTCAGATGATAGAGAACGGTCTTTGCGCTCAACAGAAACTGATCTAAGGTTACCGTTACTAAAGACTGTCAATGGCCAAAAGGCTTTTTCATATCGCGGTGCAAAACTTTGGAACAGTTTGGAAAAAGAAGCAAAATTGGCACCCTCCCTGAAAACTTTCAAGGAACGACTATGAGGGCGGTGTAACTTTATTTTCTACTTCATTTTTATTATGTTTTATTGTAAATTAGGTATTATAGCATTGTATATTGTAAATTAGGCATATAAATTTCTTTTGTTCTTAGTTTAGCCTATTTTCCTTTATTTTATGTTATTTTTTTAACAGGTCAGTTTGAAAAACATGTATAAATATATGAAACTTATACCTGTATAAATATTTTAAAATGAAATGAAATGAAATGAAGCGCAGTATCGATCAAATCTGCCCAGAAAATGGGCACAATTGCAGCCATTATGGATTTGCAGTTTGCTAGGAAACGCCAAGCGACGGAAAATGGCGGTCGATGGCGGTAGCGTTATTTCTGCATAAGATAAATAGAGATACTAAAAACAAACACTTTGATGATCTTATTTCAACCTTTTTGACGGTATTCGAAAAATTGTCTGGGGTTAGCAAGTGTATTTAATTTGAAAATAAGCATGGTTTATATGGGGCGAAAATGGGCCTAAGTTGAAAATTAGAGAAACTTTCACCGAAGCTTCCAAAATGAAATGGCTCGTTATTGTTCAATTTCGGAAAGAAACTGCTAATGATGGTCGGATTAGGTAAAGAATATGGTTTACGGTCGAATACTGACATGCCGCGGCCGTTTACCCCACGCAAAACTGAGCTACCGCGCAAAATTGCGAACAGCCAATCAAATTGCAGAACGGCCTCTTGCATCCCAGAGTAGAGGTAGAGCAACGAACTCACTCTGGGGACAAGATTGCAGATGACGAAATATGATGTTAAGGATTCGAGAAAACGAAAGACCCGGGGCAAGCCTGGCACCCAATAGGGGTCTGGTTAACAAGCTAGGGCAAGCCTACGTTAAGAAATGTAGGTCGGGGGAAAGCGACGAGGGGCATTTCACTCATTCAAAAACCGTACGAGCTTTTTTCAGGACAAAAGGACTTTTACGTACTTTGGATGGATTTTTCTTGAAATCAAAAGGATGTTTAAAAGAGTACGAAATTTTTGGGAGTGAAATTCCCCTCGGGGGAAATCGTGACAAACTCGTGAGATGGAGACATAAAAACGAAATAATATTCGTTCATGAGGACATTTAATACAGAATACGAATGTCTGCGTATCCATCGTTCTAATGCGTTTTTGCAATCAATCCAGCAAATTTTCAAGCACGGGGGGGGGGTTCCTCCACAGGAAAGGTACCCGGGGATGTGCCGCCCGCAAGGGTATACGACATTTTCGGACTTCTAGTCTAGCCAAGGGTGTACTTTTTAGCAATTTTAGTCGAGTTAAGTCTAGGCAAGGGTATGCTTTTTGGCAATGTTGGTCAAAGAAATGTCAAAATTCGGTATTTTTTGTAGAAAAACCCCAACTTTTTAAAAATTTTGGTCCAGAAAATGCGAAAATCTGGCAAATTTTGTCTTGAAACATGAGTGGTGGGACACTAGTAAATTAGATTAGGTTAATTTAGCTTCTTTACCTACCTTGAAATGCCATAAGATTCTCTTCCTTGACATTGGCAGCCTTTCTCAGCCATAGTTCTTGCCTTGAACTGAAGAGCTCTATCAAATGAGCTCTTCAGTTCAAGGCAAGAACTATGGTTGAGAAAGGCTGCCAATGTCAAGGAAGAGAATCTTATTGCATTTCAAGGTAGGTAAAGAAGCTAAATTAACCTAATCTAATTTACTAGTGTCCCACCACTCATGCTTGAAAACGCCAATTCAGAGCACTTTTGAAGGGAAAATTAGTCTAGCCAAGGGTATCATTTTCACAAAAATTGGTCTAGCCAACGGTCACATTTTGAAACTGTGGACGGCACCCCCTACCCAAAATTTAGCCAAGAACCCCCCTCCGTGTTTTCAAGTCGAGTATATCGCAATGGATGTGATTCACTTATTGACTGACAGACTGACTGACTGCATTTTAACTCATTTTTCTTCGTTACACTACAAAATAAGTTCTTAAAGTAATTTAATGACACTAGTAAAGCTCCTTTACTATTTCATCACATTCAGAGCTTGAACAATCTAAAGTATTTAACATGAACGAAAAAGCAGTCAAGATAAAGCATGAACGAACAGGGTCAATCAGCTGAATACTGTCGAATGTCATGGCAATGTACCCTACTGTCGCATATCCTCCCAATGAGGACTACTGTTGCATTTGATACTCGTGTAGGATTCCACTGAAACCAGGCATATGTGATAACACAGCTACTTTTCTCCCAAGTTACGACCAACTTGGAGAATCTTGGCCAGGGAGATAGGAAGTAGCACCGCTACACATCAACAAAAAAGGACAGAGCAAAGGACATGCTGCCACAGGTGGCGGAGAATGGTGCAGTAATACGTCCACGATTCAGTAATACATAAGATTTAATCATACCTGCCATTTAACAGTGTTAAATTTCCCTTGAATCCTCTATCAGTTACACAGACTCCCATCTCTACATCTCTGTTTTCGTTAGGCCATAAATTGTGTTGTGTTGTTGCAGTTGCATTGAATAAAAAGTGTGGAAGCAAAATGTTTATAAAATAAGAATCTTGGCCAGGGAGATGGGAAGGAGTACCATTGCACATCAAGAAAAAAGGACAGAGCAAAGGACATGCTGCCACAGGTGGCGGAGTATTACTATAGAAGAAAATAAAGAAACTTTTGCTTCTTCTACAGAAGTCTACTGCTAGAATTGTCTAAAATCCATAATATTTTTCGAAATTACGGCCTATGTCACACTTTAACTTGTTTGAGGATGTGACGTTATCTGTTTCTAAATCATAAACCGGAAGAGTGATCCCTTGATTCCGAATAAGCAACAATGTTTTTTCTCGAAAATTATCCCATACTCCCCCAAACGGTATAGAAATAACGCAGGCTTAAATTTTTCAAAAAATTTTCTGGAACTGTTAAAAGGAATCAACTCAACACTCTATACTAATGTCAAAAAATATCGAAGACTTCACCAAATTCAATCTAGGATCTGCAAAACAAAACTTCAGTTCCAATAAAGACATTCAGTCTCAAGAAAAACTACACGTTTTTTTTAAAAGAAACTTGGATCAGGCCATAGTATTAAAAGTTTCTTAATTGGTTTCTTATTTTTTGAATGCATGAATGGTCAATGTGGCCGCTAACACTGCTGCAGATATGTTTCTTGATATTTAAAACATCATATAGGAATAAACAGTGTTCTGTTATGTTGAAAACACAAATGGTTAGATAATATTGCCCAATAATAAAGGTTTAACGATCTATTTGCTATAAAATTCATGCTTTTAACTTTGAAAAGTTTCTTAGTACTTCTCAGACATAGCACTAGAGTTTCTTAAAATTTTGGCCACATTAGTACTAGTTTCTTATAAACCAGTTTCTTATAAAAAAACGTGTAACAGCAATTAAAACCTGGCATTTTGAATATTTAGCAGCTATGCTGTACAAAAGATGACAGTATTCAGCTTACTGACCTTTTCGAAATGGTAATTTATAACGATCAAACACAACTAATGTATACCAGCCTCATTGTCACTCTCATTACAATCATAACTTTCTATCAACAGCACAGCATTGTATTAAGGAGTGTTACACGAACTAGGCACCTTTTTTCATTTATTTCAAAAATTCAGTACTGAAATCCATAAGAACCCATTCTAGGAAAGGTTGCGCCTTGCTACTCCCGACGCCACAATGAACACAGACACCAAGTGCGTCCAACAACTTTGGGTACAGCAGATGATACCTTGGTTCAGTTTGGATTCAGCTCCTTTCGACAATCTAAAATTTGCATTACAAGGCAATTTCAAGTCTACTAAAGCGAAAACTCATAGGTCTTAGAACGCGAAACTTCTTCGAGTGTGAGCAATGACTGCAAACCCCTTTCAAACCCATCGCGGTGACGCCCAAAATAGCCTTATTCTTTCCTACTCCCTATATTTCTTACATGTTTTACAGATGTGATTGAAAAGAATAGCAAACCAACGACATCACCCAGTCAGGGGCAGACCTATGTTCAACTTGAAGAGGAGGGGGCTCGTTGAGGGCGCGCCAAAAATTGAATGAAAGAGAAATTGTTTGCACAACGTTTTACGCAAAAGGTGCTCCCCTACTAAATAATGCCTGAATGATATGATCGCTGGGATCTTTTCCAGAAAGTTACCTTGCCAAATGAATTCGATAGAAATAAAGGGAAAGCTCTCCAAGAATCAGTATATGCAGGGTTTTATCTTAACCGTCCTACACAGTTTTCAAAGTAGAATGATTCGTCATATATTAAGCACGAAAGTTCAGCAATGCAAGGTACATAACTAGTACGTTCAACCATATAAACCAGTATACAGTCGAAAACTTATCCGGTATTACCATGCATTTAATCAAATGAACAACGTGAACTAAACCTAACCTAAAATACAGTGTTTGGTAGCATAGATCAAGGGGCAAGTCATGGGCTGGGTTTATGCGATTTCGATTTTATGGCGATAATACATTTGAAAATTCATATGGGATCTGACAGTCACAATAGTTCCGGGTGCAACTTTGCACCTCAGTATTATTCACGGTCAAATCCCTTATAAATTTTCAAATTTGTTATCCTCATGAAATTAGAATCCCTAACACCAAGATCATGAAAATTTGCAATTAGACTAAAATTAGGGCGTTGATTGTGAATGTGCGGTCAGAAATTTCAAATGACGCCAGGTAAAGAAATTTTGAAAATTCCAAAACGAGGCTGCTTAGTCGAGGTGTATTACATTATTACATGGGAATGCGCTGATTGCCTGGACTCAGTAAAATTTGCAAAAATTTAAAAAGATCCATTTCTCGAAAATAACCTTTTCCCCAGTCAACAAAATAGCAGCCAGGGCATTTTGCTATTTCTAAATTTGCTTCTTACTGGAAATAAAAACTGGGAGTAAAAATTTGACCGTTAAATATAGCCCTTATACCGCGTGAGTAAAATAAGTATAGCCGTTTGACGAATGTTACGATCACGTATCATTCATAAATTTCAACATACTCTACGTCATTTAACTGCCAAGGCTAACTCTGGTGATATCAATAACATATATTGTTTGCTATTGTGGACTAATTCAAGACCTTCCTTGGAAGCTGTGTTTTGAAGAAATCGAATGGAGACCATCAAATGCGACCGAATTTTGCTAGTGTGTTACTTTATGACGCCGACTACATTACCAACCTATATATATCAAAAATTATCTCAAAATATCCCAATTAAGTATGAAGCGACCCCTTTTTAATCACGTGACTGCAAATGGCTATAAAAAAGGGCCATACTATTAGGCAAATTCTCGTTCTTCAGATCATGACCAAAAAGTCGAAACGCATCAAGAACAGAAGATCAGATTGAAAGAAAAAGAGTAGAGCAACTCCAAGGCGTCTTTTTTTTGTATTCATCTGTATCAAAATACCTCCAAGCACAAGGGGCATATATTTGTCATTTGCCTGCCTCCCTGGGAGATGCTAGCTTCCGAACAAAATTGTCCAAATCCCTTGAACGACATAACTGATATTGATAAAATCCATAAAACTGGAACTAACATCAGTCAATGAATGCGGCGATTTGCCCATTGGAAAAAACCTGCCAACATCTGGGCGACACTTAAAATAGGCCTTTCTCGATCTGTTGGCACTACAAAATCCGAAGATGCCCGTTTTGAATCTCCGTCTCCTAGCCTTAAGAATTAACTTGTAACAAATTCCATGATTGTTCATTTGGGATTGGCAACTTCAATCACCCATGAAGGCCGTTTAGTGACGACAACTGAAATCAGACAAATCAACATTCCATAAAACAAGCAACAGATTGAGAAAGCTTTGTTGCAATTTCCTTTTATGCTCCATATTTCGTTAGAACCCCTGAGCCTTGCAGCACAAAGCCTTCTTTTGAGACAGCTGAGAATAGTTTCTTTAACTCAGCATTTAGAAATCTGGATGTCGCAACTTTTTGATTCAGCTCGAACAAATTGCGGCTGACACCGCAATGAATTCCAACATTTAAGTTAGCCTCTCTCTATGAAATGACATATCGTTCGTTAAAATCATTAGATAACACGTGATTGTACCAGGTCAGCCACAAAAAAGTTCCCACTTTTAAAAATTCAAAGCAACAAGAGTACTTCACAGATTTGAATGACTCCAATTTCAGATAAGCGCCGAAAGATCGAAGTATTTTTGTAATATTTCTCGCTGTCATACCAGCACTGGAAGCATAGGTGAAATCATATTTACAAAAATTTCATGGTTGCAAAATGACTGAAAAAGGGCCTACAACATTCATCAAATTGTAAGGACATCCCTTACACAGAACAGTACGCATCGGGGCTTTCGCCTCTCTTAAGAGTTATACGACATCAATGTTCAATGAAATACTAAAGATCTTCAATCCCATGGTAATAAATGTGCAGTGGATATCTCCCAGACATAGAACAGTTGCAGTTTCTTTACTGATCTATGCGAGGAGCCCATTATGATTTGATTAACGTTTCAGGCCATTGTGAAACCATAAAATGTTGGTAAAGCTGAATTTATCTATATTTCTAGTGCTCGTACGACAGCTAGAAAAATTAAACAAATACTTGGATCTTTCGGTTTTTAACTAGAATTTGAATCATTCAAACCTGTGAAGTACTCTTGGTGCTATGAAAGTTCACAAGTGGGAATTTTTTTCTGACTCACCCCGGTACAGTTTGCCAAATAGCAATGCATCTTCTAAATCACCCAGTATAATAAGGATAATAACTACGATTACATTAGAAGTCAAATCACGTTTTCATTACCGTAGGTTAATGTAAGGCAATAGAACATTCAAAGAACAACACTACAATCATAATGTAACTTGTGAAGACCCCGACAACGAACGCAAATCACGCTATCTACAGTGAGACACAACGATACCAAAAGCAAAATAAAACGTGCATAAATCACGAGCAAAGACGTAATACCCTTGCGTCAAAATAAAAGCCATAACACCCTGATTGGTTTGCTGTGATTCTTCACAACAAAACACATCTGCCAATGGATAGTCTGAAGGCGTACTTATATTATAAGATGTGTTTATTGCCACTGCACTGGCGAACTAACTCAAGTCAAACTTGGAGGATTTTCCTTGACACAGCACAATTAAACATATGGATCCAGCGTATGGATCCAGCTAAACGCCTGAGAATCGCATTTCCTAATAAAATGCTGTTGTACCACTTTGTGCAAGTGTCATCCTTGAAGTGCCCGTTAAAGGTAAGTCATACATGAATGCAACTGAGTGTGGCTCATGACAGCTACTCATACGACGACATTCAAGAAACCCTAAAAAGACCTTAAACAATGGCAATTTCCTTGCTTTACTCCATGGGCATTTTTCTGCATCCAAAGCATTAAAAACAGTGCTTTTACGTTGAATTTTAGCGACACCATATCAGCAATAACATATGGACAATAGCATGGCCTTGGCGATGCAGTAAAAAATCTTCAAGCTGCATGAAAACGGCATAAACTTTTTCTCGTTGATTTGCAAGCATTAAGATTCACCCACCCCAAACATCAATTTTACTGCTGCAATATGGTAATCAGTCGGTGTGACAGGCTTTTGGCGGAGAATAAAAATATTCCTGTCACAAAAGGCCTTAAGTTCCCAAAAGAACCCCCTGTGTTCTGCATCATACGCAAATCTTCTCTCACTTCAAGAGATCAGCGGGATGTGAAATCGCAGCATTGTCTGGAATCTTTCTGGAGTGCTAAGCATAGGCGGTGAATCTGTGCAAAACTTTGAGCATTAATAGTGTACAATGTTACTGACCTACCTTTCAAATGAATTGATCTGAGGAAACTTCTATGTAATTTTTTACAATCCCACAGAGAGCAGTTTCATATTATCTTTAATTTCAATTTGAAATCCGTTGTTTTGAAGTTGTGACGCCTTCCAATTGTTGAATCGTAAACTGCAGTGGCTACAGACTTTAGCTTGCTATTATCTTGCAAACCTTCAAAAGTTGAGTATGTCCTATGATGGTCATGTCTATTTTCCTCAACTCCTTTAGAACCCATCATGCTTTTATTGTTTACCAAAGCTTCAAATACTCCTTGATACATCCTTTCAAAAACATAAAAGCAATGCAATGCCAACAATAGAACAATTATGTTGATACCCGAAATGGCTTCCCTGGAACTATCGCTAATTAAATTAAGTTCCCTGAGCGAAATTCAGTTGAAATAATGGGGCAATGACATTTTACATGTCAATTTCATGCCCATGCCGCGGGGCCAGCCATGTACTTGGGGTGGATTACTATATCACCACGATTGTCTATACACCTTAAAATACGACTGCAAATAATCGGGTTGCTTGAATAAGAGCAGTTCTACTGCTCAGGTAGCCCGTATAGAAGCACATTTGGATGAACGTTAGTGCAGTGAATGTATAGTTCTACAAAACCCCTGCAACGTAACACTTATTATATATTACGACTATAACTTGTCCAGCACAAACCCTAATTCAATCAGAGTTAATATACGCTCAAGATAATTTGCCATATTACTCATTGTTGGCTATTGGATGACTCTAAGACTACGTTCTCATTACTCCTAGTTGTTATTGTATGCTGCTACATACTACATTTAAGTCTACTGACTTGACCAAAGTTAATTCCAGGTGAAAATCAAAAAGCAAAAAATCACTCATAGAGCAAACATAGTGTTTAATTTGTGCGAATCTTCGTACATGGAAACACTTCGGTATGAGCAGCAGATTGGTCAGCATTTTAAAATATGATAATCCAATTTTATTCTAACTAAAAACTACAATGTTATGTTCGTTCCATGACTGGGCCATTCAGCACGGCTTTCAAATGCCTCCCACCTATTTCGTTTATCTTTTTTGACACATTGGTGACTTTCCTGATTCTCCTTTCCTTTTCACCATGTTTCAACCTCGGGGCTTCAACTTCGCACTTGCCAACCACCGACCTTTAAAACTCTCTCTGTGAACGGAGATACCTCTGATCTGTCCATTTCCGATTAATCTCGATGCCGTAGGAAACTTGACTGTCGTTAGCAGAAGAGGCAACACGGCAATATTCCATCACAGAAGGTCATCAGTCACAACCACATAAGAATGGCCCGCATTATAATTATTCACCGTCTTCTAAAATCAACGCAAATTCCACATATCCGACGACAAGCGCTCTATTTACAATAACTCATAGCTCAAACATTCCTGTGTCATACACAGTCTGGAGTTCGGGAAGAGGCTCTTGCAGCTCTCTGTCGGTCGCTATATCGACCACACCAAATGTGGCCAATCAATCACTGCCTCACCACCACAATCGAAACTCATCAGCACGAGGTCACAATTATTGCGATCCTCTGAATTTGATGCACGCAGTTCGAAATCGTCAATTTTCCAAAAATCAGCATTCTTCAAGTAATAATAATAATAAATTCAAATGATAAGACAAAGAAGCGATTTCAAAAATAAAATCGAAAACGCAACAACAAATTTCTACAACCTCCTGCAAAAGCTCTGCAACAACGCAAGACCTAAAAAATCAGGCTTGTATTTGATCTGATGTCCTCAAAACTTTACCATGAATAAAATGACTTTATTCGAATCAATCATCTTGCTGTGTAAAGTCCAAACATCCTGCCATTTCAAACAAAATGACTGGATTAATGCATGAAAACCCCATATTTTCAGGAAAATGTAAATTCCAAAGAAGTAAAGCCAAAGCTATAAAAATAACATAATACTCTGGTTTTGTTGACTCTCGCTTTCTAACATCTCCAGTTGCTATTAGCTAATCTTTCGAATTTTGGGTGTCCATTCCTAGAATGAAAAACAATGGTAATCAAAAGAATGAAAAAACAATGGTTATCAAAATTAAAGGCTCCCATTAGCCATGTTTGAAGAACGAGATCATGCACATAACTTGCTTCATGAAGTAATGAATATCTATATGCAATTGCAACTATTTAATGTAGGATTTAGTTTATATCGGGATGGCAATAGCCTAACCAGCCAACTTGAAGGAGATCAGATTTCTTGACAAGCGTCAGAATTATTACATCGGATGTACCGAAAATAAGGATCCAGACAAGATTTGCCACTGCAATAGTGCCACACCTGTTTCTTGATAGTATTATATGGGTTGATTGGTTTCCTTGACAACAGTCGTCCATATGAAGATTTCAAGCAGTAAGGGAACTTTGCCAGGTCAAACTTTGCAAATAGCACTTAATGACTTTGAAACTCTGTTGATGATTTCGTTAACAGCGAGAGTTTGTTAGGAACACCTAGTAATTAGCCTTAATCAAGAGAAATCGATTGGCAACTGATCAAAATTTGATAGAGATTTTATTTCGCTCGATTGTTTTGATTTATACAAGTATATTCTTGCTGGTTTGCCTAAAACCTCTTCCAGAATGTTTTCATTCTTCAAACATGAAACATAGCTCGAGAAACTACTTATTTTGACGAAGAAAATCCTTCACCTACTTTATACTTGCGTCCTGTATCACTTTGCTCAGAAATTACAAGAGTAATGTCTAAACACTGGAAAGGATTCAAAAAGCCTTGTTGTGAAATTATCCCGAGGGTACAGATAGTAATCAACATGAAGATTGTTATGGAACATATAAGAAACTCGTAAGAAACTCTGTGTACTCAAAATCCGATAATTTTAACGAGTTAAGGAATCCTTAGTTTCTTATAAAAAATACGTGTAGATGTAGAGACAAAAATGGTGGAGGACACTACTGACGAATTCTTACTTTAGTCAGAAACCAGCTGCTACCTACACAGTGCAACACTTGTTCCTTGATTGCTTCGTATGACATGCGTGCCCCTCGACAACTGTCGTCCATTTTGAAGATTTCGAACAGTAAGGGAACTTTGCCAGGTCACAGAGGTCAGATTTTGGAAAATTACCTTTTGATGAGTTGGCAGCTCAATTGATGAATTCATTAACAGCCAGAGTTTGGCAGCTCATCTAAATTTGATTGTTTGCCCAGATATCTCTGAATTGTTTTGATTGTGTAAAGTAACAATGCCAGTAAATACTTCAAATGCTTTATCGATTGTTTGGATTGTGTGCATAAACAATGCCTATTGTTACAACATTCCTGATTCCTTCCTCTATAGGTAGGTAGGTAGGTAGGTCTATTCCTTCCGGTTGGAGAAAAGCCCCTCAATAATGTTTTCATTCTTCAAACATAATTAAAGGCTCCCATTAGCCATGTTTGAAGAATGAGATCATGCACGTAGCTTGCTTCGTGAAGTAATAAATATTCATCTGCAATTGCAACTGTTTAATGTCGGATTTAGTCTATATCGGGATGGCAATAGCCTAACCAGCCCACTTGAAGGAGACCAGATTTCTTGATAAGCGTCAGAATTATTACATCGGATGTACCGAAAATAATGATGGCACATGATATTGCCAAATTCTTTACTTTAGCCAGACAAGATTTGCCATTGTAATAGTGCCACACCTGTTTATTGATGGTATTATACTCGTGGGTTGGTTTCCTTGACAACAGTCGTCCATATGAAGATTTCAAGCAGTAAGGGAACTTTGCCAAGTCAAACTTTGTAAATAGCATTCTAATGACTTCGCAACTCTGTTGATGATTTCATTAACAGCGAGAGTTTGTTAGGAACACCTAGTAATTAGCCTTAATCAGGAGAAATCGATTGGCAACTCATCAAAATTTGATAGAGATTTTATTTTGCTCGATTGTTTTGATTTTATACAAGTATATTCTTTCTGGTTTGCCTGAAACCTCTTCCAGAATGTTTTCAGTCTTCAAACATGAAACATAGCTTGAGAAACTACTTATTTTGACAAAGAAAATCCTTAACCTACACTTACTTTATTTTAACTAGCGTCCTGTATCACTTTGCTCAGAAATTACTAGAGGATGTCTGAACATTGGAAAGGCTTCAAAAAGTCTTTTTTGAAATTATCCCGAGGGCACAGATAGTAATCAACATGAAGATTGTCATGGAACATTTAAGAAACTCGTAAGAAACTCTGTGTACTCAAAATCATACATGTTGATGTAGGGAAAAAATGGCGGAGGACACTACTGACGTATTTTTACTTTAGCCAGAAACCAGCTGCTACCTAAACAGTGCAACACTTGTTCCTTGATAGCTTATAGTATGAGTTGCTTGCCCCTTGAAAACAGTCGTCCATGTTGAAGATTTCAAACAGTAAGGGAACTTTGCCAGGTCACAGAGGTCAGATTTTGGAAAATTACCTTTTAATGAGTTGGCAGCTCAACTGATGAATTCATTAACAGCCAGAGTTTGGCAGCTCACCTAAATCTGATTGTTGACCCAGATATCTCTGAATTGTTTTGATTGTGTAAATTAACAATGTCTATAAATACTTCAAATGCTTCATCGATTGTTTGGATTGTGTGCATAAATAATGCCTATTGTTACAACATTCCTGATTCCTTCCTCTATAGGTAGGTAGGTAGGTATATAGGTAGGTAGGTGTATTCCTTCCGGTTGGAGATTAAAGGCTCCCATTAGCCATGTTTGAAGAATGAGATCGTGCACGTAGCTTGCTTCATAAAGTAATAAATATTGATCTGCAATTGCAACTGTTTAATGTAGGATTTAGTTTATATCGGGATGGCAATAGCCTAACGAGCCCACTTGAAGGAGACCAGGTTTCTTGAGAAACGTCAGAATTATTAAATCGGATGTACCGAAAATAAGGATGGCATATGATATTGCCAAATTCTTTACTTTAGCCAGACAAGATCTGCCACTGTAATAGTACCACACCTGTTTCTTGATAGTATCATATGGGTTGGTTGGTTTCCTTGACAACAGTCGTCCATATGAAGATTCAAGCAGTAAGGGAACTTTGCCAGATCAAACTTTGTAAATAGCATTTTAATGACTTGTCAACTCTGTTGATGATTTCGTTAACAGCGAGAGTTTGTTAGGAACACCTAGTAATTAGCCTTAATCAAGAGAAATCGATTGGCAACTGATCAAAATTTGATAGAGATTTTATTTCGCTCGATTGTTTTGATTTATACAAGTATATTCTTGCTGGTTTGCCTAAAACCTCTTCCAGAATGTTTTCATTCTTCAAACATGAAACATAGCTCGAGAAACTACTTATTTTGACGAAGAAAATCCTTCACCTACTTTATACTTGCGTCCTGTATCACTTTGCTCAGAAATTACAAGAGTAATGTCTAAACACTGGAAAGGATTCAAAAAGCCTTGTTGTGAAATTATCCCGAGGGTACAGATAGTAATCAACATGAAGATTGTTATGGAACATATAAGAAACTCGTAAGAAACTCTGTGTACTCAAAATCCGATAATTTTAACGAGTTAAGGAATCCTTAGTTTCTTATAAAAAATACGTGTAGATGTAGAGACAAAAATGGTGGAGGACACTACTGACGAATTCTTACTTTAGTCAGAAACCAGCTGCTACCTACACAGTGCAACACTTGTTCCTTGATTGCTTCGTATGACATGCGTGCCCCTCGACAACTGTCGTCCATTTTGAAGATTTCGAACAGTAAGGGAACTTTGCCAGGTCACAGAGGTCAGATTTTGGAAAATTACCTTTTGATGAGTTGGCAGCTCAATTGATGAATTCATTAACAGCCAGAGTTTGGCAGCTCATCTAAATTTGATTGTTTGCCCAGATATCTCTGAATTGTTTTGATTGTGTAAAGTAACAATGCCAGTAAATACTTCAAATGCTTTATCGATTGTTTGGATTGTGTGCATAAACAATGCCTATTGTTACAACATTCCTGATTCCTTCCTCTATAGGTAGGTAGGTAGGTAGGTCTATTCCTTCCGGTTGGAGAAAAGCCCCTCAATAATGTTTTCATTCTTCAAACATAATTAAAGGCTCCCATTAGCCATGTTTGAAGAATGAGATCATGCACGTAGCTTGCTTCGTGAAGTAATAAATATTCATCTGCAATTGCAACTGTTTAATGTCGGATTTAGTCTATATCGGGATGGCAATAGCCTAACCAGCCCACTTGAAGGAGACCAGATTTCTTGATAAGCGTCAGAATTATTACATCGGATGTACCGAAAATAATGATGGCACATGATATTGCCAAATTCTTTACTTTAGCCAGACAAGATTTGCCATTGTAATAGTGCCACACCTGTTTATTGATGGTATTATACTCGTGGGTTGGTTTCCTTGACAACAGTCGTCCATATGAAGATTTCAAGCAGTAAGGGAACTTTGCCAAGTCAAACTTTGTAAATAGCATTCTAATGACTTCGCAACTCTGTTGATGATTTCATTAACAGCGAGAGTTTGTTAGGAACACCTAGTAATTAGCCTTAATCAGGAGAAATCGATTGGCAACTCATCAAAATTTGATAGAGATTTTATTTTGCTCGATTGTTTTGATTTTATACAAGTATATTCTTTCTGGTTTGCCTGAAACCTCTTCCAGAATGTTTTCAGTCTTCAAACATGAAACATAGCTTGAGAAACTACTTATTTTGACAAAGAAAATCCTTAACCTACACTTACTTTATTTTAACTAGCGTCCTGTATCACTTTGCTCAGAAATTACTAGAGGATGTCTGAACATTGGAAAGGCTTCAAAAAGTCTTTTTTGAAATTATCCCGAGGGCACAGATAGTAATCAACATGAAGATTGTCATGGAACATTTAAGAAACTCGTAAGAAACTCTGTGTACTCAAAATCATACATGTTGATGTAGGGAAAAAATGGCGGAGGACACTACTGACGTATTTTTACTTTAGCCAGAAACCAGCTGCTACCTAAACAGTGCAACACTTGTTCCTTGATAGCTTATAGTATGAGTTGCTTGCCCCTTGAAAACAGTCGTCCATGTTGAAGATTTCAAACAGTAAGGGAACTTTGCCAGGTCACAGAGGTCAGATTTTGGAAAATTACCTTTTAATGAGTTGGCAGCTCAACTGATGAATTCATTAACAGCCAGAGTTTGGCAGCTCACCTAAATCTGATTGTTGACCCAGATATCTCTGAATTGTTTTGATTGTGTAAATTAACAATGTCTATAAATACTTCAAATGCTTCATCGATTGTTTGGATTGTGTGCATAAATAATGCCTATTGTTACAACATTCCTGATTCCTTCCTCTATAGGTAGGTAGGTAGGTATATAGGTAGGTAGGTGTATTCCTTCCGGTTGGAGAAAAGCCCCTCCATAATGTTTTCATTCTTCAAACATAAAAAGCCCCTCCATAATGTTTTCATTCTTCAAACATAAAATGAAGAAACAATGGTCATCAAAAGAATGAAAAAACAATGGTAATCAAAAGAACGAAGGAACAATGGTGATCACAAGAATGAAAAGCAATGGTTATCAACAGAATGAAGAAACAATGGTCATCGAAAGAATGAAAAAACAATGGTAATGAAAAGAATGAAAAAACAATGGTAATGAAAAGAATGAAGAAACAATGGTCATCAAAAGAATGAAAAAACAATGGTAATCAAAAGAATGAAGAAACAATGGTAATCAAAAGAATGAAGAAACAATAGTAATCAAAAGAATTAAAAAACAATGGTAATCAACAGAATGATGAAACAATGGTAATCAAAAGAATGAAGGAACAATGGTAATCAAAAGAATGAAAAAACAATGGTAATCAAAAGAATGAAGAAACAATGGTAATCAAAAGAATGAAGAAACAATGGTAATCAAAAGAATGAAAAAACAATGGTAATCAAAAGAATGAAGAAACAATGGTAATCAAAAGAATGAAGAAACAATAGTAATCAAAAGAATTAAAAAACAATGGTAATCAAAAGAATGAAAAAACAATGGTAATCAAAAGAATGAAGAAACAATGGTAATCAAAAGAATGAAGAAACAATGGTAATCAAAAGAATGAAAAAACAATGGTAATCAAAAGAATGAAGAAACAATGGTAATCAAAAGAATGAAGAAACAATAGTAATCAAAAGAATTAAAAAACAATGGTAATCAAAAGAATGAAAAAACAATGGTAATCAAAAGAATGAAGAAACAATGGTAATCAAAAGAATGAAGAAACAATGGTAATCAAAAGAATGAAAAAACAATGGTAATCAAAAGAATGAAGAAACAATGGTAATCAAAAGAATGAAGAAACAATAGTAATCAAAAGAATTAAAAAACAATGGTAATCAACAGAATGAAGAAACAATGGTAATCAAAAGAATGAAAAAACAATGGTAATGAAAAGAATGAAGAAACAATGGTCATCAAAAGAATGAAAAAACAATGGCAATCAAAACAATGAAGAAACAATGGTAATCAACAGAATTAAAAAACAATGGTAATCAACAGAATGAAGAAACAATAGTAATCAAAAGAATGAAAAAACAATGGTAATCAAAAGAATGAAGAAACAATAGTAATCAAAAGAATTAAAAAACAATGGTAATCAACAGAATGAAGAAACAATGGTAATCAAAAGAATGAAGAAACAATGGTAATCAAAAGAATGAAAAAACAATGGTAATGAAAAGAATGAAGAAACAATGGTAATCAAAACAATGAAGAAACAATAGTAATCAAAAGAATGAAGAAACAATGGTAATCAAAAGAATGAAAAAACAATGGTAATGAAAAGAATGAAGAAACAATGGTAATCAACAGAATGAAGAAACAATGGTAATCAAAAGAATGAAGAAACAATGGTAATCAAAAGAATGAAAAAACAATGGTAATCAAAACAATGAAGAAACAATGGTAATCAAAAGAATGAAGAAACAATGGTAATCAAAAGAATGAAAAAACAATGGTAATGAAAAGAATGAAGAAACAATGGTAATCAACAGAATGAAGAAACAATGGTAATCAAAAGAATGAAAAAACAATGGTAATCAAAAGAATGAAGAAACAATGGTAATCAAAAGAATGAAGAAACAATGGTAATCAAAAGAATGAAAAAACAATGGTAATCAAAAGAATGAAGAAACAATGGTAATCAAAAGAATGAAGAAACAATAGTAATCAAAAGAATTAAAAAACAATGGTAATCAACAGAATGAAGAAACAATGGTAATCAAAAGAATGAAAAAACAATGGTAATGAAAAGAATGAAGAAACAATGGTCATCAAAAGAATGAAAAAACAATGACAATCAAAACAATGAAGAAACAATGGTAATCAACAGAATTAAAAAACAATGGTAATCAACAGAATGAAGAAACAATGGTAATCAAAAGAATGAAAAAACAATGGTAATCAAAAGAATGAAGAAACAATAGTAATCAAAAGAATTAAAAAACAATGGTAATCAACAGAATGAAGAAACAATGGTAATCAAAAGAATGAAGAAACAATGGTAATCAAAAGAATGAAAAAACAATGGTAATGAAAAGAATGAAGAAACAATGGCAATCAAAACAATGAAGAAACAATAGTAATCAAAAGAATGAAGAAACAATGGTAATCAAAAGAATGAAGAAACAATGGTAATCAAAAGAATGAAGAAACAATGGTAATCAAAAGAATGAAGAAACAATGGTAATCAACAGAATGAAGAAACAATGGTAATCAAAAGAATGAAGAAACAATGGTAATCAACAGAATTAAAAAACAATGGTCATCAAAAGAATGAAAAAACAATGGTAATCAAAAGAATGAGGAAACAATGGTAATCAAAAGAATGAAGAAACAATGGTAATCAAAAGAATGAAGAAACGATGGGAATCAAAAGAATGAAGAAACAATGGTAATCAAAAGAATGAAGGAACAATGGTAATCAAAAGAATGAAGAAACGATGGTAATCAAAAGAATGAGGAAACAATGGTAATCAAAAGAATGAAGAAACGATGGTAATCAAAAGAATGAAGAAACAATGGCAATCAAAACAATGAAGAAACAATGGTAATCAAAAGAATGAAGAAACAATAGTAATCAAAAGAATTAAAAAACAATGGTCATCAAGAGAATGAAGAAACGATGGTAATCAAAATAATGAGGAAACAATGGTCATCAAAAGAATGAAGAAACAATGGTAATCAAAAGAATGAGGAAACAATGGTAATCAAAAGAATGAAGAAACAATGGTAATCAAAAGAATGAAGAAACGATGGGAATCAAAAGAATGAAGAAACAATGGTAATCAAAAGAATGAAGGAACAATGGTAATCAAAAGAATGAAGAAACGATGGTAATCAAAAGAATGAGGAAACAATGGTAATCAAAAGAATGAAGAAACGATGGTAATCAAAAGAATGAGGAAACAATGGTCATCAAAAGAATGAAGAAACAATGGTAATCAAAAGAATGAGGAAACAATGGTAATCAAAAGAATGAAGAAACAATGGTAATCAAAAGAATGAGGAAACAATGGTAATCAAAAGAATGAAGAAACAATGGTAATCAAAAGAATGAAGAAACGATGGTAATCAAAAGAATGAGGAAACAATGGTCATCAAAAGAATGAAGAAACAATGGTAATCAAAAGAATGAGGAAACAATGGTAATCAAAAGAATGAAGAAACAATGGTAATCAAAAGAATGAAGAAACGATGGGAATCAAAAGAATGAAGAAACAATGGTAATCAAAAGAATGAAGGAACAATGGTAATCAAAAGAATGAAGAAACGATGGTAATCAAAAGAATTAAGAAACAATGGTAATCAAAAGAATGAAGAAACAATGGTAATCAAAAGAATGAAGAAACGATGGTAATCAAAAGAATGAAGAAACAATGGTAATCAAAAGAATGAAGGAACAATGGTAATCAAAAGAATGAAGAAACAATGGTCATCAAAAGAATGAAGAAACGATGGTAATCAAAAGAATGAAGAAACAATGGTAATCAAAAGAATGAAGAAACAATAGTAATCAAAAGAATGAAGAAACAATGGTAATCAAAAGAATGAAGAAACAATAGTAATCAAAAGAATTAAAAAACAATGGTAATCAAAAGAATGAAAAAACAATGGTAATCAAAAGAATGAAGAAACAATGGTAATCAAAAGAATGAAGAAACAATGGTAATCAAAAGAATGAAAAAACAATGGTAATCAAAAGAATGAAGAAACAATGGTAATCAAAAGAATGAAGAAACAATAGTAATCAAAAGAAGTAAAAAACAATGGTAATCAACAGAATGAAGAAACAATGGTAATCAAAAGAATGAAGAAACAATGGTAATCAAAAGAATGAAAAAACAATGGTAATGAAAAGAATGAAGAAACAATGGTCATCAAAAGAATGAAAAAACAATGGCAATCAAAACAATGAAGAAACAATGGTAATCAACAGAATTAAAAAACAATGGTAATCAACAGAATGAAGAAACAATGGTAATCAAAAGAATGAAAAAACAATGGTAATCAAAAGAATGAAGAAACAATAGTAATCAAAAGAATTAAAAAACAATGGTAATCAACAGAATGAAGAAACAATGGTAATCAAAAGAATGAAGAAACAATGGTAATCAAAAGAATGAAAAAACAATGGTAATGAAAAGAATGAAGAAACAATGGCAATCAAAACAATGAAGAAACAATAGTAATCAAAAGAATGAAGAAACAATGGTAATCAAAAGAATGAAGAAACAATGGTAATCAAAAGAATGAAGAAACAATGGTAATCAAAAGAATGAAGAAACAATGGTAATCAACAGAATGAAGAAACAATGGTAATCAAAAGAATGAAGAAACAATGGTAATCAACAGAATTAAAAAACAATGGTCATCAAAAGAATGAAAAAACAATGGCAATCAAAACAATGAAGAAACAATGGTAATCAAAAGAATGAAGAAACAATAGTAATCAAAAGAATTAAAAAACAATGGTCATCAAAAGAATGAAGAAACGATGGTAATCAAAATAATGAGGAAACAATGGTCATCAAAAGAATGAAGAAACAATGGTAATCAAAAGAATGAGGAAACAATGGTAATCAAAAGAATGAAGAAACAATGGTAATCAAAAAAATGAAGAAACGATGGGAATCAAAAGAATGAAGAAACAATGGTAATCAAAAGAATGAAGGAACAATGGTAATCAAAAGAATGAAGAAACGATGGTAATCAAAAGAATGAGGAAACAATGGTAATCAAAAGAATGAAGAAACGATGGTAATCAAAAGAATGAGGAAACAATGGTCATCAAAAGAATGAAGAAACAATGGTAATCAAAAGAATGAGGAAACAATGGTAATCAAAAGAATGAAGAAACAATGGTAATCAAAAGAATGAGGAAACAATGGTAATCAAAAGAATGAAGAAACAATGGTAATCAAAAGAATGAAGAAACAATAGTAATCAAAAGAATTAAAAAACAATGGTAATCAAAAGAATGAAAAAACAATGGTAATCAAAAGAATGAAGAAACAATGGTAATCAAAAGAATGAAGAAACAATGGTAATCAAAAGAATGAAAAAACAATGGTAATCAAAAGAATGAAGAAACAATGGTAATCAAAAGAATGAAGAAACAATAGTAATCAAAAGAATTAAAAAACAATGGTAATCAACAGAATGAAGAAACAATGGTAATCAAAAGAATGAAAAAACAATCGTAATGAAAAGAATGAAGAAACAATGGTCATCAAAAGAATGAAAAAACAATGGCAATCAAAACAATGAAGAAACAATGGTAATCAACAGAATTAAAAAACAATGGTAATCAACAGAATGAAGAAACAATAGTAATCAAAAGAATGAAAAAACAATGGTAATCAAAAGAATGAAGAAACAATAGTAATCAAAAGAATTAAAAAACAATGGTAATCAACAGAATGAAGAAACAATGGTAATCAAAAGAATGAAGAAACAATGGTAATCAAAAGAATGAAAAAACAATGGTAATGAAAAGAATGAAGAAACAATGGTAATCAAAACAATGAAGAAACAATAGTAATCAAAAGAATGAAGAAACAATGGTAATCAAAAGAATGAAAAAACAATGGTAATGAAAAGAATGAAGAAACAATGGTAATCAACAGAATGAAGAAACAATGGTAATCAAAAGAATGAAGAAACAATGGTAATCAAAAGAATGAAAAAACAATGGTAATCAAAACAATGAAGAAACAATGGTAATCAAAAGAATGAAGAAACAATGGTAATCAAAAGAATGAAAAAACAATGGTAATCAAAAGAATGAAGAAACAATGGTAATCAACAGAATGAAGAAACAATGGTAATCAAAAGAATGAAAAAACAATGGTAATCAAAAGAATGAAGAAACAATGGTAATCAAAAGAATGAAGAAACAATGGTAATCAAAAGAATGAAAAAACAATGGTAATCAAAAGAATGAAGAAACAATGGTAATCAAAAGAATGAAGAAACAATAGTAATCAAAAGAATTAAAAAACAATGGTAATCAACAGAATGAAGAAACAATGGTAATCAAAAGAATGAAAAAACAATGGTAATGAAAAGAATGAAGAAACAATGGTCATCAAAAGAATGAAAAAACAATGACAATCAAAACAATGAAGAAACAATGGTAATCAACAGAATTAAAAAACAATGGTAATCAACAGAATGAAGAAACAATGGTAATCAAAAGAATGAAAAAACAATGGTAATCAAAAGAATGAAGAAACAATAGTAATCAAAAGAATTAAAAAACAATGGTAATCAACAGAATGAAGAAACAATGGTAATCAAAAGAA